>CM051826.1:87477649-88677649 GCA_028451465.1 Erethizon dorsatum
AGTCATTTACTTTCTGCAACTTTTATGTGATTTATTCCCTAAATACTCATCTAAAACATTGCTTCCTACCTTCTTTTTCTCCTGCACAGCACTAAACCAATTACTAAGGTAGTTATCAAAGTCACCAAGAGGACAAGAGGCACAATGATGGCAATGCTTCCTGGAAAATAAATGAAAAGATGAACAAATAAGAAAAACGAAGAAAAGGCAGATAGAACACTTTAGTACTGCAAATCATTTAACCACTCATATAAAAAATAGCGCTTGACTCAAATTTCATATTCTGAGTTCAAAACTATGTTACTAAAAATTACTCTCCTATCAAATACTTAAATGCTAGGAAGAAGATATATTTATATATTGTTCATTAGTATATTGCATCTGAATACCTAGAGATTGGAGACTCTGCCTGCATCAGTTTGAATTTATGTTTTCCCACCATACGTTTACATGCAATGATGCAAGTACATGCTGTGACTTCATACACATTTCCACCCTTAGTTTTGTCACCTTAGTTATAAATATTTTCTGTTTACGAGTACATGTGGTGAGTTAGATGACAGCCTGCCAAAACAGAAAGGACCCAGTATTGGGTTTGGATGGACATAAGCCTAATATCAATTTCACGATTATTTGGAGGGAGACCCCGACTATGTTACTTAAATTCATTAAACTCTTTGCAGAGCTCACCAATACATCACAGCCATGAAGGCATACCAGACAGGACTGTTCGCTTTATTCCAAAACATAAATAAAGGGGCAAAAACGATTCTCTTTCTCAAATTCCAGTTCCAGAATAGTTTCAGGAACACATATTTTGGGGGTTTATCATATGTTGCAAATATCCATTTTTCCTTTATTCATGTATGTTTGAATAGTCTTAGTTTAAATTACTAATAGATCTTCACATAATGAGCTTCATTTTTATGCATTTAAACATAGAGGAAAAGAAAAATTTCAGAATTCTTGTCTTCCTTCATAATTTTGAAATAGAGGTCACCATTTTTTTTAGCTAGAGAAGTAAGTAGACAATACTCCTTTGCTAATAATGTCCCTCTAGGAGGATAGGCCTAGTGTTATATGACATTTATGGCAAGAAGAAAACTGAATGGAAAGATTGCACAATAACAAGAGTATTTAACTGCTTTATATATCAACTATTGACATTTTAGTGGGCAAATACCTAGCACCCATGAAACAAAATTCTTTTCTAAACATCTGGTTGAATCAGTCACATCTGATTAATAACAGGCTAATGTAAGAAACAAAACAACCCAACAATTAATTAAAATTTAACACAGAGATCTTGAATCATTTAGGAATGTAACATTAAGATACATGAGAATTAACTAAAGTATATGAATCATTCTCTGGAAATGCATGTGCAAGCAAAAGTCCTGGGGTAGAAATTAATTGCAATATTAGGAACAATAAAAAAAAGCCACTTAGGGACTTCATCACGGAAAAAAAATATATATATATAAATATATCAGTATCTGTTTTAATGTTCTTACTAGGGAATACCTGAGGAAGATAGTCTGCAATAGAGATCACTTAGATATGCAAAAGATATCAAAAAGTCATAAAGGACATTTCACACATAAAACAATCTACCAATTTGAAACTTTAAAAAATAAGTTTTGTAAAATAACCAAATATCTTGTACCGAGGAAAGAAATATGGTTCAACTTGTTTATTCAATTTCTAAAATGTAGAAAGTGTTTTGGTTTTTTGTGTTACCAGTAGTACACAATTAAGTGTGTTTCAGATGATATCACATTTTCGGTTTGAGGCAATTGAACTTTACATGAATATGTAATTTATTAGTAATTAATGAAAGCAGAGAATCTGGTGCTTTGGATAGTAATTAACATTTGTTCCCAAATTTTAAATACCAAGGAACAGCTTGGTTTCTTCATAAACTATGATTCCCATTGATTGATCATGATTTTATAAATATCTTCCTTCAGTATTTATTATTTTCTGCTAAATTTTTTTTGTGTGTGTGGGTACCGGGGGTCGACCTCAGGACCTCACGCGCCAGCAGGCGACCATGCCACTGAGCGATATCACCGCCCCTTTTTTCGTATGTGGGTTCCGGGAGTCAAACTCGGGCCCTCATGCTTGCCAGGCAGGCGCTTACGCCGCTGAGCCATCTCTCTGGCCCTTTTCTGCTAAAATTTGTGTAAATTGTTAGATGTAAAATATGTACTAATACATTACTAGTTTTAAGGTATAAAAATTTCTTTCCTTTTAGTGCAATTATAAATTATTTAGAAAATTAGATTTTACTTACTCTACCTACTTTCTGCCATTCCTATAAGGTAGAAAGCCATTAATTATACATGCTACCAAAAAAGGATTTTTTTCTTTCTTTTATTTTTCCCAACACAGATGGAAGTTGCAGTCCCATACATTACAGCACTCTCTCTAAGAGCCTAGACTTCGGACATGTTTATGTAAACAATCAAAGTAACTGCAATAATACTTAGTATCCACTATGAATAACGCAATGTAGCAGTTCTGCAAGTTTTTGATTTTTTACTTTGTAAAAGAGATTATATTGGCAACTATAGATATTTTTTAATTTATAAAATAAATATTTATTAAATATGTGTTTTCCCAAGTGGTATATCTGACAGCCAATATCATATTGTAACATATAAAAACCTAGACCTACTTCAGGGGAATTTTAGCAGTACACTATTGTTGAGTTATTGCAAACTGAATTTTAAAAATATTTACTGTATTTAGTAAGGTTGTAGCTCAACAAACTTTCCATATAAGGTAGAATAACTCAATTTTTTTTTGCAAGAATAAGTCTTTCTGAACCCACAGTATGCATCGCGTTCCATAAGAGGGAAGAAATGTATTATCATATTGCTATGTTGACAAGCCACCTTCCCTGGCAGAGGAGGTAGATCGTGGCGTAGAGATAGCAAACTATGGAGCCATCCTACCTCTGTTCAAATCTTACTAGCCATGTAACTTCAGACAAATTATTTATCTTTACCTCAGATTATTCAGCAATGAAATAGATGTCATCACTAATAAGTACCTTACATTTGTATAAATAGGGTTATGCTAATAATGTAGAGAGTACTATATACATGCTTAATAAATAATTAAAAATGTTTCCTATAGCACCCTGTGCATCCCTCCTTTTTACAAATTTTATAATATATTGTGAAAATAGTTTAAGTTGCTGGAGGACACAAATTGCTTAGTTCTCATTGTTTTGCATATAATGATGTTCTTAGGTTGTCCCACGAGCCATCCATTCAATTCTCATTTTATAAACATACATGCTTGTTTAGGCCCAGACACTCAACATATACTCTGCTTTGTTGTGAGGATACAAGTGAACTTCACCTGTGCTGTATAATGCATATCAGAAGATGAAAAGGTACGGGCTATTAACGTGAAGCCATCAATACTTCCCTAGGGAAGATATGCGTTGCCCTGGGGATCTACAGGGCTATGAGAGCGATGGTGTCTGTGAAACCTGAGGGAGGAATCTTCTTCGGTTTCCTGAAGAGAAAGTGAACAGTTGGGAGATTAAAACTAAGGAAATATTAAAACTAGGAGTCTGGCTGGCGTGCATAAAGAGTAATGGTGGAAGGAGATGTGGCTGTAGAGGAAACAGAGGTGAGGTTAGGAAGGACAAAGTGAGCCATGTAAATGAGCTAGGCATTTGTATAATTGAAAAAAATAACTGATCCTGAAGATAATTTAGAAAGTAACATCTACTGGATATGTTATGTAGGAGAGTTTAAAGTATCACTTGTGCATTTAGGGTAACTAGATTAATTTTGTAGCTATCCATGCAGGCAGGAAGACAAAACAAGGTATATGAAATTACTCGGTTGAGTAGAGGAAGATGAAGAGAACACTGGCTTATATATTGAACTTGAGATACTGGTGGAGTACAGGTGGTACAGATATAATTGTGGTCAAGTGGTCAAGTTTCAAACTCAGGAGAATATTCAGTAATGATGATCGGAATTTGTGGGTAATTGGCATAGAGTTGATAATTGAGGTCAAGGAAAGAAGAGAACGCATGCATCCAGCAATAAGAAGAGTGCTAAGTGATAGAGGGAGCAGACCTAGTGGTTAAGTGAAGCATGAATTAATCAGGAGGACTAACAAGTAAAGTACTTCACAAAGAAGAGAGTTGCTTCAAGAGAAGTAGTAGGGAGAAGGGTGTGGGGGCATACACCTATAATCCCAGCACTCGGGAGGCTGAGGCAGGAGGATTTCTGTGAGTTCGAGGCCACCCTGAGCTACATAGTAAGACCCTGTCTCAAAACTAAACCAAAACAAAATAAGAAAAGAGAGAGAGGAGAGAGAGAGAGAGAGAGAGAGAGAGAGAGAGAGAGAGAGAGAGAGAAGGGATGCTACAAGAGTTCGAGATCATGGAGTTCAAAGGAAGAGTATTTTGTATCCAGATTGAGTTTACAGTAAAAAAGCACACATTATACCAGTAGCATTGACCACTTTCTTTTTTTTTTTTTTGGACATATTGGTATATATTGTACTCTTTAAGTTTATGTTTACAGTAGGTTTGGTTTGTCAGCTTGATTGACTTGATAGTCTTCCAGGAGATGATTAAAGCATATTTCTGGGTGTGTTGGCATGGGGTCAGAGAGGTGTGACTTTGGATATTATATTTAGTTTCAGGTCTCTTTATCCCTGCTGCTGTTGCTCTGCTCTGCTTCCCAGCCACCACAAGAAGAGCAACAATGCTCCACTATGCCCTTCTGCCCTGACGTATCTGCCTTGATGCCAGCTCACCACAGACAGAGCCCTCTGCAACTGTGAGCCAAATTAAACATCTCCTGATTAAAATGGAAGAATAGAGACCAGTAGCAAAAGATGGTCTCTCTGAGACCTGGAATCAAGACACCTGGAAAATGACAATGTGGTTGAGAGAAAACAAAGAAGGAGATCTTCAAGAATCAGAGGAGCACTGATTGGAAATCTAGAAAGTATAACGAAGCTGGGAAAATGGAAGGCAGTTCAGAGAAAAGAATGAAGCAGTCTGGAAAGCTCACTGCAGCTCCCGGGAAGGAGGCCTGTTTGTGCTGACCTAGGGTAAGCTCAGAGATGGCCGATAGTCCCAGGGAGAAACAACGGGTCAGGCTAGCAGAGAAAGCCCCAAGAAAAGCCTGTAGTTATTGTAAACTACAAAGCCACTACGGGGTTTCACTCTGAAAGTGAGTTTTCTACAAAGTAGGCTAGAGTTGGAGGAAATACACCATATGAGAGGGTTTAATAAGGAGCCATATGGCTATAAGACTGAGGCATAGAAAAACTATACACCAACAGCAGAGTTCCTGGTGTCACTTTATCACAGTGACTAGGTGGGTGATTGCCACCAGGGACAGTTGGGGAGAGGATACGGGCTGGTCGTATACATCCCTGAGAAGTTTAAGTTCAACTCGGGAAAGATACAGAGGCCCCCACCGTGTGTGGCGGGAAGCCAGGCCTGTCCTGTATGGTTTTCCAAGGAGCCTGAGCGCCTAAGGGCTGGCATTAAGACCAGTGGCTGCTTGGACTCCTCACCTCACTGCCCACATGCACTACAGAACTCAGCGGGCTGTTTGTGTTCCCCAACTATCAACACGAGCAGGGATATGGCTCAGCTTAGATGGTGGACACAGCCTGGTTTGTATGGATAGTGGGGCTTCTTGTGTGTGTGTTAGGGGGAACTCAAAAATCAAGTAGTTCGGCAGAGAAAAGCATGACTTAGTGCAAAAAGGGGAACATGGAAACTGAAGGTGACAGCGTGACTATAGCCATAGGGTGGAAACAATTGATCAACCACACTCAGCAGGAAAGGCAGGGCAGGATCCAGAATTCACCCAAAAACGTGAGTGTGGAATCAAAATAAGTGTTAGCAGTGACTGTTTATCCCACCCCAATAGCTGGTGGATTGCAGTACTGCAGACCCTGGAAAGCAATCACTCATTGTAAAACACAGAGAGATTTTTTGGAGTCATTTTTTTTCTCTTTCTTCACTGGTTTTTTTGGGAACTTGAGGTATTTGTCTTTTTTTCTTTATTTATTCCCTGTTTTTTGTTTGTTTGTCTGTTTTGTTTTTCTTGTTCCTTTGTTACTTTTATCTAATTCTATTAATTAGTAATTCTATTACTTCTTTTACTCCTTAAAAGAATCCGTTATCTGACTTTTCTCTCCTTTTATGCATTTTTAATTTTTCAAATCTTACATTTTTCATTCTCCCATTCACTATTCACTTTATCTTTACTATTATTTCTATTAAGCCTTAGCAATTTTTATTTAGTTAACTCTGTGTAATTATTGTTGAATTCTTTTCTATTGTTAATGTTGATACAGTTGTTGCATTAGTAGATATTTATTCTATATCAATTTTCAGTTTGTCTTCATGTCTAAGTAATAATTATACATCTCTTTTTTGTGATTAAGTTTGGTACAGTGGTAGCTCCTAGTGGATCTTATGGTATGTAAATTTCCAGGTTGCCTTTGACTATCATTATTTCTGATTTTGTTGCTATTGTTAGGATGGGATAGTTTTTTCTATTTATTAGTTTTCACTATATACCAATATCTGATTTGTCTTTGTGTCATCAGCAATGCTGCTGTTCATTTGCAGTGCACTGACCTTTCCCTCCCAAATTAACAGAGGTAGTTGGGTCATGGGAGATAGACAAAGGCCTGTAGTTAGCCAAGCCCAGTATGTAACACTAAAAAGCAAACACTAGTTATAGAGACCTCCATACCAGCAACGGAGTTTTTCCACTATAATCAACCTACAAACCTCAGCACAAGAAAAAAGAAAAGAAAACCAACAATAGATATATGAAAAGGCAAGGCAACAAAATGACTCCGAAAACTTCCATTTCCCCCAAAGTTGATCCAGGAGGCATCATTGGGGATGAAATCACAGACAAACAGCTGAACTGTATGAAACCATAATGAACAAGTGGTCAAATGCTACTGGTATAATGTATGCTTTTTTACTATAAATTCAATGTGCATACAAAATACTCTTCGCTTTGGGAGACTTAGGATACAGGCATTTTTTTTTTCACTTATCTGTATGCATACAATTTGTGATTTCTGTTATCAGATGTGTGTGTGTGTTAAAACATGATTGATAGTAAAAAGGAAATATGGAGGAAGAGGGCTGAGGAGACAGTGACTCCCTCAAAGAATCTCTGTTGTCGACATAGTAACTACCAAATTTCTGCATTACATCCCCACAAAATGCTATGCATATTTTTTATCTTCCTTAATTTTAGCCGACACTAAAAATGACACAGTTCAAACACTGAGCATCTACCCTTTCAAACTTTATATTTAAAATAGGAGTATATAATGGATACACTATCATCCTAAGCTTCAAACTCCTTAAAGTATCTTCCGAAGAGTTACACTAGCTTTTTCAAGTGGAACCAAAGCACTAAGCTCTGGGATAACAGACATACTTAATTGCACAGGCTGGTATTTAGATACTTCAAACGTGGAGAGCCAGAAAACACCTGCGCCACTACTCTGAGGTGATTAAAAAAAAAGCTGTGCATGAATTAGAAAGTTGAATCCCTGTGCAAATTGACAGTAGTTGCTCAAACCGAGGCAGTGTATTCTGGACTATGCCAAGGTCCACTGATGATGAAATAATTTACCTTATGTGGAAGTGCAGATTTAAAAACATATTTTTAGATTACTCATCTTTCTTATTGGGTAGATGACTTCTGCTGGTTTGGAGCATGTTTTATAATCATTAAAGATCACTGGATTTTACCTAAGAGAATGAAAGTAACCCTCCTCCTATAACAAATATCATGTTATCTATTTTGTCCTTCCTTCCAGAACTACTATGGTAAGTATCTTTAAGCAGAATGTCTGATGATAAGTGCGTTCTAATAGAGTCATTTTTGGTCAACTTTGCTCTAGTCTGTGATAATTTGACATTTATGTAGCTAATAGCCCTTTCAATGTGCATTGATACTTCCATTAAATTTAATGTCTTTAAATCAATGATGAGAAGAAGAACCTAAGAATCTTTGGAAAAAATGTTATAACTTCTCGCAACCCATACCTATCATGCTCTCATATGATATCCTTTATTTTAGAAGTGTGGCATGTAATTAACACCTTTTGTTCTTACAGAGGTTGTTTCCCATGCAAATGGTTGGTGAACCCACCCTTCCACAAAATTATCTTGATCACATTCCTCCAAACCATTTTCTGAGCACCAAACTTTCCCTTTGAAGATGGATCTTACATAAGATCAGAAAATTAACAGATGTTGTACTCAGTTTCCTCTCTCTTTTCAGAGTTGTACCAACAATTAAAATTGGTTTTGACTTTGTAAAAGGCTTTCTAAATTGTTTATATTAGATAACATAGAAATTAACATAAAAGAAAGACTAAAGCACTAAACCTCACATGCCAAATTTATAAATTCAGTGTGTTCCTTAGACTAGTATCTTTAAATGCAGTTTTTATGTTTTTCAAAAATGCTCTTAGTGATTGTTGCTTTCTGTAAACAGTTTTATTTTTTTAATTGGGAATTGAACTCAGGACCTGGTGCTTGCCAGGCAGGCGCTGTGCCACTGAGCTATAACCTCAGCCCCTAAAATCATATTAAATTAGTATGCCTCTAAAATTATTACTAAAGAAATTATTTTGAGGCTTACTTCCTGAGAAGAGAGAAGAGAAAATACTTTTTCTCTTATTGTCTCCTTTTTCCATATCAAATTAGGCAAACAATATTTTGCCACACAAAATGTTTAATGAACTAATTACCCAAATCTCAGCACCCTCGTCCTACAATCATGTACCTACAGTTTCCTTCAGGCCTTCTCCTTTCCTGGATCTAATGACAAAGTACAAATGTAAGATAAATACAAAATGATCCATGACCAAATATTACTCACCGCACCTTTCTAAATTAAAATATACATTCCCAGACATAATTTTAGATATATTTGTCATTTTTCAAAGATGCTTATACTTATTACTTAAAAACTATCCCTAGGTGTTGTAAAATTGGACAGTGTTGTAAAGCAATTAAACAGAAACTATTTGGGAATAAGGACAACAAATAGGTAGGTCATGAAACATTGGCGTTTGCTTCTAGGATACAAAAATCATACACTTCAGACTTCGTTAGTGTCTTTCTTTTCGAAAAAATTCTGAAGTTGTATGTTTTTCATTTGTCTTTATGATGTGTCTGCAGCTGATAGAGACAGGGAAAATTGCTAAAGTATTTGTTAGTCAAGAATATTATTCTTTCTCCTAAAGAATGTATATATTAACCTGACACATATTACAAAATTGTAAAAATATCTCCACTCTTGGTCTAATAAATGAAAACATGAGTGAATGAGTAAACTTTATTGGAGACTTTTATTTTTAAAAGTTCATAACATTGTTTTAAGTTGTCAAAAAATACAGAAAGAAACACAATGATGACGGAGATTAGCCTTTCCTAAGACTACACCTGCACAAAACACAAGCATTGTACAAGGTCGATAAACATCTTAATACACTTCAAAATCTGTATTTTAATGATAAAGAAAAAAATAAGTAGTTTTATCCTTATTAAAAATTGCAGGGTAGGGCCGGTGAGATGGCTCAGCGGCTTAAGCGCCTGCCCGGCAAGCGCGAGGGCCCGAGTTCGACTCCCGGATCCCACATACCAAAAAGGGGCCGGTGATATCGCTCAGTGGCACGGGCGAATGCTGGCGTGCGAGGTCCTGAGGTCGATCCCCCAGTACCCACAAAAAAAAAAAAAAAAATTGCAGGGTAATTTAATTTTCTTTTGCTTAAACTAGCCAGTCAAGTCTGTTTTTTTGAGAACACATGCATATGCATTTCCTTTTTTTTAAGAGGCAGGAGAAGGGTTTATTAAGCAGAGCTATAGGACAAGCTCAAGAACGGAGTTCAGGTGCTCACAGAAATGAGGCATGATACAGCTGGAAACTGGGGATCATTTATTTGTTTCAGGGGGTGGAACTCTATGGAATTTGATAATCTATAGTCTTAAAATAAGACACCATAATCTAATGAAAAATAGCAGTATTTTCACATTCACTGTGATCCTTTGTGGTTGATGGTCATTTCCTAATAAAAACTAATGCTGGGTTTGTAGTTGTTCTCTGAAAACTGCCCCAGTTGAGATGAACCTTTTTTCTTTTTTTTGTGGGTACCGGGGGTCGACCTCAGGACCTCACACGTCAGCAGGCGCCCGTGCCACTGAGCGATATCACCGGCCCTTTTTTCGTATGTGGGTTCCGGGAGTCGAACTCAGGACCTCAGGCTGCCGGGCAGGCGCTTATGCTGCTGAGCCATCTCACTGGCCCAAGATGAACTTTTACTCCCTAAAAGAACACATAACTTCTTACTCCTGTCACCACATCTAAAAACAACTCTCATCTTTCAAAAACTTGCAAATTAAGAAGGATCTCTTCTATGATTCCCTGAAAATTTTCTAAGTCTCAGTAATGACATAAATAAAAAAAAAAAAAAAAAAAAAAAAAAACAATTTCTCTGCTATGTAGACCACACATGATATTATCCTGAGGAACTTACTTGTGCTGATGTGGTCAGACTTGCTGCTCTTGGGGGCTGGCCTCTCACACTGTGTGCCCGACCAGTTAGTAGAGCATCTGGAAAGATCCAAACAATAACACAGATTAGTGGATAACAAAACCCAGCAGTGCAATTTAGGACTTTAAATAAAGTTATAAAGGGGACAGTCACCACAGATTCATGAATATTCAGTAGTGAAGCCTGCTAATTTCCTGTGTATTGTCAGTATGTTGAGGGAAAGTTCAATTGGACATTGCTTGTTCAAAAACTTTTTAGAGTTTAGGATTATAGCTATTTCTTTGTTCTGAGTTCCACCTAAAGTGGCACATTTAATACCGATATTTAAATCATGGTTAAGAATTGGAAATTAATTTAAGAATTAATGAGGTTTATAAGCAACCACTTAGAAAAATTGAGCTTGCATATTAAGCAAATCCTTCATGGATTAAATTTCCATGTTTTGTTTTTCTGATGATTCAAAGTCCAAAGATGAATTAACTACTGAGCAGCAAATAGTCATTTGTGTCAGGGTTTGAGCAGCAGACTTTTTATTTTCCCACTCAGAAGTCAAGAGAATGTACCCAAGTTTTTACTGAGAGAAGTTCTTTTTTTTTTTTTTTTTTGGTACACATGAGCACATGATCATGAAAAATCTAGTAGAGGATACAAATAATAGATCTGATTAAATACTTTGAAAATAATCATAACCATATCATTGGGAGATTGAATCAAAGTAAATGTTGGAGCAGTTATTGCTGTGCTTAAACAATGTCACTGGCTAACACAGATGCTTCTGTGAATCTGACAAAGAAAATCCATAGAGAAACAATTTAATTGGCCTCAGTTCTTATTTAAAATAACTGTCAAATGCCACCATATCAAGAATAGCTGTAAACAATAAAGGAACAGCTTCCAGAACTATTCCAAGTGGATCTTTCTGGGCACAGTGGACTAAACTAAATAACTGCAATTTCAAGGTGTCTGTCAGTTCTGTCAGAGCCAATTCAGAGAGTTGAAGCTATTTTCTGAACTAGCCTTCAATGATACAATGTGCATTATTTGTGGTTTTTGTAAAGGCAGTATTGGCTCTCCTGAAACATGGGCAAGTACCATAAAATCATCATACTGACAAACTCAAGTCATTAACACAGACCTTTGTTTCATAAAAGCATATAATAATTTCAGCATAATTGACAATTATGTTGCTACTTGAGTAGAGTTATTTGATTAATAATGATAAATTATAAAACTATGAATATGGAGCATGATTTAAATGAAAATTAATACTGTTATTTATATTATGATTCAGGTCATTACCCACGCATTAGCCAAATTTTTGACCAGTTATTCATAAAAGGCTTACGTGTTGTATAATTTTCTGTACATTATATTTATGAGAAACAATATTATAAGTAAATCATTAAAAAAGATAAATAAATTTTAAGCCAAAGTCTATAACTCTGTCCATATTATTGAAATGAAGTAATGGAAAGAAGAGCACATTTTTAAAAAATTAGGATAAAATGAATCCATGAAAATAATTTTGTTTTTAAAAATACTTTTTAATCCTCATTTGTGTGTTTTCCAGATAAATGATCTAGAAATAATGTTACAGTTCTTCACAGATTCTAATACTTAACATAATCCGCAGCATAATTCAAAATAAAATGCTTAGGAATATTTTGCAAACACCTTCTTGTAGTGACTCTGATGATACAAAATTCTTTTGTTGTATGTAGATTTACATCTGTCAAGTCTTCGTGATTGCCCACTGAGAATGTCTTAAATGCGCTAATGAAAATTAATAATGATTGCTTAATAATTTATTTATATAGCTGATGTATACAAAGTTAAATGTGTACAATTATATTGAGTTATTTATTATAATACCAAAATGTGCCCTTTCATTACCTCATTTAAAGCAGTAGATTGGTATTCACCTCAGATAAAAGCAATGACACAAGATATATTTTATAGTGCTACAAGAGATATGAACCTCTGGAGCTCATTATCACACTGAAATACTTCAATGTCGGGAGGTGGAATTGGAGCATTTAATGTTAACTGATCAGATTACACCCTAACATGAGTATTATGCATTTTAAATACTTTAGAAAAATATGCCTTTAGAGCTACCCACAGCAAAGAAAGTAAAGATAGGGTGATTCTTATTCCAAACCGGGGAATTATTTAAGTAAAACAAATAGTATTGTTTAACAGTGTGGTATAATTTCCTAATTTATCCATGGCTTATAAGCCAGTTCTCAAGACACAGGAAAGAAGTCACCTGCCAATGGTCATAATTCTCTTCTCTTAAATTTTGGAAGCACATTTAATTCCTAATCTTCAGGGAATATTTTAATTATTATACACTGAAAATAACTATCAGTGACTGAAGTGGAGAAATAATTTTAACAGTTATACATCTTAATCAACTAATAATCACCTTGCAATACTTCCTTCTACTACTTACAAAGTAATGTTTTATGACCAAAGATAAAATATGTTCCACTCTCTTGCATTTGTTCCAGCTTTAAAAAATAATCTCTTTAGAGATATTAAATCAAATAGAAATTATTATTCTCATTGCCTACCTTACAAAATTACAATTTAAGGCATTTACTGCTCCACAGGTTTTTCTTCCAATGGTTGATTTAAGACCAAGTATTTTTATCATCTTTATAAAAATTCATAAATCTTCATACTCTAAGTAGACTACAATGATCAAAGCCATTAATAGCGGACCATTTAATAAATGGAATGTGTGCAAATCATCAAAATTTCCTGTCCAATTCCTCACTGAGTTATTTGTATAGTAGTTCTGACTGTAATTTCTCTCTCTCTCTCTCTCCATTATTCCTCAAGCATAATTTTCATTCCATCCTCTGGTCATCTTTAAATCTGTACTACTGCAATCCACCGCTCCCTGTGTTTCCCCAGGATCAACCCTCTTCAAATTCTCTTAGCATGGTATTCACAAGCAATCTCTTTTTTCTCCTTAGCATCACAAACATCTTTGTAGCATTCATTTAAAAATTATGCTGCAGTTGTCTCGCTCTGCTCTTAAGTTTAAAACAAAGGAAAATCTATTTTATCTTATCACTATACCATAGTGAATTTTTAAAAACTTTCACAAATTATAACTAAATACTGTTGGATTACAGATAAATGGATAAATTATAACTGGTCTGGTCAAATCACGTATCCTTCTTTCTGTTCATCATTATCTGAAGGTTATGCTCCTAGCAGTTGAGTACCGCCAGTAGCTGCCTAGTAAGAGGTTATTGGTTTAATATTCTTTAACTTTTCCCCTTCTTTCCTAAGCCATTGACTTTGAGGGGAAAAAAATTACTACTACATTTTTTAAGAATTTTATTTTTCCACCTCCATAATAACTGAATGTATAAAATACTCTCAAGTACAGCATATTTATGATATTTCTTTATGTTCTAGATGAGAATAATTATCATTGAATTGAAATTTGTTAAAAATCAGGTTCTGGGGTATCAGGTAAGAGTAAATTCACAAAGTATGTTGGGATTGTGATGAAGAATTTGAATCTTAGCAAGGTAAATCTGATGGAAGTAATTCACAAATCATACTTCAAGAAATATTTGAGTTCCATATCATACTCCCACAGATGCCATTCTTATATAAGATATTATTCTACAGTTTTTTATTCTTGGATGAGAATATTAAAATATACCCAGCATGACTGTGCAAAAGATTAAATAACCTAAGCAGAACTTGTGTATAGAGTATGGAAAACTCAGTGAGATATTTTAGCTATTTTTTAAAATTAATTCTTATCTGAATATCACCATATGAAATACATGGTTAGTTAATTTATCATGTCCTTTACAGTTTATGTAATTATTGTATAGCTATGATTTCTTCGTCTCAATTATAATTTTCTGTGCCAAAAGGTGACTATCCAGTGTAAAGGCAATAGTGCACAGTGCTATGAGGAAGCACAATAAACACTTTAAGAATATCAAAATAAATTAGGCATATATGGGAATCAAATATAATCTTTAACATGGAATTATTACATTTAATGGCACAAATGTAAGACCTATAATTAAGCTATCCAAAATAATGATAGTTTTAAAGTAATACTGTGATTATTACAAAAAGAATTTAAATTAGATGTAAAATATTGAATATGTGTTAAAATCTTTAGATACTGTCTTTCACAATAACAATGATCAATTTATACAAACCGTTTCTGTCGTTTTTTTGCAGAAATATCTGAAGTCCCTCACTTTGGGTGGACTTTAAAATAAAATAATGAGATTAATACCTTCTTTCTCTTCTCATCAAATTTAAAGATCATGGGACTCTCCTGACCACAGTGAAATGCAAAGGCGAATGCAGTGAATGCAAAGCAATTTGAAATGGAATTTCCCCTTTTATATATGTGTGTAAGGCTGCCCTTCTCACTATGATGATAGAAGCATTTGGAAAGGAAAATCTTTCAATATACCTTTTCTTTCTCCACACCAGAAAAAACATTGGTGTACAAGGGTGAAGCAAGCCTTGGAAAACTTGAGCAAAGTGTCATGCATGATTGAGTGCTCCGAGATCTTATTTAATAAAAATTACAAATTAAAAAAACAATTGCATGTTATGTGTCATCATTTACACAAAAGTATTTTCATACAGTAAAAATAGAATAGAAAAAAATAAGTCACTTGAGAAATATTTTTTATGAATTCTGCAGATTTTATTCTTTTGATGTTGAGAACATGACTATACTTGCGTGATACTCCTGACTTAGAAGCTTTACCCTCTGTATAGTTTCCAGCACATTCTATGCCCTCTCCTTTAGGTACAGCAGCATAGCAAAATGTAAAAATGTTCCTTGTATTTGGGGAGAAATATTTAGATATTTATAGAAATGTTTTCATTTTAAAATGTTTTCATCTGTCATCTCATAATATCTTTAGATAAAACTATTTCATGTATATATATTTTATTTTTATAACCTGTTTCACTTTCACCTATAATTCTGCATGAAGTTCAATTAATATTTGCTGACCTTTCATATAATAATATACTCATTCCATACCCATGGATAGAAATATATCCAGTGCATGAAATGAAGAACACATTCAAATAATTTTCCCAAATAAATGCAACCAGTAAGTAGTGGAAATAAAATATTATTTTATCATATTTTAATGATAATGCCATTATCTTTTTAATTCAGTTTAACAGTAGGGAGAAATATTTTTATTTATTTTTCATGCTCAGGCCATTCACAGGCTTTAAATAAGGAGGTCAAAAAATAGTTTAAATGAGGAAGTCAAATACAAATTAACACTTATTTTGAGTAGCAAAAGTAGAGGAATTACCACATCGGATGAGACTTTGGCCAGTAATGCCCTTTAAACTGTCTCTGGTGGTGAGAGTGAGGGACACATCATTAAATGATATTAACACCCTTCTTGATACCAAATTTGCATTTCTATGGTGAGTCTAAGACACTGCAGATAGATGGATCTAATATATCTTTAGACCCCTCATTTATAGGCTCATCTAAAATATAAAAATAATAACATAACCTTTATGATGACTCATTTAATACAATTTTGAATTTCTACAATTTATATTTTGATTTGTTGACTTATTTGGTTGTGTTTTTTTTTTTAATAAACGGTCAGTTCTGTAATTTCTGTTTTTTCAGTATTGTCAACGATATTTGACTGTCACTTTTTACATGGCTATGAATTACATTGCATGATTTTCTGAAAAAAGCTTAAGTCAGTAACTTAAATTTCTGTTTCATGCAATGTGTATACTTGATTCAACTCTATAATAATGCGCCATAATACCTATTTTGAAATTTGACATGTGAAGCGTTTGCCTTTGTGTTAATTACCACTGTAAAGATTAAGCCAAAATTAATCTATTTTAATACAAAGAAATTTGGGTCAGATAGAGGTCTTGCTCTCTGAAAAGTAAGGTAGGATTTGATAAAGTAACAACAGTGATGGCTTGTTCAATAAATTTTATCTTAGGCAAGGTAAAAGTTAATGAGATGTTTCAGTTAAAGAGTTGGCCATCAAAGAAATAAAATCAATAAAGTAGATTGTATAAAGTGATTTATTATAAAAAGCATGGAGAGATATAAAAGAAAGGAAAAATATGGTTTATCAAATGTGATGCATAAAAGAAAATTTAAGTTTGTTAAGATAGAAAAATTTCACAAATGGCAAATAAATATACGAAGAAATGAGCAGCATCACTAGTCATTCAAGAGATGCAAAGTAAAACAGCACTGAGATTCCACCTATCCCCAGAAAGAATGGCTATTGTCAAGAAATCAACTAATAACAAATGCTGGAGGGGCTCTGGGGAAAAAGGAACCCTTCTCCACTGTTGGGGGGAGTGTAGACTGGTACAACCACTGGGGAAATCAGTGTGGATATTCCTCAAAAAACTAGGATTGGAGGTCCCATTCGACCCAGCTATTCCCCTTCTGGGTATCTTCCCAGGAGAATTAAAAACATCGTACCACAGTGATATATGTGCACCCATGTTTATAGCAGCACAATTTGTAATAGCCAGGTCTTGGAAACAACCCAAATGCCCATCCACCGAGGAATGGATAAAAAAAAATGCAGTCTTTTTATACAATGGAGTAATATTCAGCCATAAAGAAGGAAAAACTGGAGACTTATAGGTGAATGGATGTAACTCGAGAAAATACTCATAAGTGAAAAAAACCGGACTTACATATGTAAACATCGTATTGTCTCCCTAGTGTGAGAAACTAAAAGAGTAAATAAGATCCAAAATGTACAATAGATTTTGCAAAACAGGAAGAAACTGGTCAAAAGGAAAGAGAAACTGGAATGGGAGAATGGGGGAAAAAAAGAAGGGAAAAATAATTATATATATATATATATATATATACACATATATTACATATATATATAGTTAAGATAGATACACTACTAATTTTGCTTAGTTCATTGAAAAGAAAGGTTTGTGCTAATAATGTTTGGACAATTGAATGCTGATATCTTGTACCCTGAGTAACTAATTTAAAGATAACAATATGTAATGTATTAGCCATTGTTACCTTCCTATTATGTTGTTTTGAAATTCTGTTCTATTTTTTCTCTTTAAAATTAAAAAAAAAAGGTAGAAAATTTTCAATGTAAAATTCTATGTAATGTGCTCATAAAGAAATGGCTGCTAAAGTATTAAGGATGACAGAATGCGTATACAGGGAATGAAATTTTTAGTGATGAAAACTTTTCATCATGTAAATATTTATTTATTTATTTATTATTATTATTTTTTTGTGTGGGTACCGGGGGTCGACCTCAGGACCTCGCACGCCAGCAGGCGCCTGTGCCGCTGAGCGATATCACCGGCCCTTTTTTTATATGTGGGTTCCGGGAGTAAAACTCAGGACCTCGCGCTTGCCAGGCAGGCGCTTACACCGCTGAGCCATCTCACCGGCCCTCATCATGTAAATATTATCCAGAATTTTTTTTATTTAAAGAAGATTGGAAAGGTATTCTTAGAATGAGTAGACTAAGTCTACTCCAATGAATATTTTACATGCATCAACTAAAAAGAAAAAGGAATAATCCTAAAACTAGTATTAAGTAGTATTATGGATACAACTGAAGACAGAAAAGAGGCTATTGAATTAGAAACAGGGGTTACAATTCTATAGCGAAAGGTGGGAAGAAAAACTGAATGTGTGCTGCAGTACTGGTGGAAAGTTCCCAAGATAAATGGTCAATTTCAGAGCTAGTTTAAAACAAAAAATCTAAGGAGGGGGAAATCTCCATGCTTAATGCCATGAGGACAAACTTCTTTGAGATCTGAATATGTTTTGTTTAGTACAAAGTAAGAGTAAACAATAAAGATTTTTTTCTGTGAAAGCTCAAAAAAGACCCTTCATATCTTACATCTTTTAAGATGCAAGGTGATCAAAACTAAAATTATGACGGGGATGTCTGGCATATTTGACTAAAGTTATTACACTGTTCAAGTTATGTTACTGTCTGCAGCATGTTCCCATAAATGTCAAATAAGTACCAAGTTGGGGCAAGGGTGGGGTATAAGATGTTAGTACAACGGTTTAAATATGTGAGTGTCTTCTTACATAAAATACATAACTTCAGTTCTCTAAAAATATCCAATTCACTTTACATAACAAAGTCCATGCACTGATATAATGTGGTTAGTCACTTTTTAAATATATAGCTGGTACCACTGGGAAATGAATCCATTATGTAAATGAATATTTCCTTTCTAGTTTTTTAGCATAGCCTCTATTCTAGTTATAACATTTCTTGATTTACCACTACATATCCTCCCAGAGGTAACATGAAAGCTCTGTAGAACCAAACAATTTAATCAGTTTTCACTCCCCATTTACTACAGTTCAGCCTCTCTCAAAATGCAGGACTTGTACTTTTGAAAGATTTTTTTGTAATTTTAATTGTTTAAAGCAAAACAAGCAATCAAAAATGTAAATGAGATAGACTGAAATAAAATAAGCAACATTTGCTAGTCCAGCTTCAGTATGAATTAATAATTTGTTCATCTTACATAAATGCTAATTAGTCACAAAACACCAGATTTATTTAACATCTATAGAAACATGTTACGGGCAGAAACATCTAAAAACTTATAACAAATTACTCCCATTAACATCCATTTCTTTTCTAATCCAAGTGTTAAATCCCTTTTCTTAGACTCCAAGTGAGAAGGTTTATGCAGGCAATGGACTTAAAATTGGTGGAGTAAATAGAGAAAAATGTCTTCAATAAATCTAAAGTGCTATGAAGTGTATTTTACATTATAGAGAAAACAGCAACATTAAAGTCAGTTACAAGTTTGTCTATATATTTGAACAGCTTACAATCACAGATATATTATCTTCTATTCTTGTATGTATTTCTATATACATTCATAAATATCTAAATATGAATTAGCCTATGATAATGTTTGAGTATTATTTTCTTAAAGGTAGAGGTCTACTATTATATATGTATTCTCTCATTTCTCTGTATGTTGTACATAGTCTGTATATATACTTAACCAATAAATATGCTCAATACCTAATAAATGAATAGACACACAGAGGAGGCACTGTTGAACACGTATGAATACACAAACATGCATGTGGAATATTCCATACTTTGTCCTCTGAACTATATATGACACCACTCACAGGAACATGCTCTGAGCTAATGATTTCCCTCTGAAAGTGAAGTTAATGCATTATGTAAAATATTTTACGTAAAAGAAACAGTAAATTTTTATTCTTAATTTTATTAGTGTACTTATTAATTCTTCTTTTTATAATTACATGATTAGATTCTAGCAATCGACATAAATTTTGTTCGCTTAATCATATAAATTGTGCACCATTTAGTTCTTGTCTCAGAATGTAGCAAACTAAGAAATTGTTACTTTTTATTACAAAAATATCAGCTCTCAAGGTGTTTGGTGGATACATTGATATGGAAACTAGTTTTACATGTAAAAAAAACAAATCTATAATTAAACATACATTAATTCCATCAATTAAATGAAATAGTCTAAAATTTAAGTGCCAGTATAAATGACCCTTATATCATGAGTGAATTTTGTACTCAGGCAGGCCCAAGTTGAAATCTAGACTCCCCACTTTTGATCAATTCACCCTATTTCAAGTTTCTCATTTCTAATAACGATGACCAATCCTTTCTGTCTTTGTCACACATTGCCCTCAGATTGAGCCTCTTACGTTTAACCTTTGTTTTTCCTTTTCCTCAACATTTCTATTTCTTATTTTTACTTTCCAAGTTTTTGTGGTTTTCTTTCAGTACCCCATACCTTTTCTTCCTTCCTTCTTTCTTTCCTTACTTCCTCTCTCCCTCCCTCACTTTTCCCTTCTTTTTTTTCCTTCTTTTTGTTTTTTAACTTTGCAGAACAAGTCAAGCATTTTAAAAATAAAAATAATTCAGATATTCTTTTCACATTGCTATTCTATACATAATAATTTACATGTCATATAGTTTAATGCAGGTTTGTGAATATTATTTAATAATATAAATATCAAGTATAATGAGGATTGCTGTGAGTTCGAGGCCAGCTTGGGCTAAAAGTAAGTTCAAGGCCAGCCTGAGCAACATAGTGAAATCCTGTCTCAAAAAGACAATAAATAAATAAAAAAATAAAAGGCAGTGTTTGTTAAAGCAGTAAACTCTAGGGAAAGCTGTCTAATAGAAAGTAAAATTGTTTAAAGATTTATAGATTACATAAAGGCAAGTAATATACAGTTGTGTTTGGTATCTTTGGGTGTTCTGATATATTAGTTATATAAAAGGCCAATAATAAATCTTCTAATCAAGGGAAAATAATATGATTATATCAAAGTTCCAAATAATAGCTGCTGGACGGTATACATTACCATTTTTAAAAAATTAAATTTACTTTTAACTGATCGACAAAAACATAAAAATTGTGTACATTAATGGCATGATGTGATAGATATTTCAATCCATGCATATACTGTAAAATATGTACTTCATTTTAAACATACTAATAGCCAATATTTATCATGTGTTTATGGGGAAACCTTTAAAATCCCTTTTTTTGGGCTGGGGATATAGCTCAGTGGCACAGCACCTGCCTGGCAAGCACAAGGTCCTGAGTTCGATTTCTGGTACCAAAAATAAATAAATTAATTAATTAATAAAATAAATAAATAAAACCCATTCTTCTAGCTTTACAGAATGTATATAATATTATGGATATCTATATCCTATGTAATCAGGATTTTTAGTAAATCACACCTCTTGTACTCTAAACGCCCAAACTAGAGTTTACATTTGAACAAAAAACTACATCTGGATTCCATATTTTCCCCATGGTGTGACTTGCATGGTGAAAGAACGGCTAAGACCTGTTACCTGGGAGAGTAAAGGATAGATATTGATGTGACAGGTTCCCTTGGCCATTAGTGCTCCAAAATATATACACATTTCATATTTCGAGCTTTAAAAATGTGCCAAGGGGCACACAGAAAATCAGGGACATGGAGTAACCTAACTTTTAAAATAGGGACCCCGCAGGCTAAAGTTAAGTTGCTCAACATCCCTGCTGAAAACGCACGATGTGTTCGAGATCACTCTTGACAAGTTCCTTGGGCTCTTCTCACATCTTCCCTGTGGGCCGCAGGACTGCGGGTCTGCAGGAGGACGTGCTCTGCCTGAGGGCGGGACTGGGAAGACCCCGTCGCGCAGACTCCTTCTTCAGGGCCAGCACTTTCAGAATTCGAGGCCTTACTTAGCCGTCACAATATAGAGGGATAATTTCTATATTTTAAAATTGTGACAGAAACAGAACTCATTCTCTTCCTCCCAAAGCCTCTACAAAGGTTTCTCTAATGCCCATGCATTTTCTTCCGTGTATCTAACTCAAAGGACTTGGAAATTACTGCTGAAAGATTAATATAATAATTAGATTGAAACAAACACAAATCCAAATAAAATGGAAAAATGTCCTAGTTCAGTTCACTTTCAGTGACTGTCCTTTTACTACTTACACATTCACTTTGTATCCTACATTTTGAAAATCAAGGGAAATTGTTTGTTAAGCAAGTGCCTGCACATTTTAAGTGTAACTGAGGGCGAACACATGCCATTTCTTTCTCTGTTCATTCAGTGAAATCTGAGCTGGGCCTTACTGATTGCGGTACCTTTTACAGCCACTATTGCCGTCTCTGTCCATTGTACTGCCAATCTTTTGTTTATGTAAAAATTTCCTCTATTTTCAACAAGATCTATATCCTCACTCTATTTTTCATCTTCAGACTGCTAAAGGATCAAATTATACCAGATTCTGATAATTTTATGACTGTCTGTTAGATTGGCTTTAAGATTACATATTTTTAGTGGAATGTTTACTGTGTTGAAAGTTATAGTCTATGATATATATATAAGATATATACCATATATGATGTATATATGATACACACAGATATATCTATATATATAGAGAGATATGGAGATATATATATATAGGTAGATAGATAGATATAGATATATGGAGAGAGAGCAAGAGAGGCGAGAGAGAGAGATAGAGGGAGAGAGAGGAGAGAAGAAATCACGAAAAAAAATGTATACACACTTCAGGAAGAGAAAAATAATATGATTTATTTTTAGTTTTGCATTACCTTTGTATGGGATACCCTAGTGGATATCATATATCTCAGAAAACCCACTACACTGCCGGCCCTTAGAGAAGAAACTGAAAATGCATTTGTAGAATTCCCACCATAAAATATGGAATATCAAAGAGTAATGTGAGACACGTAAACACACATGACAGTGAACACGCAGGACACACGTGTTGACACACACACACACATACACTCACGCACAGGATAATATAAAAAATTTGTGGAGGACCATGTTCCAAAAAATGCAAAAACCAGATGCCAGTATAAATCTTACCAACCACCCCCAGGCTGTAAAAAAAGAGAGGAAAAAAGACATGGGGAAAATGTTATAGCAAGTTCTTGCCAGTTTTTGTTTGAAATGTGAAAGGAAAACAAAAACTAACTGTGCTGTCATGTTTCTGACTACACAGAGAACTGTTCTTACTATGGGCAAGAAGCAATAACGCATGCATCATATTTTTTTTATTGTTCTCTTTCTATGGCTAAAATCTCTGTCCTTGTATAACTACTTATGGCCTTTATTCAAATGTCACCATTTCAAGATTTTCCCTGGCCATGCTAACATAAAATCATTAATACTCCCTCAAATTTCTGCAATCCTCTTTCTTGCTTTAATTTTCTCTTAATATATAACAACATTTAAAGCTATTAAAATATTTAACAAATATTTTACATGTTTTTTCCTCCTCTACTTCTTAGAATTTAACTCTACAAAGTCAAAATTTTTGTCTGTTTTTTTCAGTGATACACCCTTAGTGCTCAGTAGAATTCTGGTTTACAGTAGATATTTATTTGTTGATGAATGAATACAACAAAAGACAGATTGCCAGTATTCCCTCCCAATGGGCAATATATGAAGAAATCAAGGGACGAAAGTCTTCTCTGTCTTGATCTTAGGCATATTTAGGCTACATATATACCTAGAAATAACCTGGCATGATATTTTGAAGTATTCAGGGTATGTCATAAAGCCATATTATAAAGAGAAATATTTATCTGCAAATTAAAAATGTTTTGATGAGCTCCTCAGTTACTCCATATTTTAACAGTAGGTTTTCTGTTTTGTTTTTATTTTATTTTATTATTTTGTTTTGTTTTGTTTTTCTTGCTATGCTGCCCAAGCTGGCCTCAAAACTGTGGTCCTTCTGCCTCAGTCTCCCCAATAACTGGGATTACACACATGCACCACTATTACCAGCCATATTATAGTTTGTTTTTTGTTGCTGGAGGAAATCTTTATCATTTCAATGTCTTCATAAGCGTTAGAGAAATTTTGTAAGAATTTATAACTGAGAAATTTCTCTGACCCACATTTAAACCAGTTAGACAACATCTAAGTTGGACTTAAATTTAAATGCATTGTGACATTATTTTGTGGGCTATTAGTGAGCAGTTAGTCCAAACTCATCACTTTATAGACAAAGAAACCGTGACCCAAGAAGACAGCATAAACAGTCTACAGTGATCGCTAGTTTGATGCACAAGGTCTATCAATTCGGACCCAGTGTTTCCAATTCTGAGCATTAAACTTAGAAAACTAATGAGATGAGTACCAAGGATACTTATGTACAGAAGTTTTTCACTGGGGAAAACATAGTGAAAAAGAAAAATAAACACATTTAATCATTGAATGATACAGGTTTGGTTAAATAATGTAGAGAAAATGTAGACAATGGAGCACTAGGCAACCATTAAACATTAAAAAATTTAATTACATACATTAACACAGAATTGTATTCAAACTAGGTTGTAAATAAACATAAAAATGTGTATACTATAATTTGATTTAAGTACCTGGTAATTTGCAGATGAATATTTTTATAAAGAAACTAACTGAACAAAACAACAGGTTATTACTGGTAAATGTGAGAATTTTTAAAATATTTATGAATACCAAAATATTTATTTTATTTTATTTTATTTATTTATTTTTATGTGGGTACCAGGAGTCGACCTCAGGACCTCGTGCTTGCCAGGCAGGTGCTTATGCTGCTGAGCCATCTCACTGGCCCTATTTTATTTTTTTTAATATTTTAAAATTGTAACTGACATATAAACCATAAAAGTTATAGATATTAATAAGGTACCATGTAATATTTGATACATGTATATATTATATAATGTTTAAATTAGGTTAAATATATTTATTGGCACAAATGTTTACCATTTTTTTTATAACAAAACCTTTCAAAGTCCTTCTAGCTTTTTAACATATACAGTGAATTACTGTTATCTATAGTTACCACACTGCAATAATATTCTAGACCTTTGTGCTCCTATTTAACTACAACTTAACATACACTGATGAACCTTTCCCCAGTCGTCCCTTCCTCCACTCTTGGTGGCCTCCAGTAACTATTGTTCCACTTTTAACTTCTATGATTTCAACTTTTATAGATTCTATATAGAGTGAGATCATGTGTTACATGTCTTCATCCTACTTCACTTAGTATAATAATCTCCATTTACATCTCTATTGCTGCAAATGACAAGATTTCGTTTTCTTCTGTGGCTGATCAGTATTTGTGATATGTACCACATTTCTTTATCTGCTTATCATTTGATGCACACTTAGATTGCTTCCCTTTCTTAGATATTGTGAGTAGTGATACAATGAATATAGCAGTATAAATGTGGACATAGACTGATTTCATTTCCTTTGGTTTTACAGTGAGTAGTAGGACTGCTGGATCATATGCTAGTTCTAGTCCTAATTTTTTGAGAAACCTCCATACTGTACCCACAATGGTTGAGTAATTTACATTCCCGTCAACATGTGCAGGAGTTCCTTTTTCTTCACATTGTCACCAGCACTTGTTATCTTTAGTCTTTTTGATATTAACCATTTTTACTGGGGTAATGTGATATTTCTTTGTGGTTTTGATTTAAATTTGCCTGATTTTATTGATACTGAACACTTTTTCATGTACTTGTTGGCTAAGTGAATGTCTTTTTTTGATAAATGTCTATTTAAGGCTATTGACCATTTTAAAATTGGGTTACTACCTAGCTACTGAGTTTTCAAGGTTCCGTGTATATTCCAGACATTAACTTCTTGTCCAATGTGTGTGTCACAAATATTTTCTCCTGTCTTGTAGGTTTTCTCTGCACACTGTTGCTTGTTACCTTTGCTGTACAGAAACCTTTTAGTTTGATATAACTTGATTTGTTACCTGTTTTGTGCTTCGGAAGGTTGTTCCAAAAAAACCCACAAAAATCTTTGACCATTTCAATGCCAGAAGCATTTCCTCTATGTTTTTTCTTGTAGTTTCATAGTTTCAGATCTTCAATTTAAGGTTTTAATACATTTGAGTTGATGTCTGTAAATGGTCAGAGATAGGGGTCCAGCTTCCTTCTTCTATCTGTGAATATCCAATTTTCCCAAGAGTCTTTATTGAAAATACTATGTAAAGGTGTAGGTATATATTTTTTAAAAATCAGAATTACTGATTTATTACTTCTAAATTACCTATGGTCTAATAAAATGAAGAAAATTTATTTAATATTGGCTTTGAAGATTTCTTTTTAGTTTGGAAGGAATGCATAGATCATTCTCTGCCACTATGAGTTAGGTGTATTTAGGTATATTGACAACACTGAGTCATTTTATGAAAGAATTAATATTACGAAGGAAAGTCAGTTTTTAAAAAAGAAATGTGTACAAAAATGAATATGGATTTTCATACCTCTGTCACCCTTTACTACAATGTTAGAATCTTAGACAAGAGCTACTGTCACAAAAATAGGGGCTAGAGAGGGGATGCCCAAATGTACTTTAGCAGGCTACCTAAAATAAAAATATACATCACAGCGTGACACCAACAGATTTTAAAAATAAAAGCTAGTTATATGTCTGAAATTATAGTCATGCTCAGAGCCAATTAAAAATAAAGGAGCTAGCAGCGCTACACACACATTTTCACACTAGTCTCCTTTGTTCTCGCACAAAATTTCCCTCTTCTGGAGGTTTTTTTAAGCATATCCTAGAGTCATTATTTTAAAGAAAAAACTAAGGCCTAAAGAAGCTAATAGGTCTAACAAATAGAATACTAAGTGTGAAAATTCAATTAAGCATAACTCCAAACTACAGGTCGCCTCTATTAACTGTATTTTGTGTAATCAGCAGCACTTCTTTATTTACATTTAATCATAAAGATACTAGACAGCAAGTCAATCTCCTTAGGGGTGTCAATACAGGATGTTGGGAGCGAGGCTGTCTGTACCTCGGGTATCTAGGACAAGGCCACTGCCTCTCATGAGTGTGGCAGGGCCCCATGAGAAGTGTGCACAGCTCAGGCAGCTGATGCACACAGTGACTTGACCTTTCCTTGAGATAATTCAGACAGTTTTCTCTTGTTTCCTGTAAAGCCACCAAGACGTTCTGTTCTGCTAACCGATTAGATATTCTTCCTGTCTCAGATCCTACCCTTCCCTTAAACTCTCCATAAACTTATTCATATACTGACTGCATAAATAGAGGCACTGCAGGTGCCAGGCAGTTCCTTTCTCCTATCAGGAGAAGAGGGCTCCACCCAACTGCAGCTTTCTGTACAATGACTCCCGTCTTCTTCAACCCCACCATCCTCCCTCTGAAGTTTCAAGAGCTGCACTGGATGCGGCGACAGGAAACAGGAGACAGATGCGAGTAGAAAAGGGATCCAAATCTTCATTCAAAACCCAGAACACAGGAATTAAATTTTTAAAGGGAAGACTCCCCATCCTCCTCATTGTTCTCTGTGAGATCCATTCAAAAGGAACCAATACTGGTGATTTGTGCCCAGGAGAAGACTTTTACCACATTTCAATATCATCCTCATCTTTAGTGGGATGAATATGGAAAAGATGTGAATGGTATGCTTTTGAAAACATATATAACCAGAAAGAGGCTGTGGGAATGTGTGAAATCCAGTGAAAATATTATGTTCTAAATATACTGGCTACCAATGGATTCTGTAGCCAAAATGCATATGGTGACTATGTGGTGGCCATAACTATTTCCCAGGACAGCCATAATAAAATGACATAGACTAGAAAGCTTTAACAAAAGAAACTTAGTTTTCCAGGGTTTATTTTGCAAGGAATTGGAGACCAAAGCATTACCAGGTTTAGTTTCCTCTGATGTTGCTTATGTGGCTTATAAATAGCCATATTCTCCCTATGTGTTAACATAAACTTGCTTCTGTGTGCTTTTATTTTAATCTCATCCTTTTTTTTTAAAGGACAACAGTCTTTTTGGATTAGGTCCAATCTTAACTGATTATTTTGCTTCAATCACCCCTTGAAAGGGTCCGTCTTCAAATGTAGTCATATTTAGGGCTTCAACATATGAATTTGTGTAACATAACAATTCAGCCCATATCACTCACCCTTTAGCTCCCCCAAATCCATGTCCTTTTGCATTGCATGAAATTACAATCAATTATTCCATCACAACAGCCCCCAAATTCTTAATCCATTCTAAAAGGAAGAAATTGGAGAATAGGAAGAGTCAGAAATTTCAGGCAGTTCTGAATCTCGGTAGGCAAATTCTATTAAATTACGGTATAAGGTCTGAGGATCATCCCTTGTCTCAGTGTTCTGCCCTCTGACTTAGCAGACAGGCTGCCCTATTATTTAGTCTTCTTAGGTGGTGGCCTGTCATGCCTTAGTTGAAACAGCAGCTCCATTTCTGAGGCTCTGGACGGCAGTTCCTTCTCCAAAACGCTAAGCTGTAGCTTTGCCCTCTTGGCCCTGGAGCTTGCAATTGCATCCACTGACTAAGAAATTGCCTGGCCCTCTGGAACTTAGGAGAAGATGGCCTTGCTTCTTCCAAGACCTTGCTGGCAGTGGCAGCCCTGTCGACGTCTGAACCACCTTTGGCATTATACTTCCTTTCTCTTGAAGGATTATGCATGTCGGCAGCTGAATAGATCTATTTACCCATCCTATGGATTTTCAGAAGCCCAGCAGCCTTCTTCCATTTTTTCCTGACTCTTTTTCCATAATAGTTGGCAGCATTTATGCTTAGAGGATTGATTGCACCCATGAGTCATACCAATAATCTCCTCGCAGGAAATTATAGCCATAGTCTTGTTACCCTTTCCAGGACATGCCTTCTTATTTTTTTCAGTTTATGTTGGTTGAGAACTCTCCAAATCTTCTAGTTTTGGTTCACTTTTGCTTAACAAGTTCCTCAATTTGTCCCTTGCATTTTACTATGAGCAGCAAGAAGAAAGCAGGCCATGCCATCAACATTTTGCTGAGAATTGGTATATATGAAGTTAATCACTCAAAAGTTCTACCTTCCAAACAACTCTATGTTACAATTAAGCCTAGTTCTTTGGCGCTGTATAACAAGGATGGCCTTTCCTCCAGTTTCCAATAACATGTGCCCCAGTTTCATCTGATGTCTCACCAGAAGCATCTTTGATATTCATATTTCTACTGTTTCTTCAAGGCAACCTAGGGGTTTTCTGACAGGTTTGAGGGTCATACTTTGGTTCAAAGTTTAAAAAATCCCCATCTTTTACTTCAGTTCCACAGGCATTTCCACATTTTTAGGTCAGAGATTCACCTCACTTCTGGGCATCAAAATCTGTACTCTTTTGATATGGCTACCATATAATAATACTACATAGTGGGTAGTTTAAACACAGAAATTTAATTTCTCACAGGATAGAAGTCTGAGAATGAGGTATCATTATATTGGATTTTTTCCAAGGCTTCTGTCTTTGACTTACAGATAGCCACCTTCATGCTGATGTTCACATGATGTCCCTCTCTCTCTTTGCCCTAATATCTTCTTATAATGATAATGGCCAGATTATATTAGAGCCCACACCTAAAGACCTTATTAAGTCAGTCCCCTCTTTAAATAGCCTACCTCCAAAAATAAATGCAATCCCATTCTGAGGTATGCCTAGATGGTGGCCCCTCACTGCCTCAGTTGGAAGAGGCAGCCCCATTGCTGAGGCCCCGTCTCATAGGTTCTAGGCTGAAGGTCTACTTCATGGTGTCAAAGACTGCAACTGAACCCACTGACATGGAAAATCTGGCTGTCCACATGGCATTGGAAACTGGAAGAAAGGTGATCCTTGTTATAAAGTGCCAAAGAACCAACTGGGCTCTTTTGGGACTCCGCATATGAATTTGGGATAACTGAGAGACCAACATAAAGTGACAAAAAACAAAATGTACCTTTTTTCTTACTGAAATTTGATTCTACTCTTTGGAAACTCTTTAGTTATATAAAATACTAACACTGTTTGCTATTCACTTTTCTATGGGCCACACACAAAGAGGGGATACCTGAGTTGAGACTAATGGGATAAGAAGAATTAACTACAAAAACGGTAGAGGAGCTTTGGGCTCAGGGAGGTGTTCAAACAAAGACACCTAGAAGTGGAATGGTGCTGCACTTGTGTAGGGAGGACATTAGTGTACATATGGGCCCATGTTGGGTGGGAGCAGCTGTGGGGAAGTTAGAGGAGCTAAAAACATTTCGTTATTATTGCTGGCTGAAATGTACTGTGGGTATCATTGAGAAATAGTGCTGTGGAAGTAGGTCAATGACATAAGAAACTTAAACCCCACATAATCGAAAATTGGACCTAAGGGAGAAATCTTAGAATCAGGAAGGCATAGTCAACTTACTACTGAGTTTACTAATTCTTCACAATGGTAATAATTTTTATAATTTAAGCAAAAAACTTTAAATTACTATCAATATAAAACATATTATATTTTTAAATGTAGTTTCAACATTATTCAGTATACCTACTTTAATAAATGTCAAAACTTTCACCCAAATAAATCTAAAATATCTAGATTTCATTCTTTTTTCAAAGCCTCCACACATAGTAATAAATGAAAATAGCCTCCAAGAGACAAAAAGTGTGAAGGCTTTCAAAGAAAAAAATCATTTCCTTAAATTGAAGGATACAGCAATAAAATCTCTATGTGGAAAAAACTGTCACCTTCATAGATCTGAATACTTTATAGACTTTCGAACTGTGTATAAGTTCTGTACAGTTCAAATAGTTTTTCACTCTATAAAGAAAAGTGTACTACCGACAAAACTAAAATAAGCACTATGTTGTATCTTATCGCAATTTTTGTTTCCTATAAAAGCTTTTAGATAAAATAGTACATACTAACTTTTCATTAATAATACATGTTCACTACCAATTGAGACCTAAAGCTCTAACCAGTGTTTTTGAAAAATTGTTTCCTTGTGAGGCAGATCAACCACTAGAAAAATATGCTGAGGGCTTCATATTCCCTTACCTGTACTACACATGGTCATAGGTGCTTAGTGTTAAATTTTGCTTATATTTATTTACATGTCAGTACCATATTAATTATAAATATCCTAAGGAAAGTAAGAAGTTTTTCTATATTCTAGAAATTTTGAATCTAAGAGACACAAGTGTGAAATCAGTCTCTGAAACCTCATTCTTTACTCACAGCCCCTAACAGCGAGAGGCTAGGTACAACAGTACTCTTGATTTTTTAAGTCATATTATAAAATTGTTTCCTCTACTACCAACCTGTTTTTTCTTTAATTTAACTCATAATAAAATGTACAGTTCTGCCTCCTACCTTTCAATTAAAAAACTACATTGTGCTTTTGGTCTGTACGTGGCTTTCAAACATCTCTCGTAATGGCTACCTAACTGAAAAGTTCGATAAACCAGGAATCAGAATTATTCTTCTCCAACTGTCTGGGGTTGATATTCTTTGACATTCTCTACTCCAACTTGGCAGAATCTACTATATCATAAATATTGTCAAAAATCTTTTCATTTTTATTTACCTTTGTCAATTCCTCCTTAAAAGAGGATTAAAGCACTGGTACTTACTAGGTTTCGAACCTGTTTTCTAGCATGAATAACCTCCACCTTTTACTTTCAGACAGAGTTTAATTTGATTATAGTATTCTTTCAAAAATCTTTTTGAACTATTTCCCTGTAGTAGAACAACTATTAATTTTTTTTTTTCAAAATACTGTTAAAATGTTACTTCACCTAAAACCTTTGGCTCATCCACTTGGAATCATTAGTACATCTCTATTCAGTTGTTTCCCATAGCACTTTTATCATATTACCATCACACCAACTACAAAATGATATATTAATTTACAGAAACCATTCATCTGCTCAAAATGAATTTGGAGTCCTTTAAATGTTAGATTGTGGAATTATAGCTTGAGAACAGTGAAGAAAATGTCACATAACCAGGGCATGGACTTTATAATCAAACAAGCATGATCCGAATCTTAAATGTTCATGTCCTCCTAGAGTGTGACTTCAGTGTTGTCGTTCTGATATATGGGTAAGTGAGGAAAACAATCAGATTCTAATAAGAATATAATAATCTAATATTACACATAAATTTGTGAATTATTAAATACTACTGTTCGGCACAAGGCATTGGCTGAGTTAGTTTTAGTGGTTTTAATTCTTCTAAATTGACATAGCATCTAACTTATCATTGTTTATAAATATTTCATTAACAAATGAATGAAGATAGACCCTAATTTCTCTATGCTTCTTTTATGACTTAAATATTTGAAGAATATAATGCAAGCATTACTTCTAGTCTTAGAATAAATTACAGGGCATGGAAAACCAAGGTACTGGAAACATTTCTACAAAGCCAAATGCAGACAGAGATAGAGAAAAAGGCACATAAAAGCAAAAGGTGTTCTCTAAACCCCTCCAACTAACACATTTTTCTTGACCGAGTCTTTCAAATAAACTGATTAGGATTTCAAAGTCTTTTGACTCTGATCATATTTGGTTAGAATGGAAAGTGAAAGAACATATTACTCTGGAAGGCTGCATCCAGAAGGAAGAGTTATTCAGGCGATACAGGGACATTCTCTGGACAAGAAGTCATCCTTCTTAGATCTGTGTGGGAGGGACAGGGTGAGCTTGAAATCGTGTCCCTCTTTTGTGTGCAGGAAGAGTGAGACAGTGTAGGAAAAGTAGGACTGGGATCCAGATCAGGAAATATGGTTTTCTAAAATGAACTAACATAAGTTCTTGATCATTTTTGGCCAAGAATCACCCTGGATTTACTAACTCTGAAACATCAATCAATCATTGTATTCTACATTATTCCCTCCCATTGCACTGCCACGTTCAAGTCATCACTTTTCCCTTAAAGTGTTGCCAACTTTTTAATGGGGTCCCTGCTGCTGATCTATAAGACTTTTCTTTACTTCCTAACAGGTATCACCTTCAAAACCAAACTCCCACAGCTCAGGCTTTTCCCAAAAATCTCTGGGAACTCATTATGAGCAAAATAGTAGAGTTTGGGTAATGAAAGACCTAAATTTTAATACAATCGTACTTCAAAATCATTACTGGCTATGCTGCCATCACCACTGTGCACCTGTTATCAGATGCCAACCAGACTACTGATTAAGATATTGGGAATTAAGGAGTACGTCAAAAATATGATCTAGCTCTAAAGCTCAAACACACTTCACAAAAATAACTCGGATGTGATTACTCCAGAGGTGATCATTGAACATTTTCAGATGAAATATGAATTTATCTTTCATGGACATTCAAAACACCAAAAACTGAATAAGAAATAATGATTTAACCTATAAAGAACTTAAATTTCTGCAAGTATTTTAGTATGAACCTATTTCCTCTGTTACAAAATCTTACTGATTAATATAGTTATTAATGAAATTTTAGGAAATAAAATGGTACATTATTCCATCAGTTTTTGAAATGAAAGTCAGTTAATAACTAAAAATCACCATTCTAAACACAATGTATAGAAATAGAGTCCTAAAACACTTGTTTATTTTTTGAATTAAAAGCTATTATTCTAGCAAATGTATTTTTATTTTTTGACAGTTTCACCAGATTTCTTATTCCATCTCTGTTATATTTCTAGACTGTCTAGCAGTCTGTGGTGGACACGCTTATGGGTGAAGGGAGCAAAGGTTGAGTGTGTATGACACAAATGAAACCCAAGATTAAGTATACACTGTGAAATGTATGTGGATGTTCATGATTTAAACCAATGAACTGTGGCCTGGAATGATGTCACACAAAGGGCAGTGGTAAGTGGAAGGTTAAACCTACTTGCATCTTGGCTCATTAAACGCAGTTAAAGTGCAAATCCCCTCATTCTGACAGTAGTGATCACAAGGGTTCTCTTTCTGGTCACAGCGCTGACTTTTAAACCCCACAGAGCATCTGCAGAATTTCAGTAAAATACAGCTAAATAAAGCGTCTGACTTTATTTTGCCAAATATGTTTCAAATTTCTTTTATACAGAGATTGTAACATGAATAAAAATGTTCCCAGGTATGCTCATTTCTCCGCAATACACATTCATCACATACTACTTTGACAAGGTGGGGAAGAGGATGCAGACGTGGGCCACGTATGGGCATCATCTATCTGATCAAACACGGTTCAAACAAGACTCAACACAGTGACCACATATGCTGGATGGTTTTAAGTCATCTGCTCTGGACATTCAGATAATTAAGAGGGGAAAATACTAAATTCCGTATTTTCTTGGGAACATTAAGAATCTCCAATACTTTCACTACATATTTAGAAACCCAGACTCGGAGTAAGATTCTAAAGGAGTCAGGGGCTTAATTTACATAATGCAATATTCTACATCTGATACAAAAATCAAATAGCATTATACATTTGAAAAGAGACCTCAAATTCTTTGGAAAATAATGGTGAGTAGTACAAGGGATTCGTGAAGGATTATTGTCTCTAGGCTTTACATATCTGAATCAGGTCAATAAAATGAGAACAATTTTCCCCATAGTTTCCGAGTTCCAAGAGTTGTGAATGTCTGAAATGACATGATGCTAAGAACTGAATGAGCTCTTACTCATGAAATTATTAGCAACCTGATGAAGAAGGAGATTCTGTAATGCATGAGCCAATGAGGGACAATACTTGATCAGAGATGTCCATGAAACACTCATTTAAAACATGTTACCCAAGAAAGGAGAGCAGTAAAGTATGGATTCCATGTACATACAATGTACATACAACGTCCTATCTTAAATCACCCACGACATTGTAAAATACTCACAGGCACACAGGTATATTTGTCTCAGGGTCCAGCTGGCATGTGCCACCATTATAACAGTAGCCATCACATAACTGACAACTAGAGGCGATCTTCCCATTAGTGCAGCTGTAACAACCAAGAAAAAAATATTCTTTTGTTACTGGCATTAATATTTTTGAAAGCAGACACATAATTTCTGCAGATGGGAATATTTATATTTTCAGGAAGAGAGATTTGCAGGAGGAAAAGGTTTTATTTATTTTTTATCAGAATGATGACAGTTAAATTTTTTCTTTTGATAATTTTCAAATTTTCAACTGATTTGCCTAGTATAAAAATTTAATATAGCTAGATATGTGTGTGAAAATATACTCTAATATCCATCGCTTAACACTTCAGCGAGACATTATCATCAATATCCTGTGCTTTTTATTTAACTAGTATTTGGTGATATCCATATAAATTATAACTCACATGATCAAATACTATGGATAAAATGTTTCTGGTTTTTCTTCTAAACTGGAGAATTTCATACAAAGTAATGTTAAGAATTTTAGACTCCCATAATTTGTAAAAAAATCTAAAGCTACTCTTTGATCTCTTTTTTCCTACTATCATTGCATATATATTATAATTAATGTCAATGTCAAACTTACTATTATCTAGCAAAAAAAATGGAGCAATTCACTGCAAACATAAATAATAATGTTATAGGAACAATATGTTATATGGCAGCAAAATAATGAGGAAAACTTTCTTAAAATTTTACCAACACAATTCTAATTTACAGTCACATTACATGCTGAGATAACAATAAATATGCTATTGTTACTCTAGAAAAAAATGAACCTAATGATAATAGGAAAAATATAGTATTTATTTTTTCTGTGTCACATTTTAAAAGCAGAGAATTGGGTTGGGCAGTAGCAATTGTTGGTGGAAGAGAGAAAAGTATATCAAAATTCTCTACATCTTGTACAACACATCATGCAAGTAATTCTTATCATATGATCATGCTAGCATTGGGTGCTAGAACAGTGAATGGCATCATAATAAATCTGGACATTTCCTTCAAAAAGAAGTCAGGCTGTGATATAGGTCATTTGAATTGATCCCATGATGTGTATCCATTGCAGTATGTTCAAACAGTAAGTACCAATAATAGGTAGGATGCCTGAAGATTATTGGTTAGTAATCCTGTTGTTCATTTATTCTGTGCTTATTCATTTGACCTCATGTGAATTCTATGGCTGCAGGAAATGAACAGAACTGCTTATAAGTTTTGTATGTGTTAAATTTGAAGCAATTTCTGAACAGCCTGTGTTTAAAAACCACATTTCTAGTCAAGATGAGCCAAAAAAGTGAGTTACTTATATATCATGAATATGAAGTAGGGATGTGTGAAAATAGAGCCAGACATGTGACAATAGGAGGGTTGCCTAACATTTCCAAGATTTAGGAGAGAATATTACATCCAGTGCAGCCTATAGAGGAATCCTAATATGGATGCAAAGTTAGTCAAGTCCACAATCAAAGGTAGTGGTGTGTGATACGATGAGATCTGAGGGACTCTCTCTCGCCCTCCTTACACAGCCTCCTTGAATATCAAAAGGGAAAAAGTTAGTTTTCGTTTTATCCAAAGAAAATGGTCAAAAGGGAAAACTACCTCTTTATGCATTAAAGAATTTTCTACAAAAAAAAATTTAACTGTATACTTGTGATTTAAAGAGGGAAAGAATTTGATTCCTGGTACCAAAAAAAGAAAAAAAAGGAAAAGAAAGAAACTCCCAATTGCTTTTTTTTTTTTTTTTTTTGTGGGTACCGGGGGATCAACCTCAGGACCTCGCGTGCCAGCAGGCACCAGTGCCGCTGAGCGATATCACCGGCCCTTTTTTTGGTATGTGGGATCTGGGAGTCGAACTCGGGCCCTCGCGCTTGCCAGGCAGACGCGTAGGCCGCTAAGCCATCTCACTGGCCCTCCCAATTGCTTTTAAACTTCTACTTCCAACAGCTATAAAACATATTGCCTATTTTCCTTCTAAAGATTTTGTTTGAATCAAAATTAAAGACAGAAGTTTACAGATTTTCAATATGAAGCACAAATTATTATATAGCCTCAAAACTACTATTAATAGTTTATGTAAATTTTCATAATAATTTTCCTTTTTTAGAGGCATTCATGATGCACACAAATACACACACATATACACACACAGTTTAGGCTATATCATTTCCCAAAGTTTATTACCAGTTATCCAGTACAAAAATTTTCATAACATTTGTCAACAAAAGGGGTATTGGGGCCACTCAAGATTATGATCAAGTCTTTCTTCAATACTTACTTTGACTTCCAGAAAAAAAGAAAAATACGTAATTGTTTTCAAATTACTGTACTCATTATACATAATAGACTACCGACTCTAATTTACAGTTCACAAGTCGTGCATTAGAAACAAAACTGCCTATTTGTAAACAAACGTGTATATGCTGACTTGAATTTTCCTACTTAAGTGAAAAATATTTACTTCCATTTTGCTGGAATTTTGTGTTAGTTTCTTCTTTACCTTTGCACCAGAAATACTGACATTACTATAAATTTCTTCTTAATATTGAGATGAAAGTTACCTTGGAAATGATAAGAAACTTTAATATCTAAAGTATCTCAGAATACCTAAAATATTATTTTTGTATTGACAGCCTCAGATGTTATAGAGACTATCCAATGTATTAAGTGAAATCATTTTCCTATTTTTAAAGTTCCACAATTCTTTGTTATGAACTGGTATTTATTTATTCTTATATAAACATTTCCCCAAAGATCTTTTACATAGAGTTTTAAAAAGTACTGTTACATCTCAATAGCCCGTTCAAGTTATGAGAATCCTATGTTTTTAGTTTGAAAAAGTTAAGTTCTATTGCTGCTTATTCAGTTTGGAGACTCGAGGTTCCGTCCTTTTTTCCTCTATGAAACTCTCTTACACAATGGAAACAGTCTGTGCCTCTGAATGAATTTTCCAAAGCAAACTGGGTAGGAAACTTCGGATCACTGCCAAGATTCCCTGTGAAAGTGCAGTATATTATAAAGGTCTTCAGCCTATTCTGATGTGGTACACTGGACATGAAGAAAAATACGTCTAGAAATTGAAAAAAGTTCTGTAATTTTAAGATTTTATCAGAAAAACTATGGATCTTAGTGAGCCAACACGATCTGGGTAATTTATATGAAGGTGTATTTTGCTTTTATGTACTTATCAAAGACACACATTTATATATTGATTATATTTTCATTTGCTTTAGTTAAAAAATAACGTACGTTGAAATGACCCAATTTGCTGGTTTGAGTAAATGTCATTTATAATGAAAGCACAAATCATATTTACAGTAAATTCTAAAATGATAGTAAATAAAAAAGAAAAAAGTGTTTATGCTGCCTCTAATAAAATTTTATTGAGCCTTGTTTGGCAGAGCAACACAACTCATCTGGCACCCTTGCAGAGCTCTCGGTGCACACCATGGTGTGGACACTTTACAGCATGCTTTTCTGTCTCTTATTCTCATTTATTATACTTGTAAGCAAGGCGAGTGACAGAATTCAGTCCTTTATAAGTCCTTCTTTTAAAAGGCTGTTAAAGTAGTTCTGAGTGTGGATTGATCTCTAACCTCAGTGGCATAAACTTATTTCATGATAGAAACTGAACAACATTCTTCTTACCCTTTAGCTGCTATCTTTTGTTTTCTGTTCACTTAAATTTAGAGCCAAAGATCAAAAGGCAGTATAACAGAAGTCACACTTGTACATTTTTGTTGCGGTTGTTTCCCAGAACACATTATTCCTTCTATTTCTTTTTTAATATAATGCCAAAGTCAAATGAAGAAAAAGCAGCTTTTGTTGCTCCCAAAAGGATTATTTATAACAAAAATGCTAACCAACTCACTGTCATAATATTCATGAAACAATTAAAAATCTGAGCTATCTTGTATTGAACATTACATATAGCTTTTTCAAAATCCATTGCATTTCAGTGCTTCTTACTTATACTTAGATATATTCTTTATATGAAATAATCTATATTATTAATAATCTATGTTAATGATAATCTGTGACCATATTGTAGAGTAGTGGATATTCATGGTCCTCAGATGTTCATAAAAGGTGTTGAAAAAGTTTAATTTAAATGAGCTGAACTTACTCTCTATATTTTAAAAAATGCAATGGTTGGCATATAGAATTTTATAATAAAATAATTTACACTATTTCACAGTTTATTGTTGAAGTGCTATGTCCTTTTAGATTGAAATGCTTTTATAAATTAATCTAGATGCCCACTTACTTGCAAAATATATCTTCATTGTCTTTATTTATAATGCAGTGACCCCCATGGCACCTTATACACTTGTCCACCTCACATTTCAATCCTTCGTAGCGTGTTGAACAGACACATTCCACACTTCCATCATCGCCAATGGTGCATGATTCAGAATTCACACAATAGTGATGGCACACATCTAGGAAGAAGGCAGGATGAAACAATCAAAATGTGTTGTGAGATGTTTTTCTACATTCATAATTAATGTTACTATATCATTTAATATTTAAAATGGTCAATCACGCTAGAGTGTGAGAAACTGAACAAGTAAATAAGATCCAAAATGTATCATAGTTATTGGGAATAGGGAAGAAACTGTTCAAAAGAAAAGAGAAACTGTGATGGGGGAGGGGAAAGGAAGGAAAGGAAAAGGAAAAAAAATATATATATATATACACAAGATAGTTAAGATGGTTATACAGCAAGTTTCTCTTAGTTCTTTGAAAAGAAAGGTTTGTGCTAATATTGTTTGGCAATATTTCATGCATATATCTTGTACTCTGAATGACTAGTATGAAGATAACAATATGCAATGTATTAATTATTGTTACTCTCCTAGTAGTCTGTTTTGAAACTCTGTTTTATTGATATTTTTATTTTTTCTATTTAAAATAAAATAATAATAAAATAATCAACCAATAGGCAGATTAATTTACAAAAGGAGCTTGCAATAATAAGCAAACTAACTTTCTCTGGTAATATTATTGATTCCTCTTTTTGTCTAAATCAGGCATCATTTCATCTGGCTAAGAGGAGAGTGCTTACAGTGACCTACGTTAGATGACAAACTCTTGGCTCTGAGTTACATATTTTAGCAAAGTTCCTTAGCTTTCAATTAATTAACAATATAACCGTGATTAGAAATGCTCATGATCTCCTTAGATGTTAGATATTGTTGTTCTCCTCAGACCTCTTTCCATCCAGAGAATGGTGTGTGTGGTAACTGGGGACTCCTATCTCTGCACCATCCCATGGGCTGTGGAAAGATTCATCTGTGTATAAGTGCCAGAACATGCTCCTGTATTTTCTAAGTACTTGAGCAAAGGTGTGCCTCTCATGAAACTCCAAGAAGAAAGCAGTCTGGGGAAGTAATGATCCTTCTTATGTTGGAGGTAATAAGAGAAATTTAGGCTATTCCTCTCCTCCAAGGTGAAAGATAACCTGCCCCATTATCAAAAGGAAGTTTTTTCTTCCTGTATTGTAAGACCCTTCTTTTAACAAATGTATTATACTAAGCATTACAGACAAAGGAATTCACCCCACAAACATTTCTATAACTCTTGAACTTGTGTAATGCAACAAAGGCCACTTGAAAATATAAAAATCTCCAACTTTATAATTAGATGTTTTGCTTCAGTATTTCAACAAACAGAAAGGTCTATATGTGTTTATATATGGATACATAATAACTTATCAAATTTAAAATATTGAAATCATAATATAATCTTAAGCAAAAGAACTGATTAAATTGATCCTGGAATTTGTGTTTAGGAGCAGCAATTTCCTTTTAGCTATCTAACTGTGAAGGAATGTTAAATGAGATTAGGTAGATAAAAATCACAATTTAGAAACTTTAACCTGCTGCGTAACAATTACTGTGGTTGAAGAAACTTAAATATCATTTATAATTCTCATGTTTGTATGTTATCTAGTCCTCTATTAAATGAGAGAGTTATTAAATTTATTGACAGGCTTGCTTCATATTTATGGAAATTTATTTGAAGCATTCTTATTCTTGCTGTTGCATTGTGCTAAGTATCCTCATTTAGATTCAATGCTCAAGAAAACGAGTCCCGACTCTAAAAAGAAGAGTAGCACTTTCAAGAGGTTAGAGTTGGAGGTCCAGATTTTATCCTTGTGATGTTAAATTTCTCACTGTATACTGTACATCAATGGTATTTGTTTTCCAACCTCAAGCTATAAAAGATACATTAGTATGATTTAGAAATTCTAGCATATTTGGCTAACTAGGCTAAAGAGTTGTTTTCTTTTTTTTTTTTTTTTTTTTTTTTGTGGGTACCGGGGGGACGACCTCAGGACCTCGCACGCCAGCAGGCGCCCGTGCCGCTGAGCGATATCACCGGCCCCTTTTTCGTATGTGGGTTCCGGGAGTCGAACTCGGGCCCTCGTGCTTGCCGGGCAGGCGCTTAAGCCGCTGAGCCATCTCACCGGCCCCTGTTTTCTTTATAGACAATATTTAAAAAAAATATTCAAGGTCCGGTTTCTGTGATTTAGAGAAAATTCTTTACCCTTTATTGCTACAGAATTTTTCCTAGCATGTCAGTTACATTAAATGCAGCTCATTGTCCATGGCATAAACATGGAATCCAAAGAATATAAAAGATGTGCTCTGTCTCCTGCTTTATAGTCAAGATCCGAAACACCTGAAAGCTGTTGAGTTATATATGTAGCTGGATTGTTTTGTGCACCTTAAGGCTTATTCCTTGATTGCATATTTAAAGGTCTCATCTCTCTCGCATGACTCTCCCTTCTTTTCTCCTCCCTCCTTTCTTTTTTTCCTTTTGTCTTATATCAGTCCCTTTTACTCATTTTCAATTCCAAGACTCCGGAATTGAGGAGAAAACAGATGTTAGTAAGGGAATTTAGTACTTGATATTTAAGTTACTACAGAAGCATTGGATACTTATAAATTGGAAAACAAAATACTTACTCTCCTTAAGTGTTCTCTGCTATTGCAAGCATTACCATGATACAAACCATATGAAAGTGATGACCAAGAGATGGAGATGGGGGGAGGGAGGGGAAGAAGATTACAAGAAGGAGATGATGAAACAATTGAGATGTTCATGTACAAATAACAAATCACCACGAGGAATGCAATCATTATGTACTGTAAATATCTGCTAATAAAAATGAAAAATAAATTGAAAAAGTAATTTGATGGTACTGTTTTCAAAATGAGAGATTAAACCAAAAAACCAGTTTCTCTACAATTGTCTCAATGTCATTACTGCAATCCTTTATAAGTCATAGGAATGTCACATCAGTTTTCTCTTCTCAGTTATAATCCTCTTTCAATGACAAGCATCTACATAAAATTGCATAAATATATACCATATTTTCATTAGCTACTTCTCTGTAACTCTCAAGTAATTAATAGCATTCATATTTAAATTCCAAGTGTCATTTCAGGTATTTAATAAAATGAATACTTCATTAGCACTTTCCAATCCAGCATAAATTTGTTTACTGATTTACCAAAATATGAAGAATAATGTATGAGAAGGCTTCATTAATATATAATTGTTCACTAGGGTTCTAAGGATTCTGATGCTGATCAAACGAACTCTGAAACTAATACAGAAGCTGAGGGTCTCTAAACATTCACCTTCCTTGTTTTAGTGCCCTGAAAAATAGTTATTACCTAGAGGTCACCAATTTAAACATCAAAAATGCTTTAAAACCAGTTAAAGGTTGCACCTTTTCTAAAGGAAAATATATCATTTTTACTAATTCATTTAACACTATCAATTATTTGTGTGAACTTAGCTTTGCAAAGATTTTATTTCTCATTTTTCATACTGCAGCATTGCTAAGTGAAATGTTACTGAACAAGAAACAGTAGACAAATCTAAATAAAAAGTATTTCCTTTAATAATGTGTGGGAATAGGTATAGTAGTTGGTTAATATAAAAGTTCATAGCACAGGGATTGCCTTTTACTTTCTGACACAAATGTGCAACACATACACAGACACATACACACCTGTCTCACAAACAACCATTATTTTTTCAAATTTTAAACTTAGTTTAATAATTACTGTCACTAAAAGAATGTTTTTAAAAAATGCTTAAACATATGGAAGACTGGTTAGAAAGAAAAAGCAGGCGATAAATGATTATGTGTTGGAAATAGAAGAAAGTGAATGAAGACTGAAATTAGAAGATTCTGCTAGGTTGGTCATTAAACAGACAGGAGGAGTCTGAATTTTTGGAAACTAAAGAGGAGAATAGACAGTTAATCACCTCTTAAACACCATGAGTAATTTGACCATAAAGATTAAATGGAAATAGTGGATCCACAACTGATTACTTGCTGAGGACAAGCATGTGTGTAACTGTGTAATAAGAAATTCAGCACAATCCTAGAAATAGGAGACTGGACACCAGCTCTCAGAAAATACATTTAGCAAAGGTACAATTTTATTACCAAAACAATGAAGTCTTCCTTCCTGTGGAATGTGCTTCGTCAAACGTTTTGAGCATTTTACTGACCTGAATGGCATAACAATTGACATGTTCTGCATGTGATAATAAGGGTGATAATAAACGTAATTAATCTGTGCTAAGAAAGTAAGAGTAACATGATATTATATTGCTTTACATTCACGATATAAAAACTGTTATAAACTCCTTTGGGCAATTACACTAAGAGCTACCTAGCAGCTCCAAACACAATCATGTAATCAAGAGGACAATGATGACTATATAATCACAGAGCATTCATATGGTAATTAGGTAGATAGTAACTGAAGATAAGTGGTGGCTATTTTCTGTAACAGAAATGAAATAATCTTCAAAGATCATTATTGTAGTCTGTCTTTGTCCTTCTCATTCTTTCTCAATCATCCTTTTTTAAAGAACTAGAAATACAAGGAAATACTTCTTTAATCATTTCACAGTAACAGACTACATACAAATATATGCATGTACTGATCTATACACAGGCTAATGAATATTCATGTGGCATTAGATAATCAGGAATTCTCTAACTGCATTTAAATTCTTTCCCAAATATTCCCTTCTATTGAAGAGTAATTGCCAAGATATTTAGTTATTAATTTATATTCGCAACTGAGGTTTTACATTGTAATAGTTAGTGAAGTGTGAAATATAAAAAGAAGAAAACCAAACTGAAGTAATACCAGGTAAAAAAATGGCTGAACATAGTAGGAATAATGGGGTAAATTTGACTTGTAATAGAGATTGTTATTCAGGAGAAACTAAATTATAAAATTACATAAACCCACACTTATAGTTCTAATCATTGGATTTTGGTCTTGTGTTTAAAAATAAGTTCTGTGAATTGGCTTTAAAATTCATATTTTAGGTAAGAACTTGGAACTTCAGGATTGCACACATACACCCATGTGCACATGAAACAACAATAAATTAAAAGTAGGATTGGATTACATTCATAGCAATGTAAGTTCAACAGTGCATGTACCTATGCATTCTATTTTTATTACAATTCACATTCTGCCTCCACTATTATTTAACTGTGTACCAGGAGCAGTAGGCCCTAAGAATTCTAATATTCTTTCTGCAAAGAGGTTTATGGCTCCTTCTATATATGTATAACATGCAAAAGAATTTCCAGGACAGTCAAAAATGGTATTTCATAAACATTTGATGAATAATTATATCATGCTAACATAATAAGAAAAGGAAAAAAATTGGTCAAAATATGAGGTATTTATAGGCTACATCCAACTTTCTTCATGCTAGCAATGTGACCTTACCAGAGTTACTTGGTTAATTTCTCCAGGATACCCCCTGGGCATCTTTGATTATTCTGAATCATGCTAAGATTATGTCGTGTTCCTTCCTCACCCACAGATCCCCACCAGTACTCCCTTTATATTATCAGGGCCAAATAGAACCTGTTTTGAGTAAAATGTTAGAAATAAGGATTGCAACGATAATTAACACTCATTTTTAGGGCTCTTCTACATTCTCAAAACATGTGTTATGGGTGGTACAATAGTATTTCTATAGGTGAGTAAACTGGCAGGAAGAATTAAGTAAGTTGCAAAAGATCACACATGACTGGAATTTCAGAACCAAATAGACCAGTTTTTTTTTTTTTTTCTTATTCAATATTTCATACATTTGCTCAGAGGGTGAAGAAACAGATCTACAAATTAATTGTGAGTATCTCTGTTGTTTTTTTACTGCTGTGTGCAACTAAAACTGAAAGTGTTTCCCCCATGGATGTTAGGGCCTAACCACCATTCACAGTGTCACAGGGCTAAGCAGCAGACCCAAGAAAGTATGCATGATGCCAATAAACTCTGTAATATCACAGCTCAGGGACACAGATTTCACAACCTGCAGCCAGAGATCCCTGTTTCAGGTGTCATTCTCAGCTCCCGTTCCAATCCAAGTTAGATATTTGCCTCTCTGTCTATTGATAATTGGTTCACAGTACTGAAACTAAATTCCCATACTTGAAGGAAGTAATTATTGATGTCCATTCATTATCAGGCACAAACAACTCTGGGTCATTCCAGACACAGCAAAAAGCAAAATAATAGCCAAGAAATCAGAAGGTGAAACATGTCTAAAGCATTACCACTTACTTAACATTTTATTTAGTGTGAAAACATTTGGAAGTTTTCTGGCAATGGGTTCACAATCTTATGTTAACAAGAGTGGCTGTAGCCTTTCCTTCCCTGGAGATACATAGCATCAAGCAAGAGTCACTTTTCCATCAAGCATGGCTCAGCAAGCAAAATGCATAAAATAGCTTGCATAAATTTGCTTAGAATGTCATGAGTGTTGTCTTTGAAGGATTAAGTCAGAAAATATAAAATCAGGATTAAGAACTATTGGAATTTATTCATTTTTACATTCCTCAAATGTTTTACTCAGCCTAAGATATTTCAATAATTAAACTTACTGCATAGTTCTAAATATATCTTCCAATTTCCGAGCTGAGTTTCATAAAGTAGGCAAACATTGAATCGAGGTATGCCAATTAAATATTCACCAAGGAAAAAGTGCTTGCAAAAATCTGATTAGAGCTGATAAATTTTCATCAGGATAATGGGTCTACAAAAATTAGCATTTAATAATAAAAATAATAACATATCTGAAATATTTCTACAGAAATGACTATAAAAATTTAAAGAATAAGATCCACCCTGAGAAAATAGTTCTACCTTTGACTGTCCATGTAGAAGAAAAATATAAGACTCGGAAACCCAAATTAGCAATATTTTGATTTGAATGAGTAGTTCATATGATGAAACTTAATAAGAACAAGCATTGGGCCGGTGAGATGGCTCAGCAGCTTAAGCGCCTGCCTGGCAAGCGCGAGGGCCCGAGTTCGACTCCCGGAACCCACATACGAAAAAGGGGCCGGTGATATCGCTCAGCGGCACGGGCGCCTGGTGGCGCGCGAGGTCCTGAGGTCGACCCCCTGGTATCCACAAAAAAAAAAAAATAATAAGAACAAGCATTTAAATTTTGGACAGACTGTTGGTGAAGATGGATATGAACAATGCTAGCATCAATAGGTTTGAAAAATAGTCAAAAAATAACTCATTGAACTATTGTAATAGTGGTTGTTTAAATAGATATGCTTATATAAAATGTGCTCCATTATTGTATAGAAACAATGTTCTGGGTTGAGTATTTGTCTGTTTTTAAAGCAGTCTAGCTATTAAAGTTTTTAGCTAGTAACTATTTATAAAATGATACAGTCACTTGAGACTTGTGAGGAGGGTGAATGGCAGAGGACAGCTAAATATGGTTTCTCAGAAGACTGTAACTGAAAACTAAACAGTGAATAAGCACATGATGGCTATAAAAGAATGAGGATGAATTCTATACATAAAAGTAATACGTCTTGGGTCATAATAAGCCACGTGCCATATATAGGCCCTAATTTGTTTTTCAGCCTATTGTATATGTATTAAAATTCAATTCATTTTGGCCTAATAAATTCACTGACATATACTGTTTATAACGTCAACTGTGTTTACAATGCCCATACCCCCAGAGGGCACAAATTCTGAGAGACTCCTCCAGGCTAACGCAATTGACTGTGATGGTTAATCTTGATTGTTTATTTCAATGGATTGAGAAATGATTAAGAAATTAGTGAGAGCACATTTCTGAGTATATCTCTGAGGGTGTTTCCCGAGATAACTGGCATGTGGGACAGAAAACTGAGGGGGAAGACCCAACCTAAACTTATGCAGAAAATCCAAAATGGGGAAGGCCAAGGGGAACAAAAACTGGAAAAAGGAGGAAGTCCGCTAGCATAGGTGTACACATCCTCTCTTCTTCCTGGCTACCATGAAGTGTGTAGTTTTCCTCCACCATGCCCTTCCACCATAACATTTTCACGTCACCATAGGCCTAAAATTATAGGAGCCAGCTGACCATGAACTAAGATCTCTGGAAACATGAGCCCAAATGAATTGTTCATCTTTTAGTTATTTTCTCATGTAGTTAGTCATAGAAATGGAAAGCTCACTAACATATTCACAAAAACAACAGAACTACAATATTTCTGAAAACCAAATACATGGTGTTAATTTTTTTTAAACCTATTCAGATAATAAATGAATAACTCATTTTTAAAAAACTAGAAAGTATGTCATGAAGAAATCGGAGGTGGAAAACACTGAACAGATTATAATTATGGAAAAGGTCATTTCACATGGTAACTTCAAAAGGAAAATTATTGTTGTCATGATATATACCCTGTGAAAAAAAAATATGGCCATAATGTAAACATCCATATAATTCCTATGTACACCTACTTCACTTTCTTTTTTAGTAGCTCTGTTTCTTTCCTCCTTCTCTTCCTCTCTCCCTTTTCTAACCCAGCCTACTTCTTCCTTTTTTCCTTCCTTCCTTCCTTGCTTCCTTGCTTCCTTTCCTTTTTCCTTTCATTCTTTTGGCTTTTTTTCTTTCTTGTCTCCCCTCCATCCTTACTTTCATCCTTCTGTTCATCCACCCATTCATATCTAAATGTCAATATATATGTGTGATTTTCTTCAAGTTTCCCTGCATTACTGTAGTACCTTGCCAACAGATGATATGAGTGTATGGACAAATACAAAGACAGACAGAAAAATCCATACATTACATGTATTTCTCCTCACCATTACTGTTTTTGTTTCTGTCATCATATCATTTCATTTCTGTTAATTGAGCTTCTAAGAAAGCTTGCCCTCAGATCATCACTACAGTTATTTGAAGTTCTCAAGCTTAACACATAAAGCACAATTATTTCATTAATTTAAAATTAGATCATGCACTATTATGGATTTAGATATGGACACAAGTGGTTTAAAAATTCAAATTGACCCAGTTGGCTTTTAGAATAATCTTCTAATCCCATTCTAAAACAAGTGACCATTTTTCTCAGGGGGACCATTACTTATCACTTATATGATCCTATGAGGCAACCCACACTAAATGGGCTTTTTTCCTGACATTTAAAAAAATATATACTTGTGCATTCATATTGTGAAAAGTTATTTGCAACCCGTAACATTTCTCTTTTGCTTAAATTTGCTTTTTTCATTGCTACTTCATCTGTTGGAAATTTTAATGGATTTAAAAAATATATTTTTTTTGCTCAAATTAGATAAAATATTTTACAATATGTATATTTTTGCACTCACCAGACTTACATTAAATCTATTAATTCACAGAAATGTTATTTTTCTATATTCTTTATTTGGTGGGTTTTCACATAAACATAATTTAAATTATAAATCATCCCTCTTTTCTCTGTTCTCTTATACAGTGAGACTCTATGGAATTATGCTTTTAGGATTTTGGAAATTTAAACTCAGCTGATGATAGCATAGTGAGTCAAAATCTCCTGTCATTCTTGTCAATCAAAATAAATGCAAAATGTTTTTAGCCATATATTAACTACCAAAAGATGTTCTCCTTTTTGAGAACATATATTATATATCGTAGAATTATAGTAGTAGTTTATAGAAATAAAATCTTCAATAATTACACATAAATGTTATGTTATTAAGGTAAGAATTTTATTTTGTCCTATTGTATTTCTTCTCTAAACAGCATAAAAATTTTTGACTCATGGAACTTTTTCAAAGCATCTGTGCAGACATTCAAAGTCAGAAGCAAAACACTGTGTTTAAAAATTGCTACTAAATTTACATTTCAGTTTTTAAGAATTGTATTAGCAGAAGAATTTAACCAAGGATAATTTATTGGGTTTGAGGCAAGCTTAAAGTAAATATATATTTTTTTTAAATTCGTGTGTCTGGGCATGATTATTTACTATATTGTTTTTAAGATACCCAGTTTTGTTTTCAGAGAATTATTTGTGAATTCATGTTGTTTACTTAACAGCAAGTATAGCTGAATCACAATCAATGCTTCTATTCATGAAAAGCCTTGTGTTATATTTTTGGGAGTGTACTCTTTATAAGGCATGACCCATTCACTTTGATATAAATCCTATACACGATCAGATCATCGTGTGTGACAAATTATTTTCAACCCTCAACCAAGTAGTCTTAGGGTTCATTTGCCTTTATATTACTTTCTATATATACTCTTCAAGTTGAAAAGAAAAGAGTCTAAATCTGTCTCTTGTGTTAATATGGGATAAAAGTGGGAGATTAAACTATTTTGGCAGGACTAAGGAGTGAAACACTGTTTTGGAGATAATTGTTGAGTTTAGAGTTGTCTCAAAATCAAAAGAAGCTAGCATGAAAAAACTGGCTGCCAAGACGCCAGGGAGGGTAATTAAGCATTCTTCAAGACTCTTTGCAGTAATCTTTATATTTTTTATATAAACACATTTGCCCAAAATATTTTTCTTATTATCATTTCTATATATCCTGTAAATGAAGGCAGTAACATTATAGCAAATATCTATTTGCAGTAATTCATATTTTATTATTGGATCAAAGTTTTCTTCAATAATACATTTATAACCCTGAATAATCTAAAATAAAAGGAAAACTTCAGTAACTACATTATCTTACCCTTACCACCCTTTTATCCCTTATGATCATTTGAAAAAAATAACATACCTATTTTCCTTCACATACATTAAGTTAAACTACATTCTACTTCTATACTATTTGTTTTCAAAATGAAAACATTAGCACCCAGTTTCTATGGGTCACAGGTCTTAGATACTTGGTAAGAAAAAAAGGTTAGAACTCTGACTTTGCCTTTTGAATGGAACTTGTCACAGCACAGAAAAACAAAGCAAAACAACAAATACAGCAGACTGGATATGGGGTCCTTCTACTTGTTTATATACCTTAACCACCCAAATTCCAACCACTAGGTACATTTGCAAGACTGATGAGGTATGCAAAACTTCTTGGCCTGTTTTTTATAGGAAGGTAGCCAGCCAAGTACATGCATGTACAACGTGAAAACTTTCAAGAGAAAGTGTTGAGATTTTAGGACAAAACCAAAGTAGAGGATTAGAAAGTCCTAGAAGACACTCCAGGCAAGAGTTTATAACAACCTGAATGAGGGCGATATTTACCTTCATTACAAGAGAAAAAGAATTTGGAGTCACTAGGAAGACAGAACTCCAAAATACTTCTATACTCCCATTGTGAATATAATAAAGAATATTAAATATTTGAACAGTGACGGAAGGACTCTTATTGGTAGTTTCTCTTTCCATAACAGGACTCTTTGTGTGTGTGTGTGTGTGTATGTGTGTGTGGATACCGTGGGTCAAAATCAGGACCACGCACACCAGCAGGCACCTGTGCTGCTGGGCGATGTCACCAGCACTTTTTTCGTATGTGGGTTCCGGGAGTCGAACTCAGGACCTTGCGCTTGCCGGGCAGGCGCTTATGCCTCTGAGCTATCTCACTGGCCCCATAACAGGACTCTTAAGATTCTAGGTTCTGTTTGAATTGATCTTCAGATTTATAATAGCAACTGAAAATATACTACTATATTATATTTTAAACTTTTTGATTTCTTCTACCTGGGTTTGCCATAGGTTTAATCAGCACAAAATTAAAATCTTTATTTATGTCTTTTTTTAATGGAGTAAGGGTTTGTAAAACCGGGTTGTGCTACTACGCCGCATGAGCTTTTGCTGTTCTTATCACGATCTAAAAGATCAGACAGGGTTGGGAGGATAATAAGTGGCAGAACAATGTACCAAGATATGACTGATTTCAGAGCCAGAATCATAAGGCCTCATACTTTGGCTACTGTGTTCTCTAGAAGATCAGGGAAAACTGTTTAATCTCATTATTTGGGACTTGAAAAGTTGTACCAGTAATATTAATCTCAAAGATGGTGTGAGTATTTGTTGAATTGCTGTATATTCAATGATATAAAATAATATATCATCACATGTATCTCTATGACCAAAGAATCGTATACACTCGATATTCTCCCTTGCCAGCCCTTTCCAAGGAAAATCAAATGGAAAAAGAAAAGACAAATTTCAGAAGTCTTTCTCCTCTGGACTTTTGCATATGCTATCCACCTTAGTGTTTCCTCTCTTCATCTGGTTAACTTATCTTTCTTCCAGTCCCAGCTTAGATGCAGCTTCTTTCAAGAAATCTGTCCTGTGGGCTGAACTCTGTGTTCTTACTGTGGGTTCTGGTAGTCGCTGCGCTTCCTCATACTGCCTTGTAATAACTTGTTTTATTTTCTGAGTCACACAGAACTCTGCAAGTTCTTTGACAGTTAATATTTCTAACATAATGGCCTGGCATAATGGCAAACTCATTGTAAAAACTAAAACACCTTCTCTGAATTTCTCACAGAACAAAGCTATGTACAAAGAAACATAGTGAAAATAATCTTTATGTCATTAAATACGATAGTTTCATATATAAAGTACATAACTGATAATTTAGTTGACAGACTATGGTTTTTTTTTTTTTTTTTTTTTTTTGGTGGGTACCGGGGGGTCGACCTCAGGACCTCGCGCGCCAACAGGCGCCCGTGCCGCTGAGCGATATCACCGGCCCCTTTTTCGTATGTGGGATCCGGGAGTCGAACTCGGGCCCTCGCGCTTGCAAGGCAGGCGCTTATGCCACTGAGCCATCTCACCGGCCCCAGACTATGGTTTTAATACAAAACACAATACATTATATCTTCAGACTATTATCAGACACACCTAACTGTCTAAACTAGAGATGCTATTTAGTGTGTGCAATAACTCAAACCAGTAGAAATGAGCTACCCAGGTGCAATGCCAATAAGTTGACTTTTAGTTGAATTTATTATGGTTCCCCAAGCAGATTACTCGAGGACTTCAAAAATATCAATAAGAGGACCAGCAAGCTGTCATTTGCCTACCTGGTTCTTAAGACACAATTTGAGATGGTCCTAATTGATGTTTTTGATCTAATGTTAGTAAGTTTAATTAAAAATAATGTCAGGGGCCGGTGAGATGGCTCAGCAGCTTAAGCGCCCGCCCGGCAAGCACGAGGGCCCGAGTTCGACTCCCGGAACCCACATACGAAAAAGGGGCCAGTGATATCGCTCAGCGGCACGGGCGCCTGCTGGCGCGCGAGGTCCTGAAGTTGACCCCCTGGTACCCACACACACAAAAAAAATGTCAGATATTGTTGACCTCACACTTAACACCTTTACTAAAATGAAAAATGCTATGCTTATTTATTTTTATTTATACTAGGAATTCTAGCTTCAGAACACTGTGAAATGCAGCTATATTTGTTCTTGAACAACTTAAAGTGTACTTAATTTTAATTTTGCCATTATTTATCTTTGTCTTTCCTCCCTGGGCTGCTGTTGTTAACAGTAATTTGCATTTCAGAACTCAGGATTTTATATTGCTATTAGAGCTGTGAAATGTTTTTACTCAGCACAACTAAGAATTGATGTTTTACCTCCCACTAATGGACCTTTAATTAGGCATTGTAATGAACCATCCTGTCATTCCTTCATTTATAGAGAAAAGATGTTGTATATGCTAGATACAATTTTGACAGAACACAAGGTCCACTGAACCTTGTAATAGATCTTAAATTTATTATGCTGTAGGATTTGTCATTTTAATGACACTGTCCACAGACTTATTACACTGCCAAAGAACAGCATCACCATACTGTTAGAATGTTTGTTGACATTTTGATCAACAACTCCTTGGGTCCAATTCTGATGATAACATTACTGCTTCAGGACCTTGAACAAGTTATTTAACCTCTGTCTAAGGACTAATTGGTTAATTTTAATAAGTGTTTTGCAGTAAAATGAGGGAAGTTCTCTGATTGCTAATAGTGATAAAAAATTATAATGCAGCCTTTTATAAAGCATCGGGGTACCTCAGACTGTGGTTCTATTAAGTTGCCAATTAAAATATAAGCTAACTCAATGTATTATTTGGAAGAATACACATTTATATAGTGATGGCTATATAAGTTTTTAACTCAGAAGAGAATAAATATCCAGATGATTTCACTTAAAAATAATAAAAAAGAAAAGAAAATAGCCATCAGTCTATGACAATGTAACAATTGGCAACCAAGAGAAAAAATAGAGAGTTAACACTAGCTCTATGTTAACCACACGCACACACACACACACCAGATGGTAGTTTTTGTACATTAGAGTAATTGTCCTTTCATTAATTTTTTTCTTCAATCTGCTTTCATTTATTTATTTATCTCTGTTATTGTTTATTGGTTTAGTGGTTGTTATTCAACAAGTGCTATTATTGGTTAAGTGTGGTTTCAAAGAGGCCCCAGACAAATAGAATGATTATACGCATTTGACAAAAATATGAACTAACAATAATCATAGTCAGAAGAAATGAATAAAAGCAGTTAGTTAAAAACCCAGAAAAAGAGGTTAATTCATAGTACATAAACAATTTTTAAAAAGAAAAAGTGTTTAAGCTTGATATAGTCCTAATGCCAGGGAAGTTGGCATTTATATAATGAAGAGCTATCACTGTGGTTTCACTAGAGTAAAAAGGGGATTGTAAGCTTAGGATGGATAGTAAAGCAGGTCTTCACTATGTTGGATAATAGCTGGTAGTGCCCTTTATTTGCATGGAAGACATTAGGGTGTGTGACAATGGTAAAACAGAAGGAGGGAAGAAGAAAAACACTGAGTTAGTAGAAGAAAGTTGCACTGGAATCTTCTGCTCTGGTGAAGGGGGGAGAAGACAGAGATGAAGAAGTGAGCAGCATGTAAAGATTCATTCAGTGTAAGTAGGATTTTTTTTCAGACAGATTGCTGTCCTGTGATACACATCATCTAAAATATAACTTGGAGAAGCAGTGTGAAAAGGGACATCTGACTTAGGGCATGGGCATCTATACAGGTCAAAATGAGAGGCTGGCCTCATATGAGAATTAACTTGGAAAGAAAACAGTAGGTTAAAATTAAATCTGTTTTCGTGCTGCAGCAGAAGTTGTAATGCTATAATATTAGTGGCAAGGCATTCAGTCTTGTTTGATTCTCAAATAAGTCACTACATGTAGCTAAATTCTGTAATGTTCCGAGTATTTTCCACAATGACCAGAAATAGAAGCCACTCTCTGTGAAGTTCTCAGGAATACTAAATGATCTACAAAACAAAGCTTTAAGTCACTTTTAGAGCATGAGCCCTGAAGCTGGATTGACTGGATTTGAAACTTGGTTATCATAATTACTAACTGGATGAGACATTCACAAGGCTACTTATGGTTGCTGGTATTATTTTGTATAAGTGAGAGTTAAAACAATACCTAATACATTACCAGGATTAAATGAATTAATAGAATTAATGAAAGGAAATCTGGTAATTATTAGTGTACTGATATGTCCAAAGATCTCAATGTGATTAAGAGGGAAAGCAATTTGCTATTATGGATAAAAATGACAGCCATGACATTTCTCTTAACAATAGATACTAAGGAAAAAGAGAGGAACTATATAGATCATTTAGTAATAATTCATAAAAAGATTCTAGTAGCTTGCATGAGGATAGGGAGAATAGAGGCAATGAGCAGTTTCTAAATCTGGATATATTTTAAAGGTGAAGACAAAATGTGGAAGGAACCGAGGCATCACTAAACATTCCATTAAAAAGGTAGGAGAGACTATGGTAAAAGAAATTTGATGTGAGAAAATTAGGTTAATTTAGAGTTAAGACAAGCTGCCACATAAACAAAATCTGAAAATCAGAGGACAGGTTTAACTGGAAATGCAAATTCAGCATCATTATTTGGATACTATTAAAAACATTGCAAGTCTGTGAAGTCATCTAGGCAGTGTTTCTTTAACCCTGTTTGCATATCTAAAATGTATTTTATGATAGAAGAAGTGAATTGCTCAAAATAGATGTAAAATAGGAATTGAGAATTAATCGTTGGTTATAGCAACATAAAGAATATAAGCGAAATTAATTAACTTGACTTTCATTAAAGTCATCAGAATGATAAAGAAAAAAAATTGAGAGGAAGATTCAAAGGAAAAACAGAAATAGACAAATTATAGAAAATAACATTTTAAAGCAACTCTACTATTAAATAAAAGGGAAAAGGAGATAGCACAGGGAAATGAGGTGGGAACTAAGGAAAGATATGGGCACAAGGGAACGTTATTTCAGAAAGGGATGAGAGAGAGAGGAAAATACTTCATGAAGCAGAAGGGGTGGGGACAACTCCAGGAGTTACATCCATGAGTGGATATTGGACTAAGTCATGAATGGGTAATGAAGAATTGGATAGAGCATGGGATCCTAGTAATATGAAAAAGATTAGTATATAATGTGTCTTGGAGAACAGGATGGTGGGAGATTGTGGGAGCTCTCTTTATATTGTATCTCTTTTATCAGTAAAATGGAAAACATAAGGATGGAGATAAGGTAGGTATTGCAGGACCGAGGAGAAAGGAAAAGGCAGGATATAGACGTTTAAACAGGAGAACCAATGGATTATGAAGTATGTAAAAACTGTAGTAAGTGTCTATCTGAGGTTAGTTTCTAAAGTTCAGTAGGAAAATTTATGCATTTTTCTTTAGTTGCATTCATCGAGGTGGGTACCAGATCAGGAGAGATAAAACAATAAAGCCAATGACCATGGTAATGGTTTTCCAGGAAAGTACAACAAAAGAGAAGAGAGAGCAAAGGGGCTGAGGTATATACAAGGAAATGATTAGTATAATGGGCTATGGAATGTATAATGGGGAAGAAGAAGGATAAAATCTTCAAGAAAAGATTGAGGACCAAGGTAAATAATTACTGAAGTATAAGAGGGACTGAACCTGAAAAATAGAAGGTATTTGAAATGAAGATAATGGAAGGAGTAACAAGAAAACCACTTAATGTAGGCATCAAAACATGCTATCAAACTGGCTTCTGGAAGTTGCTTCCACTTACAGTACTGACATCTGTCTCCAGTGTATTCAGCCTGGCAAATGCAGTAAGGCTGGTTCCCAGCAGTCACAATGCAGGTCCCTCCATTTTGACAAAAATCCTCACAGACTGTCTTACCACAGTTTGGCCCAGTAAACCCCAGTGCACAGCTGCAGGTGGGTCTCCCTATTGGAAACAAACAAAAAAAGAGTAATACAATGTGAATTTTTAGATGCAAGTATTCATGTTCATGAAATTGTCACTGCATAAGAACTGGGAAACCAGGTTTCTGTCCACAATTTGTTCTGTGATTTTAGGTAGTAACAGAATTTCTTTGGTTCCCAATTTCCACACATGTCTAAGGAAGCCTAGAAGACATAAAATTTAATTAGGTCAAATACTCAGAAATCATTTCAGGAATTATTATATTTGTATACATGGATTGTATCCTTAAGTGCTTATGTCATTCTTTGCACCTCTCTTTCATGGCTATTTTGCCTTTCCAATTATATCTGCTCATATGTGGTGACACAGTTTTTATTTTGCTTAGAACATAAAATATAGATAATCATATTTCCCAGTGGTTAGTCATCATCTACTAACTACTGTTGACTCTACATAAAACTTTGGCTTACACATGTTATAAGTAATTATTTTAATAAGTTTAAAGTAGTCATGCCATACTAATAAAAATAAAAATTTAAAAAATAAAGTAGGCATGCCACACATGATTAGATTTATGAACATCAGGTATTTGATTTAAACACCCATATTTTTAAATGTCCGAGTACCAAGTCTTATTTTGTTCAACATTCCTAGAGAAGGATTAAGTTGAAGCACTACAGTTTATTCATTAATTTTACCTTGTAATACTCTACATACTAAAAAATGCTGAAGACTGTGGCTTAGAATAAAGAGTAAAATATATTTTTATGGTAAGTAGCATTGCTTTAAAATTTATTATTTATAAATGTTATTACTTTGGTGGACCACAGATGCTTGTTAATAGGCTAGGAAATGAGGTAAATTTTGCATACATTAAAATCTGAGTAATTTCATCATTTCTGTTGCCCCGAAAATTTAGTTTGCTAACTAAATTTTACCTACATTTTTCCTTACATTTGTAATAAGTTTTTCTACTTGTTGTTGACATAGAAACAAAGTGTCTTCTATGACACTTTAGGGGGTGAAAAATAAAGACACAAACAAGAGAATAAATAGTGGTATTAGATAATTTTGGAACATGGTTACCGAGGAAAACAAGAGTGCAGAACAAAAGAATTAATTATTGTTTTTCAGTAAAGGCTCATGAATGCCTTGCAGAAAAATAGGGAGTAAACAGTAACCTGAGCTACATTTGAAGCAGTGTAAAACATATAGAAGAAATCAAAGTGCAATCTTGAAAAACAGAACAATCAGAAAAAGTCACAGGGATGTAGGATGTAAATACTGCAGATGCACGATTTTCCTATATTGACTTTTAGGTTTTTTTTTTCTTTTTCAAAAAATTAGGGTTGAAAAAAATAAAATGAGAGAAGTTTGAAAGAGATAAATAGAACCCAGAGGGATACTTGAAAATTCCTTCTCCCCAGTCACTCAGAGAAATAGCAGCACTGCTTTCTGTGCTTTCATCTAATCTGCAGCTGTTTTGAAACCAGAGCAGAGTGACCAGGTTGTCCCCAGCTACACATGCCTAATGAGATTTGGATTCCAGCTGAATTATTTTTCTTCTTTTTCTTCCTTTGAAGAAAACATTTAGTTTTGATGAGGAGAAATCTCCACATTCAGGGGAATATTATCTAACCAGAAGTATACGGTAACAGTGAATCTTCTGTTTGCTGATGGGAAAAGAGCCATCTGTTGCAGAATTATATAATGGGTTCCATATAACATTTTTAACAATCTCTCTGGTTGCACTGTAACCATTTATTGGATTCATTTATAAAGATTTTTTTAGGTAGCAGAATTTTTATTTTGATATGTGAAAAAGAAATGGCAATGTCAGGATGAATAAAGTATAGATTTATAGCAGTGATATCTATGGAGCTGGGGAGTTGGCAGCCTACAAGGAGGACACAATCTGAAAAAGCATCAGTTGACCAAAAGAAGGAGTGGGAGAACCTATTTCCTGCCTCTACATCAATCTTGTTTCCATAGCATCCTCAGCACAGATATTAGAAGTATAGGTCGTCAGACTACCTGAATTCATAGTATACCTCTGTCAGATACTGGTTGTATAAACATAAGCAAATATCATCTCTCTGCTTGTTTCCTAGTTTATACAATGGAGATAATAACAGTATTGTCCTAGGTAGCTGCTCTTTAGAATCATAAAGAGTAAATACTCAAATGATTTCTAATTGTACTATACATGTAGAAAGCACTCAATTACATTTTAGTGCATAATACTATTGAATGACATTCACCATTTTAGCTATGACTTATTCTGTGTTTATATTTAGAAAGGCATTGTTATTGTTTATGAAAAGAATTTTAAAAATTTTATTGAATTCCACATTTTATCGCTTTTATTCAATATAATATGAAAATAAAATTAGTTTTTATGGTAGCAGTGAGATTGAACTATAACTCTCCATCGACTTTACCCTCAGAACTTTAGAAGGATGAGTCCTTTTCCCCTCTTAAGTTTCTAATCTGCTTAAGAGAAAAGACAAAAACATACACAAATGGCATTACACAAAGAAAAAAGCAAACCTAATATTTACTAAATTCATCCTTTTACACAACTGCAACATTTGATACATCCTTGATCTCCTCAAAAGATAGCTAATTACACTTACTGCATCTGACTTTACCAACACAAGACAAAGTATAATATTTGGTCTTAAAGTCACATTTCAATTACTTTTTAACATATACAAGGATGTTTTTTAATATATTGCTTCTGCTTGTGCTTTCTGAAGAGGCCATATCCCTCAATATGAATATGCTGTTCATATAAATTAATTTAAATTCTCTGCTGTTATGAATACTCAAAAATTGTGGTGTGTCATCTACTGAACATTTATGTACTCTCTCAAAGCTTAGCTCTAGTCTGTTCACTGCTGTATCTACTGCCTTGTCAAACACTATCCTCTTCGAAGTTTCTCCACAATTTTATGTTTACTAAAATTGGAAGTTCTATCTCACTTTGTCTTCTAAGACGCTAGCCTTGGTAATTTCCCTATCTTTTCGCTGACTGACATTTTTTATAATTGTCTTTATATTTTTTATCTTAAAAATATACTTCCAAACATCTTTCTAGTGATGTCACCCAATTTCAAAGCTCTAATAATTATTTTTTTTTTAATGTCTCTGTCTCAATTTTATGACTCTGGGCTCATTTTCCTTCCTAAACTTCAGACCTTCATTTTTATTCCCATACGAATACCTCTGACATTTCAGTAGGTTTATAACTCATCCCACCCTCCAAAGGAGAAAACGGTTTTTATAAATTTTCCATGCTTCAGAGGGATACAAGTTTTTGCTATATTGGAGTTTCTCCCAGTGCCATGTTCACTCAAGTTCAGATTTTGCTCTCTAGTGTACTTAGCAACATTCTCTACTAATTTAAACAAGTGGTGATGAAAATGTATGGTGAATAATTAAAAAAAATATATATATTACTGTAAAAGACATACTGCCATTAATCTTCCTTAAAATACTCTCCCTTGTGTGAACACTCTTATTCCATCAATATTGCAACTTTCTGAAGAAGTTCCAAAAATCTTTTGTGTCTTTACAAGGTATGGTCAAAAATAAAGGTTGGGGCCAAGTACCTTCCAACAGAAAGGAAGGCTTGTAAAAGCATTACGGTGTGTCCTCATCCACTTTATTCACCAGATTTGGCACCATGTGAGTTCTGGTTTTTGTCAAGTGAAAATGATCACAAAAGGTAAATGCTTTGAGTCTATTGAGAACGTCGAGGTAGCCATGACCATGCCCACTAACGACACTCATGAAAGGGGACTTCCACAATTGATTTAGAATGTGGCAAGCATGAGGGATAAGTGCACTTGAAGTGAGGGACATATTCTGATGTGGATTAATGGCAAAGCATTTTTACTATTATAAGTTTTTTTTTTTTTTTTTGTGGGTACCGGGGGGTTGACCTCAGGACCTCGCGCGCCAGCAGGCTCCCGTGCCACTGAGCGATATCACTGGCCCCTTTTTCGTATGTGGGTTCCGGGAGTCAAACTCGGGCCCTCACGCTTGCCGGGCAGGCGCTTAAGCCGCTGAGCCATTTCACCAGCCCTAGTTTTTTTGTTAAAATTTAACATTCATCTTATTTTTCCATCACACGTCATACATTATGATGGTTGATTTTATGTGTCAACTTGACTGGGCTAAGAGATGCCTAGATAGCTGGTAAGGTATTATTCCTGGGTGACTCTGTGAGAGTGCGTCACAAAGAGACCAGCATTAGAACTGGTAGACAGAGTAAAGAGAGCCACCCTACCATTCAGGTGGGCATCATTCAATCTGTTCAGGGACCAAGTGGAACAAAATGATAGAGGAATGGCTATCCATTTTACCTAAGCTGAAACATTCATTTCCTCCTGCCTTTTTCTATGGAGGTTGTTGTTGTTAGGCCTTTGGGCCCCAAGACTTACAATTGAATTCCTCCCTCCGCTCACCTTAAACTTTCGGGCTCCAGCTGGCAGTGGCTCCCTTATTTCCCAGACCATTGGATTTTGCTGAGTCATGAGACTGGCTTCCCTGATCATGCAGCTGGCAGATAACATGTTCTGGAGTTTCCCAAGTGCCTGAGCATATATGGAAACTCCCACAGTAAATCTCCTATTACATATCTATGTCTCCACATATGTGTGGAGAAACATGTCTTTTATATCTTGTACTCTTTTTCCTTAAGTCATCCTGAGACATATGCACATAAAAAATGGAGATTGGGGCCGGTGAGATGGCTCAGCGGCATACGCGCCTGCCTGGCAAGCGCGAGGGCCTGAGTTCGACTCCCGGAACCCACATACAAAAAAAGGGCCGGTGATATCGCTCAGCAGCACGGGCACCTGCTGGCGCGCAAGGTCCTGAGGTCGACCCCCGGTACCCACAAAAAAAAAAAAATGGAGATTAATTGAAATTACTTTTACTATTTCTGTGCATAGATAATTAGAAGCTACAAACATACATTTTCTAAGGTTTTTCAGTAAATAGTCATACCACAAGACAAATTTATAATAAACTATGATAATATCACGGTAAAATCAATAACAGGTAATGTTAAATGTTAAAAAGGTAACTAAAATCTATAATCATCTGTAATCAATAATAAATATTTCTAAGGAATATAAATTGATAACATTAAATATTTTATTGCTTGCAAAAATCAAAATGTCTGGAATTACATAGAATTCTTTAAATTTCACTAATATTTCATGCCCCTCACATAGCAAAATCAAAGTCTTAATATAAAATGGCTGATTAGAAAGTATTGTACAGTTAATATTTAAAGGAAGTAATAAAATTGGGCAATGTTAAATAATTTGATTTATTAGACCTAGGAATGAAATGCTGTTTGATATTTAAATAGAGTGGCTTTAGTAAATTCAAATTTCCTCTCTGCATTTCATTTTGTAAATAATGGTAGCATTGTTTAGAATGTACAGGTAAAACGTGGCACAGTGCCTCCCACAAGTACCAATAATTGGTAGCTTATTTATCAGTAGTACTATTGGTATTATTACCACACAAGTTATCCTACTTTGGTTGTTTAAATTTGATTGAATATGCCTTTGCTAAGAAGCTCCAAATGGAATGCTGAACCTCATTTTTTCTCTATTTTTATTCTTTTGGACATAATATGCCATAAGTAGCCCATCCACATACATCACTGAGGGTAATATATATTTAACACATAGCAATAGGAGAATCTTTTCTATTTTATGAATAAGTAAAGATGAAATCCAAAATGAGTATCATTTGTCCCTGCAAAATAAGCATTTTTTTAAAGGTCTAAGATTTGGTTAATTTCTAGATAAATGACCTGTTTGACTATGTCTAACCTTTAGGTATATAGTCCTGGTTAGTTACTTCTCTAATATATGCAGACAAGGTAAAATTTCTGATTTTTAAAATAATAGGCAATGTGCTAGTGCACTTTATAATAATCTAGGTTCCAAGTTTCTAGTCCTAGTCTTTGATCACTGTATGTCACATCTTAAAGGTATACACATCATATCAAGGTAAATTTTAAGGTAAACATTTTAAGGTAAACATCATATAGTAAATAACATATCTAAGGAAATTATAAGTGGTCTTATTATTCTTTGACTATTCAAAACAACAATCAGTATAATGAAAGTAATAATTACGCTTATAAAATTTTCAAAATACTCTACTATGTTCGGTATAGCAATATTATTCCTTGGCCAATAATTTTAGAGTAAACCTTTCTCAGCCAATCTTACTTATTGATATCAACATTCATCTTTTCAAAAGCAGCTTATTTTCATTTTTTTAGGGTTTTATTTAAATTTTATGCATATATATTTGTAATGCATAATGATTACACTCTTCTGGGGGAATTGGCACATAAATATATCACATCTTGATCATTTATACTTCCCTTCTCTAGCCTCTCCCTTCCCCCTCGCTATTGTGAATTTTGCTGCTTTAAACATGAGTATTCATATATTACTGTAATATGACAGTTTAACTCTTTAGGGAAAATTTCCAGAAGAGGTATAGCTGGGTCAAATGGAATTTCTATTTTTACTTTTTTGAGGAATCTCCATACTGATTTCCATAGTGGTTGTAGTAGTTTACATTCCCACCAACTCTATGGAAATATTCCTTTTTCCCCAAAATGTCCCACTTTTTTTGAGTCCTTGATAACAGCTATTCTTTATGGTAAGATGGAGTCTCAGTGCTGTTTTGATTTTCACTTATCTAGCATCCAAAGACACAGAAGATTTCTTCATGTACTTAGCCATTTGTACTTTTTCTGTGAAGTGTTTTTGCATTTCAACTGCCCATTTATTTTTGAAGGGAAGGACCTCTGTAAAAAACTATGGAGCTCTCAAAAAGAGATTGAAGAGGACATTAGAAAATGGAAAGGCATCTACTATTCTTGGGTAGGCAGAAAAAATATTGTCAAAATGGCCATATTACTAAAAACAATATATAGATTTAATGCAATTCCCATCAAAATACCAACAGCATACTTTAAAGAATTAGAAAAAATAATTCTAAAATTTCTGTGGAACCAGAACGGACCCAGAATAACAAAAACAATCCTGAGCAACAGCAGCAAAACAGGAGGCATCGCAATCCTGAAGGTCAAGTTATATTACAAAGCTACAATAATAAAAACAGCACAGCACTGACTGAAAAACAGGCATGTTGATCAATGCAGTAGAATAGAGGATCCAGAAACAACCCCAAGCACCTTCAGCCATATTAATTTTGACAAAAGGGCCAATAATATACCCTGGGAGAAAAGATACTCTTTTTAACAAATGGTGCTGGGAAAAGTGGTTATCCACTTTCAGAAGACTAGATCTGGATCCATGTCCCACATCCAGTACTAAAATCAAATCAAAATCGATCAAATACCTAGGTATCAAAGAATAAACACTGAACCTCCTGGAAGAAAATTTGGTAAAACTCTTGAAAACATGGGCTGAAGCAAATACTTCTTAAATACAACTCCGCCTAATCAGACTGTACTACCAAGAATCAATTAATGGAATTAGGTGAAATTCAAAAGCTTCTGCACAGCAAATGAATTACCAAATCAATAAAGAGACAACTTACGGAATGGGAAAAAAGAATTGCCAGTTCCTTAGAGGACTAATATCTAGAATACATATAGAATTCTAAAAAGTAGACCCCAAAAATAAAAGACTCAATCAAAAAGGGGGCAACAAAATGTGTTTTTTCTTGAATGATAAAACTATACTATGTTGACATTTTTAGTAACTTAATGTTATACTGGTGACTGTTTTTCAAAGTTGTATTTTTTTGATAAATTGTTTTTAAAATGTTGTTCATCATTGTGACTTTATCAAGAGTAAATGCCTGAAAGTAGGCAAAATGACATCTCCTCTCAATATCAGATAAGTGCATTATGACTTTTTTATTATGCACACAATGCCTGAGAATGTGTGGTTGACTGCTATAAAGGAGTGCTAGCAGAACTAATAACATCTGAATTTCCCATGAGGCAATGGCTGTTTAATACGACTGTCAAAGAGACACCCACTACTGATCATTATTAGTCTGGCTTTATTAAGTAAGGTTTTGATTTCTTATTAATTTTTCCAAGTAAACCATACCTCTCACCTCCTTTAACCTGGTACTGGTTGAGGTGGTGCCTATTTATGACATGTGATACATAACTAGTTTTATATGCATATAGTCATGGTTTAGTTCAATGAGTGTGTTTAACATATTGAGTGTAAATAGTAATATTTATTATATACCCCTTAGCACATGTTTTTAAATGTTCGTGTTTTTAAATATTCTATGGAAGTACCATGTAAATGTGACACAATTCTTACAACATGCTTATTATTTGAACAACAAATACATTTGTGTCCCTCTGTGCAGAATAGAGATAATAAACTGTAGCCAAATCCCCACACCATCGTTCAGTTACTTGCACAACTGCAATCAGAAATTCTGTCTGCTGATATCCTGTCCCCAAGACTACTCTCCTTTGTGAAATCTGCCTTGACTTCAGACATAGATCCCAAATAATATAAGTTCTGAATACTCTTTAAAAATTGCTAGTTCTTTGCTAAGAAAATTTGACATTCTACTCTTTTGCTTAATAGAGCGATTTCCTGGACTGAAAGCCAGCACCCATTTATTCACAGTTTTAGCAAGTTGACTACAGCTGTCAAGTTATCTTTAGTTTCACAAAGATTAGAGCAAACTATTCAGCAAAGACTGACAAAGTAAGGAAGAATTGTGGGCTTTATCAAGTTGTCTCCCAGGTACTGTTTAATATATCCTGGCATGTTTCAAGTTATTGGGTCACAATCTACTTATACTTCTGGAAAGTTCATTTTCAGTCAGCATTGTGGAAATGAGATTGCAGCATTTTTGTCTCTTCTGAGAATACAAGTAAGCTCACGCAAGCCTCATGACGTTAGCCTAGAGAGTTATAAGGCTGAATAATTTAGTATCCTCCCACCATACGGTCCAAATGAACCAGTAACTGTGACTCATGAAGCCAGCATGAGAATTACAGAGGCGCTTGTGTTTACTGTTTCATAGATTTGTTGTGAGAATTCAATGATAGAGAGCAAATGTGGCACTTAATAAAAAGCCAGTACATATTATCATGATTCTGAGAGTAAAAATTATTTTAATTTATAATAATTATTATTATTTTCATTTTTATAATAATAGTAATACCTATTAATTGTGGGATATTTCTGGAATATAGAAATATAAGAAGTATTCTTGATATAGAAATTTTATATATGAAATTTTCCTCTATAAAGTCCTTATCATATACATTTTATATATTGTTCATTTTAAAGTACAGTGTAAACATTTTTCTATACTATTAAATATACTATGATTGTGTTTGTATTTAAATATGTTTCTCTTTTACACATTCAATATCTTATATATCTACAGTATGAATTCAGGGTTTTCCCCAATATTAGATTATTTGTAACACTATTGACAGTTTCATGTCTATATTTTCTTCTTTATTACTTTTTGATCCTTGGGAGATGTCTCTAAAAGTGACAATATTTAGGCAAAGAATATTGATACTTTTTAAAATTCTTACTCAATTTTTAAAAATTGCTGGCTGCACGGTTTGCGCCCTTAACATCCTTTTCTAGCACTAATTTGAGAATGCTGATTTATTCATATTTTATGAAGAAGAGGCTCCTATTTCCTGCTTCTCCAACTCCAAAGGTGTCAGTCTTGCCTTTTCTCATTTTCTCATTATGCTTGGATTTTTTTCTGCTTTATTTTCAGAGTTACATATTCTAAATTTACTTACATATTAAATTATATGCTACTTTTTGTTTTTAATTTAAGGTCATTAGTTATTTCCTTGAACTCTTAAAAAAGAACTAAATGTTTGCTTTTAGTACTTCCTAAGTATAATTAATAGCTATGTTTAGTAGTGAGAATACCAAACAATTTACATAAAAAACAGCCCTCATTTTAATAAAAATGAAAGAAAAGAAAAGATGAGCAGTTTAAAAGTAGGTTCACTCCTTATAGAGCTATAATTAGGTTGATTATATGCTTTACAACCTAAGTAAATTGGTTACTTGAGAGCTTTCTGTGCATGGTTTGTCATGCTTTCCATGGTGCTCTGAGGTTATACACAAGTTCTTTGAGTAAATATACTGTCTGATATGGGCAGTTGCTTGGACAGAAAGATCTTAATAAAAACAATGAAATTTTCTCCGTCTACTCATCTCGTATTGTAAAAGCCCATCCCATTTCTGAGAGATTTTGTTCTCTTTCCACAATAGGGGCCTCTTTCAAACTCCTGCTTCATTTCCGAGAAAAACCATTCAATGTCAAAAGTCCCTAGACATGCAGGCACAGAGATCTACCGAAAGAACCTCTGCTTTCTTCCTGTTACATTCACTTCAATTATCCAAGAAAAATATAATGTGTTGCCTGCTATCCACATCTGTACTGTCACCTCTTAACCTAGCCAGTTCTGCCTTTGTTTTCACAATTTCCAAAGTAACATGTGTCTTCCCTTCTGCATAATTCCAAGCTTTGGAGTGGTAGTATTTAAGTTTATTGTCCCAAATTTTTAGTCCTTGTTGGTCCATTCCTCTAATCCAACTGCATGTGAAGCCCTGATTCACTTTGATAGAAACATGAAAAATCTAAATGACAGACCTATATGTGTAAGAAAAATATCATACAGCATGAACATACCCCAGAGAATACATGTTCATAACGTGGTATTATTGCAAATATAGTTAATTTCATGTATGTCTTGATATCTATGATGCATAAAAACGTTCCTAAATTATTTTGTTTTCAGTAATAGAATGAATAAAACTATGTTTTACTCTGACTTCTATTACTTTTCCCCAAGACAAATTTTATATCATAAACATATCTTTTGATAAGAAAATCATAGATTCAGGTCCCCTCCTGTCTCTCTCAGGATCTCTCTCTCCCAATAAAGTTTTCCTACTCTTAAAAAAAAAAAAAAAGGAAAAGAAAATATAGAGATGAATTATACAGACCCTTGTTGATATAATCAATGTCAAAATATTTCATTATTTTGTATCTTCCTATATGAATAGAGCTCATATATTTTGTTTTTAGTGTTCATTATTTTAAAAAAAGCTTTTATAGGAATAAGAACTCATTCCTACATGCAAAATTTTAATTACATCTCTCAGATGTGTGCTTTTAATTAACTGGTGACTTTTCCTTTGTTCAATTATTATTGTTCTATTCAACTGTCATAACCTTATAAATTATAATTAAGGCTGCCCCAGGCCCTAGTTATATAATGTCCACATAGGAATTTGCCAAAAGGCTTAACTGTAAGTAAACCAACAATGAATAAATCCATAAATTGCCCACTGGGATTTGTTTAACAAATTAACATCTGTGTGGAGATAATGAGGTTCTACAGTCTATAACACCAAACAACATTTTTTTAAAACCACATTTTTAAAAGTGAAAAATACTTTGTAAATGACTTAATTGGATAACATATAATTAATTACTAGATTCTATAAGAAAAACTACATGGTCATATCTTTGGTTGAATTCATAGGAGACCTCATTTGTATTGCTAATCTGAAATGCAATTTTTCTGTATGCATCATCTATGGAAATCAAGATCTAACTACTTCAGTGTATAAAGTTGATATACTATAGATTTCAGAATGCACCAAGGTCAGGACAGATGATTTGAACATAATGTTGTAAGTTGTGCTGTACCTATATACGTTTAGGCTCTATTAACAGGACAGCAAATCTTAGAGATTTATCCCTGTAAATCCTTTGTAGGTTGAACATACAACTACAGTTTGGAACATCAAATGATTTACTTGACCTAAATATTTCTAAATATAAATAAAAATAAATCACCTAGCTATAACCCAATGATTTTTATTATCTTAATGAGAAATTGTTACTAATTAGGCAATTAAATCTTCAAATAACTAATTTGTCAAGAAATGTTTCTTCCCTTAAAGAAACAGTATCTTTACTATTAAAATGCAAATCACATTTATTGAATGCAAATCACATTTATTCAATAAAAGCATTTATTGAATCTATATTCTCATTTGCCTATTCAGTAAAGGGTTGCATACGATAATATCTTCTACAGCAATAGAATAAACCTGCTGCATGGCCTAGCTTCCCTTAAGCAAAGTAAATATATGGGCTAAGAGTCCTAGTGAGTTTATATTTCAAACTCCCTGCTAAATATTCTTTTCAGAATGTAATGAAGTGCTTAGAATATTTTAAATATCAATTAATAATCAGTCAAAAATATTTACAGGCATAAAACAACCAAGATTTTACTAATAGATTCAAATCTAAAACAGCTTGGGTTTTCTGTACTCTACTGAAAATTCTTCTTCATATGACTCTTTTAGTTGGCATTATGCTAAACACTTCAAAGAGAACTAACTATAAGCAACAGAGACAGTGAGAACTCCCAGTAAGATATAAATTAACCATGGAGGGAATATGAGGATCATATAGATTGATTTTCCATCTGACTAAATTTGCATTCATGGTAGTAAAATTAAATGTGCATAGATTGCACTTTAATAGTTGCATAATGTCCCTGGTACTGAATATTGGAATTTGCAAATTAGATTTTATTATGCATTCAGGTTGTGTTTTTCTCATGGGAACGTATTTTAAATTTAATAAAAATCAGTAGGAAAATATGTTCAATATTCGCTTATGTGGCATAGTGAACACTTGCAAACCTTTCTGTTGCATAAATTAATAACAATCTTGGTACAGTATATACTAACAAGCAGTAACTGCATATTTTCAAAGCATATTATATAAGATGTATTGCAATGCCTACAGTAGTTATAATTTTAGATGGTAATTAGGATGGTATAAGAAGTTTTTATATATTTTATTTACATTTATTTATTTATTTTTTTTTTTTTTTTGTGGGTACCGGGGGGACGACCTCAGGACCTCACGCGCCAACAGGCACCCGTGCCGCTGAGCGATATCACCGGCCCCTTTTTCGTATGTGGGTTCCGGGAGTCGAACTCGGGCCTTTGCGCTTGCAAGGCAGGCGCTTAAGCCGCTGAGCCATCTCACCGGCCCTTATTTACATTTAATTGGAACCTAGTTTTCAATAACAATTGATTACTATGTTTATGGAAACTATCTATGCAATAAAAGTCACTGAATTTGAAATTAGCATGTAAGTTTTGGAAAGCTGGCACTATCAATCATTCTAACCTTGGGTCAAAATATCTATAAGCTTGAATTTGTTATCTTGTAGAAACTCAATACTTTTTAATGTCCATTACTGTTGTTAAATTTTGTGACCTGAATTACAATATATTGAATTTATAACAAATTCCATTGTTGAGGTTGAATTGTTAAATTTAATTTGTGTTAATTTATTCATTATCAAAATATAGAGATTATATTTGCAACACTGTTAGGTTTTTCACACAGAAGAAAATAAGCAAATGATCTGAAAATACAATGACACTCCAATATTTACCTAGAGCTGATGGTGTACAAGTCCCTCCATTTTGACAATAGTTGCTACAGTGGTTGACTTCACATCTTTCTCCTGAATAACTAGGCCAGCAATGACACCTCACGTCACCCTTCTCATTTAAAATGCATCGCCCTCCATTTTCACAAGTCAGTTTGCAAGAATCATCTGGTTATAAAAGGAAATGTACAGGTTAGCATATCATTCAGGGGAGTATTGAATAAAGATAAACAAATATATTTAAATACTAAATTCTTAATTTTTCATAAAATAACTACTGATAAGTATACAATTGAATATAATTAAATACTAGCTGAAAGCAGGGAAATACGTTCTAGTTGTTGAATGGTGACTACAAATATTAAATTAATTTTTTCTTTAACATGTTATTGTATATCTTAATAAATAATAAAACTGACTTTCTGAAAGTAATATACTTTCCAAGCAAGAATTTTTCTTTATGACACGAGTTAACAATTGCCTATTCGTTAGTAGTTCATATCAAATCAAAATGAAATATGTAACATATTTATAATGTTTATATTTATCTATACACACTACTACATCCTATGTTCTTCTTATATGCATATATAATTGCTTATACTGTAAAGAAATAGTAATATACTAAGGCAAAGGACCTATGTTATGTGTACATTAGTATAGAGAAAGGTTCAAATAATGAGATATTCCTTGATGTCAACACATATTAACCACACAAAAATATACCAAGTCATTTAAATTTTGTAAAAATGTGATGACAGAACAACATCAGAAACATTTCCATAGGTAAAATTATTTCTATATGTTTAGGTTCAATCTGTCTATTTAATGACATTTTGACTGAGAATAAGAAATAGCCATCTTTTAGAGGTAGCAAAATTATCTTTAACAATATATTTGGTATGATTTATGATAAAATTGGTTTTGAATCATCATACAGGTTATGTTCCTATCTGTGTTGATATTGCCTTCATTCACTAGAAAACTTTTTGTTACTATGGGTGGGATGAATGGAACAAAAATGATTGACAATATTTTGAAAGCATTCTAGAATATACCCTCTATTAAATGTGTATCTATCACATAGTAAACATAAGTGACATCAATACAGCTTATATTTCCTATTCAACATAAATTGGTCCATGCATGGCAGATGCTTGAAAGTATTACTGCAATGATCATTAGTTTTTCAACCTCAGGAACTTCTTTGGCATGTACTTAAGCTTTAGATCAGCATTACTAAGCTTTGAACTTATGAAGCACCCACTTATGAGGCAACATATATAAGATAAAACAATGGTATAACAGGAACCTGGCTAAACTCTAGTTCTGCCACTTACTAACCATCCAAGTTAATTTACCTGCATCTTGGTTACTTCACAGGTAAACTACTTTGTGAAAAAATACAACTTAATTTGTTTTTTTTCGTGAATATTAAAAAAAGTTTTGAAATAAATTAAAGTTCTAAAACGTCATAAATATTAAGGACCTAAGTATAGATCATACATACCTACACAAAAATGAGAATTTGACTTCCAGCTCATATTTTCCATATCTAGAGTAGTGATTAGGTGAAGAGCTGAGAGTTGGACCTATGAGGTATATGGCTAAAATTCAACAGTCACTTAAAGCAATTATTTGGTAAATAATCAAGCAACATTACCTTTCATTTTTTTCTGCATGCCTACAGGTACCCTGAGGGTAGAACTAAGATAAAATAACATCTGTTAATGTCAGAAGATGAGCTCTGGTGGGACTGCATGAATGTCACTGTGCTAGGACATGGACAGAGAGTGTGAAGGAAGGAATTGGAAGAGGTAAGCATCTTTGATGAGATAATGGACAATAAGAAAAATCACTGGATTTTGTACTTTTCTCCAAAAACAATGTAAAGACATTCGAGAGCTTAAGAACCCTGAGAATCAATGTTGTGACAGGTGTTAAACTGAAAGTTGGGCGACAATTAGGACTTTGTTAAATTATACAGTGTAGGTAGATAATCACCTAAAATATAGTAATATGGGATGAACTAATGTGGAGATATTCTGAGGGTTGTTAGTGAAGTAAAAAACCAGATCAGTGATGTATGAGGACAGTAAAGGAAAATAAGAGTGATTCCTCAGCTTCTATCCCCGACAACTAAGTGGGAACATAACTATAATAGGAAATAGAGGAGTGATTCAGCTTTGAACATTTTAAATTGAAGATGCCTATGGAAATACATGTGAGAATCTTCAATGAAGAACTAAATATAGGGCAAGACTGTCAGGGATTATCTACACTGGAGACATGTTTATTTAAAATTTACCAAAATATTTCTAATTCATTCAGCAAAATATATCCTGATCTGGTCTTTGAATGTGAAAAGTGAAGATAAACACTGAAAGCTGTATGATCATCATTAGGATTAGATATTTAAAATACTTATGTGCTGACACATATATGCTTCTATAACGTACTTCATTAAGCACAAAAAACTTAAAAATACAACACTGCCCAATTGAATGGACTTGAGTTACATTCTTTCAAAACTTCTAGTTACAGTTCTATAATGAAAAAGGGGGCTTCTTTTGTCAGTAACTGAATCACCCCCATATCCCAAGCTCTGGCAATTATAATCAACTATTGGAAAGAACAGGTGAACACTTCTCCAAGGATGAGTAATATTTGAATTTCAAATTTCTTACACGAAGATTAAAAATACTCAGCATGCTCATCTTTTAACAATAGCAGCTAGAGAAAATAAAGTAATTATAAAGAGTTGAAAAGTTTGGTTATATCAAAACTTATATAAAAAAATTAACTGGCATTTGTCTACGCTAATACTTCCTAAAGTATACCTACTTGTTTCTAGCTACAGTAGTTCAAACTGTCTATTACTAAGGCCTATATGAGTACAGACTAATTTGAATATTTATGCAGACATTCTGCACTGTGGGTATCAGTGACGGCATTGGGCATGGATGTGGGTGGAATACTGAAGAAGTAGCAATTTTTCTACAAGAAAGGAGTTCTTAACATTTTTGAGAAGGAAAATATATATTTCTGCAGAGAGTATCTCCATGACCTAGTCAGAACAAGAAGTGACAATATTTGAAAATATGCAATCAATTCGTTCTCTCCCTCTCCTTCTCTCTCTCTCTCTGTCTCTCTCTGTCTCTCTCTCTCTCTCTCTCTTTGAGACAGAGTCTCACTATGTAGTTAAGGCTGGCCTTGAACTCATTATGTAGCCCAGGATGGCCTTGAATTCATGGCGATCCTCCTGCCTCAGCTTCCCAAGTGTAGGAGATTACAAGCATGCACCACCAAGTCAGGCCCCCTAATCTCCTATCACAGCTGAGAGCACAGCTACTGAGGTTGGTTGGAGAATGAGTAAAGAAAAGGGAGACTGAATGACAGTGACAGCATTCTTTAAATAATCGACACTAACGTGTCCATCCAAAGCAGCAACAGCGATTCACAGGCAGCTCTCTGTTAAACACTTTCCCACTCTGCCACCGGCAATGGTACATTTCACACCCTACAAATTAATGGGAATAAATGACTCAATATTTTCCTTGCACGCTGTTTTTCCACATCTTTCCAGATTTATTTTCTGTGTCGAAGTCCTTTTTCTTTAATCTCATTTAACCTAAATCCAATCTGAATTTGTAAATCCTGTTTGAAAGCCATATCACATAGGGAATTCAAACTGATCCTGTAACTAAATAATCACTTGACTCCGTGCAAATTTTAACTCCGTCACTTCTGCAATTTTATCCACAATAAATATCGATCATTGTTTTTTGATGTCGTTCATCAGTTCATCTTGTTAATCTCTATAGCTTTGCCTATCTAATGGCTCAAGAACATATTAAATAGTGAAACTATGATAGTTTTTAGACACAAACTGTCTTGGAAAAGGCAAAAATCTTTACACTGCATGTAGGCTCCAGCAGAGGACATGAAGTGTACTACTCAGAGGGGGAGATGCTGACTGAGGGCGAAGACGTATGTTCAAGTGGGGAGTTAATTCCAGAAAGGAGATGCAGCAGGGGAGAACCCTGCTCTGAAGAGAACCTAAGTTTGTATCTCATTGGAAAATGTTTATTGTGATCCTCAAGTATTCTTGGAACACAATGTTTTTGTTTATGAAATGAAATTGAGTAAGTATTGATTTTTCTTCAAGCTTTATAGCATTTTCTAATTATGACAAATACCTTAAATATGAAAAAACTTCTTGCATCTGGATATTCAAGAGCTATCTCTTCCCTTTCTTATCACACTGTTTTATTTTTATTTTATTTTTAACTTTCTGCTACTTAATGCTTAGATCTCAATTATTTTATTGCTTACTACAAGCACTAACAACTAAAATAAAAAACACCTGAAATAGTCTTATCAGTTTCATTTCTAAATTAGTCATTAGCTTTGTAATTAATGTTAGGTCTTCCTCATAGTCCTCATATTTATTTTTTTTTCTTAGTAGAAATATTTATTGTAAAAATAAACTAGACAAAAGAAACTGAAACACAATTTATAAACTAATCCTTGGTTTCTGCATTAGTGTTTGACAAACAGAAAGTGTTCAAAATAAATTTGTTCAATAAATAAACAGATATGAGTATTGTATTTAAACCCACAGCAAAATGAAGGATACTCAAAAATATGATTATCTTCTCTAGTACAACAACTATAAAAATACTTCTTTTGGTTTTTTTGGCACCAAGAATCAAACTCAGGACCTCGTGCTTGCCAGGCAGGTGCTTGTGCCACTGAGCTATATCTCCAGCCCAAAAATATGTTTATTTTGAGTAACTTTTAAATTGTCAATCAACTAAGTGTATGATAAGTTTAATGCTGCTTTGTAAACAAAAGAATAACAAATAGAAAGGAATTTTCCAGAAGACAGTTTATAGAGGCATTCAAGATTCATTGATACCAAGGCATTTAAACTGATAATGGGGCAGATAAGTCTGCTCAGTTTCAAACAGTTGTGAAAATTTATCCTAAGGACTAGTTCACTACTGACAGAATAATGAAGAATACCTACCTAAAAGGTTCTCATCACTACAGCTTCCATTAGTCAAATATTTTCCCTCTGGGCACACACAAGTGGCCCCTGAAGGATTAAGCAAGCAGAGAAATTCACAGGCTAAATCCAAGCAAGGATTAGGTACTGATGAAAATGAAACAAAAGAAAACAAAGAAATGTGTAAGTATAGTTACAATAGGTTTCATCAACATAAAACTCAATATGCAAAAAGATGAATTAGCAATGTGGAAAACAAATCACATCTATTTTTACAGAAAGTATCCAATTTCAATTTATCATTTTCTTTTACGGGTAAAGAAAAATTGCTACCCAGCATCCATCATTAATAAGAATGATTTCCGGGCTAGTGAGATAGCTCAGCGGCAGGGGCACCTGCTGGCGCACAAGGTCCTGAGTTCAACCACTGGTACCCCCCCCAAAAATGATTTCTTAATTATGCTTTCAAAAAGAGAGGAGAAATTATTCAAATATATACTTTGTCACACGCCTTTTTTTTCCTTGAGGCAGGCAGGTTTCTTTGTTTCTTGTTTTTTGGTTTTTTTTTGGTTCCAGGAATGGAACTCAGGACCTTGCACTTGCCAGGCGGGCCCTGTGCCACTGAGCTATATCCCTGGCCCCCTGTCACATGCCTTTGACTAATTAGTTTTTCAAAAAAAGAGTGCTCTTAGAACCTGAAGTACAATACAGTACTGTGGTTAACAGGAAAGTCAACTCATGTCTTCAGGAATCTTACTTTTAGTTTAGATATTCAGAGGACTATAAAAAAAAAGTAAATCAATAACTTCTCTGTTGTATTTTCAAAGGTTTAAAACCCATATATGTTTGTCAGTTCACAACACAAAATATGACCTCTAAAAATGTTTTTGACTTTGTTCCTTTCCATCTGGAATGAGTATGTATGTATAAATGGCCCATCTTGAAGGAGTATGTATATATAAATGGCTGCCTTATATATTTATTTTCAAATTCCTATTTAATTAACATAAATTTTAGTCATAAATGACTAATAACCTTTCTCTAGGGATTAGTTTATGTGTGCAATATAAGAATGTTACCTAGTTAGCTGAATTGGTGACTGTGACAGGCTACTTTCTGCAAGAACCATTGCTCAAATGCCTTTTATATGTAGGCCAGGGAATAATTTATTTATGTTCATTTATGATGAATCTGGCAACATTTGACTATGCCTGTGAGTCAGACAAAGCTAGGAGATGAGATGTATTAGCCTCAGAACCATATGCATCAGGTTACTGGTAAAAAGCTGAAAGAATTTTCAGAAAATTTTAAGAAATATTTTTAAAAACGTATTTTGTTTTAATATGTTTCCAAAATTTATTTGGATAAATATCCATTGTTATCTTTCCACATAATTGTACCAAACATGATAAAAATCCCTTTATATTTTACATTTATAAATAAATCTTAAACCATTTCTTGAAAGACGAAATGATAAATACAATTAATTAGAATGTCAATTTTTTTGTTGTTGTTACTTTCTTCTTCAATGTTGTTGTAGTTGTTACTTCATTATTAGCAACAAGAATCAAAATTGCACCGTGCATCTACAGCTTCACAAGGTCTTATTAAGAATTTTAGAAAAGCAGAATAACATATTTTTTTGGAACAAAGTCAATTGTAATTCCAGGAAAATAAAATTTACATACCCATAACACCAGAAATGGCAATTTGTGTTATTGGTACGTTAACTTTGTTAATATGAAAAGTCTAATGATACCACAATTAAGCTTACCTAACTTATGTGGATTAAGGCAGAGAAATAGTTAAGATATAGAAAAAATATATATATTTAAGAATTGTATACACAGTCATTTACCAATATAGACAACCTTATAAAATACTATACTTACAGTCTAGTTGTTTATAGCGATGAGATATTAAAACACCTTTTGTTTTATCAACATGTAAAGCTAGGTACTCTACTGAACCATGGCCAAATTTTTGTACTCGAAATACACCATTTTTTGGTCCCGCTCCATATATATAATCTTCAAAGATATCAATCCTATGTGGGTGTAACAAACCTGCAATTTTTAAAGAATGGGTTATAAAAGTAATACATCTTACCAGACTTACAGAAACAAAGTTTATCCAAGATCATATAGAAAATCTTATTACTTTTTTTAAAGTCAGAATTGGAATGTTTTAAAACATTAGCTGTGAGGTATGGAATTCATTTCTTGGCAGTAGGGATTTTAGAGATACTTAACATGTCCTTCAGAACACAGAAATCAATATCATCACCAATTTGATCGCTTTTACCATCACCTACACTTTGCTAGGGATTATTAGATGCAGTTCCTATACAGCTGAAAAACAAAAGAAAAGCCTAAATACAGGATAAATTCATCTGCAGTGCAAACTCAGGCAGTTCGTAAAGCTTCAATATGTTTTCTAGATCAAATTAGTAATCAAATTAGATCGGTTTAACAAGAAATCATGAGTTAATTTTTAAAAAATAAAGTAAAATAATTTTGTCAGTATGATTAGTAATTTTAAAAGTAGAAAAAAATAAATAAGGAAACAATACCTTCTACAATACCATAAAAAAAAAAAGAAAAGAAAAAAAATAATTCTTAGGAATCAACTGAACCAAGGAAGTGAAACAACTCTACAAGGAAAACTACATCTAAGAACACATCAAAAATGGAAAGATATCCCCTATTCCTGTATAGGTAGAACCAATATAGTTAAAATGGCCATACTTGTAAAATAGTTATACAGATTTGATGAAATCCCAGTCAAAATACCAATAACATTTCTTACAGAAATGGAGAAAGCAATCCTAAGAATCATAGGAACTAGAAGAGACCTAGAATAGCAAAAGCTTTTCTGGGAACCAAGGGAAAGGCATAGTGCATCACAGTCTTGGACCTCAATTTATGCTACAAAACTGCAGTGATAAAAAAAAAGCATGGTAATGGCAAAAAAAGACTTACTGATAAATGGAACAGAATGGAAGTTATAGAAACAACTCCAGGCACACTCTGTTACAGGATCTTCAACAAAAGGGCCAAATTCCTTTGCTGGAGAGAGGATAACTTCTTAACAAATGGTATTGGGAAAACTATCTACCTAAGTGCTGAACATTGAACATAGACCCTCATTTCACATCATACACTAAACTAAAATCAAGATGAATCAAAGATCTCTACATTAGAACAGAAACGATCTGCTGGAAGACAAAATAGGAAAAACTCTTGAAGACATAGGTGTAGGCAAAGACTTTCTGAATAAAGCCCTAGTTGTACAAGAAATAATACCGAGTCAATAAGTGGTATCAAATTCAATTAAAAACCTCTTACACATCAAAGGTAATCACCAACAAAGTGAAGAGACAACCAACAGAGTAGAAAAAGAAAATGTCATCAGCTACTCCTCAGATAAAGGACAAACATCAAGAATATATAAAGAACTAAAAAAAAATTGGCTGCCCCAAATTTAAAGACCCAATCTAAAAATGGTCATCTGAAATGAATAGACACTTCTCAGATGAAGAAAGAAAATTGTCCCATAAATACATGAAAACATGTTCAACATCATTGGCCTGTCTGGAAATGCAAATTAAAACAACATTAAGACTCCATTTCACCCCAGAAAGAATGGCTACGATCAAGAAATCAACCAGTAACAAATGCTGGTGAGGCTGTAGGGAGAAATGAACCCTTCTGCATTGTTGGTGGGAGTGTACACTGATACAACCACAATGGAAATCAGTATAGAAATTCCTCAAAAAAACTAAAAATAGAAATTCCATTTGACCTAGCTTTTCTCCTTTTAGTAATCTCCCCAAAACAGTTAAAAACATCATACCATAGCGATAGATACATACCAATGTTTATAACAGCACAGTTCATAATAGCTAAATATTGGAAACAGCCTATATGCCTATCAACAGTTGAATTAATAAAGAAAATCTGGTATTTATACACAATGGGTAATATTCTGCTACAAATAAACATAACCTTGAGACATCTGTAGAAAAAAGTATACACCTTGGGCCCATAATATTAAGTGAAGTAAATCAAATGCACAAGTTGGACATAGTATGGTTTCTCTTACATGAAAAAGTTAATATATAAGTAAGTATGAAGTAAAAGACAGATAATAGGAAAAAAGAGAGAAAAAAAGTTGTTGTATTCTGTTTCTGCTGCTGGTTTCTACTTTCACTCCAATATGGTTGGAAGGGCTCTCATTGTGCATGATTTCCTTCTCTGGATATGTTATGGTCTTTATTGATATTTTAGAAGGTATAGTCTCCTTATTTATTTTTTTCTATTTCTAAAATTGGTAACCATAGAGACAAAATTATTTTACTTTATTTTTGAAAATAAAGACCACATGAGCATGGTCTATTTTGAATAAAAAATAAATAAATAAATTTCCAGAATAGGAAAAAATACTATGAAGATAAAGAGTAGCTCAGTGGTTGCCTAAATTTAGAGGGGAGGGATTGGCAGATGATAGCTAGTTAGTAGAGTGGGGGTTTTTTGGGGTGGGGGGAAATAACAAAAATTATCAAAATGTAATAGTGGTCATGGTTTTACAACTCTGTCAATATGCTAAAGACTACTGAATCATACACTTTAGATTTGTTAATCGTATAGTATTTTAATTTAGTTCAATAAAGCTGTTATTTATTACAACTAATGAGATGTGGCAAAAAAGAAGAAACAAACTGGCAAGTGACAATCCTTCATATGGCAGTGTGGGCTGAAAATAATAGTGACCATAAATTTTCACATTTAATAGCTATTATTTTAAGACATTTAATCAAAGGAATGGGCAGTGTGACTTTGGTACTAAAATGTGTAAAAAGTAAGATGATGATATTTATATTTTCTAATGATCAAGAGGTGTTAAAACACAAAATTATTTATGTCTACGGTTTTCTTCATTGTTTCTTAAATGGTATTAACGTGTATATTTAAATTGAGACAAGTAAAGTTCATTATAAATAAATACAGGAATGTATAAAGCAAATACTAACAGACAAGAAAAATCAAATTATCACAAATACAATTGTAATGGGGGACCTCAATACTCTACTGTCACAAATAGACAGATCAACTAGGCAAAAAATCAATAATGAAATGCTAGAACTGAACCAAACTTTTGAACAGATGGACTTAGTAGATTACAGAGTGTTCCAGCCCACAACATCAGAATACACATTCTTCTCAGGAATATAGATTTTGTTTTTTCCAGCGTGGGTCATACATTCAAAAAAAACCAAGAAAGCATTGTACAATGAAAACTTGATTTATATATGTTTCTTCAACTTCTCTTTTCTTCTTTAAAAATAGGAAGCAAAGCTACATTCATTAAATATATTATTATGCTATAAAAACTTTGAGTTTATATTACAAACAATTTAGAATTGGGAGAGGGAAGGAAAAAAAAGACAAAGGGAAGAATTAAAATTGAGCAGAAGAAGCTGACAGTCTGGAAAGGCTCCCTGAGGCACAAAAGGGAGTTACAAAATAAGAGTAAAAAAACAGGAGGTAGATAGAGAAGCGGAAATAAAAATGGATTCAGCAACTACAGCACAGCGAGATTCGTGGTCACTAGTGTAGAGGTAAACTGTCATCTTTTCATACTGGCTTTTCACTTCAATGAGGCTATCTTTCAATACCAATAACTGTTATTTGGTATTTTACTACATACAATATTTCCTTTCCTGCTTGCATCTCTGCTGTTGGAAATGAAAATTAATAGTCTCAGATTTTGTTCTTGAGTGCTTGATATACCTGATTAGAATGGTACAACCAGGGGCCGGTGAGATGGCTCAGCAGCATAAGCGCCTGCCTGGCAAGCGCGAGGGCCTGAGTTCGACTCCTGGAACCCACATACGAAAAAAGGGCCAGTGATATCGCTCAGCGGCACGGGCGCCTGCTGACGCGTGAGGTCCTGAGGTCGACCCCTGGTACCCACAAAAAAAATAAAGAAAGAAAGAAAGGAAGAATAGCATAACCAGAGAAATAACAGAATGATTTTTTTTTTTTTTTTCACAATCTTAGCAAATATGGCTATGATTGTTTAGGTCAAGAAGGTTTTCTGCATTGGCCTTTTTGGTTATTCTAGTAAGAGTGAAAATTTTAATTAATATAAGAGCTACAAATTGAAAGGACAATTTAAGGAAATATAGAATTCACATCTTTCACACTTATATTTATGTGTGAATATAATGCTCTCAACAGCAACTAAAAACCAAACCGAACACTGCACCCACCTTGTTTGCTGCTCACAGAGATTACCAGATCAGAGCCGTCGTAGAGAGCGCTTCCGATAACGGACAGCTCCACGTCAGCCCAGTATATGCGCTCAGTGAGGTGATCCACAGCCAGACCTGCAAACAACACACACACACAAACGACGGAAGGAAATCTGAGCTTAGTTACATCTATGTCTTTGATTTTTAATGCATAATTATGCTTAATATTTTCTCCAAGAATCACAGAATTTGCTCATTGTACATCATAGTACTATAGGAATCAAGATAAAATAAAAACATAACCCTTATCTCAGATACATGTGTTAAGATTACATAGTATTTATTTTAAAAACTATGAGTAAAGATCTTTCTTCACATAGGAAAAGCAACATTATTTCTCCTTCTTAGGCTTATTGGTTTCTTAATTATGAATCCTGATAGTCTTTAACATGATATTTCAGTTTTTATATTTACAGTATACACAGAAGGAATAATTTAGAGGATTATCAAATTTGTTTAAATTGCTTTGATGTGTTTGGTTACATTTAGAATGCCTTCATGAAGATATATTTCTCAGAATATAAAAGACTCATGAACTTAATCATAAAATGAAGCTATTCAGAATTAGTCTGGGGGCCAGTGAGATGGCTCAGTGGCGTAAGCGCCTGCCTGGCAAGTGTGAGGTCCTGAGTTCGACTCCCGGAACCCACAAACGAAAAAGGGGCCGGTGATATCGCTCAGTGGCACGGGCACCCGCTGGCACGCAAGATTCTGAGGTTGACCCCCGGTACCCACAAAAAAAAAAAAAAGAATTAGTTTACAGTGTCGTTTGGCATCTGTGTATAGGCTAAAAGTTAAAGATTGATGTGTAAGGTAGGAAAGAGTGAATAGCAAGGTCCTTAAGCAGAGTTCCAGTGGTGCTTCAGTTTTTCACTCTAATAATTAATTTGCTCGCAGACTACTTGTCTTCATTTTCATCGTAGGTGTCAGTCAGTGGAATAACTGTGGACTAAAATAACACACAGTAAAATGTTTTCATATTTATTTAATTTTTTTGATTTTGAAAATAGGACTGGAGTCCAGCCAGTATCTTCTTACAATATCATCGGCAAACTAAGACTATAACAGCACTATGACTATCTTAGAAAGTATAGTTTCTTCCCTTTAGAAGAATAAGATCTATAACATGATTCTATAATCAATAGTCACTGCTATAGATATTTAATTCTGTGATATAGCTAATCGTTAGATATGACATATTACATACTTTCAAAGTAAAATGTAATTGAAGTCCATTTAGCAGATGAGTGTCACATAGCTGCCCAATTAGAAGATTCAATAAACAACGGGAGGTACAGCTCAATGTCAAAGGTAACGGAATGAATGGTATTTTGTGTTTGTTCTAAACTTGTATCCCTATGCAAATGACTAAGACTGAAGAAACTTCCAAATGAGAAAAAGTAATTTGTGAATAATTCTGTGGTTTGTTATGTAGATCCAGAGCAAATGCAATCATACTAAATATAAACATTGCCCCTCAAGTAAAATATAGAGAGGTACTGTGTCCGATCAGCCTCTGAGAAATGGTGAAATAATTAAAGCAAGTGGTTCATGCTTTACTAGTTTCTCCTCAATGATTAATTGGCTATTTGGAGTCATGTTTGGAGTTACTTTGCTTCTTCATGTATAATTATGAGTAACATGAACCATAAAATGATCCAGTTTCCTGCTGCTGTCATTGTAGTTCAGAGAAGTTGTCTAATAAAGATTGAAAACACTTTTCTCTCTCCTCTTGAATGTAATGCAATAAAGTAAGTACATTTATAAACCTCTGCCCAGCGAAATTTATTTTACACCCTAAGTATTAAACTTGCTAATCATGGAAGAGAAGAAAATAAGTCTGTGAACAAATTTAATGCAAAATATTATTTTTCAGATTCAGTAGCATCAGAGAGTTCTAAAGTGTTACACATTTCATTGTCAAGCTTTGCTTGCCTATGATATACTTATCCTTATCAGCTCTTGTTCCATTCTGTATTATTGGACAGAATTATACCTAGTGAGACTTAGTCTTTTTTTTTTTTTTTTTTTTTGTACCAGGAATTAAACTCATGGTCTTGTGCTTGCCAAGCAGGCGCTGCGCCACTGAGTTACATCCTGAAACCCCAGAATTGTATTTAGATAGAAATTATAAAATGAAGTTTTTAGATCATTAGTATTTATATAACAAAATTCCACAATCAATGACTTTGATTTTTCCTAAGATCTTTAATAAAGGAGATAGTCTTTTAAATTAAAAAAGTTAATAAAGAATCAACTGTTTCCTGTGGTAGTGATAAAAGTCGAGTTTATACGAAATAGCAAGTTCACGCCTATCTTTAAAATATCACGACTTCTTTCTCGTTTAATAAAAAAGCCACTAATAAATTTTTTAAAAATCAATTCTTAGGAAGATCTTATCTGAACTGGTAATGGCAATATATGGAAAGAAGTTAATAAAAGAACTAAAATATAAAATAAAATGATATACTCATTTTTTTTTTTTTGTGGGTACCGGGGGGTCGACCTCAGGACCTCGCACGCCAACAGGCGCCCGTGCCGCTGAGCGATATCACCTGCCCCTTTTTCGAATGTGGGTTCCGGGAGTCAAACTCGGGCCCTCGCACTTGCCAGGCAGGCACTTATGCCGCTGAGCCATCTCACCGGCCCTATACTCATTTTAATTAACATAACAATTTGAAAAGTATATAAAATAAATACCCAAACTCATTATACTGTACATGAGGATACATTTATCATGTAGTCCTTGTCTTAATAATGTGACAAGACTGCTATTACATTTTACAGATATTTTGAATCTCACTGTTGAACTACGATATTTTCAAGGCACTTTCAGTGATTTACCTATTTCCATTATAGTTTCATTTGCAGGAAAATGGATGCATGTTGAGAAAGTCATTTTAAATGAAATAAACCTGACACAAAAGGATAAATATATGAGAAATGCAAAATATAAAGAGCAAAATAATGGATAGATAACAGAAAATAGGGAGACATCTTTTGCAAATTAGAAGGGGATCAAAAGATGAAAGGAGAGGAGTGGAGAGGAGAAGGGGATGAAGAAAACACTAATATGGGTTATGCATATGTGTAAACTTCCCATGAGGAATGTAATCATTATGTACTAAAAACTTGCAATAATAAAAAAAATTTAAAGTGAAAAAAAGGAAATTGACAACATTCTTATGAGAAATGATCATATTCCCAACATGATATTAAAGGGAAGACTTAGAGACAAAAACAAATTTAAATTATCATGTTTTCTGAAATAGAGAAAAGGATGTATATATTTTGATGTAAGCAAAAGGCAAGATTTGTAAAGTAACAAATCAGCAAGTACGCACAACCATGTTCCTGATTTAAAAGGTATACAGAGGAGCCGAAAAACTGAAGATATTTAACACTATATCAAATTTATTTTCGAAACTTGTGAAGAGTATTTTTGAGATAGGTTTTCTACTCAGATTCCAAACTACATTAAAATTATTTTTACATAGACATTTAGAGACTTATTTTTTGTACATACGTCTTCATGACTCAGGAGAATAAAAGCATCAAAAAATAGCAAAATAGTCCTGAAATTTGTATTCATTTCTCTTATTCAGACACATTTTGTTAACCAAAAACAAGAATTGGGGCCGGTGAGATGGCTCAGCGGCTTAAGCGCCTGCCTGGCAAGCGTGAGGGCCCGAGTTCGACTCCCGGAACCCACATATGAAAAAGGGGCCGGTGATATCGCTCAGCGGCACGGGCGCCTGCTGGCGCGTGAGGTCCTGAGGTCGACCCCCCGGTACCCACAAAAAAAAAAAAAGAATATTCTTTTTTTTTTTTTTTTTATGTGGGTACTGGGAGTCAAACTCAGGACTTTGCACTTGCCAGCAGGCACTTGTGACAATGAACGATATCACCGGCCCCTTTTTTTCCTTTATGTGGGTTCCGGAAGTCGAACTCAGGACCTCGTGCTTGCCAGGCAGGTGCTTACACTGCTGAGCCATCCCATTGGCCCTGACAAGAATATTCTTAATAAATAATTATGACTGATTTGGGGCCAGTGTATAGTTCCCAGTCTCCCTAAAATTGCTGCAATTTGGGAGAGATAGGAGGCAACATAAAAGAGTCATCCAGACACTTTAGAGGCTTAAAAACCAGTCAATGGTTAACGGTTATGGTATTTAGGTCAATCTCATGTAATACTACACTTTCATACTAAAAGGTAAATCGGAAAGTGTACTTTTATGACACAGCACTCATTAATTCACCATCCACTCATGGGACCCTTTCCTTGTACCACACACTGCCAGATACTAGGCATAGAGCAATGGACAAAAGAGCTCCTGTTCTCATAGTGCATGATGCTCAACTACCACACACTAGAATGAAAAATATTTATTGCACTTCTTGTGTTTATTATAGAGCCCTATTTAAATAAAACAAATAAACAAGTATGGCATTTCTTACAGGAGGCTTCAGACTATCCCACTGATTAAAGTGTTAGAAGTTGTAAACATCCATGTATTCATTCATTCAACATGTAATAATTTTTAAGGACGCACTAGTTACTGACACTGTAATATGCAACACAGGTTATAACAGGAATATTAATAACAGGTTTTGTTTTGAGACATTTGTGATCTTGGACACACAGAATATAAAGACTTAATGAATACTGCATCATCTAAAGTAGTAGATGATGGAGCACTAAGCATGGAGAGAATGAGTGTGACAAAACTACAGGGGAATGAGGTAACCTTATGATTTGGGTAAATTAGCAGCGCTGGTGCTAGTGGTGGACTATTTGATTTGATAGTATAATTCTAACTCTGGAGTGCATAAGCATTACAGAAAGACACAGAGATAAGTTCGTATCTATTCCTGTTGGTTGCCTATGCTGATACTCTTGGCACCCTGTTAAAGTATGGGGCATAACCAAAAGTACTGTGCACGTATTCATCCATGGATGGATAAAGGAAAGATAGCATTTCCCGTAAAACTACAACACAAAACACCACGTTTCACATTTGTAGATAAATACAAGAATAATTGGAGTTACTGATTTTAAAATGATACCTTAAACTCAGAGCACTATTTATATACACCGATTAAAAAATACAGAAAATTGGTATTAGTCTAAGATTTTACCAGAGGGAAGATTGAAGCAGTGAACATACTCCTATGTAAAGATATAATGTATTTGTGCACTCATAAAGTGTACCTGTTCATGTAAATACAGAATAATGACTTAGTGATGGTCAATTTTTAAATAATCCCTTTCTAGTAATATGCCACTTATGAAAATAAAATTATGCATTATTTTCTAAAAATTCCCTGAGATGTGTTTTGACTCATATATGTAACAGTAATGTTTGGCTTTAAATATACCTAGGAGTTATTAACTACTATAGGAGAGCATCAATAGAGATTTTTGTTTGATATAAGAAAATACTGCCTAAGCCAGTGATGGTGCATGACTTGTAATCCCAGCACACAGGCAGGCTGAGGCAGGAGGCAACATTGCTAGAATCTTAACAAACTGTCTCAAAATATTCAAAAGAGGCTAGGGATATACCTAACTGTGGAATTTCTGGGCCCAAAAAAAAAAAAATTTCTGCTGTGCCATAAAAACAACAAAAATACCAAAATTTATTCTACCCAACAAATAATAGCATTGTACACACTGACAGAACTCTCCTCTTTCCCATTTTCCCCAATCTCTAGCAACCGCTATTTTACTTTCTTTTTTTTTTTTCTTTTTTTTTTTTAATTTCTGCTCTTGGAAAAAGAAACCACATCCTCACTAAACAAATACAATACCACTGAGCTACACCTCTAGCCCTTTTTATACGATTTTTAGGCGGGGTCTAAGTAGCGGCTGCTGGCCCCAAACTGTACATCTTCCTGCTTTGGCTTCTCAAGAAGCTAGGGTTACAGGCATGCACTGCCACTGGCGTCTTCCCCTGTCAAAGTCTACGCAAATTTTTAAATCTCTTTGTCACCGAGATCACTTTACACACTGTACTTTATAAATATGTGCATATATTCTGTGTAGATAAAAATTATTTAAAAATTAATATCAATTATTAAGCAAGTATCTGTGAGATAAAGTTACAGACTTTTACATGTGACTTTTGGATTTCTTTTTTTAAAAAACAATTATAATTGATATATGATGAGAAAATGAATCAAACTAACAAAATATACTAAACAAAATGTTAAAATATGTTTAAAAACACCAGCGTTAGGAAACTATGATGAACAATATATGAGATAATTATTCAGTGTTTTGCCATGGCACATGACATATTTTTATAATTTTATTAGCCCTAACATACTTAACAAAATTCATATTGGTTTTAACATCTGATTTAAAAGAGTCACTAAAATCGTGTGTTTTGAAGTAAATATTATCATATTCATTTCACAAATAAGGAAGTTGATGTTCAAGAGTGTACTCAGGTTTTGCAATTTAAATTCGAGCCTGTATAAGTGGAAGGCTTGTCCTCTTCCTCCTATTCCATGTACCTTTTAGGGGAGGCCCTGGGCTATGCCCAGTAGTGTAGAGCATCTAACTTTTGAAACTCCTTTTGGCTATGGTGACAATAAATTTCTTTTTTTTTTTTTTTTTTTTTTTTTTTTTTTGGTACCGGGAACCAAACCTAGGACCTCGTGTTTCCAGGTAGGCTCTGTGCCACTGAGCTATACCCCCGGCCCGACAATAAATTTCTAGTGTACTGTTGCTTAGATATATTTGGAGCCTTCATTTTTTTTTCTCCTGACTTTTCTAAAAATAATCATTTCACAAGTTTCTACCTTTTTAATCTTATTTTCCCATCCCTTGTCCATCTTAACAATTCTAGTAATTAAATACTTTGTCTGCTCTGGCTGCTAATTCTGATGAATACTACTAGTAAGTGGCATTTAGTGAACAGTCAATGTTTTTAACAGCAGGAGAAGGAAAGAAAGAAGGAATGAAAATAGAAAATATTTGAGTACTTTTAAATTATTGACTTCTTATCCCTCTAGGATACATTCCTCCTATCTCTTCTATCTTCATATGCACTCTTAATTTCCACTAAAGCAGTCCTATTTTGTTTCATGTATACATCTCCCCCTTTCTATCTCCCTGACACTTTTCTAGCCATATTATTATCTGCCTAATTAAGAACTATTAATGGCAATTACCTAGTTTTCATCTCTGTGTCTACTCATTACATTGGGCCAGTGCTGCCAAAGAAATATGCCTGAAGATGTATCTTATTTAAATCACCAGTTGAGTCAAAACAGTACTAAGGTTCATTGCTAGCTAACGGATGAAGTCTAATTATACTGGCACTGACGAGTCTTTATTTTGAACTGACATTACCTTACACAACCTGCCCCTTTCTAGGTGAAAATTCAGTGCTGACATCAGCAAATGAAACTCCTGGCTCAGAGCACTGTCTTATTTTATACATGAAACATTATTTTATGTTGTTTATTATTGTTTTGGTGCTTGTTAATGATTAAAACAAAATTTGTAGATAAATAGGAGTTTCATTTTGAGGTCTCAGAGCTAGTAAGTGGTTCCTTGGGATTCAAACGCAGATGTTTGTGACCCTGAAAACATCTTTATAAAAATGTCCTCACACTGGATTAACTGCCTACCCTTCAAATGCTGACCTGTCCTTCTACCATGTGTTCATGTAATACCTTTAACAACTTTTTTTTCACAAACTTTTTCTTTAGTGAATGTAATCTCTTATATTTGAACTCTGATGACATTATAAAACATGAACTAATTAACCCTTTTGGGAAAAATTCTATTTAATTTGGATTGCTTTTTTTTTCCCCCCATTCTCAAATGCAGACTTCCTGAGAAAAGGGATGGTGCCAGGTTCACGTTGAAGTTACCTGTAGTGCCGAGCAGAGTGGTAATCCACGGAAGGTGTTCAATACAGGATTCTTTCGCAAGGTCCACTGTAAGAGGTGCTGTTGGCTGCGGTGCCTGCCCAGATTCCTTTCACAGGCAGCCGTGCCCATCCCCCCATTGCTGCTTTAGCAGCTGAGGCTTCTCCTTTAACCTCCTTCTCCAGACAATTGTGCTCCTTTGATTGGAGCAAACTTGCTTGGGAAGTTACAGCCCAAGGGCCAATGGATCACTGATGGGGTGCATAAAAACAGACACTCTTGTCTGACACGGAATTTATGTTCTTATGCACATCCCTGGAGCCTCAAGCCAGAACTGAATATTACATGAGACACAGTTGTGGTTGGCTCTTTCTCTTTCTCTCTCCATGTTTTACAGATTTCCCCTGAATAGCACTCCCTTCATAAATAAACTGCAAGAATTCTCACCTCAGGCTTCCTGCAGAGTACCCTACTACAGCAACTTCTACAAACTGCTGCCAAAGTCATCATTTGAAAAGAAAATGTGGTACACATACTATGATTATTTAAAATGTTAAATCAGAGCTTTTTTTTCTAATCATAACTTTTTGGCAAGGCTAAAATTAGTTAAAAACTAAAAGTTAAAAAATAAACGCAAAGTGCTTACAAAATGAAAATTGCACTTGAAAATTGCACTTATGCTGCTTACCTCCTTCATACCCTCCTGGGGTTTCCTTTCAAGGTAGACCAGAACTCCGTAATTATCAGTGCCCTGGTCATGCTACCACCTTCCTATCCAGCACCCTCCTGAATTTTTTATGTGCTCTGAAACACAGTAAGCTTCTTGATGTTTTTGACACATTAAGCACATTCTTAACTGAGAATTTCTTATTCTGTGTGTATATAAAGCTCTTTCCTCACATATGTACATAGCCGGCTACTTCTCTTTATTCAGGAGAATAAAGTATCATCAGGAGAATAAAGTATCCTTAAGTATCATCTTCCTAGAGATTACTTCTTTGAGACTCATAACTGTAAGTTATCCCTAATAAGTGTTCATTTCTAATAATGAATGTATTTTTATATAGCACTAATAATTACACAACATTACTTAAATGTATAATTTATTTTCTAGAAGATAAATTTTATTAGTGTTGAAACTTGCTCGACAAGAACTTGTTAGTCTGTAACTATTTCTGGCATAAGGTAGGTGTCTGGTTATTACTTGTCCCACTCATGAATAAAGACATGCTTACCCAAATGGAGTAATTCCCAAATGTTTTTCCCTCCCATAAAGAGTAAAAATAAATTTAGTTAAATAGCAAAACATAAGATATATTAAAATTTAATGAGAATATGTGCCAAATACAGATATATTTAAACTGCTTAAAATATTATAAAGCACAATTTTAAATAACACACACTGTGTATATAGACATTACTTCCATTCTTTATCAAGGATGTGGAGTATGGGATGGGTGGCACAGGATTCCTGAGGCTCCTGTAGTCTGAAATTGTTTTATTTTTGAAAAAGTGCTAAAGTTAGACCTTGCAAGATGGGAAAGGTTCAGCTAGGTAGAGAAACATAGGGTGGGCATTCTAGGTGGACGAACTGTGAGGGAAATGACATAGGAGAATAAACACGGAGGAGAAAAATCCCAGTTTCCAAGTAACCCTGAGTTCAGAGTGTCTGGTGCAACAGCTTATGTAGCATGCATGGGAGGGAAATTGAAGCCAGAATAAAAAAAGCTCAGGAGAAAAAGGCAAGGACTCACAAAACCTGTCTTTCACAGAAATTATTTATATTTTGCAGCCTCTTTGTCCACGTTCTCTTTCATCCTCTAGTGATATTGCCATCTATCCTGATAACATTAATATATATATTTATAAATATCCTAACACATTGCTATAAACTGTCAAAATTTTTATGCCTGTGAAATCCTACTAATACTCGGAGAGTTTTCAGATAACACCCCTATAATATACCTGGCAGATGACGTCACTTTCAAATTGGGAAAATACACATGAAATGTTAATGAGTTCCATAAAATCATACTACAAATTATTCTATCCTCTTGTAAAAATGATTACATTGCCAAGGAAAGTAGAAAGAATTGTTATGTGCTTCGCATCCTGCTTCATCTTGTCTCCTGTTGTCAGCAACACGTCATACCTGTGGGTCTTTGTAGGTTCTTCCGTACTAAAATCCTTCTCAGGGTACCATCCATGGCGGCTTCCTCTATGTGGGAGTGATCCCCAATGACAGTCCAGTACATCATCCTGGAGAGAGGGGCCAGGGATGTTAGCTGAGAAATGGTGCAGTTATCACCACCTCTGCTCCCAAAAGCAGGGTCTCATCACGCCACGTGCAAAAGACTCTCCCCGGAGTCCCCTAACACACAAAACCCTGGACCCAACTTACAAAACAAGAAAGTCCTAAAATGAGGCCTTGTGCATCAACATTTTTAAAAGTCTTACATAAACTCGCTAAAATTTGGGAAACATTGTATAATATTGGCTACACCATAGATCTTTATTTGAAATACAAACTTCAATTTTGAAAATCCCATTAAAACCTCAGAAGAAAAGTTTTTCCACTACTAAGACTATCTTCTTGTTATAAAACAATATACATTTTATTATGGATACTACACCAATATGCTTTTTAGATAGAGAATTAACTATTAAACAAAAATCATTTTCTCATTTAAAAGATACCACATTGTGAAATTCTTGTAATTGAAGTTGCCTCTCTTAACTCAGGATCTAATGATTTTGTGGATGACTAGGAGGTTTACTTAATATTTTCCCATTCTGTTTTGGTCATTGCTTGCAGCTTTACCTCTTTAAGCAATTTTAAGGAAACGTTTGCACTAAATTTTTAAATTTGTTTATACATATGCGCTTATCTTTTACTATCACAAATAACCAAAAACATTAATGCACTACATTTAATATGTCTAATATTAAGAAAATCCAATTATAGATTAACAGTAGCATTTATGTGTTTATCACATCAGTCTATTTCTTTTCCAATTTATAAATATAAACATATATAAAGACATGTACAGAGAGATCCATATACTGAATGTGTAATTCAGCAACCTTTCAGGAAGGCAAATGAAATGTTTTTGTACAGAATGCAAAATACAGGAATATTTAGAAGACTGGTGACTTTATTAGATGTTGAACACTTGTTACAGAAACAAAATGACAAGGCACAATCTCTAAAAATATGCTCATATGAAGAAATAAAAATACCAAGCCATTGACCTACCCTCTTTTAGGATGCACAGCAATAGCATAGGGTTCTCCAGCCATGTTTGTTAGAAGACGGGTACAGTTAGAGCCATTCAGCTGCCCCACATTGACTGAGTACCTCAGATTTGCCCAGGGCGTGGTGTAGTAACTGAACCAGTGCATTCTGGAATGATCAGTCCAATAAATATTTCCAGCAACCCAGTCTACTGCGATGTCCCTGGGCCTTTTAAATTCAGGACACTAAAAGAAAAAACAGCACACAACAGTATTTTCAAAGAAAAATTAATGTAGTCTTCTGTATCTATGAGATTGTGGGGGAATCCTATGAAATTTGCCAAATATTAATTGTTACAATGATTTCAAAAATATGAAGTTTATTCTTGTTCCGTATATTTATATATATATTATACTTCTTAATTACACAAATCATTAGAATTTTACCTATGGTTGCACCTCTTTATTACCACCCTATTAGAACATTTCCAGAACCACACGAGGTTCTCCTGTGACAGCTCCTGGTCAGTATTTCCCTGAAAATAACCATACTTCTAATATCCAGTGTCAGAGATTATTTTAAATGCACCCATATAAGTAGAGACTTATTCCTCTATTACTGACTTCCTGTGCTCAATGTCATGTCTATGAAATCTACATTCATTGTTGAGTGCATCCATTACCAATACATTTTATTGCTGGATAGGATATTATTGCATAAATATATGACCAATTTGTTGATTATTATACTGATATCCATTTGCATTGTTTACAGTTTTAGCCCACTAAACTAATGAATATTTTTGTTCATGTCTTTCAGTGGGCACGGATGCTAATTTATTTCGAAGATTTACCCGGGAATAGAATTGTTCAGCCTTAGGTTGCCTAGTTTGAACAGATATTATCAGAAAAAAATATTTTAGGGTTTGTATCTATATGAATTATTTGCACCAAGGTAGGGATGTACAGATTGGTCCTCATCCTTGTCACACAGAATTTGAATTATGAATTTAAAAAATGCTACAGAGAGAGCTACCTCTTAATGTCTCTAGCTAAGTCACAGTGCCTGTTCAGTAGCATGGCTTTTCTATGAAATATTATATTTTACAGAATCACTATGAGATAAAGGTAAAACAATTCATTAGGAACAGGCAACAAAGAAAATAACATATTTTCTGTGCCCTTCAATTAATTTGATCACTTTGAGCAGGAACTACTGTAGTAATTAATTTGACATTGTCAGGTTTATTATGCACAGCCAAAAATGAGAAGAAATTTTCAGTGGTACTATATCAAGTATAAAAACAATTATTTGAAGGTGATCATAATTAGGCATGTAGTCAATACTTAAGAATACCTGGGAATGAGGGAAATGATGGTATTTTAAAATTGATAGTTTCTTTTTAGAATTAAAGAGAATGTATTAAGTAATCTGTTTAGATTAAGTGGGGAGAAACTGAACATCCTAAAAAGAGCATGAAATGTCAAAATAACAGGTTTGAAAAACATGGCTATGTGATTACTGTGATCTCCAAAAAGGGAAATATGGCTCAAACCAAGCACAGAATTCACAGCAATTTTTAATGATCTTTATTACAATTGATTTAGAGCTGAAACTATAAAATTTTATGTTGCTTTGTCAACTCTGACAATAAATATTATTCATGTACTTAGTAGAGAGATATCTCAATTACCTGAATTAACTGTAAGGCACTCTGTAACACAGAGTGCTCTAGAAATTTCACATAAATAATGTGATAGATAGTAAGAATATAAAGTTTTGTCACAGAAAAACCAAAAAATAATTTTAAATGTATCATTTAAATTAAGTGTGTCTTTTCAGTTTGGCATCATTTAAAGGTAAATACATCACCAAATGTCATGTACATGTCTGTGTAAATCATAACTTTATAAACATGGAAGATAATGTGTAAAATCACCATTATAAGATGTTTAGGGTCTGTTGTAGCATATTTATCATTTTTAATACCAGTAGAACAAACCTTCAGCATGTTTGAAATTATGATGCCTTTAGCCTCCATATATCAGTTATCTAGCATGAGCATAGAAAAGTAACTGTTTTCCCTTTATCAGATGTAAATATATTTGCCTGATTTTTTTTCCTAATGGTATCCCTGCCAAAATATGACATAGTTCATGCAAAATCCTAAGTTTTTGGAAGTTAAATCTTTCACCTTACTTCATGTTAAAAATGGGCTGATTATCTTTGCAGTCTATGCATCTAAACCTGGACCACTGACAATTAAGAATATATATTCTTCATGCTTATACGGCAGTCAGAAGTTTGATTTAGCGATACATTTTATTTCAGTAAATGAGCTGGTTAAGATTCTACTAATGGCAAATCCTGTATGAGAAGAAATTAAATTTAGGTCCCATTTCAGGTCTAAAGTACATGTGTTCAGGGAAAGGAAAAATCTTACTTTCATGCTACACAGAAGAGATGTTGATAATTTGTAATGTCATTTAAATCTACATGTTTATTATCTGGTTTCTTGGTCAACGACAAAGGAATAATTACTGTCACTCTAGTAAGAACTAAAGTAGTTAGAATATGAGATGAAAAAATATAAGATAAATGATAAGCACATCCTAATTTCATGATAGCATCACTGAAGAGATGATTGTCAAGGAAGATGATGATGTGGAGGTCAGGGATTCATCCTCAGTGATCCACCGCACACTGAATACTCACTGACCCTCAGAACTAAAGAGAACATTATAGAAAAAAATAAATAAAAGAAGAAGAAAAGAGAAAGAAGGAAGAAAAAGATGAAGAAGAAGGTGTTAGGGGAGACAATGATGACTACACCCGCAGAAAGTTGGAAAGAGTAAGAGCCTAATCACATTGGACCTGTGGCCAGATTAATAAATCACCCTTTGTAGTGAAATAAAAGAAATGAAATAATTCCTCTTGATTGCTCACTACTTGACCAGGATCGTGACTAGAGCTAACCCTATAAAAGAAACTCACACAGAATTTATGCTGGCAAGAAAATGAAAGGCAGACATTCCTCTTGTGTCTTGATTTTCCAAACATAATTTATGAAGAGGTATTAAATCAATCAAATAAACAAAATTGGGAAATACATAAATTAAATTGAGGTTCATGCAGTGGAGATGGAGAATAACATAGGAATATAGAACAGGAAATTTTAATAAACCTGATCTCAAAGAGACTGAAAACAAAACAAACACACCAGATTGGAAAGAAACTAGGAATATAAAACTTTTATTTGGTTCTTTGGCTAGCTCAGAAGACAGATAACCCAATGAACTAGACACAAAAATAACATATGTTATGTTTAAGAGACAGGAGAATCATGTGGTTACCCTGACAACAAAAGACATTGTTCATATTGTTGAACAAAGTAAAAGGCACATTTAACTGCTTTCTTTAAACAGATGGTCTCTTTCTTAATAAACTCTAAATACACAGGAAAAATTTTAGGGCCTAAGCAATTTTTCTTTGTGAAGATACATTAATCAAATGAATGAACACTTAAATCTTACAGAAAAATTTTTCGGCTAAATTATAATAAAATTAGGGGTCAATACTTTATATTTCAAATTTTGTAAGGTATCACTTTTGTAAAGTTGTCAGTGGTAAGGTACCTGTCACAATTCCAGATTCACTAAAGACATTTGTTTTAAAACAGGAAAGAGGAGAGAATTATAGAAGTCGGGAATTTGTGCATTTCAACTGTGGAAATACTGTCTTCTTGTTAACAAAAGTGATATAGTTAGCAATATGTTTTAAGAAAATATAGTTAACACAGGGTAGATTGGAGTGATAGCATACATTTTGTTTTTTTAATTTTTTCATATTGCTGTACATCTAAGAATTTTAAAAAAAGGGGCTCATTTTACCAAAGATAATAATTTCTTTGTATAATTCTATGACAATATAGATGTAAACCCACTATCAAGAAAGTGTGTGTGGGTTGTATTATTTTGGATCACATAAAATTAAATTCTTACAAACCAGGAAATAAAAATCTGACTACAAAATTTCTAAACATTAGTAAATTGTATTGACTTAATAACATTATAAAAATATCCAGATATATATTTCAATTAAGTTACTCATATGTCATTGACAAAATCCGATGACAACAAAGAAAAGCACATATTTAACACCAGAATGTGTAAGAGGTGAAATTTCTGACTCTTTTTGTGATTTATTTTGATGAACATATTTTTTGTCTTAGTAATTTATAAGACTACAGTGGTCTACTTTAGGACTATATCAACCTAGAACAAACTCCAGTAAGGGAAAAAGAATAAATAAAAATAAGTATGGGTAAAAAAACCAAATTTATCTTTGAATTGTGGACTTATTGTTGTATTCAATCTTGTTGCTTTTTTGTTTGCTTTACTTTCTTTTTATATTTTACTTTTTAAGCATGCTCTCATTTTTAACTTATTTCAAATTTATTTCTTCTGGTTTATCCCAGCTCTCTATAAAAGTAAGGCTGGATCTCTAAATCTTCATTTACACTCTGAAATAAAGAAACGATAGCATGTGATACTAGAGCACACTAAATTCAGGTTTAGAAGAATTCGGTTTAAGATCTACTCCTATTTTATTTACAAAATGTATTGCATACAAAATAAAGACTTTGGATGAATCTGGTATAGATTTAAGTTCTAAGCAGTATATTATGAGACACTTCAAAATATTATCCTTTCCTGGTAAGTATGCAATTTACAAAGACTTCAGTGTAAGTTTCATGCTAATTGTGAAATTTTAGGTTTTAGTAAGTAAATAATTTGTTGGTGTCTGTTTGAACAATTTTGATATCATCCTTCTAGGTGACTGAGCTGGAAATGAAGAAGTAAATGATCTTTTGAAAATTAGAATTCAAACAGGCATAATATTTGAGAGAGAATTCAAAGTAATCTGAGAGCAGACATCACAAAATAATATTTAGAGGACTAAAGGTATAAAAATTACACAGATTCTGGGCTGGTGAGATGGCTCAGCGGCGTAAGTGCCTGCCTTGCAAGCGCGAGGGCCCGAGTTTGACTCCCAGATCCCACATACGAAAAAGGGGCTGGTGATATAACTCAGTGGCACGGGTGCCTGTTGGCGCGCGAGGTCCTGAGGTCGACCCCCTGGTACCCACACACACACAAAAAAATTATACAGATTTTAACCTTTAAAATTAACACACCATTTTAAAAACCAAAGTTTTAGTTTTTCTGGAAAATTAGGAATACAGATATTAAATATATCACATTCCAGAATACCAGAGCTAATCATCTTCTGTTCCTCAATTTGAGTGTATTTGTTATATTCAGTTTGCCTCTGCTACCTGAGTATCTATTGCTTATGCCCAACCTGTTTCATTAATTTATCTTACTTATATGGTTTCTTTATATATATTTGATACTCCATAAAGAGATGAAAGGATGTCAAGTTTAATGAATAAATTAGTTATCTATCAGAAAGGTGGTGAAAGCTTCAATAAAAAATAGAAGAATCAAAGAAGCAAATGATGGCAATATGTCCCTCTATTTGGTAAGCATTTTGTGGCTGAGCATACAAAATTTTCACTCTCTATGGCAGATGTGTGTGTATATACATACAACCATGGATTAGTCTCTTTATCTCAATATCTCTCATTCAACAGATTCATTCAGATTATGAATACGTATGTGTGCATATGTGTGTAGAGAAAACGCTGAGCTTTGTATATAATTTTTGCCAGCTTCATTATAATTATTTTCCAAGTTCTCTTTATTATTATCTAAACAAACAATCAAAACCACCTGAAATAACAAAGTGGTCATATTACATATAGGCTTTCTCTTGGACATAAAACAGACATTCTTAGGATAATAATCATTCTTGAGCCTGTCCCCTCAAATGAAAACAGTTGGCTCAGTGAAAATAATAACTATGTACTGAAAACATGTACTAATAACAGATTTTAAAAAATCATAGGAGGAGGCTTACTTAATAGATCCCAGAGAGAAGTTTGTGGAAGTTTAATCTAGTTTGTCTGTGAGACAAAAGTGGAGAATAAAAATTGTGATGAGATGAATATTGAGAATAAAAAGAATAAATTGTAATGGCATACTCTCAAGATCTAATCAATCTAATAAGATGGACCATCTAGTGAGGAAAAGACAAAACTAGTTCCAGAAACACATTCGAGTGGTGAAAACACACTGCATTTGTACACATAAAATGCTTCACTTGCTCTTACACTTTAGTTTCTGCGACAAGCTTGTAAAAAATATGAGGACACTAAAGAATCTCTTGTTTGGTACAATAGTAGAGAAGGCAAGAGCTCAGAAAAAAATTGTGATCCATTATTGATACTCATTATTACACTATAGTAGACAGATGAGTGATGTTTTAGAATTAAGTGGAGCAATAGTCACACCATAAAATGTTTAGTCATAAATTTTTCTTCTAATTGACTATTCTGCTACAGCAGTGGGAACATTTCCAGTCATAATTCTTAAGTTCAGTTAACCTGTGATTAACATTTCACATAGAAGTCAGTCTTTCCATCTTTCCTCACAGTCTTGAATAAATTATTCACCATTACATCTTCTGTGCAAATTATGATATTATCTAATTCACACCAATAAGACAAATATCTCTTCTAATTTTCTAGCTATTTATTCCAAATAAGAAATCCTATCGATTTTTGTCTTGTAGACTTTCATAAACTATACGATTCCTATAAATACAATTTTTACTCAGTGTTTTTAATGATGTAAATGCTCTGATTTTGTTTAATTTAGGAATAGCTGTAAAACTCTTTATCTTCATTAAACTAAAACTATACAATTAATTAAATTTTGATAAAAGAAAAGTGTGTTCATTTTAGTAAAAAATCCATGTATTCACAGATTTTATTTTAATATTCATAATTTCCCTGTGTAATCTTGGTAATAACTTGATTAAATTTGAGTAATTATATATATATATATATTTTTTTTTTTTTGTGGATACCGGGGGGACGACCTCAGGACCTCGCGCGCCAACAGGCACCCGTGCCGCTGAGCGATATCACCGGCCCCTTTTCCGTATGTGGGTTCCGGGAGTCGAACTCGGGCCTTTGCGCTTGCAAGGCAGGCGCTTATGCCGCTGAGCCATCTCACCGGCCCTGAGTAATTATATTTGACAGCATTAATAAAAGTGAAGGAAAACAAACATAATGCATTATATTTGGTATGGGCCCATTTACATAAAATGTTGTGTGTATATATGCATGTTATTGTGTAGATATATATTGAGACAGAATGAGAGAAGAAAGGAAGGAGGAAGAGAAAGAGAGAGAGTGAAAGAGACAGAGACAGAGAAAGAGAGAGAAATGCACCAGACAACCAGAAGACCAGTTGCAGTCACAACCAGATTTTGGGGCTGAGTATGTAGCTTAGCAGTAGAGTACTTGCTTAGCATGCTAGAAGTTCTGGTGTCAATCACCATCTCAAATTTAAAAGGTGGATTTTAACACAGAAATACTGAAGGTGTAGAATAAGCAAAGTATCTTTTCATTAAGAATGCATTTTTAGGGGGCTGGTGAGATAGCTCAGCAGCATAAGCACCTGCCCGGCAAGCGCGAGGTCCTGAGTTCAACTCCCAGAACCCACATAAAAATAAAAATGCATTTTTATTATTTGAATACTTTTAGAACTGTGTGCATTGTGGGTGTCAGGTATTGTGTCTCAGCAATGAGAAAGTAAAACAAGTTCAGAATAAAAGAAATGGGGCCGGTGAGATGGCTCAGCGGCATAAGCGCCTGCCTGGCAAGCGCGAGGGCCCAAGTTCGACTCCCGGATCCCACATACGAAAAAGGGGCTCGTGATATCGCTCAGCGGCACGGGCGCCTGCGGGCATGCGAGGTCCTGAGGTCGAACCCCGGTACCCACAAAAAAAAAAAAAAAAGAATAAAAGAAATGCCTAATGACATGTGCACTATCATGATTTTTTTTGTTTTTTGTTTTTTTTCATGTAGGTACCGGGAGTCGACCTCAGGACCTCATGCTTGCCAGCAAGTGCTTGTGCCACTGAGCAATATCACCGGCCCCTTTTTTTCCTTTACGTGGGCTCCAGGAGTTGAACTCAGGACCTCACGCCTGCTGGGTAGGCGCTTTTGCCACTGAGCTATCTCACCGGCCCACACTAACATGATTGAAACAATCATTATGCTGAGTAAAAGAGGACAGACAGAAAACAAGGGTACTTATCATTTATAAATCTAGAAAAAGCAAACTAATTTAAAATAACAGAGAATTAATCTGTGGTTTCTAGGTGACAGGAGTGAGGTGGTCAGGACCTAAGGAATAGTTTATACAGGAGAAAAGTTGGGGATTGCGGATATGTTATTATTTTGATTGTGTTTTATTTTTTGATTGCTAGTTTTAGCAATGAAAACTACCTCAAGACATTTCCAAATGTCCCTCGGACAGCGGATCATTCCTTGTGAAGAAAACTGCTGTAGAACCACCAACTGTTCTCTCATGTCTACTCTCTCCCTGTATTCTAAGCTTTTGTCAATGCTCTAATTTAATTTCTTATCATCAGATTTAGTAGACAAGTCTTGGTCATCATTATTTGATCTTTTAGCAGTCTACTAGACACATGAGCCCATGGTTAAAAGTATTCTCCTCCCAATTTCTGTGCCTATATTTTGTTTTTCCTTAATGCATTGGCCATTTCTTGTAATTTCGTAATTTCATTTTAGAGCTTGGTTGCATACCTTCATTAATTCCTCTCTACTCTCTCACTGCCAGTCTGATCTGGCTTCATGGATTTAGGTAGCTTTTTTTTTTTTTTTTCTCTGTTCTTAAATGTATATCTGTAGACCACAAGTGTAAGATCTAGCCTTGGATACAATACTGATTACTTGATATCTCACTTGATCATGTAGTTCTTCATGTCTGACAGTCATTTCTCACATAATATAAATAAAACTAAAGTTACAATTCACTGTCATCGATACCCTTCAAGTTATGTAACCCAGAAATACACCTGTCTGTAATCTTTCCTCCTCTCATTTCCACATTCATTGTATTTTCAAGCCTTTTCAACCTTCCCCCACTACCTTCCTTCTCCTTTGAGACTATAGCAGTCCAGCTTGTAAGCATGTCTAATTAGAGTACAGCAGCCTACAAGGTAGTCTTCCTACCCTAGTGTTCCCTTTCATGAAAACCATTGTCTACCTCAGGAACAGAATTTTTGAATTAGATATTGATAAGACGGTATTATTTCCTTCTCATACTTGCGGTCTTAATTCAAATCTCTCTACAAATAAGCTTTCACTTATCATCCTAGCCAGGAAGATTTATTACATCTATACCTTTTTTTCTTAATCCATTGTTTTCTCCAACACACTTCTCAAAATTGGAAATTTTTGTACATATTCATTGATGAATTTACTTAACTTTCACTTTTCCCCCACAGCAGAAACGTCTTAAAAGGAAAACTCTTTTTTTTTTTTTCCATTACTATTGTATCCTGAAAATCTCAAACCAAAACTCTCATGCAGTAGTCTTTAATAAGCCTTTGAGTCTGAATGAATAAATCTTGAGTGGTTCACATTTAAATGCTATACAGTTTGATCAGTAATTTACTCATTATTATTAATTATAGACTCACATGTTTTATATAGTTTAAGATTATGTTTAAAAATATTTGGGGGGGCCGGTGAGATGGCTCAGCGGCTTAAGCGCCTGCCCGGCAAGCGCGAGGGCCCGAGTTCGACTCCCGGATCCCACATACGAAAAAGGGGCCGGTGATATCGCTCAGCGGCACGGGCGCCTGCTGGCGCGCGAGGTCCTGAGGTCGACCCCCTGGTACCCACAAAAAAAAAAAAATAAAAAAATAAAATAAAAATATTTGGAATATTAACTACGACTGTTATAGAACCATTAGGCTTTAAGTCAGTGTGTATTGCTAAGTACCCGTCTTTTGCAATTAACAACAGTAAAGCTACAAAATGGCAATAATGTAATTATCTCATAGTTTTAGCTTTTTTTCCAAGTAATCATATTAAATAATTGTAAATGCTCACTGGTTTGCTGAGCTGAGATGGTTTTAAAAGTACCCTTTTAAGTAAGAATGTGCATTGCTATAAAGATATAATGGCTATGATAAATTTATAACAATAAAAATTAAAAAGGAATAAATAAAACAATTTTTATCAGTAACCAACATTCTAAAACCAGACTTTAGAGTATTTGCTAAAACTAAAATACGCAAATACACTTGTGTGTGTTTCTGTGTGTGTCTAATACTGAGAGACCATGGGTTGAATGTGGGGCTTATAACACACGTTTAAATTAAAAAGTGAAACATATTAAAGATAATGTAGTTGGATATTTTGTTAAAGGTTTTCCAGGAAAAAACTGCCCAATCAACTTTTTGAAGAAAAGATATGATTATCAGTGAATAAAATTATAATTATTTCCACTCTGAATGCTATCTTTTGCATGAAAGAAATTATACAAATCATTGTATTCATGTCTAAAAGTCAGATATGTCAGATGATCCTGACCATTTATTTTGCTTAGGAGTATTAAGCTGTCTTGTTGTAAGTATATAATCCGTTATTCCATAGTTACACAAAGTTTTTTTCAAACACTGATATACTTTATGCTGCTTGCCCTCATGTATTTTATATATAGTACTTTTCATGCTAGAAATGATGAATTTCCAGGAAGTATGTATAATTGTTGCATAATGCTGCTATATTCTGTCTCATTACTAAAATTTAAATTAAGAAATCTCATTATGCTTCACATGTATATTGGATCATGTCAGTCTTTTAAGTTTAAAAATTATTTAATTTTCTTAAAGAAAAAAAATCAGTTATTTTTGTGTAGCCCAGCGGTTTAGGCAACCATAAGAATTTCCAACTATAAATAACTTAGTGTTCATTTGAAATTTAAATTTGTAATCATAATTAGTATTCCAACCATCTTCACAAATTACAGTAGAGTATTCCCTTCACAATATAAAACAAAATCATATTAAAAATCACCATCTTTTGGAATGGATTTTAGTTAACATTTAGTTTTATGAGTTTTCTGATTTCTAACACGTTTCCTGCCCTTTATACGGTTGGAAATAGTCCAACACTTTCCATATCTGTGAACATGATTTCTAGACATCCTGCTATGACATGGACAACTTCTTCCATTTACTTCACTGATAATGGGGATGAGGTAAGGTATCCATAGTTTGATTAGTGTATTTTTCTCTCGTTTCCCTATCGATTCTTAGATAGAAATCAATATGCTAAAATCAGCCTAAGGAAAATTCTTTTATTTTTTTTCCCTCCAAGGAATGTGAAAGTCCTGAGTATAATTCAGGATCTATGTTAAAATGTAGATGAAATAGATTACACACTTATTGAACAAACAGATGGTCAGCTGGTGACTGTTAAAAGAGAAAATACTTTACATGGCTAAGTAGTTAATAAGGGTAGAAAATCCATACCTTATATACAAGATAGATTTCCAAGCAATAATAGGATAGACATTTACTATCTTTACACTATTACACATCTTTTGAAAATCATGTGTTTTTTAAATCCTGGAAGGGATTTTAGAATTTGGCTGGTCCAATGCTGTAGTTGTTTTTCATATGAGTAATTTGAGACTCAGAGATGCAGCATATTTCTCAAGCAAATTGCTGTGGAACTCACATTGCTCATTAATTAAGGTAGTAAAAATAGATTTATTCCATCTTTATGTATTGGGACACTAGGATTACAAAAAGGTTTTGTAAGTAATGCTAAATAGTGGTCTTCATCAATGTTTTCCTCACACATTTTTTAATAATGCAAGTTAGAATTTAACTTCAAGTATGAAACTCATGGCTTAGGTCTTCCCACTTTTTAATGTTGACATTTAGTCATTTGAAATGGGATTCTCATAGAAAATATAGTCCTATAGTTACCAACCTTTCCTTATAGTGAATGCTGTAAATGATGATAGGTCTAAGAATAGAGGGTAGCAAAACCAATGAAGTCTAGATAGATAACATAATGCATGTCTTCACCATCATTTGTAGAACAAAGGAACTTTTATATCTTATTTGAAAAAGGCTAATCAAAAGTTTTACAGATGTTCATGAAGGATTTTATAACACATTCATAACATTAAAGATAAAAATGTAGAAATATATAAATGAAAACTTATGATATACACATACAATACATGTATATTATATATGTGTTTGTAAGAATAAAAATTTATTAAATATGAAATGAAATGAATCAGTCTGCTATTCTAAATAAATTTTGTTCACAGAAGCTTGTTATATATCAGTTTCCCAAAGTACAAAAGTAAATGAAATCAAATAATTTTCACTGAAAATTACGCCAAAAGTAATTAAAGATATGGATACTTTTAGCAGTTATAAAACTTAGATATGAGTTATAAATATTTAATTGATTATATACAGTAGAATAGAACATTTTGTCAATTATCATCAATATAATTAATAGCATCAGTACAATCATTTTATTGTTAATACAAAAATATTTATATATTACATTTGCCAATAAATATTGAATAGTCATATATTATATGTAATTAATCATATTTATGCAATCACTAAATATATATATATATGTACATATATATATATATATATATATGCTTTTTAAAAATCCTCATAAATACCCCATGGAATAATACAGAGAATTTAAGAGGATAATAAGGAACAGAAACAAAATTCAAACCCAAATAATGTAACACTATAGTCTATACCCTTTATTTCATCATTGACACAAACAAAGTTGTGTCATAGGAGGGATGCTTCTGCAAAGTAGACTTCCGTATTAAGACAAAATGTAGAGGTAACTAGAACACTAGCCAGTCTTTTTATTTTTATTTTTATTTTTGTGCTTGGTTGGGATTTATTTTTTTACTAGCCAGTCTTTAGGTTTGATGGGAAGATTATTTGCAAAAGAAGGAGGAAAGAGTGATGTAGTAAATTTCTTGGTCTGTACTAAAGCTGTTCTGAATAGAAATAAAACCATTGCATAATGCTGTGTTTGGGAAAGGAGAATTTCAAGAAATAGTTTAGATATACATGAATTTTTACTGTTAATTTAATCTAAACCTGAATTTGAAATTAAATATAGCTTCTTTTGAACATAGCTTGTTACTATCTACTATTGAAAATATTAAAATATCCTCCAGAATGCATTAAGTGGTATTCATGTAATCCAAATCTTTATGGTAGATGTCAGTGCAAAAAGCATTGAGAACCTCTAGATGTATATGTGATTCTTTTAAAATATAATACTTCAAATTACATACTGCTGTGACAGTACTTGACTTTTCAGTTATATCAGGATAGCCCAGGTTTCTTGAACGTAAGTATTTATTTGTCATTTTCCTCCCAGGTTACTTCAAAATATAACATACCCAATAACTCAACATGACCCCAAAACCAAAAGGGATAGTATATAACCACAAATCTAAACAAATATTCTAGTTTATTTATTTATTTTTTTTTGTGGGTACCAGGGGGACGACCTCAGGACCTCGCGCGCCAACAGGCACCCGTGCCACTGAGCGATATCACCGGCCCCTTTTTCGTATGTGGGTTCCGGGAGTCGAACTCGGGCCCTCGCGCTTGCAAGGCAGGCGCTTACGCCGCTGAGCCATCTCACCGGCCCTCTAGTTTATTTTTCTCAAAAAGAATAACCATAGTAATCAATATGTCCATCATATACCAGTAGGCCATACTGCTCTGTTTTGGATGTTTCCTGAAGTTTAGTTACAAGGAGTTAGAAAAATAGTTGCACTCCAATTGATCACTTCCCCTTGAAGTATATTTTTGATATTGTTAAAATTGAAACAATTTTCTCTGCCTTACATTATTTTTAAAGCAAAAATATAGAGTGATTTTTTACCTTCTCATTTTATGATGAAAAAGGTTATGTCTGTAATATGTTGTGAAGGAAAATGAATATAAAATACTCAAGAAATGATAGTTATCATTCATGACCATTCTTAAACATATAACTAATGCAAATGCTTAAAAAATTCATGCAGTTAAATTATGCACTTCTATAAGAATAAATTAGAAATGCTTTATTTCTATATAGAGAGATATTGAGAGAAATAAATATACCATAATTTCTATCATCAGACATTGTGCCTTTCACAAAAAAAAGAAAAAATATACAAGAATGTGGGGAGGTACAGCCTTCAAATATTCAGTGTTATTTACTTACAATCAAGCCACTGTTCGCTTCCCTTTTTTCTCTACCATGGATCACTTTGTAGAAAATTCCGCCTGGATTAAACTGAGTACTCCAAATAATCATATCTCTTTGATAATATACATCCATCCCTGTTATCCTTGAATTATGTTCAATATGAGAAATTTGTTGATGATCACCACTGTAGTTGAATGGATATATAAAACCCAGGATATCAGTGTCATTAGCAATGTAGAGAACTTGATCTTCAGAGCCTGGAGATTATTACAATAAAATACAAAAATAAAGTAAATATAAGCTAAAATAAAAGCCATGATTATAGTTTTAAATTATCTCGAGTTATTATTAATACACTTCCTTTCATAATAAAATTCAACAAAAATAATGTCTTTTTTAGTCTCCTTCATTCTTTATACTCAGTTTTTAACATTTATAATAATTATTTATGTGGGTGCTTCTGGTGTGAAGCTTTCTTTATAGCTAGAAATTAGATATTTTTTAAAAGATGCACTTTTTATAAACAGGGTTACTATTTGACAAGTCACAATAAACTATGTTGTAATGTTTTAATTATCAGTAGTCAGATGCTGCACTGTGTGCACTCATTAAGCCTCAAAAGTTTCTGAGCATTTGATTGTACTTGAGTGAACATTCTTTTGGCTAAAAACTTAAAAAGATAATAAAGACTTTTCTTTTTCTAATTTATTTTACTATAATTTTCAACTTTATTATTTGACATTGCCATGATCTGTAAATTCTCTAGAATCCCGCTAAGTATAACACTCTAAAGTTTTGACACCTACAATATACTGCTAGCATCATTTTAATTCTAAAAAGTAAAACACTAAAATAAAATACAAAAATATTACTTAATGTAAGCTCATTAATGTAACATTAATGTAAGTTCAAAGAGAAATTGAATTGCAAATGTAATTTCTGTACATAAATAAATATAAAACATACTGAGGTATAGTTCAGATCTAGGGTTTTAATGTCTCTTGTTTAGTGAGTACTTATGATGTGTCAGCACTATGCTAAGGTCCCCCTAATATATCCGTACTTCTTAGAAAATGTATAAAAATATATATTAGTATGTCTATTGTAGAGACCAACAATTGAGGTTCAAAGAATTTAATGAGTTTCTTCTGTTCACACGGTCTGAGAAAATCAGTGGTAAGATTAAAATTTAAACACATCTACTGCTACTGCTCACAGTTGCTCTACTACATCACACTGCTTTCCTTATGCAAGAACAATCTTATCAACAATACCCGCTCATACTCTGAAACTAACTTCTTCAACTTACAACATATATATATGTATTTTTATATTAAAACGTACATATATTATATGACATATAAATATATAGTATGTATAAATATATTATATTTATTTGTAATAACATAATCATTAATGTTAATAATAAATATGTATATTTGTATAGTTTATATTAATATTTAAAAACATTAAAATCCATATGCACAAAAGGCTAACATCCATATTTGTTATTTAATTTTTTTAAAAATTACACTGGTAGGGCCGGTGAGATAGTTCAGAAGCATAGGCGCCTGCCTGGCTGGCGCGAGGTCCTGAGTTCGACTCCCGGAACCCACATATGAAAAAGGGGCCGGTGATATCACTCAGTGGCACGGGCGCCTGCTGGCACGCGAGGTCCTGAGGTCGACCCCCGGTACCCACACACACAAAAAAATTACACTGGTAAATGGAAGAAGTATGAATTTCCAAGGGAGATTTGTCTTAAATTTAAAATCCTTATGCAAATTATATTCTCCTTACAATCCTAACCTTTAGCCTTTTATTTTTATACCAGCAGTGTAATAACTTCTCATATCTTTGAAAGTAGGCCATAAACATCCTTTATATTTTCACCATAACAATAACATTTAAACTTTTACCCCTTCTGACAAAATGTTTACAACACAAAGTGACTTTAACACTAGCTGCGTATTTCACAGTCGTGTCTATGAACCACGTGAAGCTAGATTGTTTAAGAATGATAACATGTCAAAGTTCAGATGGAAAGGAAGAATTAGTTTCACGGTTCTGCACCACACTGGGGGTGAGTACTGGTTGTAATGTTTTATTGTGTGTTTTATAAAGAAATAAAGGATATGAGTTGGGAGGATACCAATTTAAAGATACAGTGTTTAATAATATGGAAATGTATTACGCATTGTATATTTATAATTGCATGTCAGTTAATATTTTATTTTTTAAAAAAGAATGCTAATCAAATAGCCAAATTAATTAACAAGAAAAATACATTTATTTTATATTATCAGGAATGAAGCTGTCATTGAAAGGCATTAGGAAACATCTTTTCCCCAAAAGATGTTTATCATAAAACTATAATAGCTTCTAATAATAGTTATGACTTACCTTTTGCTATGCAGGTGTTATTTCGAGCTTGAAAATTCTGGTCACATATACATTTATATGATCCTTCTATATTTATGCATTGCTGGGAACACGTACCAAACACCAAGCACTCATTGAGGTCTAAATAAGAAAATTTCAAACAGCATTATGATAGTCCCAATTTACATTTGCAGTCTTTCCAAGCTTCAAAAAAGCGGAGGTATTTTTAATCCTGTAACTTTTTATTTCTCTTTTTTATTGTCCTTTCAAATCTTAAGATTGTAACTTCTTATATAAATTTTTAGGCCATAATTATGGTTTTCACAGTAGTTTCATTATAACTTTTTTATATTATTTGTTGGTTATTCATTGAAAACCATAAAAGAGGGCCAGTGAGATGGCTCAGTGGCGTAAGCGCCTGCCTTGCAAGCGCGAAGGCCCGAGTTCGACTCCCGGAACCCACATACGAAAAAGGGGCCGGTGATATCGCTCAGTGGCACGGGTGCCTGTTGGCGCACGAGGTCCTGAGGTCGTCCCCCCGGTACCCACAAAAAAAAAAAAAAAAAAAAAAAGAAAACCATAAAAGAGCCATTTTCAGTCACTCAAATAAACACTTCTCAAAGTTTCCTCATAAGTCTGTTTCTCATCGCCTACCTCCACACCTGCCTATCTATCTCAATACCTACCGCATATCATCTGCTAGTCCTTCATCTTGGCCCTTCTTTGTCATTTCTACATACAGAATTTACTCCTTTCTCAGGAGCAACCAGAAGTGAAGCCTTTCTTGGTTTTCATCTGTGAATAGCAGTGATGATCCATTCTTTAACTTCTTTTACTCTTCTGAAGTCTCTTTCTTTTAGCATTGCTCATACTGTATTTCAGAAATATTTCCCCTACTGGATTGCCAGGATCTTAAGTACAAATTTAGGATGTACTGATTTTTATTGCCATATTTTGTACAATGAATGGCACAGAATGAAGGTATAGATGCACCTGTAACACACTTCTGAGTTCATATATATGTAGTAGCTATGTAAGGAGGACTGAATTGAAGATAATACGAATTAAACAAACAAGCTCAAAAACCTGAATGCCTATATATAACAATATCTAAATCACAGCAGTAAATGAATAAGGCACAGGCAATGTTCCGTAGCTTGGCACAGGTCTCTAATTTTAAGAGCTTAATTAGAGCCAATATTAATGTTACATAATCACAGGAATTATCTATTTTTTGATTACCTTATCTACTTTTACTTTCATCCAGCACAATTCTTCCCCCTCTTCTATCATTTATAGTTACCCAAATTATGTAACAAATCTGTGAAATACACTTTTGCCTGAAATTTGAGAATTGAAAGATCATCCCATTAATTTAACTTCTGTTTATTATTCAACAGTGTTCTAAGGTTGCAGTAAGCTTTTTGATACCAGGGATGGGTTTCCTGGAAGACAAGTTTTCTACCTGATAGGGCTATAGCAGCAGGAAGGGCAGGTGGGGTCAGGATTAGATAGATTCTAACAAGGATCGCACAATCTAGATCCTTGTTTTGCTTGATTCACAGTAGAGCTTGTGCCCTATGAGAATGCAGTGGTCCTGCTGATATGAACAGAGGTGAGCTTAGGCAATAATGTGAGCAATGGCGAACAGTTGTAAATACAGGTGAAGCTTATACCTTGCCTGCCATGCATTTTCTGCCAGTTGCCTGGTTCCTACCAGGCCATGGACCTGTACCACTCAGTAGACTGTGAGCTGGAGACCTCTGTTCTGAGGGGTCTGTGACAGAGATAAAGGACCTTTCTAGTGACGACTTAAATGACATACTGAGACTTTCTGCTTCTGCTTTTTCTGCTATAGAACCTTACCCACGGAGAATTTAAGCATTCCAATAACTCATTTCTCTGTTTGCTTAAAAAAAAAAAAAAGATAAACATGTAAAGCAAAGTGCATTTACTTTAATAAAGATTGTTCAGGAATTAAGTAAAATGTTTCTTATCAACATTTAACTGTCAAATTGCAACAATTACTTTCGATTTGTTTAGTGTCTATAAATCTGAACATGAGATAATTGTTACTATGTTTTCCTTTTGGCATAGATTCATATTTTTTAAAAGTTGCATAATTTGATAAAATCTCAGCTACCTGGCATTACTCCATAATGGACAAAAACATTTTTCCCCTCATCAGTATAATGAGCCCTGAAACATGAGATTGTGAAAAAGGATATACTAATCCCATACATGCCTAGTGTCTAGAACATTGCCTGGCCTTTTGCAACAATGAATCCTCTCCTACTACATCATTTCCTTTGTTTTTTCTTCCCTTTACTTATTTCAATTGAAGTGTTTTTTACCAAATTCCAATTTCTTGGTTATTTTTTCTTTTTTATGAATTAGTAAAGCACAATGACAAATTTAAATTATTTACATTAGAAAATTTAGGTACAGGAACTGCTTTCTTTATTATCAAAACTTTATTTTAGATACAAATTTCATTAGAGTTCATAACTTACTCATTTGTGCAATAAAATTATATAGAAAGAGTATATTCACAGCAGTTAAAATAAAAAGTATAGCTTGCAGGTTATATTTGCCATGGAATGTAATTAAAGATAAAGAAAAATACTGAGAACAGAATTTCTAAATTTAGTAAGTACATATGATACAGGAAACAGGGAGTGCTATTCACAAACAAATCTTAGAAAATCAATGCTATTGCAATTAAAATATTGAAGAAAAGGAGAGAGTGTGTGTGCGTGTGTGTGTGTGTGTGTTTAGATATAATAGATAGGGCCTAGGGAAGAAGAAATGATTTATTTTTCAATAAAATAGAGAAAACTTAATGTCAGTTTTTAGTATTTCATGGTAATGGAGAAAGAAAAATACCATGAATAATCTAAAAAAGAATATAACTCAAAATATGGCTATATCTCTTCCTATTTGTAATGTATAATTAATTTCAACAATTCTATTTTTACTGTTACAATTCGAACTTATTTTAACCCATGAATATCATGGAGAGACATTATAGAAACAAACAAGAAGATGAAAACATTTTAGGACTTGAATTTACCAAGCATAAGCAAGAAACATGTTAAGTTTGGGTTTGATCACAATAATATAAAAATATTAATATGAATACTAGTCTTATCTAAGAAACTTTAGAAAATGCTCACGGGTCTGTATTTTATCATTGTATACTTAAAGCCCTGATGTGAATTACATTTACTTATATATCTTACTATAAGATTCTGTCTATCCTACATACTCAATTTTTAAATGATTTTAGGTAAGTTGACAGATTCATTGATAATCTGACTTTAAATTTTTAAAGATATATTATGGTAATATAAAGCAATGTTTAAAACATGGTTTTAAAATTATGCCATTGGAAAGAAGCCCACAGTTTTCTAAATGTGAATTACCTATCACAGTATTGCAAATGACACACTCAAGAGAAATGGGTCATCATAAACATATTATTTCATAAAGTGAGTCTAACTCTCCAATAGTTCCTGAACTAGCAATTTTATTATTTGCATTTCAAAACAGAAATGTAACAACACCATTGAAATTCCTGCTGGTCTCATTTTGCTGTAGAAAAGGCTTTGTGGCTTCACTGATGGTTAGCTTATTTGTACAAACAAACAAAACTTGACCCCAGAGAATTTCCCTCTCAAAAGTGAAATGGTACACTTTATTAGTGCACCATTATTACTTACACATTATTTTGTTGAAAATCAATTCCCTGTCATCTCACAATTTAGCCGCCTTGGGAATCTTTTTAAAACTCAAAGCTTTAAAAGCAAACTGTTGAGGAAAAGTACTCTACCTTCACACTGTCTGTTTTTGATGTTTCTCTGAAATCCAGGCTTACAGCGACAGAAAACAGATGTTTTTATTTGATTACAATATGCATCATCTCCACACGGATTCACATTATCTTCACAGGTATATTCAGTGGGAGCTAGGAGTTAAAAATATGATCAGAACTAATATAACTCTGATTCCTGAAGTGGAATATTTATTATTACATGGATAATTCTTATAAATGTATGAAATTATGGTCTTCTTTGCCTTAAGCCTTCATTTCTTATGAAGGTATAGAAGCAGATAAAAACTGAAGTCATTGACATTATAGTTTAGAGCAAGCTGCCAGCACCTGATATTTATACCACTTACTAAAAGGAAGTAAGGAATCTGACTCCAATTACAGACCATCTTTTTAAGGACACCCTTTCTGAGTATGAGTACTACATCTTTAAGAATCAAATCTTCTTTAGAAGTTATCTGGAGATGTAGGCACTTATTGTTAACAGGAATTTAATATTCATTAATTCAGTCAAGACACTGCCATTTTAAAAAACTACATAAGTAGTTTGTGAAAATTTTTAGCCTGGACGTACATATAAAAAGTAACATTTGAGTATGTAACATGTTTCAGTGGTCACGGGCTGCAACACCACTGAGGTGGTGTTATTTGTAATTTCCAGTAGAACAATTACAATTTCATTGCTTTATCTTCCATTTGAAAGAACATTTTAGGATACAAATAAATGAACAGGACATTATTTTAGAGGTAAAACTTTAGTACCTCTAAATTACTTAAGTGAATCAAATTTTTAAGAAATATGAAAACTTTATTAGAATTATAAATTTTATCAATACCAACTGGCTCGTGACTATTTTACAATTGATTGAAATACACCAGTGGTATGATATCATCATTGAGATATATGTGGCTTTACGTAGGTGGCACTGTTTCATTATCCAGTGAGGAATTTAGACAAACTTAGACGAATAAGCAAAAAAGTAGAAAGTGCTTTGTGACTTCTGTGAGCAAACTAAATTTAGATAATTATTTTTCTTTAATGTGGAAAATTAACTATCAGGCATTACTTAAAAATGAAATTATTATACACAGCTTCTCATAATTTAAGTATCATGGCACTCTAATTGAAGAAAATAATGTCTTCTTTAAAAATAACTGAGACATAAGTTTTTTAAACTCTGAATTATTAAGATCTTTGAAATCATTTAATCAAGTACCATTGTAAAATTCAAACATATTACATTACTTTTATAGTTTATAAAATAAAATAATAAAAATATGGGTTTGTTTTCTAACATCGAAGTCCGAATTTGAACATTTGAGTTCTCAGCTTCAATTCTACCAAGGATATTCATTGCAAAATCAATCTTTTCCACTTCATACCTTCTGAAATTAAGAGATATTTGGAGCGATTATGTTGATCGGGCACACATTTGAAGAACAAACTTTTCTCATAGTATTAAAAGAAACCCTTGAGCCATGTTTCAGCATAAACTGGCCATGGGTGTTCCTGTACTTTGTTTAGTAGAAAACACTCACTTGTTCTGCAGCCTTGCTCATCTGAACCATCTCCACAGTCATCGAGATGATCGCACTGGAGATCCATGGGGATACATTTTTTATTACTGCAAGCAAACTCATCCTTTTTACAAGGCTTTGCTTTATATGTAACCTTACCTATAGAGTCATTTAAAAGACTGATTAGTCTATCACAGAATCACAACTGATTTACTGATTATATAATTTGCTTTAAATTGTCCTAAATGCCTGTGCCCCCGTGCATTGTGCCTCCCTACATTGTCTGCCAAGTTTGCAGCTGCCATGTGGGTGAGGTGTATGACATGTACATGTTAAATGAGATGTGGAATGACAAGGCAGACAGACAAGACTGCAATTGGATTTGACAAGAACTGGCTTGTGGCTGGAGCTGTATGTGTTTAAATTCTGGTCAAGGTGTAGTCATGACGTATTGGTAAAAATCATACAAATGAACTTTAATTTTAGGTAACTGTGACAAGCATTGACTCAGAACTTCGAGGAAACTAATTGTCCCATTAGCTTAAACTCACAGTTATGGAATGGTTGTGAAGATGAAGTGGATTTTTTTGTACACCGTCATTCAGATATTATAGCGGATCAAAGATTTTACACTTGGGCTTATGCGAGTGTTCACCTGTCTTGAGGGGCAAGGGTGCAAAAGTGAAGGGAATCTTTGATGCTTGGGTATGAACTACATGCCCCAGGTTAAAATGATTACTGTGCAAATAAGGGCGTGGGTTCCAGCTCCAGAGCACAACTATGCTGGTTAACTAAATTTTGAAGTTTGAACTTGGTTCTCTAAATGTAGATTGAGGAGGGAAATGAAAAAAATAAATAAATAATAAAATTGTACTAAATACTATGAAAAACAGGGGCCTATAGTCCTTTATTTGAAGATTCTGGAGAAAAATGAAAAAGATTCTGAGTGTGTATTTGCACTACAGTTAATGACACCCTATTTCTCCAGAAAAAGTGTTTGAATTTTCATCCTAAGAGGGATTTTTTTTTTAAGTGATATAAATTACCTTAAATGAGTTCAGGTCAGTTTTTGTCTCAAACTCATTTTATTGTATACTTAAAGTATTTCCTATTACAGCGAGCCTTTTGAATCTCAGAAATTGATGAAAGGGACTATGTACACATACAATCTGCACAAAACACCCTCCCCTCAACCTCCTCAACAAAGAACAGTTTTAAACCACTACATTTCTCTGAAGACATTACTACTTGCCACAATAAAGTGCCTAGTGGGGACTCTGGATAAAGCCACACAACTCTATTATGCAGATGAAACATTAGGAGATTATTCTCATATCCCGTCAGAAGATCAAGTCCCTGAAAAAAAAATCCTCAGACATGCCACATGGAATTTTTCCTTTATTTTTAAGCTTTCAAATCATTTATCTTTTTTTTTTTTTTTTTTTTTTTTTTTTTTGGTGGGTACCGGGGGGACGACCTCAGGACCTCACGCGCCAACAGGCACCCGTGCCGCTGAGCGATATCACCGGCCCCTTTTTCGTATGTGGGTTCCGGGAGTCGAACTCGGGCCTTCGCGCTTGCAAGGCAGGCGCTTAAGCCGCTGAGCCGTCTCACCGGCCCTCAAATCATTTATCTTATCTTATTTGCTACTAAATCAATTATTTCTCTTTAAACAGATTTACCACAGTGATCTTCATCTGAATTGTCCCCACAGTCATCAATGCCATTGCACGTTTTCTCAGATTGCAGGCATATTCTATTATTTCTGCACCTGTGTGGTCTTGTGGGTGGGCAAAGAAATTTGGCTGAAAAACAAAGAGAAAAACCAAAGAAGCTCCTTTGGATTCACTGACTTATTAACAACATACTTTGTCTTTCTTTTTAAATCCATAATCTAGCATTCCTAAGTATATTTTATTGTGTTCTATTTATTTTATCATGAATATTTTACTGAAATGTGTATTAGAAAATGTATGACAGAAGCTTATGAGTCAAGTTATTTATATTAATAGGAGTACACAGTGTACAATTTTGAAGTAAGAAAGCAATCTAAATTCCATGGTCTTTCTTTCCAATGCCTCATATTATTTCATTCAGTCACCATAATAATTTATGATTATACATTAATTATGATTTATATAACATGACAAGACACCTAGCTATCTCAAAGAGCAATTTCACACGGTATAGATGTTGAACAAGTATATACTACACCTCCCAATTAAATATGGACAATATATTGGAAAAACAAAAATATCATAGCAATATTGTATCTGGAATTCTTACTTTGTGACTGTGTGAACAAATGTTTAGATGTATATGATAAACATTCATTGCACATAGAAAGTAATCTTAATTATTTGTTTTTAATATATAAAATACAAATATAAAGACGAGAGAGAGAGAGAAAGAGATCAATGAAAATGAAGGAATTTTATCCTTTTTATCACTATCTAATCCGAAGACTTCTGATCCTAAAGCAGGAACTATCACCAATTACTCTTCACCTGCATACGTGGAATTCTCCGGGGCTCTGTCCTTGGTGACTACATGTTCTCACTCTTAAATGCTTTACTTACTTAGTGATTCTCATCCAAGCTTACAAATTTTCATGCTGCTATACCCTGAGGATTTGCAAATTGTTATCTAGCTCTGGCATTTCAAATTTGATGATAGAACATACCCTGAGAAATTTCAAACTCAACAAGCTCAACACTTCATTCTTTATTTTTCTTTTCTGGCCCCCCTTCTCCACAAATGTGAGCTTTGCCTTAGTCACATAATTTAATTAGTGTATTACATACATTCCTGTCATTGACCTTCAACACTAAATAGTTATATCTTGTTGACATTGTCCCCAAACTCGTCTTCTCCTGTTCATCATCACTACCAGTTACAATCACAGCAGTGCAGCTGTTTGTTACAGAGAAACATAATAAATGTCCTCAGTTTCATTTCCATCATCAAATGCTTAAAAAGCCACAAGAACCATCAAACACATTAATCTTATCATCTCTTCTATTGTTATCCATCATCATCAGTATATGATTCAAAACACATTGCAAAGCCTAATAACTTGTCATTGTCTTGTCCACACTACTCCTATAGACTCATCCCCTGTCCCTTTTCATATTCTACCAATACACTGTATTACAGCTCCTTACACATGCTCTCCACACTCCTTACCTGACTTCCTTGTTTCAGCTGAATTCTGATCTTTTGTTCATGTATATTCCTAACCATTTGGGTCTTTTAGGAATGTCTCTTAATTTCTTTTTTTTAAAATATTGGTTTTTTTTTATTTTATGAAAAAATAAAACAAATTTTCATAACCAAATAAGAGAATATTTATTACACTGTGTATCATTATCTTCAGAGTAATACAAGACATACACCAAAAAAATTCTTACAAAAACCAGACATTTAATAACACAAACTCTCTGTTTAATAAACTAAAATAAACTATTAGTATAAGTGAAACAAATTAGCATATATATTGGAATATTTTAAAACAGTATTTGAACTCCTTGCTTCATATTTATCTCTCTTCTATTTTGGTCTTTATTTGTAGCTAGCTAGCTAGATAGATAAATTGTTAATTTCTTAAACTTATGTTTTTAAGACATCCTAATTTCCTACCATAGCTTCCAGAAATTTCATGCCACATTTGAAATTTTTTTTAAAGTAAATACCATGATTTTGAGACCCAAACTTTTGATCATACTTCTATGTCACTACAATTTTCTCATCAACCTCATGAACATCACTCCCCCCTTAATTCAATCATAACAATTTCATGTTTTTTTCCTATCCTTCAAATTCATTGCAGCTTCCTCGATGATTTGAACAGTCATATGAACAAACCAACCAGTAACTGGGCTTCATTATTTCTTTTATTTCTAATAATGAATTTTTTTTGTCTTATCTACCTAGTTTTCCACTCTCCTAAAAGGTTGTGGACACTGGTAGATTTCAACAGATATCTCTTCTTGATTCATTCAGCAACAGTTTCTTCTTGCAAATAAGAACATTTCCTCCTGGATTTTGCTGTTCCTCATAATGATGTTATACACAAAACCCTTAATCTGAATGCCCCAACTCCTGACCACAACCTCCTATCTTTTCAGTTTTTGAAATTTAGCCAAGCTCATTAAAATACTTTTTCAATTTTATCTTAAACTATATGCCCATTAATATATCTACCTTTTCCCTATTCACCAATGTCTCTTTTGACCTTACTTTTCTCTCTATTCATATTTATTGGGACCTGGTCCTATATTGGACACTTTAAAGTTACACTTCTAGAAACTCACTTTCTTCCCCCTTGTTTTCTGGATCTTTTCTTTTTCATCTAAGGTATCTAACAAAAGTCCATACTTAAATAAACAGAATCTTCTGTTTTTCCAAAGTCTGCATATGGGAAGCATGAGAGTGTTGCACATGATCATACTACAAAGCCAACCGATATTACCTTGTACAGGTAGTTATCAGTGCTTCTCGGAAGCTTGCCTGTCTCTATACTTATGCCATTTTATCTCTTTCACAATAATGATTCAAACCTGCATTCCTTCCAAACCTCTACATATCAAATTTCTACCTTTTACATATTCTTTTTACTGCACACAAAGACAATATAAAAAATGGGAAATTCCTAAGCTTCTGATTAAATAATTGCAGCTCTCTTTCTGAGTCTACAGATGGTCGGTCAACTCACTCCAATACTTTGAATACCTGGCAAAGGAGAGCAATTTATTCTTATTTAAAATTATTTTTCTCCCTGTTCTACAGATAATTTTCTCATCTTTCTTGAATATGTTGTTACATTTGTGTCCTTTTCACCACACACTTATGTTTATTTTTTAATTCAATTTTTTTTGCAATTATTCACAGTCTCTCTGGCAGTTCAAATTCTTTTAGATATTTAGGGTCACTCAATATTCTTCTCTAATGCTCCTCTTCTTTTTTTTTTTTACATACTTCCACTCAGAACAATCTTAAAAATTCCATAGTATTTATTACCTCACTCATTCTGATTTTTATATTTATATCTGCAGACAAATTATTTCCATTCAGATCAAGAACCAAATCTCTATTGTCTGCTTGAAATATCTATTTGAATATTGCTTCAAATGCATCCCAAACCAGTCTACAAACTTTACACACAAAACTGTTCCTTTTCCTAAATTTTTCTTTTCAAATGTTCCAGCAAAAGTACCCTTCAAATTGAACTTACAGTGTCCTCTCTCTGGCCCCCATATTCAATCTATTATACGATAAAACTTATTTCATCCAGTACATCACCTTTCTATCTCTCTATATTTCACCATCACATGCTTACAATATTGTAATCTAAGCTACTAACATAGGCTAATAAGAGCATAGGGTTGTAGTCACAGTTTTTCCCCCTTTTTAGTTAACATTTATAAAATAAGACTATATGTCTCCTCTGCTTAAGTGAACAAGACACGGATTTGGTACAGTTGTCCCTTGGTATCCTTACTGACATTAATTCTTGAACTTTCATAGATACCAAAATCTGTAAATGCTCAAGTCTCTTATATAAAATAATATAATATTTACATATAATCTACCCATGACTTTAAGTCACTTCTAAAATATGTATAATACTTAATATAATGTAAGGGCTATCAAATATTTGTTGCACTCTATCATTTAGGAAATAATGACAAGATAAAAGTCTATTCAGTAAAGACAATTACAATTTCTTTTCCTTTCAATAAGTGGTTGGTTGAATTGGCAGATGTGGAATCCAGGGATATGCAAAACTCTCTCTTTTCAAATGTTTTTCAGATTAAATCTAAAATTCTCTATGAAGACTACAGGTTTCTAGGTACAGCATCTCCACTGTTTCTGCAGTTTCATGCTAGCAGTAATAGCAAAACTTTCAGAGACTGAGTGCCCAAACTGCAAACCAAAACCCCCTTATTCACCTCGAAGTGCCAACACTGCCCCTATGTGCACTGTTATCTGATGCTCGCCTGCTGGGGTGACTTGACTGTCCGGCCCACAGGACTCTGTGCTTGCTGCCGCATGCATGCCATAGATTTGCCACCACAGTGCTAAAGTAATATCTATCTTGCTTTCTAGTCTCCAAGAACATGGATCTTCCATTAAGCCATGGTTTCCTTATTGGTGTCTTTATTCACCTCATTTCCTTTGTCTATAAAATTGTATCATACCCCCATCCCTTTAACCTACTTGTCAGCGATGTACCGTTAGAATTAAATTCAAGTATTGTTTCTTGTACTTCAAAATTGAACAAATCTCTTTGTCCCACACTTATATAAATTACTGTACATTTTCTCTTTCATCATTACATAACCAAAAATCTAATCATGGTCCCTAACTTAAACATTTATTGAATGAATGAATGAAACATTTTCTGCTTCTTTTGACTTTGTCCATGTTGCCTTTTAGTCTAGATCTCACAGAGCTGTAGCTTTCTGACTTCGTCTTTAGGTAGAGTTCATCTTAGCCCTCACTGCCTTGTCTATTTCTTTTGCTTAGTTCTATGATTCCTTGAAATAAAATTTATGGACATTATCATTATTTGTCTAAACAGAATAAAATATCCTTGCAAAAAGAGGTCTGTGATAGATATGGATGTTTATCCCTAATTTCTTGGCATATTGTTATGGTTTATATCTATATGCCCCACCCCCCAAAGCCTCAGGATTATGCAGGCAGTGTAGCTTATTTGCTGTTAGAAGGCACGTTCTGGTTGGGTCACTGTGACACAACCTGGAAGGTCATATCTCCCTCCCCAGTTTCACCCTTCATTGTCTGCTCTCTGCCTGCAATTACATGATCAGCTTTTCCCCTGCTATGCCCCTCTGCTATGACTAGGCACAGCTAAATATGGACTGAAAACATAATCCAAAATAAATCATTTTTCTTTAAGTAGTGAGTGTGGGGTACTGTATACAATGAGGAGAAAGTGACTGTGGCACATATTCTGTGGCACAGTGTAGCTCGACTTGATGATTCTGATGATTAAGATAAATAGAAAATTCTCAGATAATCATCTCTTACAAGATTCTCAATCTGTGCTACGTGGGATGCCCCTGAGAACAACTTCCTTGTAGTAGAAGTGGTCCTAAAGGGAGTGACCTTTGAATGCTACAGAATTCATTAGTTTCTAAACATACCTTATCCTATTTGCTGGTTTTGTAGTCAAATAGAAGAGAGAATGGAAAGAAAAATGACATCATTTATAGTTTACTCTGGTAAACTACTTAGTCAAATCTAAAGTAGCAGAATCTTCCTTTAGATAAAAGTTGAAACTACCTTTATTTTTGAGATTAGATTAAAAGAATGAGAATAGGAACTAAAAACATAAATTGTTCACGTTAATTTTCTCAAATCGTACATTTTATTGGTTTATTGTTTACGTATATGTCTAACAAGGGGCTAGGCAATAGCAAGTTGACTTTGGAGAAATAATTTTTGTTAAAGTTTTCAGGTTGGGCCGGTGAGATGGCTCAGCGGCATACGTGCCTGCCTGGCAAGTGCGAGGGCCCAAGTTCGACTCCCGGAACCCACATACGATAAAAGAGCAGGTGATATCGCTCAGCGGCACGGGTGCCTGCTGGCGCACGAGGTCCTGAGGTCGACCCCCGGTACCAACAACAACAAAAAAAAAAGTTTTCAGGTTTACTGTTAAATAATTCCTACTATAACTAACATTGTGATTATTTATTTGTGTGTGTGTGTATATATATATATATATATATATATAATTTTCTATGTGCAACTTCAGTACCAAGGGTAGTGGTAACCCATGGTATTATGTGATTATGTGGTCTTATTTTTCATATTTTACCTATTTACTTATCTGTTCAAAATTTTTTAGTCTAAAACAACATTTTTTTGTGAAGCCAAATTTCTTATTTGTACCTTATTCAATTTGAAAGGTCAACTACTCTAAATCCTCCCAGAGAGAACATAATCTATCTTGGAACAGCGTTGACATGCGCAAGCTTAGATTTAGGAGTGCTCTCTAGAAAGTCATGGACTTCAAGCAGGGTAATATCTTTATTACCCAGACAAAAACTGTATCTATGGTCATACTTTAGCTACGTGACCCCAGGGCAACAGAGTTTGTGGTTCACCTCACCACTTCATTGATTGAGTCCAGTGCCCTAGATCAGGAGATGATAGTACGATTGAAAGCCACAAGAAATACTATACCACACATATCTGGGGCTTCATCTGAGTTGTCTCCGCAGTCATCCTGTCCATCACAGACCCAGAAGTATAGTTTGCACAGGGAATTGTTGCAAAGGAACTCATCAGCTCTACATATATTTCCTCCTTCATTGTAAAACAAAGAAGAGTGCATTAGTTGTAAACACAGCAGGACACACATCCTTCTAATCATGTATCGCCTCCTTATGTTTATTTCCTGCATAATACTTGGAGCAAATAATTTCCAAATTTTTTAAACAGGTGTTCAATACTTACAGTTCAGAACATTCTATTATCATCATGTATGTATATGTATATATATATATATATATATATATATATATATATATGTATATAGATGTATATATATATATAATATTTTGTTTAGGAATACTGAAATATTGTAGAAGGTCAAATTTACATTATCTCCTATGTTATATAATGTTGATGTTACTGAGTATAATAAATTAGATTTTTAAAACTATAAATTCTTGAGATAAAATTGTGTAACTCTAGATAGAAAAAGACACTCTTAGAATTATTGAGTAATTCAGCTCTATCTGAAATACTGATATACTGGCTCAATAAAAATTAGGATAACTGGTAAAATGTATTTGTAGTCACAAAGAAAGATTTAATTTTGTAAAAACAACAGAAATTTGGCTATATCATGAACTATTCTGTTTTTTACTATGAAAATGCGCAATAAGGCCTCTTTTTGTGTTTTAAAATTCTACATTTTTTACAGCTATGAGCAAAAGGCATTAGGAATACAAAAATATAAATTTGCCAAGTATATTTAATAAATGTACTGGACTCAAAAAATTCATTTGGAGTTTATATCTGGAGAGATAGCAATATATGGTAGAGACTTCAAGAAGAATTCAGGAACTGTGGGTTCTTATGGTGCTTTAGACAAACCCATTAATTTGTCTGTGACTCAGTACCTTCCTAGGTTACCAAAAGAAACAGGATTAATGTAATTTTTTCTTTTTTTTGGGTACTGGGGGGTCGACCTCAGGACCTCGCGCGCCAACAGGCACCCGTGCCGCTGAGCGATATCACTGGCCCCTTTTTTGTATGTGGGATCTGGGAGTCGAACTCGGGCCCTCGCGCTTGCAAGGCAGGCGCTTACGCCGCTGAGCCACCTCACCGGCCAAGGTTTAATGTAATTTATAAAGTGATATTTGTAATGAGTACCTGGGAAGTAGCACAAAAACAGGAATTTAGAATTAAGAGAAATAAGGCAATTCTCACTACACTATTTAACGTCATATATAAGATAAAAATATGAATAACTTGGGTGGGTTAGATTTGATCCACTGAAGGTACAAACATGTTTTTAAAATGAGCATATTCATTGGAACATGGGATTGAAGGAAGAAAGTACTCAAACCTGCAATTCTAGAAAAAGCTGTTCTTCATCCTATGGATGGACTTTGGAGAAAATATTAGTACCTCAGATTGTGAACATTGCATAATTTTCCTTGCTCTGAATTTAGTTTATCACACAAATGCATAATTCATTTCCAGTGGCAAAAATTTTGGGGTGAGTGTTGCTTTAATTGAAAATCAAAGTCCATAGACTACAAAGCACAGTCAGATTTTTTCACTATAAAGATTATAGTGACTATAGCATGTTACATTTTACAATAGATTAAAATCAAACAGAATTTGTGAACTCTTGACATCCTCTGATTATTTCAGATAATTCTATTTGTAGCACATGGGTCATGTTAAAAGAAAAAAAAAATGAGCTCCCTAAGGGATTACATTAGATAACGTTATTATTTTCCCCATAAGAGTTTTGGACATTCCACTATTTTTAGGAAGAGAAATATAACTTAAATCATAACTGTAAAGGAAAGCAAAGGTCTTGTGATAACCTACTAATGACTTTACGCTGTACTATAAAGAATTTGCATTTCAAAAAATGCATCATGGGGCTATTGTGACATCTTGTGTCTAACTTAAAATGCTTTATTTTGAAATAGCATGAAGCACACAGCAAAAAGTTATAATTTGAGGAGATGGGCTGGATTAAAATTCCAGTTTCCTAGTCATATTCTTGATCTGCTCAACATGAGGTTATTACAAAAATTGAAAAGTATATATTAATTAACAATGACATGTCTAAATTATAACTGAGACTTTGGCAGGTTCCTAGAAATCCATTCAAGTACATCATCACAGAAAATAAGCATCTAGAGTTCTCTTAATTTGTCTTGAGAGAAACTTCAATGTACAATATTTTATAATTAACATACATAGTTTGCACTAGAGCTGATGACTACTAAAAAAAATACCACCAACTCTTTTCCTCCAAAATTGCCATGAACAATAGGATAAAGTATGGAAGTTCAGCACAGAACTAGCAACAAGGTTCGTTGAGGTCATGACTCCCCTTCGAAAATGTGAATGCTTCTTTAATTCCACAGTCCTTGGGGTTTTAGTCCTTCACATCAAACAAGTAAAACTGATTTAGTGGGAAAACATGTCATGCCTATTCTGCAGCTTTTCCAGTTCTAGGCCCAAGTATTAGCTCATGTGAGTAGAAGTGAGATTTAATACAAGAGATGCTTATTCTGGCATGCCATTTCCCCAAAGCCTTGAAAGACTCTTATCCAATACATAAACCATTCCCTAAGAGTAAATTAAACACTGAAAATACAAACTTTGTCAGACTTAAGGGACATCTAAACAGGACCAAATATTTTAACCAAGGTACTTCTCTGGAACATAATTATCTAGCAGCAAAGAAACCCAAGAAAAGTTAGTAGTGTGAGTGGAGAAAGGAGGGCTTTGATGCATTTTAAGTGATATAATTAAAGGTTATGAACTTTCTATTTTTAGTCAGTAAGATAAAACATATAGCAGAAACCTTTCAGATTTTAAAAAGACTTCACATTTTTCAGTTTTGCCAAGATATAATAGGTTAAAAAGTATGAATCTGGGGAGGCATAAATGGAATCATTCACTTGAGACCCTTCCGGTCAGGATGATTCAGCTCTATGTAACGAGCAATACTTCAGTAAGGATCAGCATGATCACTTACACTTAAATGAGATGAACCTAACAGCAGTTAAAATATACTGGTGACTGGGTAGGTTGTATTACAGAAGCCCAGGGAGAGACAATGTGAAAATGAGCTAGACCCATTGTCTTGACTGAAGTTGCAGGTGGAGCTTATTAGTTGGAGTTCATCCAGATGTCTTTTTTTTTTCTTTTTTGTAGGTACTGAGGGTTGAACTCAAGACCTTGCGTGCCAGCAGGCGCCCATGCTGCTGAGCAATATCACCAGCCCTTTTTATCATATGTGGGTACTGGGAGTCGAACTCAGGACCTCGCGCTTGCCAGGCAGGCGCTTATGCCGCTGAGCCATCTCACCTGAATGTCTTTTGATAGGACAGTGAGATGTTTCACTGCTGCTAAACTGTCTGCCATCTTTATTGTCTCTGGAATGACAAGCTACATAAACTGAGTGGGAGAACTTAACTAAAGTTAGAAACAGTCAATATGGATGGTTAACCTTTCATCATTCTCTTTAATGCATTTAAGATTTTTGAAGGAAACCAAAGTTTCTTCTAAAAATAATACTTGATCAGGTTTATAATATTATCTAATAATAGCCACCTAATATTTAGAAAGGATAAGAAATTTTCTCTGGCGACTACATATTTGTAGAAGGAAATGTTTAGATACATTTAAGCTATAAAATCCCTGAGTGCATTTTAAATGCCTTGCATCATGTGGCAGTTTCTGCTATCATTTTTTTTTTTTTTTTTTTTTTTTTTTGTGGGTACCGGGGGGACGACCTCAGGACCTCGCGCGCCAGCAGGCGCCCGTGCCGCTGAGCGATATCACCGGCCCCTTTTTCGTATGTGGGTTCCGGGAGTCAAACTCGGGCCTTCGCGCTTGCAAGGCAGGCGCTTAAGCCGCTGAGCCGTCTCACCGGCCCAGTTTCTGCTATCATTGATGTTGATCATGTTTCAGATATTTTGAAATGGAAAGTCTATTAAGAGATTTTGATAACCAAATCACAAGAAATTTTGTACTTAAATAATACATTAACAATATAAAATAAGATTGGTGTAATTTGTGATCACTAAGTTTCAGCACAAAATTTATTTGCTTTCATTAATACTCATTAACTGAAATTAGTAACAATTGCTGCTTTTTTAATGAAGTGATTTACAACTGAAAAATTGTTATCTGTCATAAAATATTATTCACATAGCTTTAAAACAATATATGATAAAGTTGAATATTGTCTTTTACACAGAAAAAGGATATAGCTCACTTTCTCAACAATATGGAAAGATGGAAATTTGGGGTAAAAACTATTACCTACCTATCATATAGCATGCAGATTTGTACAATCTTATATACCATATATTCTACTGTTCTTCCAGGGTAAAGCAAGCAATGTAGAAGAGAAGTATACACAGAACACGAAAATATATTTTTGCAATAATACGTTCTCTATACTCTTTACATGTCCTCATCAGTGACCCAACATCAAGTCTGAAGACATACTCCCTCTCAGCACTTATTAAACTCTTTCATTTAACTTCTGTTTGTTGTGCAAACAATTAAATGTGTCAGTATATAATCAACATTATATGAAATGATCTCGTTTTTGCTCATTTGGAACATGTCATAATGGAGATAGAAAGTGTAAAAGGAATCATTTACTGATCTCATCCTCTACCTCTAACACACACTATATATTCTGCACATCTTGTTTTCAATTATGGGTACACACAAAAAAATACCTCACCTCTGTCACAAATCTCTTCATCACTTCCATCCACGCAGTCATGAATTCCGTCACATAGCCATCTCACTGGAATACAGTGGGCTTTATTTTTGCATCGAAACTGATCTTCCTTACATTCAGTCACACAGCCCATCTGTTCAAACAAAAATGGGCAGTGCAGTTTTCACTAATGATAATGATATAATCACAGGCAAAATAATAATACAGCTTATAGTACTGGAGGTTCACAATAGTGTAAGATTTCTTTCATTTTGACTTAATGAATATAACTTCTATGAATGACAGTGGACTTTCATACAGAGACGGCATGAAAATTCAGGCCTTTTTTGAAATGATTGTATTTAGAATATATGTCTACCATTTTAGACAATGCTAAGAGTTAAGTTTCTATTTCCTTTTTATTACATTTTCTTTCCCAATCCTTGTTCATGTAATTTAAAGATTTTAATCAAATGATAGACTTTACCTCATCTGAACCATCAGCACAATCATATTCTCCATTACATTTCAAAGATGCTGAAATACATCCTCCGCTGGTACATATATATTCACTCGATGAGCAACTAGGAGAAGCTGAATACAATTATGAAGTTGATATGTAGGTATAGTAAAAGAAATGACAGATTTGGAAGATAAAAACATATAAGCATATGAAAATATAAATTCATGGAGAGGAATAAATATAGTTTAGATTATTTAAACTATATTCAAGACTTGGAATTAAAGATTCATTTAAATGTCTTTTAATATATCATTGCATTACTTTGAATGTACTTCAATGATATAATAACCTGTGCAGGGAGAATTTAACTCAGACTAAAGGGAGTGGGAGACCTCAATATCACTTTCATTTTGAAAGGTTAAATGAGTTTTGCCTAATTTTATATTATTTAAAAAGATGAGTCTACAGTCATTTAAAAGTGAAAATCTTGGCATAGTAGCTATTTGGCTTGGGTGACATAAATGTAATATTTAGTAAGCTTTAAGAATTTTATTGTTTTGAGGTACTAAACATGTATAGTCAGCAGAGACTATATAATTTGCAGTATTCCTTTATGATACAGAAGTTAAAAATAACAAGTGGATACAAATTATTAATGCTACACAGCCTAATCAATTAATGTAAGTATTATGACAACCACTTTGTTGATTTTGGATTTCTAGGCTTGTGTTAAAACCTTAGGGTTTCTAGGCAGGTATTATACCACTGCATGGCCCAGTGTCCTTGCTAGTGTCTGCGGTATGATTGTTTAGTTCAGGAATGCTAAAATATTTTCCCCTGAGTTTTAATTCCTTTTGATTATGAGTGTTTGTCTAGGGAATCTGTATTAATAAGAAAGCAAAGAATATATCTGGATTCAGTATGAAGAAGATGTGATCATTGAGCAATATAGACCATTGGTTTAGTGCTGAGCATGGAAATATATCTGCTGTGTATCTGCTAGTCTGATGTGATCTATTAAGGTAATATTCTCAATGTTATATATTGTTTACATTATGATTTTCTCACCATTTTATTAGATAATGTAATTGAAATATCTAAGTGAAAATCAAATGCTTTAGTTAGCAAAATTATAAAGCCATATTTAATGAAGATAAATGCACAGAATAAATTTTTTTCTGCTCTGCTTTTCCTAATTTTATTTTGAATTTGTTCACAGGTGTAAACACAAATGATATACTTTTCCATCCAAAGCGTTTGCACATTGAACATACTATATTTGTTTCATAATCTCAAACATGACTGAAAACTGAAAATTTTTGTCATACTTAGAATTTCAACATATTTCGTTTTGATACTTGGGAAAATAATTCTAAATGGTGTGATAAGATATAAGAAATTCAAAATTTGGGTAAATAAAACTTGGATCCCATATATGTGTAATCTCACCTGCTGAAACATTTTCGAAACATAAAAAGTGCACACCAATTAATTTACCTACATATATTACAGATCATTCTTTAAAATCATGAAAAATCAAAATTTGGGTGAATAAAGCTTGGATTCTATATGTAAGTTATGATCTCACCTGCCAAAATGTTTCAAAACATATAAAGGGAACATCGATTAATTTATCTATAAATATTTCAGATTACTTCTTTAATACAATAAATAAGTGGATGTTTCTGACACTATGTTTTGTGCATTTTTGTCTAAATTTAAATTCTATCAAGTTAGTATATCAAGTAAACTAAATACCCCCTCAAGCATTATACCTGGTTCACAATTTTTCTCATCTTCGCCATATTTACAGTCTTCATGGCCATCACATTTCCATTTAGCGGATATACACTGGCCGTTGGAACACTGAAACTGATCTTTGGAACAACTTATTTCACAATTTCTCTGTCAAATACAACAGAGACATAATTAAAATTATTTTAGAAAAAAATTTTACAAGCCCAAAAGACAACTAGAAAACTGCTGCACAGAAAACGAGAAGTACAAGCCACATCTACCAAAGTAGCTCATACGGTCCTACTTTCAGCCTGTGACTATATAATTGTACCAGTTTCACACTTTCTTTTGTCTCTGGAGGTCATCATAAAACAGAAGTGGAAGAAGAACAAATAACATGAATTCATTGTGCTCATTAAGTTGCTATGAGTGGGCCATTCTTCAGAAAGCTATGAGGTGATGGAATTTCCGTACTTGTAGTTGATAATGAAGACTGTGGAGAAATAAAAGATTTAAACATCATTGCTAAGCAAGTCTATCCTCTGCACTGCCGCTTGGGCTGGAATGTGAGACAAGCATCCTAAGGCAAATCTGTTTTCCACTGGCAAGACTTCAACTAGAGTTCCATTCTCTTCACGCTTGCTCTGCATGGGGCCTTTTACAGTTTAGTTGGTGTTTGTAAATCACCACTTCTCTCATGACATTTGCTCCTAAAGAACTGTGAAAAAAACTGTCTCAATTGTCATTTCTGCTAACTTGCATACAGAGTTTATCTGCAAGTCAAACATGTTAGCCGATTTACTTTTGGGGATCTTTCAATTTTTATGCAAGATAAATAAAAGAGATCCACTAGAAATTCAAAATATCCAGTTCTGAACCCTAGTTAGAAGGGAGGCTCCAGTGAAATACCTTGCTGGGATGATATTTTCTCTTCTAAAGCAATGTCTGTTTTTGTCAAATTGGACCTGCTTATTCCTCCCACCAAACCTGCAACACTCTCAGAGATTGTGAAACGCCCAGGAAATTAAGCACGCGAAATTATTATTTGCTATATCTTCCCAGTTTCATCCCTGTGTGAAAAAGGAAAGTTTACTTCCTAAGTCTTTGTAATTTTCTTTTTACCAGTGGCAGGTTAATTAGACAGCCTACTATATAATTGATTTTCTTCTCTCTTTCCCAAATATTGAAGGTTTACCACCTGCTAGGAATTTTCTTAGATAATAATAAGTCTTATTTCTTATATTTGAGCATCTTTTTATTTAATTATTTATTTATTTTTGTGGGTACCGGGGGTCGACCTCAGGACCTCGTGCACCAGGAGGCGCCCGTGCCGCTGAGCGATATCACTGGCCCTTTTTTCGTATGTTGGTTGCAGGAGTCGAACCCCAGTCCTCACACTTGCCAGGCAGGCACTTATGCTGTTGAGCCATCTCACCAGCCCGATATCTGAGAATCTTTTAGACAAATATGAAAGACCAACATTTAAATCACAATTGCAACAAAACATGCTTATCGCCAAGAAAAATAAATGTGGAACTTCAGTCAAAGTCTTTATAAGAGGAATTTTACCATACATGGAACTGCCTAAGAAGTAGTTTTTCATGTGTAAGAATAATTTAAAATGTTTGTTACATATGTGAAGGCTAAGCAAGTTAATGGTGAATGTTGTGAATGACACTAGAGAAGTAGGCCATGCATTGATCATGAGAAAGGGATTTCATATGCTTTCTTCCCCACTGTGCTTCCCAAGCTCAGGTAGTTTCTGGGACAAACTAAACAAACAAACAAACTAAAACCTACTGAATGAACTTAATACCACATATAGAAAACAGGAGTCTAAAGTAATTTTTTTAAAACTATTGATTCAAATTTACTTTATGTGATGTATGAAAACTACCTTTTAATGTTTACATACATACATACATATATTGCATAATGTTCAAATCAAGATAAATACTTATCTCCTCAACCATTTGTCTTTTCTTTATAGTGAAAAGTTTCAAATAATTTGTTCTAGGTTTTTGAATTGTAAAGCTTATTATTGTTATAGCTACTATACTACACTGTATTATACCAAAACTTATACTATGTACCTATAACAATGATCCACCATTCCCTATATCTCCCTCCTCCTGACTCTCCCCACCTCTAGACCGCCATTGTACTCTCAACTTCCCTAAGATCAACATGCTTAGATTCCACGTATGAATTAGATTACACAGTATTTGTGTTTCTGTGACTGGCTTATGTCACTTGACATAATGATCACTATTTGCATCAACATTTACAACCATGTCAGGATTTTATTCTTTTGTACAGCTAAATAGCAGTCTATTGTGAATATGTGCCTCATTTTCTTTATCCATTAGTGATGGACACTTCAGTTGTTTCCATTTCTTGGCAATTACAAATAATATTGCAAAGAGCATGAGAGCAGAGATGTCTCTTGGAATACTTAATTCCTTTGGATATACAACTAGTAATGTGATTGCTGAATCACTTGGTCCTATTTTTAATTTTATGAGGAATCTCAATACTGTTTTCCATAATGGTTGTACTAATAGACATTCCCACAAGCATTGTGCAAGGAATCATTTTGTCCACATCCTCTGCACCACTTGTTATATTTAAACTTTGACAATAGCCATTTATAAGCAGAGCGATATGATATCTCACTCTGGCTTTGATTTGCATTTCTCAGATGATTATCAATACTCAGCATTTTTCTATGCCTGTTGGGCATCTGATGATCTTTTGAGAAATGTCTATTTAGATCTAATGTATATTTCTTACTAAATCAGTTTATTTTAATTTATATTTTTATTTTTGTTTTTGAGTTTTTGGAGTTCCTCGTATACTTTTGGCATTATCTCCTTATCAGATAGATAAGTTGCAGATACTTTCTCTTGTCCTATTGGTTGCCTCTTCACTCTATTGATTGTTTCTTTTGCTGTGCAGAAGTCTTACAGTTTGGTAATCAAATCTGTCAATTTTTGCTCTGCTTCTTATCATATTGAGGTCATATGAAGAAAAGACTATATTTCTTCCATGTCCTGAAATATTTGCCTTCTGTTTCCTTCTAGTTCCTTCAGGTTTTACATTTAAGGCTTTAATCCATTTTGAGTACATAGAGATCTAGTTTCATTTTTTGCACATTTTTTTGAAAAATAACATGGCTGTACTTGTGTGGGCTTACTTTTAGTCTTTGTGTTCTAGTCTGTTCCATTGGTGCATATTTCTGTTTGTATGCTAATATGATGCTATTTTGATTACTGTAGCTTTGTAATATATTAAGAAGTCAAGTAGTATAATCCTTCTTGCTTTGTTCCATTTGCTCAAGATGGCTTTAGCTATTTGGGGACATGTATAGTTCCATATAAATTTTTAGAATGTTGTATTTTTCTAACTATGTGAAGTTATTAGTAATATTTTTGTAGCGATTTTGTTTAATCTGTAGATTACTAAGGAGGTAGTATGGACATACAAATAACATTGATAGTCCCTATTCATGAACATGGGAAATGTCTCCACTTTTTCGCATCCTTTTCAATTTTTTATTGGTGCATTTTATATATACATAGTTATAATATTCACCAAAGGGAATTTGTACCTATACATGATATATCTTGCTTCTTTTTTTTACCATTTCCCCCCTCTTCCTTTCAACTCTGTTATGGTTGATTCATTGTGTCAGTTCGAGAAGTTTAGAGGCTTAACTAGGTAACTCAGCAGTTCTACATCCTAGGGTGTAGAGGACATGCCCTAGGGCAGCTGTTTGTACTCCAGGATGTTGTAATGGTTTATTAATTGTGTCAACTTGAGAAGTTTAGAAGTTTAACTAAGTGACTTAGCAGGGGACCACAGTCCTCAGTTTGTAAACATCCTGAGCCTGTGCAAGAGGAGTGCATGGAGATGGTGTGAGTACTACATCCACCCTAGGTGTAGCACTATATATTGTATATATAGTTATATATATTGCATATATAGCACTATATATTGGATATAAGGGAGGAAAAGAGGCTTTCTCCTCCCACTTTTTGCTCTTGCTGCTTTTGTTGTCTTCCCCCACCATGAACTTTGGTCCCTGTGCCATGTGCCACTCTGCCTTGGAGTCAGCTGATTACAGATGGAAACCTCCATAAACTGTGAGCTAAATAAACCTTTCCTTCCTTAATTTTGGGTGTTGGGTATTTTGTCCCAGCAATAAGAGAAAGGTAACTAAGACAAACTCCTCTTCCCCTCCTTATTTACAAAAGCTTTGTTTCCAGTTTTCCTTCTGTTCTTTTTTTGTTTGTTTGTTAGCCCTTCTTTCCTTTCTCCCTCCTCCCTCCCTTTTTCCCCTTCTCATTTGAACATTTTATTCCCATTTCTAAATATCTATTATACATTTTGGTCCTTATTTACATTTTTGGTTTCTCAAGAGAAGCAATGTGGTACTTAAACATATGTGTCCAATTAATGTCATTGTGGGATGATGATTTTATTCTTTCCACGTGATACTAAGGAGAGGAATAGCAAGGCTGAATTGAACCTCTGTTGTTAGTTTATTGAGGAATCTCCACACAGATTTCCACAGCAGTTGCACCAGTATACACTCCCACCAACAGTGGAGAAGAGTTCTTTTTTGTCTACAGCAATGCTAGTATGTTATTGGTTATTTTCTTGATAATAGCCATTCTTTCTAGAGTTACATGCAATCTCCTCATTGTTTTAATTTACATCTCTCCAATGACCAGTGATGTTGAACAGTTTTTCATGTATTTATGTGCCATTTTTACTTCACCTAAGAAGTGTCTATTCACTTCAGATGCCCATTTTTGGATTGGTTCTTTAAATCTGGGAGTCTGACTTTTTTGAGTTCTTTATATATGCTAGACATTAGTCCTTTGTCTGAGAAACAGCTGGCAAAAAATATTTTCCCACACTGTCGGTTGTCTCTTCACTCTGTTGGTGGTTTCTTTTGCTGTGCAAAAGCTTTTTAATACGATGAGATCCCAGTTGTTGATTCTTTATGATATTTCCTGTGAGATCAGGGTTTTGCTCATAAAGTCTTTACCTACATCAATGTCCTCAAGAGTTCTAGCTGTTCTAACCGCCAGCAGATTTAGTGTTTCTTTTTTAATATTTAGACCTTTGATCCATGTCGATTTTAGTTTAGTGCATGGTGGAAGATATGGGTCTAGTTTTTAATCTTCAGCATGTGGAAAGCCAGTTTTTAGAGCACCATTTATTAAAGAGGTTCTTTCTTCCTGTGAAGGTGTTTGGCTCCTTTGCCAAAGTTTGTTTCTGCATATTCTAATTGTTCCATTGATCCTCAGGTCTGTTTTTTTTTTGTGTGTGTGTATGTTTGTGTGTGGTTTTTTTTTTGTTTGTTTCATTTTGTTTTTTCCCAATACCATGCTTTTTTTTTTTTTTTATCACAGTAGCTTTGAAGAACAATTTCAAGTCAAGGATTTTGATGCCTCTGGGCTTGTCTTTGTTGCCCAGAATTGCTTTTGTAATTCTAGGTCTTGTCTGTGTTGTAACCTGACAAGGCCATTGCCGCCATTTCAAAACCAGGACCGCCATTTCAAAATAGTTAAGTTTCTGTTCTTTGTGGTTAAGTTTCTGTTTCCCCACCTCAGGGTAAATTTCTGTAAAGCATGTGGTTCTGACTATTGCTCAAGGCTCCTTTGTTAACCTTCTCCAAACTGATTGGTTGCCCATTTGCTGAACTCCTCTGCCCATAGGTTCCCCGAAGTAACCAATAAACAAACTAGATACCCATTAACTCCCTGCGATTGGCTTCTGTAAACTTTGCTTGCTTATCCCTCATTACCATACCCAACTCTATAAAACTTGCTTCTTGTCTTCGCCCGGGGCTCCTCTTTGTTCTGGCATAGAGGACGCCGCTGGGTACCAGCTAAAATAAAGAGCTCAATTTTTATTTTTTGGACATCCTTCCTTTGTAGTCTCATTCATTGAGTACAACAGTCTGGTTCCAAGTGAATTTTAGGATTGTTTTCTATAATTCTGTGAGATATGCTATTGGTATTTTGATTGGGACAGCATTAAATCTGTATAACAATTTTGGAAATATGGCCATCTTCACTATATTGGTTCTTCTTATCCAAGAACAATGGATATCTTTCCATTTTCTGATATCCTCTTCAATCTCCTTTTTCAGAGTACTGTAGTTTTCAATGTAGTGGTCTTTTTCTTCCTTCATTAGATTGATTCCTAGGTATTTCATTACTTTGGATGCTATTGTGAAAGGTTTCCCTAATTACTGTCTCAGTGAGTTTGTTATTTGTGTACAGGAATGCTATTGATTGTTGAGTGCTGACTTTGTATCCAGCTATGCTACTGAATTTGGTTATTAAGTCTAGAAGTCTTTTGGTGGAGTTTTTTGGTTTCTCCTATATAGAGTATCATATAATGATAATTTAACTTTTTCCTTTCCTATCATTATTTCTTTTCTTTCTTTCTCTTGTCTAATTGCTTTGGCTAATGTTTCCATAACAATATTGAATATGAGTGGTGACTGTGGGCATCCTTGTTTTGTTCCTGATTTTACAGTGAAAGGTTTCTGTTTCTGTCCTTTTAGTATGATGTTGGCTGTTGGTTTGTCAAAGATGGCTTTTATCAGTGTGAGATGAAGACCCTCTTTTCCATTTTTATATAGGGTTTTTATCATGAATTGGTGTTGGACTTTGTCAAATGCTCTCTGCATCTATTGGGGAGATCATGTGGATTTGGTCCTTGGCTCTGTTAATATGGTGCATTATATTTATTAATCTGCATATGTTGAGCCATCCCCGAATCCCTGGGATGAACCCTACTTGGTCATGGTGTATAATCTTCTTGATGATTTGCTGCATTCTGTTTGCCAGGATCATACTGAGGATTTTTGCATCTATTTTCCTTAGGGAGATTGGCCTATAGCTCTCTTATTTGGTTGGATCCTTCTCTGGAGTTGGTATCAGGTAATGCTTTCTTCCAGGAATGAATTTGGAAGTATTGCTCCCCTTTCAATTTCATTAAAGTGTTTGAGAAATAACAGCATTAGTTCTCTAAATTTCTTGTAGAATTCAGCACTGAATCTGTCAAGGCCTGGGCTTTTCTTTGTTGGTAGAATTTTAATTACATCTTCAATTTCATTGACTGATATTGGTTTTTTTTAGAATTTTTATATCTTCTTGATTCAGCTTTGGTAATCCATATATGTCTAGGAATTGGTCTATTTCTTCTATGTTTTCTATCTTATTAGAATAAAGTTTCTCAAAATAGATATTGATGATTATCTGGATTTCTGTGGATATGTTGTGATCCTACCCTTTTTATTCTTTTTTTTTTTTTTTTTTAATGTGGGTACCGGGCATTGAACTTAGGACCTTGCGCTTGCCAGGCAGGCGCTTATGCCACTAAGCCATCTCACTGGTCCCCCTTTGCATTCTTAATTGGATAAATCTGAATCTTTTCTTTCCTTTCTTTTTTTTATAAGGTTGGCTAAGGGTTTGTTAATTCTATTTAACCTTTCAAAGAAACTACTCTTCAATTCATTGATTTTTGTATCATTTTCATAGTCTCCATTGCATTAATTTCTGCTCTGACCTTTATAATTTACTCCCTCATATGTGCTTTATGCTTGACTTACTTGCTCTTCTTCTTCTAGAATCTTGAGATTTAACATCAGGTTGTTTATTTGAGCTCATTCTATTTTCCTATTATGGAAATTCACCCCTATAAATTTACCTTATAAGACTGCTTATGGGCCAGGGATATAGCTCAGTGGCACAGAGCCTGCCTGGTAAGCGTGAGGTTGTGAGTTCAATTCCCAGTAACAAAAAAAAAAAAAAAAAAAAAAAAAAAAAGGACTGCTTACATTGTATCCTATAAGTTCCAGTGTATTGTATTTGTATTATTGTTTAATTGTATCTGAACATAATGAACTACATATATACAGAAATACAGAAGTAGTTACCTATTAACTACAGAAATAGTTATCTGACCATAATGAAAGACATGCTTAGTGACTCTAGATCAAATACAGATAAAAAATAGAAAAGCTTAGGAAAATGATGGAAACCATAAACATACAACATAGGAAATAAATGAAATACATGAAACAGATCCAAACATATATCCAAGAGAACAAATATTCCATTGAAAGTATATGCAGCAGAATGAGCTAGTGTGAGGACAGAATATCAGATGTAGAACACAGGATGGCAGTTAGCAATCATGAAAAGAAAGATTTCTTAGAAATAGCAAGGGACCATGAAAGATCAATCCAACAGCTACTAGATGATGCAAAGCAGAATAACGTAAGGTTGATTGAAGTCAATGAAACACAGGAGATAGAACAAAGGACATAAAAAACCTGTTCACAGAAGTAATGAAAGAAAATTTCCCAAGCAGAGAAAGAGAATTTGACATACAGATAAGCTCCCTGGTAGCTGGAACTCAACTCCTGCTGACTTGAACTTTGAAGCCTCACCCTGACACTCTCAGGTTCATAAATGTTTTATGATTTTCATTTTAGAATTCTTTTATTTTTTATTTTTGTTAAATTGGTTCCTAGAATATTTATTTATTTATTTATTTACTATTTTAAATGAGATTTTTTTTTAACTTCCAAACCAGGTAACTCATAATTAGAATATAGCAATGGTACTGATACATTGATGTTGATTTTGTATCTTCCAACTTTGCTGAATTTAGTTATATCTTCTAATTGCATTTTTGTTGGAGGTATTGGGGTTTTCTATATGAAAATTTATGTCATCCACAATGATAATATGACTTCTCTTTTTAATTCAAACACCTTTTGTTTTTCTCTGCCTGATTCGTCAGGCTACAAAATCTAGCACTGTGTAGAATAAACTTGGTGCATGTGGGCATGTTTGTGTTGTTCTAGATCTTAGGAAAATGCTTTCATCTTTTTCTCCATTCCATGTATTAGCCATTGGTTCAGTATAAATGGTCCATAATGCATTGAGCTATGCTCCTCCTACATCTTCTTTGTTCAGTGTTTTTATCATGAAGAGATACTACATTTTATAAAGTGAATTTTGACATTTATTTTCATATAATTTTTGTTCTTCATTATGTTGATGTAGTGTATCATATTTACTGATTTACAAATATTGAACATCCTTGCATCACTGGAATGAATATCACTTAACTGTGATGAATAATCCTTGTGATTTACTTTTAGATTCACTTTGCTAGTATTCTGTTGAGGATTTTTGTGTCTAGTTACAATGAGGGTGTTGGCTTCTAGGTATTTTTATTTTTTTATTTGCTCTTCCTTTTGATATACATTTGTTTAGTTTATGTATTTACATTCTACTTTCATAATTTTCATGTCTGGCTACAAATAGGATAATTAATACCTTTCCATGATTATCATAACTGCACAGTAAACATATGTAGAATTAATGAATGGTTACCTCAGGCTTATGTTAGTACCATAGCTCAGTGACCAACAGTGATGATTTTGACAAATACACAGAAGCTGACACATTTAGATGCATTTCCTCTCATCAAAAAATTTCAACCAGGGCTGGTGAGATGGCTCAGTGGCATAAGCGTCTGCCTGGCAAGCACGAGGGCCCAAGTTCGACTCCCGGAACCCACATACGAAAAAGGGCCGGTGATATCGCTCAGCGGCACGGGCACCTGCTGGTGCGTGAGGTCCTGAGGTCAACCCCCGGTACCCACACACACACACAAACAAAATTTCAATCTGGAGCCGGTGAGATAGCTCAGCAGCATAAGCACCTGCCCAGCAAGTGCGAGGTCCTGAGTTCGACTCCCAGAACCCACATAAAGAAAAAAAAAGGGGGGGCCAGTGCTATTGTTCAGTGGCACAAGCACTTGCTACCAAGCGTGAGGTCCTCAGGTCAACTCCCCGTACACACATAAAAAAAAAAAAAAGAAAAAAAAATTTCAATCTGTAATAAATTCCCATGTAACATGGTATTTGTGTGGGGAGTATTTAGTTATTATTTTAGAAATTTTTAAATAACAAAGGAAAGTAGGAAGAAGGGTATAATGAACTTCATGTAACTCTCATTAACATTCAACAACTATCAGCATTTACAATTCATGTTTTATCCCTCCTTCCATATTTGTTCACAGTCTAGAAAACTTTCATACCATTGCACCAGAAAATGAGTAGTATTATTTTTAGAAAAAATAAAGATGAATTAACATCTCTAACTGATACTTTTGAAATTAATACTATAGGGCTTTTATTTAAAAATTTTTGTTTCTACATTTGTATTTCATTTGTTTTACTTTAAAATTTTGAGTGCTAGTGAATTTAACATAATTAAACATTTGAACTGCCCTACATGAATTTCAAATTAGCAAAATATACTTATTAACAATAAGTTTATAAATACGGTTTAAGATTCTTGGCATTTTATACTTACAAAATATGGTCGATACAGAGGCCAAATATAATTGACAGTCACTTTTAAAAAATCCTCTGTTTAGAGCACAAAGATATACATTTGATGTGCAATTACAGTGATTTTTTTAATTTTTGTTTTGTTTGTATATTAATAAGCTAATTAAAACATCAATTCATTCATACAAAAGTCATCTTTGCAATTCTCCCAACTCTTTCTATATATGAACATTTCTTTTATGAAATTCTACTTTCTAGCCATTTGTTAAATCATCCTTTTTATTTGTTTGCTCCATTGTTCCTTTACTTTGGTCAATGCAACCAGTCATTCTAGACCTCAGGAAAATAAAATCACTGCTTACAATGTTATCCACTTTATTTCATATGTGCTTTAAAAACTGTCTGTAAATCCAGAGAAAAAACACATTTCAGAGAGTTCATTTAATTCCCTATGAGCATTATCATGAAATTGCCTGGGTATGTGGAGATGCATTCATCCATCAAGAACTATGCTCACTAACTTACAGCAGGAGAGAAATACTGTTAGTGAAAATAAGTACATTAAAATAAATAAGATTTTGAAAAAGATTCAAATTAAATTTTTGACTTTCTATATGTGCATTGCACATCTACTAATAACATGCAAGACAAAAATCATAATCCTTAAGCAATAGATTCCTATCTCTTGATGTTTCAGATTACATAGGCTGGTGGAACGTATTTAAAGCAAAAACAAAAACAAAACATTTCCCTGGTATGGATGAGTTTACATGAAATATGTTTTTTTGATGTGGGAAGGCTCATTTTAATTTTTGAATGATTAAATGTTAAATAAATACGTGGCTTGACAATGTAAAAGTATATAGCTCCTTCATGGGTTAAAAAGTTTGTTTTGACTTTTCTTTGTGAATAATCCATGAGTAGAAGTAGTATGTTTTCTTAAGAGCCTCTATGTCCTTGATGTTTTGCTGGCCTTCTTAAAAGTTACACATATTTGTTTCCAGATTCTAGGTTCCTAAATGTGATTAGAGTGATTTTTCCCAAATAGTGAGAGAGTGAAGATTTGTCAGATCCTGATAAGATGCCTAAGGACTGAAAATGAACTAGGTTGTGGGGTTATGTAAACAGCAGAGACAATCAGTTTCTCCCAGAGAGACAGGAAGTCAGCAGTTGCCTAGGGGAGTTAGACCTGAAACACAGAATCCTATGGAGCTGTAGAAAGGATGCTCCCTAGGTTATATTCTGTGTTTAGTGGCTTCTATGAGGGGTGAGTACATGTTTGCCAATCAGAGAAATGATTCTAAGGAGTAACTACAGTAGAAAGAGCCATGGCGTCCACTAAAGACTGAAAACTTTTATTTCCTTTGGAATAAGTTGCAAAATTTCCCTTTTTCCTGATATTTAAGTGAACAAGAGAAAAATCCTTAAAAGTGATTGCTATTGAAATTCTTCCTGATATTAAAAAGGGAGTGCTTGGGTCATTTTAGATTTGATTGAGAAAAAATATAAGCATGTTTGTTTATTACTTTTAAAGCAGCCTTTAATAATTATCTGAAACATAAACACATAAATGTTAGAGCGATTCAAGTTTATTGAATTATCCAGGGAAACTGTAAACTTTTTCACCTAAAGCTATGTGTACTTAAGCCTTATTATAAATGTACTGTGATTCATCACCTCAGGAAAGCTGCGGTTTTGTGAAAATTGATGACCCACACTAAAGTCTATAAGAGTATATTGAAAAAAGAGACTGGGGAGAAGAAACTGTTTAAAATGCATAAAAATATTAGTCCTGACTATAAATACTGCCTAAAATTTATGGACAAGTTCACAGATGGCAAGGGCATCAGCTACAGGGAATAGGGTTTCCAAACATCCTATTCCCAACCCAGCTATCCGCCACTTGAGTAAAAAAGACTATAAAATTAACTGTCAGTAGTAGCATAAGAGTTATTCCCTATGCTGGATGCTGGAGTGTGTGCAGCACAGCTCACAGATTAATACCTATCTCAGGGGGTTGGCATCAAAGTGCATTTCAAAGCTGTCCTTGGTCACACTTCTCGGGCTGAATAATGATAATTATAAAAGGGGTCCATGGATTTTTTTTTTTTTTTTGGTTTGAGTATTCACAGATGCCTACCTCATCAGAGCCATCTGCACAGTCAAAATCTCCATCACACCAAAACCTTGAAGAAACGCAGTCGCCACTGGCACAGAGAAAATCTTTCAATGTACAGGTCTGTGGCTCTGGAAATAGAAAAATAGTACAAGGTTATTCTATTATATATAACTGCATTCTAAAATTTATGTGTTATACAACATAAGAATGCATTAAAGAAAAAAAGAGGTTAGCCAAGCAGAATCAACAACTTGTTTAGGAGGGAAGAGTCTCATGAAACATCTATGGTACATAATATAATGATTTTTTCAAATTTACTGTAAAGTCATGTATATAACATTGCAGAAAAAAAAATTGAAAAACAAGGCAAGAGATAGCCTTCTATTTAACAAAAATAGAGCAGCAAGTAAAATGAAAGGGAAAAAAACCTTACATGTTGTTATATGGTAACAATAATCTTTTCCAGTTAGAATTTGTACTTATGGGTCCATTTATTAAATGGAAAGGGAGTTAGCCTTTGGTTCTTGACTTTTTATTATGTAAGCTAGTAAATTTTAAGTTATTCAGTTTTGTCACCAAAAATCCAGAGTTCATGACAAGAATGGTACTTGGATTTGGACATGACTAGGTGTATAAGGATAAAATAGTTCAAAAAAGGTTGTTTTCTTTGAAAACTGCCTATTCGTTTATACCATGGTTTGCTTTTGTCCTAAATCATTTACCTGTCAGTTTAACTAATTTGCTACTTATTGATTTCATTGTGCTTTTGCATATTTCATGGAGAATATAAGCCTATGTGAAGCATGCTTCACCTTAACACCTATGTGAAATATGCTTCATCTGGACAATGAGGTAGGACCTTACAAATTTGTTTCTGAAAGTAATTAATGTGATCTTTGAACACGAACTCTTGTTCAGAGTCCCATCTGGCATGATGAAAGATGACCCCTTCTTGTTTTCTGTATTCATTTACAGTTGTGTATGAATTTACAGTTGTGTCACACACAAGAATGTTCTTATTCAGGTGAAGGAGGAATAGTTAACAGACATTACGATTAAGGAACACATAAATGAAGCCTAATGTTCTGCGCATATATTGTGAATGATCCAGTCTGCATTTGAATGTTGCTCTACATAATCTACTCAGTTTCTAGGTATAGGGTAGCATCTTGGCTGATTGTTATCAAGAGGGCATCTACATTTTTACATAACAAAATTTGAGAACATCTGGAGAGCAGTGGAAATTGTAGTACATACATAAGAAAGCATTTGGTTCTGCTTGGGAATCTACTTTGTTGTAAAATGTAACCTTTATTATGAATACAACAAGATACCATCCAATAGAATAGAAACACCTACTGAACAGAGGACATACTCATCTCTCTCATTTGCTTAAGTAAATGACAACAACAATTCCACTTTTTGTCTGTATATTGTGCTTATATATGATTTATCTTTAAAATTATCATATTCATACTACTACTACTAATAATAACTACCAAATTTTTACTGTTGGGCTCTAGTTATAGTTTTGTTAAGTACTTGAAGTAACTCACCAGTGGCTCCTCCTAACTCCATGAACCACGTGCCACTGTTGTACCCTTTCTAGATGAGTAAACTGAGATTCAAAGATTACTCCAAATCACCCAGAATGTGGAAGAACTAATGCTAAACTCAAACGAAAACATCTTGATACAGAGGCCTGTAGGTTTTACATCTCAGTACATCATTGTCTCTTAAATAATTGAGGAAGTAATAAATGCCCATACATACACAGATTAACATTAAAGCCCCCAGAAATCAATTTACTTTTCTAAATACATTTTCTATTTTACTTCATAATAATGAGGAAGCCAGACATGGTGGCACAGGCCTGTAATCCCAGCATTCGGGAGGCTGAGGCAGAAGGATTGCTGCAATTGAGTCCAACTTGGACTACAGAGGGAGTTTTCAAAGCCAGCATTATCTACATACCAAGACCTTGACTCAAAACAAACAAACAAACAAACAAACAGACAAACAAAAAAAGAAAAAAGAAATGGAAACTTTTTTGTTCTTAGCAGTCCATACTGGATGATTTAATTATCCTAGTCTTTGCACATGCATGAATTACCATACTTAAGGGTAATAAATTGTAATAAAATATGTGCAAGTCATTTAACAATGGAAAATAACAAGGTCTATATTAAATGAGTAGAGAGAGTACTTGTAAAGTATACCATACTTAAAAGCTTAAAAACTGCAGAAGAAACATTTAATTTTGTCAATCGGAGGGCTATCTGAACATTAATTCTTCCTTTATTGTTCTCAATTGCTTTTATCTTATTTAAAAGCAAATGTGTCAGTTACGTTCCAAAACAACAATGGCTTGGTAGACTTAGATATATTTTGTTACCTGAAAGGTAAGAGTTTGAGGTAGAGTAAAAAATTATATAGCCAATACTTGGAGGCATTTGCAGGATAGTTCCACAGATAAATTTTTTCTATAAAGATTTTGCTATAACATTACTAAATATTCTGTTTCAAAAGGGGTGAAAAGACTATGTCATTTGCTGGGGAAATAAAAATCTCTCAGTGCAAATGCAAATTCTTTATATTTCTGTTATGCTTTAAAAATATCAGCAAACCTATTACTGTAAAACAAGCATGAATTAGTACATTTATACAAATACAAATACCATCAAGGAATGAAGTAACTATTCTAATACTAACTTTCATGTACATACCTCAGAATCTTTTGCCCTAGATAGCTTAAGAAGAAACTTTCTCTTGGTCAAAAGTGATTTTTTCTTTTTTTAATGGGTACCGGGGGTCGACCTCAGGACCTCGCGTGCCAGCAGGCGTCTGTGCTGCTGAGCGATATCACCGGCCCTTTTATCGTGTGTGGGTTCCGGGAGTCGAACTCAGGACCTCGCACTTGCTAGGCAGGCGCTTACGCCACTAAACCATCTCACCGGACCCTCAAATGTGTTTTGACAGGAGAGAAGAGCCCAAGATTTTTTTCTCTCTTACATTTTAAAAAATAAAGTGAATAACTGTCTTCCAGATTTGGGGTGATAGTTGGCATATTTTTTGTAAAAAGAACGACAACAAAAGATGGTTGTCTCTGAAAGATAATCAATCTGGAAAAAATATGGAATGTGTCTTTCCCTCCAATATTTCCAAAATGTTGTCCCTACACTAATTTGCTCTGATATTACATATATACATAGACTAAGAGTTGAAAGGGAACCCCACACATGAGCAACTAATGAGGTTTTCCGTATATTTTATCTAGACAGGCAGATTGCCAATCAAGAAGCTTTTGGGGATATCCTTTACGTGTTTGAGAAGGCCAAACTGAATTGTATAATAAGAATACAAAATGAGGGCATCATAGTGGTTGGTCATTTCCTTCAATACTGATAGAGGCAGAAACATACCCTGTGAACATTGAAAAGAAGTTTGGAAAACATTTTACACAAAGCTGAAGAAACTGAAGTTGAAATGAAAGCAACTTAAAAATCCATACACTTAACAACAGAGTAGTAAGACCTCCATAATTCAGATTCTCCACTGAATATATTATCACGAACATTTGCTGGTAATTTCAGAAGTTGTATGAATGTGGGTATAAAAACCTGAGAATGCATTTTTAGAATACATTTTATATAACTCTTATCCTATATGAATCATCTTCTGATACAAAGTCAGTGTGAAAGTACTAAATATTCACATACAGCAAGAGTAGTTTGTCTCTTTATAAAACTGTAATCAAATAGATATAATTATATAGTATTTTAAAATCTAAAAGATTGTTAATTTCTTCATAATGAAAAGATACAATTTATTCTGCCCATCAGTTACTTGGAAAACATACATATCATATATTTTTGGTAGATAAAAATATAGATGGTGAGATTTCTCAAGCATTTCAAAATCTTTTATCTTGATTACAAAATTATTCGATTATGAATGAAATTTTTTTGTTTTAAAAACAGAAATCATTGCTGAAGTAATCTTTGCTTAAAAAGGGAAATGATCAGCGGATGATGCTGAAATGACAATCGATTATCCTAAGAAAACATAAAAATGTAAAAAGCTTATTAGATTCAAAACATAGCTGTGAGTTAATTATTCCACTATTATTTGAACTCTTTCCATATATATGATTGGAGTGCCTCCAACACAATTTAAAGAGAAAGTTAATTAAACCAGATTCATAATGAAATCCAAAAGTGATTTCAGAAGTATGTTGCTATTGTTTTTAACTATAAGATTGATTTATTATCTCTGGTATATTTTGCTACTTAATAATAGGTAGCAATAATTATTAGATGTAAACCCAAGTGCATATTATTGATAAATAAAATTTAGAAAATATGACAGTGTACCATTGCTCCTATATACATGCATAAAACTATAGATGAAATAGCAAATATATCTGATAAATACTTATATGTATATTTTTTAACAAAAGTGTAGATAGATTTTTAGTAACTTCAACAGATAAGAATAGAGAAATATCCTGATGTCATTTATTATAATAACAATGTTTTTTAACACTGGCTTCTGTATTACTATACTCTATATTACTAATGTCTTTTTTTTGTGGTACTGGGGATTGAAACGAGCGCCTTCACACCGAACTACATCCTTCTCCCTATTTTTAAAGATTTATTTAGAGATAGGTTCTCATTATATTGCTAAATTTCCCAAACAGGGCTCAAATTTGTGATTCTCCTGCTTCATCTGCCAGAGTGCTGGAATTACAGGTGTGCACCGCCATGCTCAGGTTATTGTTAATTAATTGATCCATTTTTCTTTGACAACTTTTATCTATACACAACAACTGGCATTTGCAATGTCAACTTCTTCTGGTCTATACAGGATAGCATCTTCAAATATCAAAACTTGAAAAGCTTCTCAATTATCTATATCCTTTGATTCTTCCTCTTATATATTCTACATGCTTAACAAGTCAATATACTTTGGTATTTGTTTTAACTCTTAAACTTGCCTTACATTTTAACCTGTTAGTGTGCTTATTTTCTGCATGCCTTTTATTCTTCCATGTCACAACTATAATATAATTTGTTCTTCTCCACTGTCATATTTCCTATGCAATTTTGTCGGTATGGCTTGTCTTAGGCAAGAAGCTCAGAGTGAATAGAAACTAAAAGAGAACCACAGATAATAGCGTATTTTATATTGCAATGATTGATATTGCAGCTACATCCTTTGCTTCTTCTTAAGGGCTTTGTGGCTCAATGACTTATGACTGTTTCCACAGTGACAAGTGAGACTCAGTTTTCTATGTTTTGCTTTCTTGTGCCAAAAGCTGATGTTTAGATGTCAGCAAAATGATATTCAGTCACTTAGAAAACCACTGTAGACTCAGAGGCAGGCTATCTTAAACCTTCATCCTATTCCTTCTTTTCTTATTACAGAAGGAGTCTAACTTCTCACACAATTTGGATTACTCCTTTGAATAAAGGTTCTCCACTCCCAAGTATCTCAAATTTCCTTCTCACTCATCCTCTCATATTCTCAGTAGCATTAAGTCCTAAAGTATTTGTTTTCAAGTATCTATGTGATAATGAACATCAAAACATACCAAACTATATTTCAGCTGATATACAAAGAAACAAAGTACATACTGTACATGGTTTTTTCTTTTGCATTTTTATTCTTCTATTCATACCACTCTAATCCCATCAAATTTTTATCATAATTGCTGGACAGAACAGAGAATATGGTATAGAAAATTTTTTTTAATTGCTAAATAAAGGAATCTAAAGCATTCTAAGCTCACAGCAATGTTCTCTACCTTCTCTGATTATGATTAGTTGGGAGTTAGTTGGGCGAAGGAGTTAAAAAATGTCCTATATTCAGAGTATTCAGTAATCAAAATAAGACAGAGACCTCACATTTAATGTACTTGATTCTCAAACACGTGTCAGATTAAATTCTGAAAATTATTCAAAATATTAGTTACTGTTTTGCAATTTAAATGTCCATGTGATTTTTTTAAGGCTTTCGCTCTACTAATTGCATGCCTTAGTATAACGTATTCCTAGTAGATTTAGTCCTCTTCCTCCTGAGAGTGGACGCTCTTTTAACAATAAGACATATGTAAAAGGAGACATTATTGTTATTAATCTGCTTCGAATCCTTTTTTTGGAGGTAGCAAAGTACAGATATTTAATAGAATATCGTTATTACCTTATTTTAAACATATTGTTGTATTTGTTCACACAGCAATGTATAAAAGCACTGATAAGAAATATACTCAGAAATAGTGAGGGGATATCTGCTCAGTAGTCAAGTGCTTCTGTAGCATGTGCCAAGCCTTGGGTTGGAGCCCAGGCAAAGTAGAAAGAGAAAAAAGAATTAGTTACTCAGAAACTAATTTGAATATAGAGATATTATTCAAAATTTTACATAGTGCCATGTGTTTTAGAAAATAAAATTGTTGGATATTTATTTTTAAACACATTACAAACATACAAGAGAAAGATAATGATAAAAGTGTTATTCTATTTTTAAAGAAAAACCTCTGAAATACATATGATGTTCACCTCTCCAGAGAAATAAGTGATAATTCACTGAAAGATACTCTTGGGTGAATTTCCAGGGTAAAAGGTTTTGAGACTGAAATGAAATGAATACTATCTATTGTAGAATGAGATGTTTTCTACCAGCTCCACATCATTCAGCCCATTGTATGAACTTGTATAGAGGAAACTCCTTCACTGCATACTAATGGGTTGCATTAAACCTCATGGTACTTTCACACCAATTCTCAGAACTGGAAGGAAATAACTCTGAGGATAAGCATTTCGGTAATTCTATCCTTTAAGATTTAGGTAATTTTAGTCTGAATATTCTTGCCCAAATGTGAATACACATATAAAATTAAGAGCTGCAGGACATATAAGTTCACATTTTACCTTAACTGAAATAAAAAAATGCCGTCCTGACAAGATTGCAAGATTATTCGGCAAGAGTTACTTACTACAATTTTCTTCATCAGAATTATCACTGCAGTCATTCTGGCTATCACATCGCCAGTGATCCGGAATGCAGTTGCTGTTTTTACACTGGAATTCATGAGGTCCACATGTCTTTTTATCTGTAATAGAAAGAAATAGAGTTTGCATCAATGACCTCCACAAGGACACTCTTCATAATATCCCAGTTCCACTGAACATGATACTTCCTACGAATTTAGTGGAATTCATGACTGAAAAAATCTGTAGGAAAAAGGTGAAAACAAGTACTGAATAATTCATCTTTTTTTTTCTTGTTTTGTGTTGCTATTGGTCATATTTACATCAAAGCCTGATTATAAAACTCTTCAGGAGATGACCCAAGGGACGTCAACACAATCACTCAGAAAAAGGCAAAATTATCCCAAACCTTCTTTTAAGGACACTCCCTCTCTAGCCCACTCTATTTCTGCTGTTATTAATCAAACTCTGAGATTGCCATGTTGTCTTTTTTTACAAGTTTCTCTTATTCATAATCTAATTCAATTAAGCTTCTCTTTTAAAATCTTTGTCATTAGCCACTCATAAAACTAGAAAATGCAAGCTGAGTATAAATTTTCAAAAAATGAATAAGATGAGACATATTTCAGATGACAGATATTTTTCAGATTTTAGAATATTTGCATAATCATAATGAAGTATTTTTGGAATTGGACCCAAGTGTAAATGCAAAATAAATGTATGTCACATAAACACATTAAAAACAACCTAAAGATAATTTTCCCTCAATATTTTTTGTATATCTACATTTTGACAGAGACCTGTCACATAAGGTTACGTGTAGAATTTTCCACTTTGTGGTGTCAGTTTGGCCTTCAAAAAGTTTTGGAGTTTGGAGCATTTCCAATTTTAGATTTTTCAGATATGGATGGTGAATCTGTAATAATACCTTACATGTAGATGGAGATTGAGATTAATAATGTTCTATTCATCATGAGAGTTTAAACCAGGCATGTCCAACCCACAACCCACAGACCACATGCTGCCTCAGACAGCTAATAAAGTGTCTATACAAGATCGCAAACTTCTAACATTAAAATGTAATTTTTAGCAATGTTTTTCATGACCTGAGTACACAGTGTTCACGAACTATGTAGGCAACCAGAAAAAGCTTCCTAGGAGAGTGTGCACTGCACTAGTAACTCCACCTCCTATTTCTACCCCATACAGTCTAAGGGAAACCCTTGTGTGTCAGGCTGTACTTGCATATGTAATGAGGTAGTAAAGTACAGCAATTATCTGATAGTATATTAACCTACTGTAAATGTCCTGGCTGTGAAGATGGACATTTATTGTCATTAGACATATACATTTTCCGACTTAATTATTATTATTTTTTTGTGTGTCTGGGTACCGGGGGTCAACCTCAGGACCTCGCGCGCCAGCAGGCGCCCGTGCCGCTGAGCGATATCACCGGCCCTTTTCTCGTATGTGGGTTCCGGGAGTCGAACTCGGGCCCTCGCGCTTGCCGGGCAGGCGCTTACGCCACTGAACCATCTCACCGGCCCAGATTTAATTATTTTTTATTTTATTTTATTTTTTATACGGCTACGGGGAGTCGACCTCGGGACCTTGTGCTTGCCAGCAGGCACTCGTGCTGCTGAGCAATATCATTGGCCCTTTTTTTCCTTTATGTGTGTACCGGGTCGAACTCAGGACCTCGCACTTTCCAGGCAGGCACTTACGCCACTGAGCTATCTCACATGTCCCCGATTTAATTATTAAACATTGATGTTTGTTATTTCTTAATAAATTTAATAAGTTAAAATAGATTTTTAGCAGCCATGCTGAGGCAGGAGATTAGGGCATGACAGAGTGCCTGGGTAAGTGGGAGTGACCTGTCAATCAGGGAGATCCAGGACATGCGCAGAGTAGCTACAAAACCTTACAACACTATACCAGTCTGATAATGATATCTTCATTTCTTCTGGCACAAGATCAAGCGAGTTTTTGATAAAATGACCAAATCTGTCATCAGAATGGGGGATATAAAAGACAGTGGCCATTAACCTCATGGCTGATGTGGGTTTTTCACAAACCCACTCTGCATTCTGCAATGCATATTTATTTTCCTATCTTTAATCCTACCTTTTATAACTTTAGTAAATGCAAAACAACTTTCTACTTTGTTTCCTGTCCAACTTTATTTTTCAGGATGACAAAAGCTTGGAAAAAACCCCAGGGAAGTGCACAGCATTCCAGTGAACCTGTTAATAATGCCATAGGAAGCACAAAAATACATCAATCATTTTTGCCCATGGTATTTTAAAAATCATATCCACAACATTGGTAATCCTGGAAAAATATAGGGTTCCTTAATTTTTAATTTTTGTATTTCACATATTATAAGTGTAGCATAAGACAAATTCTCTTCCCTCAGTACAACACAGGCAAGCCACAAGGTGTACCACCCATGGTTTAAACAATCCCATGGAATATGACAAAAAGTATTAACTGGCTGATTAATTTACAGACAATAAAAGAGAAACTCTTTTTTTTTTTTTTTTGTGGGTACCGGGGGGTCGACCTTAAGACCTCATGCACCAACAGGCATCCGTGCCGCTGAGCGATATCACTGGCCCCTTTTTTCATATGTGGGATCCGTGAGTCGAACTCGGGCCCTCGCGCTTGCAAGGCAGGCACTTACGCCGCTGAGCCATCTCACCAGCCCAAAAGAGAAACTCTTTAAGTTTAGGAATTTGATAAATTTCCACTACCATTAAATGGCACAATCAATATTTTCAAAAGTGCTTTTACTCTCAATTTAGTGCTCTATACAACGAATCAACATATGTTCATATAATTCAGAATTAGAATGTACAAGGTTATTTAAAAATATCTGGGAAATTTAAAAATATCTTTCCCCATATTATGTTCCACATCAACTGACACACACTCTCAAGATGGTAGCAGACATCAGTATTTATTAAATCTAGGCTGGTGATTCTAATGAGCAGCAAAGATTGAAAATTGCTGGCCCCAAAAAACCTGAGTGAAAAACAGAGCATATATTTTCATACTATAGTGCTCTAGAATAATATAATATAAAATGTTCACAGTGTTTTACATTAATTCATGCTGTTAAATAGCATTGCAAAATTATAATATCACTTTTTTTAGTATTATAAATATGAAAAACACATTTTGTATTTGAAATTTGCTTTCTTGGATGTTTTTATATGAATTTATGATATTGGTACAAATTTTATCCTCCCAGAAAGGCAGAGTGAGGCAACTAACTGTGCACAGTGAGCTGCAATAGTATTAGTGTTTGTATATGCAAGGGATATGTTTGAAAAGAGATTAAAAACTCTGGTGACAGTCTTCTTTCTTAGAGCAAGACTGTGGAAATGTTTGGGAAATGATAGTGGCAGAGAAATTCATGTTTCTGTTTTAACCTAAAAGAATTTACATATTACTGGAAGTAGTAAATGAATTTGAGAAGACAATAGGATAAAAGGTCTGTATAAAACTTACTTGGATTTTTACATATTGGCAATAAACATAAATGAAACAAAACAGTTTATAGTGATATCAATAAAACAATGCTAAGAATAAACCTAGAGGATTTATGTAAGATTTTCATAATTAAAATACGAATCATTGCTGAAAAAAAATGAAAAATGCCTAAGAAATGCAGATATCTTTTGCTTGGGTCAGAGATCCCAATACTAAAATAACCATTTTCTCTAAAATAACTTGTAGACAACACAATCACTATTAAAATTCTCAGAAGTGGGGCCGGTGAGATGGCTCAGTGGCGTAAGCGCCTGCCTGGCAAGTGCGAGGGCCCGAGTTCAACACTCGAAACCCACATATGAAGAAAAGGGCCGGTGATATCACTCAGAGGCACGGGCACCTGCTAGCACAAGAGGTCCTGAGGTCGACCCCCGGTAACCACAAAAATAAATAAATAAGTAAAATAAAATAAAATTCCCAGAAGTTATTTTTGAAGACATAGATATGACTATTCAAAAATTATATGGGAATACAAAGGATATAGAATAATTAAACAATATTATGAAACATAAAGCTAGAGAATGTATACATAGCAGATTTAAATTATTATAAAGCTACAGTATTATGATATAGTATTGAAAAAATGAAATATAAACATGTATCTATGGTTCAGCAATTTTTTTTTTTTTTTTTTTGATACCTGGAAGCAAACTCTGGACCTCACACTTGCCAGGAAGGCGCTGCGCCACTGAGCTAAATCCCCGGCCCGGTTAAGCAATTTTCAATGGTCCTCCCTTTGGTCAATTTAATGGGGAAATAAAATTATATTTTGAAAAATTGCCAGAATAAGTGATTATTCATGTAAATAATCATAAATCTTAACTTCATTTTAATATACATGAAGTTAATCTTAAATTACTATAAACATAATATTAAAGTTTTAAAATACAAAAATACGTTAAAACTCTTGAATTGGCAAGCATTATTTGAACATAATTCAAAAACATTAACAATAAAGAAAAATGATGTTAGACTTCATCAAAATTAAAATGTTTTATTTTTAATGGACTGTGAACATTAATCCTGATATCAACTTTACGATTAAGATACACCTAGCAGATTAGTAAAGCATGCTCCTGGGTATGTCTGGGTGGGTCATGGAGGCATGGCCTTGTGACTTACTATATGTAAATGCTGGCCCCTTTCTCTCTGATACTGTTCCCCTGCTCTGCTTCCCATCCACCATGAGCTAAGCCTTTTTCTCCATCATGTGTTTCCACAATGAGGTTTCTGCCTAGGAGTCTGCTAATCATGTACAGCATCTCCTGAAACCATAAGCCAAATTAAACCTTTCCTCCTTTAAATTGTAAGTTCGGGGTACTGTGTCTCAGTGATGGGAAAGCTGACTAACGCAGAAAATTGTTCCAGAGAAGTGAAGACATTTCTGTGACTTTACCTGAACATGTGGTTTAAAAGTCTTTGAATTGGGTTTGTTAGAAGACTCTGGGAAGGTTTACAAAAAAGAGAAATGTAATACCTAAGGTGCTCTAAACAGAGTTTGATGGCTGATTCTGATCAGAGCTCAGAAGACAAGAATACTGATAAGAATACAGTAGAGGCCAGGCTCTGGATGTATCAACTTGAAAAAGGAGCTAATGTGTTAAACTCGTGGGAAAATTTTCTACATTTTCTCTGTGTCCCAAGACTCTGCAGATGACTAAGATTAAGGGAGGTAGCTTAATTAATCTGCCAGAAGAAATATCAAGACAGTCAAATGTTTATGCTGTGGCATGCATACTGGTGGTTGAATTTGACCAGATTTACACTGAGAACAATAGACAAAAGGCAGAGCAAAAAACTTTTTAAAAATAAATTTTTGCCCAGAAAGAACCATGCATAAATTTAAGAACATTTAAAATATCCTAATTGTCAAGAGTAATAATTTTTTCTATTTTTCCCAGTTCCATGATTTTAACACAAATGATTGGATTTATATATAAAGATCCCTGCAATGTCCTAGGCATTTGCAGTCAGTTTGTGTTCAATAACTTCCTATTTCAAGTGTAACAATTCATGTATTAATGAGATATTAAATTTCCTAAGACATAGAATATATCTATCTTACCCTTGTTATCAACTGTTATTCTCCAACACACAGATTCAGTTACCCCTCACTTCCCTAAAAATATACCTTACAAGTTTAAAGTGACACTTGAATAATCCAGTATTTCATGGATATTCCTAATAGAACATATGTGATGCAGAATATGCAACACAATCAATAGTGTCATCTAAATGTCATCTTCAGAGATGCCAGAGGTTTTATGTTAACTTGTGAATTAAAGGACGCTTTTATATTTTCTATTATCGCATTTTTCAAATAAAAACATTCTGAATAAACATGCCACTGACATGTTCCCTTTATGTTTAACAGTTAAAATATGTACTCCACTAGCTTTTCATATAAAACACAATAGTTTCTTGTTAGTTCTGTGGCAAAGGTCAAAATAAATATGTTATTTGGGTAACCATCAATTCTTCAATGAATATGTAAAATAATACCTGCTGTGTGTATGTGTAATTTTTATACATTAACAATTCCACAAAAATATTTCAATGAACTTATTTTTCACTAACTTGCAATTCAATACTATTTCACTATCAATTTATGTTTTAGTTATTGAAACAAAATATCACTTATAAATTTGGCTATGTGTTTTATTTAGCTTTGAAAATTTATATCTAGTGATTATAGAACTCACTTTGCTATTCCTGTAAATTATAATGCATACAATCATTTTGGAGCAAAACTAGGAAGAGAAGAGGACTTCAGTCTGGGGTTTATAATAATGTTGGAGAAAGTAGAAATTTTGCTGCATTTTCTAATGTTCTTTTGTTGTTGCCATTTTCTTTCTTGTAGTCTAAGCAAAACATTTAGAAATAAGGAATATGCAATAAGTTTAGTTACAAAATAAGGTAAATTACTTACAGAAACTCTGTGGCAAAAAGAACTACCAGAACAAGGAAACTGAATTTCCATCACTGCAACTTCTCTCTCTCTTTTTTTTTTTTTTTTTTTCTTGAGTTCCAGATTATAAATTATGGACTCAGAAGGATGGAGTTAGAATTGAAATATTTTCTTTCATGAAAGACCTTGTCTTCTTGGGGCAAGATAACCATCCTTTAACTATCAAAGTTTTACCTTTTTATATCCAAATCATTATTTTTTTTAAATCAACCTTGTATGATTCTGATCTCTCATCCTAAATTTCTCCTCATGTCTCTGTTCACATGGTATGGAAATGAACACCCATACATATTTTCCAAATGTTTTTGTTCTTCTTGCCTAGTTATGAATTTCTCAAAGTGATGATAGCAGTAATAAGAACATATTATTTTCCTTATTTTATTTAGCAGGTAGTGTCTTCTGTCACTTTTTGGGGGGTGACATCCACACAGTGAATATATATTATTAATATTTTAATCAGCTTTATTTTTTGCTTTATTTTTGACACTGCTCTTCTCACACATTGTGATGCTGTTATTCCTGTGTCCCTGTCTCCACTGTCACAGGGATGAACACAACGCCCAGGATGCCTCCTATTATTCCAACTCAATATTCTAACTAATAGTTTATGATGGTCTGTAGTCACCTCACAGTGCAAGATAATGTCTGCAACTTGAGACATAACCTTTTGACCTGAAAAGAAGCAGAAAATGGCAAAGAAAGAAGTCCTTCCATGCTGAGAAAGATCTTCGCTGCCTCCCTTTAGTCTTTTCAAAAGTTGCCCATAACATTTCTGCCTCCCTTAAATAGTATTTTCAAAAGTTGCCCATAACATTTCTGCTTACACTGTGATAGTCAGAAATTATTCATCTGATAACATCTAGCTACAGGGACAGCTGGGAAATAAAATGCCTTATTTTGAATAGCAATGTGTTAAGCTAAAAAGTGGGGTTCTGTTTCTAAGGAGAAAATAAAAATGGGTACTGGGATAGGTAGTTAGGAGTGTCTGTCAATAACCTACCCAAGACAATTAAAGCTATTTTAGGTTATTACTCTGGACAATGAATAAAGAGAATATTTTTCTCCTAGTGAGATTACAAATCCTATAACCTCAAGTTGCCATGGATCATTTTCAAAACCATGTGGAAAGTAGCTATTTGAGAAAAACTGACAGAGCTTATAAGTGCAGAAAAACGCAGTTGGACTCTAATGACTGAATGTGAGATTTTGGATCCAAATTGTACCTGAAGTCAGATTTATTTACTATTTGGAAGCATGACAGAAAGTTTGTGTTGAATTTCCGTCACCTACCGACAAGATAGGCCTTGACTAATGCAAATATTGTATTAAGTTTACTGTTTAAAACTACTATAGACTTCTGATAAAGATGTTATCTGTATGTGCAGACTTGCGTAATTCCCACGCTATTTCTTTGGCTTAGAGTGACCTAAGTAAAGAAAATCCTTACACAAGAAGCCTCAGAATCAGTCCCTATTTAAAAGTGATTTGCACACCCTGATTTCCATGGTCAATGGGACAGTCTCTTTTGTTTGAGCATGTTCTCTACATGTCACATGTTATTATAGCCTCTAGTGATATTGATTATCTGGAAAGCTGCAGATTGCCCAGCATTGTAAAGTGTTTGGTGGATGTGAAAATTAATTTCATGTTATTTCTCATCAATCAGAGTAATATTCCTCAGTGAACACTTAAATACACAACCTGTTCTTCAAGGGGGACTGGGAGGGGTATGTGAATGCACCAGCTATTAAAGATAATAATCCCTGCTACATCTTGTTCCAATGTCCTGTTTTGTTTTGAATTTTTATTTTTTCTTTAAAATTTACATTATTCTTCTAGGTAAAGAGAAAGTATTTCAAAGTAAAACAGATTGCCAATGACATATTTTCTTTATAAAGAAGTGAGTCTATAGTAAGCTATCTCTGTAGAAGCTCCACTAATGACATTTTAAAAATTGCATGTCAATGAAATGTAATTTTCAGTGGAAATTTTTCAAATTCACCTCATGCAGTTTTAGAAAGTGTCATTTTACATCTTGTAGTGGCATCTATTGCACTTGACCAAAATTTGTTATTTTTTTATAACAAATTCATTTATAAATTTGCGTTGTAACTTTATGGCTATGAAGTGGTGTGTGTGGGAGGCTGTCAGTTACATTCTTGTCTTTTGCTAACATACTCTGTATCATCCACTAAAGCCTTGCAATTCTACTTGTCATGCTCTTCTTAGCCTATAGTCTTGACAATGCTCTGTATGGCAATATTATACAAATAAATCAGCATTTCTAAACCAGAAATGAGTAAGAAACTAAATCTCCATAAAACAGAAGCATAGACATAGTCTTCAGAATCACCCTTGTGCCTTGGTTGTAGATTCTGGGAGTAGTATCCTAGCAATGCTATTTATGCTTTCTCAACATGCTCAGACACAAACAAAATAAGTGCTTCCTTTGCTTTTTAAAACAAATATTTATTCTATTTTTAAAAATGAAAATAAACACAATTTGAAGCAATTCAAAGGTGAGTCTGTCAAAATATTTAAAATAGACAATTTATTGCAATGTTCTAATTTGTCTGCCTCTCAATCTGAAGCACCAGGCATTTGCTTAGTTGACTTCATATTTTCTGATGCACTGCTTCAGATTTGTTTGGTGGGAGTCAGAAAAGTGGAGAACAAAAATCTGAAACTTTAAAGGCAGAATGTGATTTGAAGTATAGTTCTGAATCTTACTATTGTATATGCTAAGGTGATTATCTTCTTTGTATTTCAGTTTACTTATCTATTTAAATTGAAAGAAATATATATAGCATTAAAACTAAGCCTTGGCTTAATAAATAGTAACCACTAATGATTAAATAGTAGTAATAATTATTTATGTAATAGTAGCTATAAATTAAAAGATTTTTTATTGCAATACCAGCATTATCTTCTAGTTAATCAATTTCAGGAGGGAGGAAGTGATGTTAAGTTTGCTATGTTGTAGGGACTGATTCAGTTCCTTTACATTTATTACCTTATTGCTTTGAGTGAGTAAATAATTTTACTACAACATCGTGAAGCATCCTGTTCATTTCAGAAGCAAAGAAGGAGTACTGATGACTTACTGAAGGTCACACAGTAAACATTACAGTCAAAGAAGACAGATAAATGCTCATCTAAAATGTAGACAGAAGATCTCTAGGGTGTTTTAAAGAAAAATGGGCTTTAATTTAGTGTCTGCACAGACTTACTCATCAGGTTCATAAAATTTTCTTGCCTTGAACTATTCTTGTATCCTCTGGAAAATAGTACTTATTTTCATTATATAAGTAACATATACTGTTTGGGGAAATTTAAGAAAAGTAGAAATAACTGGTAGCCACATAACACAGAGATAAGGTATATTACATTTTGCAGATTATAAAAATAAATACAAATAAAATTTTATACTATATATTTCAGTATAACAATACAGAAATAATTTTATAGGTCATTAAACTTTTTTCATAAATGTCATTTCTATGACTGTACTAGATTCCTTTTGTGCATATGCCTTAAACAATTATCTACAGTTCAGCAATTAATGTTTTATTTTTTATTTTCCTCAATTTAAAGAAGTATTATTAAATTTGAAATGAAATATTCTCTTCTACATTTAAGCATACAGATACTTGTTTTAAGAAATCCTTTGTTAGACACAGTCATCACAGTTTTGTATTTGATCATCTTTATATTGCTTTCTTGTCCTCGGCATACATTCTGATGCTCCTCCCAGAGGCACTAAAACTTTTAGATGCAATCCAATGTATTTGGTAGTTTCTTAGCAAAGAGAAATAGACTTTTACTTGACATCTATGAAAGTCTTCCTAGCATAAGATGTATTTTTAAATTACCTCTATGTTTGAAGTTCCTGTAATTATATGAATAATTATTAAGAGTCAAACTCCTTTTTTTTTTTTAATGTGGGCACTGGTACTCGAACTCAGGACCTCATGCTTGCCAGCAGATGCTTGTGCTGCTGAGCGATATCATCAGCCACTTTTTTTCCTTTATGTGGGTACCAGGAGTCGAACTCAGGACTTCACACTTGCCAGGCAGGTGCTTATGCCGCTGAGCCATCTCACAAGCCCTGCTTTTTAAAAGTAATGCTGAATAACTTATTTTACCAGGTTTATGTACACATTTAGTAAACCTTTCCCTGGGACCATAAAACCAAGGTGTGAGGTGAAGAAAGAGGATAATACAGACAAAATTTTATCTAAATTGTCATTTATCCACAAACATAAAATGAGATATGCACTGCTAGATAAAAATCCAAGGAGGCATAATATATCCGTCTCTTAAGACCAACTAAAGAAGGACATAGACAGGCACATCCTGTTTATATGTAGATTCCAATTATAAAAGCAAGCAAAAGATATAGTTAATGATCCGGAGCCGTATACATGATGAACCTGACATACATACCTATGTATATGTGCCCACATAGGGAGAGTCATATAGGACAGATTTTTGTGAGAATGAAAAAATTTATGTAGGTAATATTGTGTTTGCATTTCATACTAAAACTATGTAATCATTTAAAAATGAGGCAGAGTAATTTTTAAAATTTTTGTCACATCTCTATTAGTTTGCTGCTAGGCTCATCTTTGTAGAGTAACACTGTATGTCTAGGTTGTATTTCTAGGGAGAAGAGAGGTTAGGTTCAGAGTCAGATTTTTTATAAATCTCTCCTTCTAAACAATTGATCCAAATTATTTAGCTCTCACATATGTATTAGAAAGTGCACAATGAATTCATTAAGAATATTAAATACAAATGTGTTAATATACTTCTTTGAATGATAAACTGCCAAATTACTTATCAGTTTTCTTCTTTAATGTTTAAATTTGACTTAAATTCACTGACTGAACGTTTTTAAAGGTGAGGTCAAGACACACACAGATGGACACATATATGCTTTTTCAATGTGCTCTCACTTTTTCAGAATTTTGGTAGCTGCAAATTTTCTCATTAAAATATATATTTTTGCATAAATTCCTACAGAATTCCAATAAAATGCAGATATTTTTAGCTTCAGAGAATGGCTAGTTTTGCATGATAATATTTTTCTTATACCTTTTTTACATTATTTCAAAATTTTCTTCAAAAAGTTATAAAAATTTTTATCTCTAAATTTGTTTCCCTTCATAGATAAGAGCACTTAGTATGCATCTAGAGGACAGTTTTGTTTCTTATATTTTCTTCCCTATACTTCTAAATATCTCAGAGAAGCTGCAATTTATTGGCTTCTAATGCTTAGAAAAACATTACTTTCCCATCTAGGACAGGCATTCTAAAGAAGGATCATGTTTTAGTAACACCGTGGTGGTTGCCATTCTCACTTTTTGTTACCAAATTAAAGTCTCCCTAGTCATATCTCATATGCTTGTCAAGTCACGTCAACAGAGCAGACCACACAAAGTCAGAATAATAGCACATATTCTGTGTTTTAAGAACCAAAATGATAGGTTGTAAATAAAATATTGAAAGAAGCTAGCAGGTGTGCTAGATGATGGGGACCGCATTTGTGAGCCTAAGACTATAACAAATTTGAATGGACACATGCCAGGGTAGCCTCTCATCCCTTACACCAATTGGGGTAGTCTCTAGCTCCTTGTATCCTTTCACAGTCTTTGGGATTCCCTTTTGTCAATATTTTTTCTTTAAAATTAATTTAATGATAAATTAAATTAGTGAGTTTTTTGTAGAAAAAATTTTATACCTTGAGATCGTAATGTTAAATGAAATAAATCAGACACACAAGCTTAAATATCATGATTTCTCTTATATGAGAAACACAAATTATAAATAAAGAGCAAAATAAAAGATAGATAATGGAAAGTAGGGAGATCTTTCTTAAATGGAAAGGAGATCAAGAGATGGAGGAACAGGAAGGGAGGGAAGGGAAAGGGATGAAAAAAGGAAGAAAAATGTGTTATATACACACACCAACTCCACAACAGGAATGTGAATATTATGAACAGCAAACATGGACTAATAAGAGAAACTAATATCATGCATTTTAAAATCTGATTTAGGTGAATAAAAAATTTAGCTTGAAATCCGTGTTGGGATTTGAACCCATAGCAAAACAGGTTTGAAGTTTCTCAAATGTAGGGATGTCTGTAGGTCGTTGAGCCACCAAGAAATGAAGCCTTGTTCTGGCATGTGAATGCGATGCTTATGATGGCAGTGACCCATCTCCAGACCTATCCACACTGAGCAAGTCCTTCTAATGTGCTCACATGTGGCCCTGCCTGAGTAGTTTGGAAGTGACTTTCATAGCATTAATGCCTCCTCTCCTCTCCATTTCAATTAGTTTCGGGTGCTTGACACTCTTCTCTCAGAGTTTCTAGGTAGGTTAGCTCTATCCCTGTGATAGTCCTCTCAATAATGTACATTTCTTTATTCCCTGTTTTACTTGTGCAGTTCCTTACTGGTGGTTTCTGGAATTGTCTTCCAAATAACCCTCTTCCTCTTGTACTCCCATCCTTGCAGGTGCAGGTTCAATTCTGGGAAAACGCAGCTGGAGATTTCTGCAACCATTTACTCAACATATTTTTATTAATGTACTGCTCTGAGCTGCGAATATAGCAATGAATGAAAAAGACATAAATCCCTATTCCCATTAAGCTTACAAGGTAATGGCTGAGTGGGGTTGGGAGACTAGCAAGATTTTTTTTGTTTTTTTTAAGTTTACTGAAGGTAAGAAGTCCTACAGGAATAAATAAAGAAGAGCCAGGAAATGTGCTTTGGAGGGGGAATTACGATCAGAATACTCTGAAGATAATACATTAGGAAAGTAAGCTTGAAGTTCCATGATGAGGGATTGAGTCATGTCATTATTTGGGGAAAAAAACATCCCAACCAGAAGAAAAGTCTTCAAGGATTAAACAGAGGTGGCATCCAAGGGAATAAAAAGGGTCTCAGGTCTCAGGCGGCTGCGTGGAATACGCAAACTTCGGGAGAGCAGAGAGAGCGGTTGGGGAGAGATGCCAGTGCTGAACAGACGGGGGCTTACTATGAGGCAAAGCTTTGCTTGCACGAAACGTCTCGTGCTGTGTCTCCTACTCTGAAAGAGCATTTTATATGAACTTCCTCTTTCTTATAATGAATTTCAGACATATATATATATATATATATATATATATATATATATATATATATACACATATAAATTGATTTGTAGCAAAAGAAAAGTAGAGATTTGAGGGATTACTAAACGATTGTAACAATGTAGAAATCCAAATTGTGGACCTGCCATGGTTTATTCGCTGGGCTGTATATTCTGAATGGTTTTCATGTTCTCAGTTTTCTTGTTCATGATTACGAAGCTACCAAAGCGGCATATACTGAAAATGTATGTAGTAGGTGGTAATAAGGAAAATATTATTTTTGAAAGACTATAATGTATGCAAAATAAAATGCACATTTGATAAGATGTACTGACTTGAAATCAATAATCTGATTTATTGACTACATTTGTTGACTAGATTTATTGACTAAAAATAACAAAGAGAGCTAGGCATGGTAGGTAGTGTTTTCCTGTAATTCAGGCACTGTGCAGAGGCTGAGGCAGGAGGAATCATAAATTTGATTCCACCTTGGGCAATTTAAAAACAGCAATATTGTATCTCGAAATAAAAAAGAAAAGAAAAGAAATTCAGTGAGAAAGTGCTGTGTTCAAGCCATGGTACTTGAAAAACAATTTTTAAAAGTCCATGTCAGCGTGGACTATATTTTATCATAACATTGCCATACTTGAGTTCATTGTAGTCAATACAGAAAAGTTTTGTTATGTAAAGAGGACAAAAGTAAATGACATTTGTGACAGTCTTTTAGAATTGATATTAGTATTTTCAGATTCCAGTTTATATATTAAATGTTATATTTTAATTTTTTAAAACACAGTAAGAACACTTAGTGTTTATTGTGATTTCCTGTATGTTACATTCAAGGCTAAGCTTTATTTGTGTAATTCTCCCAGTAATTCAATTGAAAATGTATTGAATATCAGAAGCTCAAATTACACTACAGCTCATGTTACAATAAATTAGGTTTTCTAAAGACTACGCTGTGGGACAGGAGTCGAGTCCATACCATCTGACTCCAATATCTGCACTGTAAACAATTACGAAAAGCATACAAGTCATTACCCAAAACAAATCTTTCCAACTGCTTTTTTCTTTTACTGTTTTACACTAGCATCTCAGTTTTATAGACTCTCACGGGATGATTAGAATTGTATGCATTTCAAACTTGTGCCAAAGAGAATTCAAGAAAACAAGTTTGCCTTCATCGTAAAATCTGAACCTACAACATGTCTATATCAGAGAGGGAAAAATGGTTTCCCTGTATTGAGCACACTTTAGACTCTAAGATAAAGATGGACACTATTTCAAAGCTTTCAGTGACAAGGTTTGTTATTTCTGAACTGTTGTTCTTCATAATCTGGCATACTTTACACTTTAAGCACATAAGGTATCTCACTTACAACATTTTGCACTTCTACTTCTCTGTGTGTCTCTGTCTGTCTTCTCCACCCCTTTTATCAGTCAACACAGAACCTGACCCTTACTTGACTCCCGGTTCAACAAGGTGCTACTTATCCATAAATGATCACAATAGCCTTTATCTTATTTCCTCATTGGCTGCCTAGTCAGCAAGGTATTGATTTTTTTTTTTCCTTTAGGATTCTGCTTTGTGTACATTAATGTTCACTTGGCTTTACTCCCAAACATCTTTAAAAATCCTAATAGTGCACTTCCCTGTTAGATGTTTTTATTCACCTTTTAATAAGTCTGCTTACTTTCTGTAATAATGCTGCACCTTCTGTAGACTCATATTCATCAGAGAGACAGCAGGCTATAAAAGAAATGCAAAAAACCAATGCTAGAACTGCATTTTATATGAGAATTCAAATAAAGGTGCCAATAAAATTTATTTTAATACAACTATTAAACACATGCAGAAAGCAAAGTATCTCAATGGGTAATATACATCATGATTAAGTTTCTATTCATTTAGCCACTCAAACATCCCTTTAGCTTTTAAATGCATCACTACAAACAATGAAGGAACAGAATTGTTCCTCATAGGATAATCTGTTCAGTCTAAGATAAACAAAAGCATTGGGACTTTAAATGTATATTGTATCTCATCATATGTCTTCATTAATCATTAGGTTAATGTCCACAATGAAAGCTGGTGAAAAGCATTATTACAGTATTGGTGGAAACTATGACTAGAACAGTAATTAAGCAGAAGGGAAGGAGAGAGGAACCCATAAAATGGATATCCCTGTTACTTTTCAGAACAATGTTGCCCAGCTCAATTATCACATATAGGCTGGTTATCCTCAATCCAAAAGTACAAATCAAAAATGCTCCAAAATGAAAATTTCTGAGTGCTAGTATGATGTCACAAGTAAAAAATTACTCACCTGACTTCATATGATAGTGGATCATAATCAAAACAAAATCAAACCAAAATATTCTACAAAATTACCTTCAGCCTACTTGTATAAGGTGTACATGAAATGTAAATGAATTTTGTGTTTAGACTTGGGTTGCATCCCTAACCTATAACACAATGTGCATGCAAATTTTTCAAAATCAGAAAAATAATCTGAAATCTGAAAAAATACTTCTCGCCTGAAGTATTTCTCAAGTATTTCAGGTGAAGGTTACTCAACCTGTACCATCTTCCTAAATTTGCCATTTTCTCATACTACCCCTTCTGGTATTTATTTCTTGTTTTCCAAAGTTAAATAATTGACTGTCTAATTCAGGAACAAGGAACTACATTTTCTTTCACCAGACATTTACACAAGTTCTTCTTTTATTTTGATGAAAAACTTTTCGACATAATAAAAAAATCTATTTTGTCCAAGAGTACATCTAAAGAAGAAAATATTTTCTTGTATTTATTATTTAAATAGAAATTAAACCGAAATCTTTCTGAATTACTTATTCATTCAATTATATATCGTTGTATGATACAATTTCTGTCCTGTTAGGTATCAAAACTAATTTGGATGAAAAGAGAACATTAAGACAGTTTAAACATTTTAGACTGTAAATTAAAAATATTTACTCCATCGCCATTGTTATATGAAATATGATCAGATTATTGCTATTTGCAGATAATTAAGTTCTTATGTGTAAGAAAAACCTTCATAATTAATCTTCCCTAAGCTTTCAAGTTTAAATGGTAAGAATAGGTCTAGAAACCGTATGTGAAAGGCCCAGTTCACACTGCTGGTTAGCGACAGAGCTGTGACCAGGCACAGGGTCTCTGACGCTCATACCGAGCATTGCTTTTCACTGGGGCTGGGCAGACTTCTGTTCGAATTTGTGTGTAATCATGTAATAGTTTATACATTGCCATTAATATCTTTTTGACTCTCGGTTTCCTCAAGTACTGAAAGAGAATAATAATGATAACAACTATATTAATAATATCAATATCTAATTTAAAGTTTTCCCCAGGAATATAAGAAAGTGCCTGGCATATTTTAAGAGCGCAGTTAAATTTCATTATTGTATCTTTCTGTAACTCCATTTTCTGTTCTTACTTATGATAATGGCCAGTAAAGAATTCCTTCCATTCATTCAAAACGAATGAAACTACTGCATATCCCCAATTCAAATGATGAAAAACAAACCTCTATGTGAGCTAACAATCTCTGTTACTGACTTGTAGCTACCCTGACTACCTTCAATAACTAAACCATCATCTTCCTTTCAGCAATGTCTTTAGCAAAGCCCTCCTTCAGTGCAACCCATCCACACAGCACCAAAGGCAGGCGACTACGTGAAAGAACAGCAAAAAAGCCATCAGTAGGTTGTTCTACAAAGGTTCACGCCGACTTCTCGAGAAGTGTTTTCCACTGGGAATTTTCTTCACAAAATTCATCAAAAAAAATTTTGGCTCTAAAAATTTCCCCATGATTTCTTCACTTTACAATTTTTTTTTTAAAATTTTTGTTATCATTTACTGCCATTATCATCAACACATTTGCCTCCCAAGTGCTTTCATTCACACAGATTTTTTTTTACATGGTTGTTATTTTTTGTGTGAATCTGGCCTCAACTTGTGTATCTTTATTTTTTATTTTTTAAATAAATTTTATTGGTACACTTTAGATATACATAATGATCACATTCATCATAGAGAATTTCTACCTGTACATAATGTATTTTGATTCTTCTTTATTCCCCAATCCCCTCCCCTCCCTTCAACCCCTCTTTCCCTCCTTATTTAAAAAGCTTTGCTTCCTTTTTTTTCCTTCTATTCTCTTTTTTTTCTTTTCCCTCCTCCTCCTCACCCTTGTTCCACTTCCAATTTGAACATTTTATTCCTATTTTGCAATATCTATTATAGATTTTGGTCATTATTTACCCTGTCTGTTTCTCACACCAGAGAAACAATGTGATATTTAAACAAATAAATTTTTAACTTTATCATTGTAATTGTATTGGTGACCAGCTTGTAAATTAGTTTAGAATTTTCTATACTTAAAATGTCTTTACATAAAACCCTTTCTTTGGTTACTCCAAATTGGACTCACCAGAGATGAAAGTGCAAGTACATATATAAAAGGATAAGATATACTATATTGTGGAAATATTTATTCAAATTTATATAAATATACCAAACCTCATCTAAGTATGCCATATGAACAGAGTACTCATATGTTTCTAAAGCAGTATGGGTGTCCTACTGACTCAGAACCCTCACAAAATAGACTTGTTTTAGAAGGAAAGTAAATTCTGCTTGAAGAACACACCCTAGGTGTCATATGTAATGCAAATAATTTAAAAATGAAATCTTAATCTTCATAATAATTTTATCGTATATTATGAATTTTTATGTCTGAAAAACTCAAGGTCATAGAAATTCATACACATCTGTTTTTTGGGGTTTTTTGTTTTGTTTTGTTTTGTTTGTTTTTTTGGTACCTGGAATCGAGCTCACAACCTCATGCTTGCCAGGCAAGCACTGTGCCACTGAGCTATATCCCTGGCCCCACACCTGTTATAATATGACCACAAAACATATTGCCAAATTATTTGCTATATTTACATTCTATCACACTATATATGAGTACTCTGAAGATACATTTTGGTGGTATCAATTTATTTAATTATGTTTTGCAGAAGAATTTATGAAGCTATTTGTGATACAGAATGATAGCAGAATATTGTAAGTATTGAAAACATGTCTTCCATCTTACAGCCCAACAAGTATTAGCATTTGACAGAATCTCAGAAAATGTGTGATTTTTAAAAAATATTGTACAAACAGATATTTTTCAGCAAAAATGGCTTTTGAAAGAAGCTCTAAAAGTAATATTGGCAGAAAATATAATAATAGTATGTCAGTTTCACTATTTTAGCTTTAAATTAAGGCAAATATAAAAAAGTTACACACAAACACACACACACACACACACACACACACAGAGTCACACACAAGCAATTCTGCCATACTGGACCTAAAATACTGGATTGACATCCTCAATATTATATTTGGAAACTTAAGGAAAATATAATAAAGTTAAATCAGTCTTTAATATCTTATGTACTCCAGATATACTAACATTGGTTTTGCTTTCTCTGTCAATGTTTAATAATATTTGCTTTACAGAAAATCCCCTTAGAAACAGATCTAAAGTGAGGTTTACAAAAGGAAATCTGTCACTAAGAACTTCCGTTCTTGCCTGCTAAAATCACAAACTACACCTAGGAGGGCATTAGTTGAACAATTTTAAGTTGCTTTGACTGACACATAGCTGGAGGACCAAAGGTACTTTTATTTAACCCAAAACTAAAAGCATCTAAACAAGAAGACACTTGTTTTAAAATTATATGCAAATCCCATTTAAAAAAAAACATTTTTGAAGAAAGACAGCATACCTTAATATGATTTGTATTCACTTGGCAGATATTCACATACCAATAACCATACTAGTTATGGCGTCATTTGGAAAACTATTTGTTCCACATTAAGCAAAATATCATCTCCACCTCAGCATGAAATCTTGGTTCAAAATTAAATTATTCCTTTTTGGAACATTTGCAATACTGATGTCTACTATTGATAAAAAGGAAACCCCATTCCTAATGGGATTAAAAATCTAGTTGTACTTTTTCTAATTCCCTCCAAAAAAGGTCATATGTTTTCTAAAAACTTCTTTAATATGTGCCTGTCCCTGCACCTCCACCCCTACCTGTGGAAACATACCACTTCTTTACTCAAGACTTGGAAACTTCCTTTTTACTCTAAGAGTAACTAGAAGTAATACTAACTTTTAACTTTCCCTTCTATTAAAATAATGAAATTTATGGCCCAGAGCCTCTCACAATAAGAAGAGAAGAATATTACTTTTGTTGTTCTGATCTACTTGTTTTAAATCTCATAAACAATCAACATTTGCAGGAAGTTTATTGCATATAGTAGTGAGCTATTTAATAAAAATATATCCTGAGTCAGGCAGTGTTTTTATGTGGAAGGGGTAGATATTTATCATAAAATAGAAATGTTTCCATTTCTCAGCATAGCTTCTCTGCCTTCTTGTAGCCTTACCTGAGTCCTAACAGAAGAAGAGTTCTTGCCTATGTAATATTACGTAAGAAATTTGCCCCCACCTAACTCTTCTTTCACAACACTGTCTTGGAAGGATTAAGGGAGTAGCTGCACTAAGAAAATACTATAGTAGACTGTATTCTGGCTATAGTGTTTATAAATTCAGGTTTGGTTCCTGGTTTTTCTCACCAGTGATATCGATTGGCTATAATGCCTAGTGATTCTTGTACACTGAACTGGTCACTGGGAGTAGAGGACCACCACTCTTTTTATATTCTTAGTGTAGGTAAATCTAGATATTGAAATATCCCATAGTAAGCTGGCCTTTTCTGAAGATCAATTACATACAGAATACAGACATACCTGAGTTCATAATTGAATGTGCTGTTAGGAGGTAGGGCCAGGTTCAAAGGTATTTCACAGTTCTGCTACTCACAGGGAAATTTCTGAGTACCCACCCTATTGTGCAAAATCATAGAGTATTGATATTTCATGCTAATAATAATTAAAAGAAAACTGGAAAGGCTACAAAAATATCAGAAAAAATAGATTTCATAGCAAAAAAAAGAGATAACTATGAACAAAGAGGTTCATTTCCTAATAATAAATAGGTCATTTCCTTAAGGGAATCATAATTGTAAAATTTTATGTACCAGTAACAAAATATCAAAATACATGAACCAAAAACTTATAGGATATCAGAGAAACAGACAAATGAACAATAAAGTCAGATATTTTATACTCAATTTATAATTGTAAGAATAAGTACACACATAAACAATCAATAAGGATATAGAAGACTTAAGCAGCACAAATACCTAACTTGGTATCATTAAAATGTATAAAACCTGCCACCCCATAATAGCAGAACACTGTTTTCAAATACACATAGAGGCATTATCAAGACACAGTATATTCTGGGCAAAAAGAATGTCTCAAAACATTTTATGTTGTGCAAAATATGTATTATGAGCACCAGCAGAACTGAATTATAGATAATATCTAGAATATCTCCAATTATTTAGAAACAACACAGTGCAAGTCTAAAAAATCCATATGTTGAAAAAGTAAAGAGTGAAGCACAAAAGCAATTAGAACTGACTAAAAGTAAAGATATATGTGTGTACGTCTGTGTATGAAGTGTCTAAGATACTGCTAAAGCACTTATTAGATAGAAAATTATAGAAAGGAATAGTTATATTGTTTAGAAAAGAAGAAAGTTTTATCAATAACCTCAGCTCCTGCAGCAATAAAGTCCAACAAAAATAGCAAGTTAAGCCTAAAACACTAAAACACTTATCTGAAAAAGAACTTAGACTCAGAATATTCAAAAAATATGCAATGCTCAATTACCCAAAACAATCTAGTCAATTAAAAAAATTGGTATACCATTTGAACAACTACTTCACCAAAGAAGGCATACAGACAACAAACAAGTACATGAAATAATGTTTAGCATCATTCTTCACTAATGAAATGAAATGCAAATTGCTATGACAATTAGGTATGTGGCTCAATTGTACAGCACTTACTTAGCATGAATGAGGTCCTGGCTCTAACCTCCACCACCACATACACACACACACACACACACAATATAGTGTGACAGTGACATACTATTATACATCCATTAGAAATGCAAAATAGGGCCGGTGAGACAGCTCAGTGGCATAAGCGCCTGCCTGGCAAGTGCAAGGTCCTGAGTTCGCCTTCCGGTACCCACATAAAGGGAAAAAAGGGCCGGTGATATCGTTCAGTGGCACAAGCGCTTGCTGGCACGTGAGGTCCTGAGGTCGACTCCTGGTACCCACATAAAAAAAAAAAATACAAAATAGTTGAAGTGACCACTGTGGGCAAAAGTGTAGAGGAAATTTAAACATTAGTTTAAATATGGAACTGGTACAACTTTGAAAACAAGCATGGTATTTTCCTTAAAAGTTAAAAACACTTAAAATTTGATCCAGCCTTTAGTCCTAAAGAAAGAGTGTGTCCATACAAACACTAATATAAAAAGTCATAAAAGATTGATCTGTAACATAATAAAATTGAAATCATCACATATTAGTGAGAAAATAGTATTTATATCCATATAGCAGAATTATTTTTGGCAATATTAAGAAATAAATATTTTATATAACTATCAACATTGATAAGTCTCAACATAGTTCAACTAGTGAAATAACACAGACAAGAATACATATGTCATGCTATGGTTTCGATCTAAAGCATTCTCCCCAAAGTCTCATGTGTTCAACAGTGGGGACTTTGGCAGATGATTGTATTCTGGAGGCCTCATACTCAGACCTAGTTGAAGGAGGTGGGTTACTGGAGGCGTGACATGGAAGCTTTTCCACCTTTTCTTTTTTCCCTTTCTGTTTCCTGACTGCATTAGTAAATGTTTTCCAGTAGGCCCTTCCACCATGTTGTTTGTGAGATGGAGCCAGCCAGCTATCCACAGAAAAAGCCCTCTAAAACCTAGAGCCAAAATAAACTCATTTAAACTGCAATTGGTGGGTAATATATCCAGTGACAAGAAAGTGACTAAAATAGAAAACTTCTATCACAGCAGTGGGATCCTTTCTTTGACCATATGACAATGAGTTCTAAAAGCCTTTAGAATCAGTTTGCAGGAGCAGTTTGGAAAGGTTTAGAAATGGAGGTTGGAGAACCCTTAGCAGAGCCTAAGGAGCAATTCTGGTGGGAACTCAGAAGGCCACAATTCTGATAGGAATGCAGGTAGTAAAGGTCAGCTTCATGAGGTTACAGATGAGAATGAGGACTATATTGGCAAATGAATGAGTGACAAGGAGTGCTACAGTTTGCTCGTGTCCTAAAAAATTTATGGAAGGGTGAAATGAAGAGTGGCAAATTGGCAAAGTAACTGATCTTGTGGAGGAAATTTTGAGGCAGGCAAATAGTCAGGCTGTAGCTTTGATTATCCTGGAAACTTTTAATTATGTCTACAGTGAGTATCAGGATAAAAAAGCAAAGCTGAATGATTTGAAAATTTTGCAGTTTGGCTGTAAGCAAGTACATGTAAATTTGGGCTCAAGGAGAGCATAGTTGCTTAAACACTAAATGCCACTGAAAAGAAGCTAAATAGTTTATAGCAGGACAGTAGGATAAAGGCCTTGAGAGCATCTGAGGAATTGGCCAGACTCCTCTGATCACAGGCTCATGGATGTAAAAAGGTAATGTCCATTAAAAGATACTGCCTTCAGCAAAGAGCCCCAGAGTACACTGCTCACTTTGGCTTGCCTAGAGAAGTGTTTCCCCAAGTTCACTTTCCAAACATTAGAGACTAGAAGCCTCTGCAACCATGGTGCAAGGGGATCCAGCTACTCCTTGAGCTAGCAGCAGACATTGATGTTATCCATGTTGTGCTGGCTTTACAGACATGCGGAATGCATGAGCTGTAGGCCTCTGATCAGGTTTCAGGGAAAGGACTGCAGGCTTGGTTATATTGATATAGGAGAAATACAACTTCCACCCTGTTAGATATCAGATGTGCTGAGTTTGTGTCCCCTGAAATCAAATAATTAATTCCAAAGGACAAAGGAGGTGAAGGGTAGGAAAGGTTTTTTGTGGAACAGGAATAGCTCCTGAGGGACAGGAGGGGTCCCAAGCAGAATGCCACCAAGGCCCTTTGTTAGGGTAATTTATACAGCAAAGTCACAATGTAGGTCCAACATGGGTCAAACTACAATCAACCTGTAGGAATACAAATATAGTTGCTTAGCTAATATTGATCCAATAGGGAAGTGAGGCATGTAACAAGGCTATATGGCTGACATCATTAACCCTGGCTTATCTATAAATTCTAAAACAGGAACATTTTGGGAAGGAATGGGTCCAGGTGTTCTGGTCACCCACCAGGGTGTCTGATGCATATCTGGACTTAATGGACTGGGTGGTACCAATTAAAGTATAATCTCAAGTTTCCATTCATCCCTTAGGGAAGTATGCAAGTCTAGCCATTGTAACTTTATCTCAAATCCTTGCCTTCTTTAGATGCACCTCCAGCCATGGTTTTGATGTCTTCTCATCTTTTGCTTTGACTTCCTCTAGGGCCTGCCCCTATATGATTGCCTGTTAATTTCTATCTATCTTAACTGCCTGTAATAATATGACCATGAAAGGGTAAAGCATGCGGCTGTGAAAGTAAAGCCAAAGATGCAGTGAAAACCTCAGGATGTTTGAGATGCTAGAAACATGAAAAATGAATCAAGAAAAGTAAAGGACATTAAGAGAAGCAAGCCCAAGAGAGATGCTATATGAGTTATAACCAGCAAAGGCATAGAGGCAGGGCTGCTCAAACTCTTTGGAGCTCACATCTCACTGTGGGTGCTGGTTATGGAGCTATAGAAATTAATGTTGCCATACTGAGTTTCAGTCTTGCTTGGTCTGATTCCTTACTATTATCCTATTCCTACATTTTAGAATGAAAATCTTATGTCAGTTTTTCCATCACTAGGACAATTTACACCAAATCCTGAGCTTAAGGGAGGAGAGGTTTATTTTGGTTCATAGTTTTAGAGGATTTGGTCTATGGTCATTTGACTCTAAGGCAAAAATGGCATGAAAGAATAGCATAGCAGAGAAAAGGTGCTCATCCCATGGAAGTACAGACAATACAGGACTTGGAGACAAGAATACACCCTTTTAGGTGATGCCTGCATTGTCCCTCCTATTCCAACCGGGACCTACCTTCAAACACATGACACTTTTGAGGTACATTTTATATCTAAATCATAACATTCCACCTCTGCCCCCTAAAATATTCATGTCCATTTTATTATGTAAAATGTATTTAGTTCATTTGTAAGAGTCACCGAAGTCTTAACAGTTCCAGCATTGCTAAAAAGTCCAAGTACAAAGACTCCTCTGAGACTCAAGAAACTCTTACTTGTGAGCCTCTGTAAAAATCAAAAAGAAAGTTTTATACTTTTAACACACTGTGGTACAAGTTAAATATCCCTATTCCAATAGGGACGAATGGGTCATAGAAAGAAATCAGACCAAACTACAACTGAAAACCAGCAGGGGAAACATTGACTCTTAAAGCTCATTGACCAGCACCCAGGACAATGTGTGAGATGTGACGTTTTAAAAGCTTAGGGAGCCCTGACACTACATTGCAGGTCACAGCTTATATGGCCTCTCACATCTGCTGGCTCAGCATGCTGCCTGCAGGTTTCCTTGGCAGAGGGTCTACATTCATGGCATCTCTAACTTCCTGAGGTCTAATGCATCTTCATCTTTCCTCTCACAGTTTTATACATTGCTCTCTCAGCATCTCCTTGCCTAGCCTCTCAGACTTTTCTTTGAAATCTGGGTTGAAGCCTTCATGAACTCATGACTCCTACATTCTTCATGGCAGCACAACCAGTACCACATGCATGATGCCAAAGTCTGTTGCCTGACCAACTGATAGCCTGGCCCGCTTGTATCATGGCTGCAGCAGTCTGTGACTCCCTGGCTGGCTGAACTCAGATACATTTCGCTAGGCAGCCCTGACTGAGCAGAGTACGCTGTGGTTCTCTTCTTAAAGCAGGGTTTTTCAGAGTACAGTAGTTTATCCTTTTCCACACTTAGGGTTGAAAATGGTGAGGTTGTTCAATCACTGAGATGCCTTTAAGCCAACTTTTCTATTGTTCTGAAGCAAAGTACGAATGTTTCTTTTCAATGCTAACCTTTCCAGCAACACTACTCTCTTGGGCCCCAACTGTGGAAGCTTTTCCTTTTTGGTGAAACTTCAAATATGTCATATATCTGCTTTTTTCTCTAGATCCTCACTGTAGATCTGCTCAAAACCAGCAATATCCACGCCACAGCTGAATTTTGGGCTGCTTTGAAATTTCCTCTATCTGATCAGTTATTGCCACCTTTTAATTCAGCACTACACAAAGTCTTATGATATGGAAAAAGTGTAAACAAATTCTCTGCCAAAATGAAATACCCAAGTATACTTTCCAATATAGCTTTTATTCTTATCTGAAACTCCATAAGCCTGGGATTTACTATCTGCATAACTATCAGCATTCTAGTTTTCTGAATTCTGAATAGAATCAACCATCAAATTTGGCTTATACCACTCTAGGGGGTCTTATAGCCTGCATCTCCAAACCTATCCAAGCTCCTTGAATAAACCAGTTCCAAAGGTTCCTGAACACATGATCAAGTACATTCACAACAACGGGCCCCATATGGGCCCATTTCTGTGTCATTCAACTTGTCCATCACTGGGACAAAGCATCTGACACCCATAACTTAAAGGAGGAGAAGTTTATGCCCCCAGTTACTTCCTTCTCTTTCTGCTTACTGGCTGGCATGTGTTATGCAGCTCTCTTCCATAGTGCCCTTCACCATGCTATTTCTGTGTTAGAGCCAGCTGACCATGCATGGACTGAACCCTCTGAACTCATGAGCAAAAATAATTTATCCTTTTCTATGTTGCAGAGGTATGGTATTTTATCTTAATGATGGCAAACATGAGTACACAGTAAGATACTGGTTTTATATAAGTGCACACTAATTGATGGGTACTGGAAGTTAAGTGGTGGTATACATGGTAGGGATGTAGGAAATGGTGAGAGGGAAATTTCTAGTAGTGTGATATTCAATATTTTGATTATAGTGATATGTCAAGGCTTTCATTTACATCTGTTAAAACTGACCAAATTGTGCATATTAAAATTTTATAGTTTATTGTATGCCAATTGTACCTATACCAATAAATGGGACTCAGAGAAATATAGTCCACATACAGAATCCTATCTGTAAGCTTTTGTAGAATGTATACAACATAGGCCTAAAAATTTGTTCTTGTCATATCCCCATTTAACCTTAAATATTATATTGGATATATTCTATTTGAAGTTATAAACTCTTTGATAATTCTAATTTTTCATTGTTTTGTTTTCCACTCTTGTGATAAGAAATGAAAAATTTCAATGAAAAATTTTACTTCAGTGTTATAAAATTTTATATTATTCCTTGACCTATTTTATTTGTTAACTTTACTTTCCATCAAAAGATAAATAATTGGGTGTGTTAGTCCACTTCAATGTGTATTGAGCAAAATGTGTTGAAAGATATATATATATATATTTTTTATGTGGGTACCAGGAGTTGAACTCAGGACCTCGTGCTTGCCAGCAGGCGCTTGTGCTACTGAGCAATATCACCGGCCCCTTTTTTTTCCTTTATGTGGGTACCAGGAGTCGAACTCAGGACCTTGTGCTTGCCAGGCAGGCACTTATGCTGCTGAGCCATCTCACCAGCCCCATGAAAGGTATTTTTAAGGGCCTCTTATGTGCTAGATATTCAGATACATGGAATTATTTTAACCCTCTCATCAACTCTCTAAGTCTAAAAGTATTGGACCCACTTACAAATGAAATAGCAATGGTCTGAAAAATCTATGCAATGAATAAATGTTAAAATCACAAATGGAGTCTTGCTCCTAATAACTCCAGAGTGTCTGAACTTTATTATGAATTTGTCCACGTGCTGGTACAGTTCACATCCCTTTCTGCAGATGAAGATTTATGTGTCACTGTACAGATTTGACAGACCATGTCCACTGTTCCATATATTGCAACCTTCTTACAATTAGAGTCAATTTTGCATACGAATCCAACTTACCCTATTGAACTGTTTGAGGGAAATCAGTACTTACATAAAAATGAAAAAAAAATACATACAAATACTGAAAAGAAAACTAGAGTCCTAAAGTCCAGATTTATGAGAAAAATATCATAAACTTGGTAGAGCAAAATAAAATCTTTATTTTCTTTTATTTGTTTTCTTTACTCATTCCTCAAATATTTATATATCAGGAGTAAAAAATACATAAAATCAGTGCTCAAAAATAAATCAAATAATTATAAAACTTTGTTACAGATCCTCATTAGATCCTTCATTAAAACATTTTAAAAGGCAACGATGTGCAGGTATATAAATATATGACACTGAATGTCTGTCATAATGTATGCAAAAACTTCTAAAATCTTGGGCGGAGTAGGAGACCATACAAGCCTGTCAGGGACCAACAAGGTAAACACTGGATTTATTTGCTTCTAACAAAAAAACAAATTTAAAATACAAAAGCAGCACAAACATTGGAGAATGGTGACATCATCTAATGAAATGCCTTGCATTTTTTCCTATAGCGAAAGTGGGGATTTTGGCAAGATTTCAGGGGAGAGATGTAAAGCTGAATAAAAGAATGAAAAATCTCACTCATGTAAAGAGATGGGAAAACCTGAATTATTTGGTTAGAAGAAGGTGGTGAAAGAAGTTATTTTCAGAGCCTTCAAACAAAGAATTTTTATAAATGATAATGTTAGGTATCACAATATCTACCAGAAAGAATAAAAAGAAAATAGGCTTAATATATAGAATGAGGATTTTATCTAGTGATGCGTCTTTTTGTTTGCTTGCTTCCTTGCTTGTTTGAATAGATTGGGTTTGACAGATGTAGCTCTACTTTCACCTGATGACACCTAGTGATCCTTTCCCACACAAATATTCAGTGAACTTTATACAATATATCATCTGGAGATGGAACTGAGTAGACTTGACATTCCCTGTCCTTTCTTTAGTTGTAACTTAGAAATGCATTCCATGCTATAACAGGGTTCACTAGAGAAACAGAAATACAGTATATGTAAATGGATGGAATGATTTATAAGGTAGTCTTGCAAGGGTCAACAGGAAACATAAGGGTGGGAGAATGCAAAATGGACATCTAGGGTCTGAAGAGCCGAGGAACCAGTCAGAAGTCAAAAGTTGGGAGCTCACTGTTGCGAATCTGTGTTGGAAAGCCAATAGGTCTACCTTGGCAGTTTGACAAGTCTGCCTGGAAGACTGAGGAACTGGAGGCAAATGTCCAAAGGCAATGGTAAAGATCAGAGCTCTTCAAAAGAAGGAAAAGGAGAGGCTTCCTTCTTTTCCTTTATTCCATATAGGCTATAAGCCTATTTGTTGGTGCCACCCACATAGAGTGGGTCTTCCCTCCTTAGTTTATGGCCTATGTGTCAATCATCTGCAGACACACTTAGAGTTTTACTAATATGCTGGGTGGTTCTTTCTGAATTGGGTTGACATATCTTAATTAATGATCACACGTGTTATTTCAACAACATGGCTAGTGAGCCCTTTCCATCTGTCAGTAACATGCTGAAAATTACTGAGTTACAGCACTTAGCCAAAAAATGGAACCAAGTCTGTGAATAATTTTGCTCTATCAATAAAGGAGCTGTAAATTTCAGCTGTGAAAACTGAAAAGCATGAAAAAGTTCTGGATTTTAAGTTTGGCACTTCCACCCTCTCATCCCATGCCAATAGCTCTTGCATGATAGTCACACCTTTGGCCAATGGAGTAACATGTAATTACTTTAGATTTAATTATTCTAAGCTAAAATTTTTAGCATGTTCATTGCTTGAATTTGTTTCTTTGCCAGCAAGCACAGCATATAGTGCCAAGATTTAACCACATCTTCAAAAAAAAAGATATGGACAATTCAAGCTCACTGGTCAACTAACCAGTTTCATAATATAGCAAAAAAACAGAAAGTCATGCTTTCTTGCTTTTACACTTTTTATTACATTGCAACAAAGTAGTAATTTTCTGTTCAGCATGATAAAGATTTTGAAAGCATACCAAGAGTAAGTAATATTAGCATGAACAAATATTCTATTCTCAATAATCAATATTTTAAACAATTTAATAACCATTTATTCATCCAAATTTAATAGGAACAATGTATGACCAATTGACCAGAACCAATTCTCTTTATTAATAGATCTCTTGTACTTTTTATTCTTTATTTAGATTGAGAGGAAGTTTTGAATAAGAACACAATGCAGATTTCTTTTTAAAAAGCACTATTACGGTTCTTTATTGCTTATACACAGTTAACTTCTAAGAAATCCCTTCATTCACCAAAAGTACACCTGATATCTGCTATCTACTTGCAATCTGCACACACACACACATGCATGCACACACACACACACACACAAATATCCTCACATTTTCAAGGAATCCTACTTGATTCACCTATGTAGGAAACATAAAAAAAATTATATTATTGAAGATAATATCAGCTGGGAGTAATGACACACACATGTAATCCCAGCACTTGGGAGGCTGAGGCAGGAGGATCGTGGTGAGTTCAAAGCTAGTCTGGGCTACATAGAGAGACCCTGTCTCAAAAACAAACAAACAAACAAAAAAGAGATAATGTCGGGGAAGAGAAAATACCTGATTCAAAAATTAAATAATCCCTGTATTTTCAGTTAGTTAATCAAGAAATATTTACTACTCAACAACTACCATGTTCCAACATGAATAACACAATTTCTATCCTCAAGGGTTTCCATCCAGTAGAAAGATGACCTGGAAGATTAGTCTGTGCTGCTTTGTCTGTTCTGAAGAAATCAGACACAAATATAAAGTTCTAAACCAGGTATTTGAATTTTAGAATCAAGAATGAGGTTGGGGATAATGGAAGAAAACAACTATACAAAAGGTTTTTCTAGGTCAAAAAATGGACATTCTAAAAAATAATTAAGAAAAAAATCTTATCAAGTTTTGAAGGAGAGTTCAGTGTTTTTGTTATGAATAATTAGTATTCATTTATTTATTCATGTCTTTATATAAAATTACCCTAACAATTCTATAGAGTCATTGTCAAAAACAGAATGAGTGATTATTGATATCTACCACTGAATATATTTAGTCCTACTTTAGAAAACATAGTATCAACTGTCACGTTTAAATTTGTCTCTGGATTCACAATACAACTATGCCCTAAAGTTAACATATAACTTCTACTTCTTCAGTGAACTGCCTCAAGCTCCTAGGAAATTCATAAGCATTCATGAAATGAAACATCAAACAAAATCTACACACTGAAATAGAGACCATCTCCCTAAAGTTGCAGTGTCAAAACATAGTATAAAGTGAGAAAATCTTGGCACGTTGGAGGAAAGGAACAGGAAATGTGTTGCTTCTCACAGTTCACATGGAGGAGGACAATGTCCCTAAAATTGTGGCATGTCTGACACAAGATAGTAAGCAGTGGGTCACACTCCAGGTAATTCAAATATAAACATGTGCTGGCTAACACAGAATGGCTTGTGAATTCCCTTTCATTCTTCCTGGTTACTTTGTTATGAAAGGTTTTATTATGATGAGTTAGAGCTTCTCTGACATACAATTAATTTCTCAGCATTTTGATAGGTCATAGTCAAAGTAGAACTTTTTCAAAGTAGAATTTAATAAACTGTTTTCATTGTACTTACATTTTATTATTATTACCTTTATAGAAAGCCACTAGATTTTCATTTCGTGTCATATTTACTGGTGTGTCCTTGCAGGGCGTGAGTTTTTATTACCATGTTTAGAATTGCCCACTGATAAACTTGATAATAAAAAGCATATGACATTCAGTTGGTGTATTTTTGCTTTCAAATTTTCTACAGACAATGTATGCTTATATTGTCACTTTTATTCCCACTTGCTCCCTGTGAATTACAAAAGTTATTTTTCAAAAAATTATACTCAGGTGAACAAGGGATGGGTGGAGGGGAGAGAAAGGGAGAGGAAAGAAGATGAAAAAAGGAATTAAAATGTGGTATGTACATTACCAACTTCCCTTAAAGAACGTAAACATTATATACTATACTCATGTACTAATAAACTAAAATAAAAATTAAAAAGTGGATTAGGTTAAAATATTATTGGTGATGTTAATAATGAAAAATAATGCATTAGGACTAAATAAAAGTTTAAAAATTTGTATTTTAAAAAATCCTATTAAATTCTATATTTTTCTGATGGCATTTAGTCATTCCAAATACTTGAGATCACTTTTATATGTATTTCTTTGCTTTGCCTTCATGTATAGCAGGTCAAGGAAGCTGTTTTAATAGTAATAAATAAAAGTAAGGGTCTGGAGTCCTATTCCATGTACTTAAATGTATGTTTGCTTACTTTTTACCCATGTGGCAAGGAGAAAAGGATTTACACACCCTAGATCTCATACCTTTATGTACAAAATGGAAATAATAGCCACTTACAGAGTTGTTGTGTGAGGATTAAATGATATAATTCACATAAAGTACTTAGCATAATGCTTAGCACTTAATAAGCTTTTAAAAGTATTAACTGTCCTTATTATTATACTTTGAATTTCCTGAATCATGAAAATTATGGCTTATTTAACACTTTTCAGTTCTCATTATTTGAACAAATGAATATTATAAAGATACAAAAACAAGTTTAATCATATATGTAAAATATTAAGAAGAGACTAATAATACTAACAGGACCTGATTTCGCAAGATAGATTTATAGTTTCCAGGAATTTTATAGTACTTGGTATTTCCTTCTGTGAGGAACAGGAGGCATTAACTTGAGAGCCCTTTGAAGTTCAAAATTTTTCATAATTTTTTAGTTCCTCATGTGAAACACTAGTTTTTAAATTATATACTCCCAATACTAATTTTAGGAAACATATGAAAATCAATGATGCAATTATTATTTCTTCAGACATTTCAAAAAAGGATATGATGAATCCTGAAGGAATATATATATATATATTTATTTATTTATTTATTTATTTATTTATATAACTAAATGAAATATATACATATATTTCATTTTGTAGTAGTAACTTCAATGTTCTTCTAACTCAGTGAGATATTCTTAAATAAAAAGAAACAGTTATCACAACGTAGAGTTCATAAAATGTTTTATGCATCCTGGAGGTAGTTTTTTATACTTCTATGATTCCTCAGTAATTAACTAAATGTGGTTTTCAATTCACAATTCCTGGCTTTTTCAGTCTCGTGGTTTTGCACATTGTAAGAATCACGCTAAAGAATTGGGCAATTGTTTCAAATGTCTTTCTTATAAGAGTAATCATGGTCAAACTGGGTGTACACTAATTGTACCAACAGTAAATTCATACACAGAATTTCTAGAACAGATATTCAAAAAACAATGTAGCAAACTATCATCTATGATGATTTTAAGAAGCACTTGTAAATATCCATATAAGGCATCTTAATTCCTAATATATAGATATAATTGTTAATTGGCATAATCATATGATGTTTATGTAGCAAAATCATAATTAATTAGAATTAAACAATATATTGGGTTTTCTGACGAGATTTTATTTTTGCCACCCAGGACACAATTACAAAGAATAAATATTAATAAAGTCCAAATTTTATTTAAAAATTTTAATCTAAAAAATGTTTGAATGAAGTTCCTTAAACTATACATACTAATAAGTCATACAAAACCTTTTTGCCAGTGTACAACTTCATAATTAAGCAAATTACATTAAAACTTTAGAAATGTTTTCAAGAAGGTGAAACAGCTTACATGTTACACATTCAACAGCTTAATTAAATTTCATGTTAAATAATTTATAATATTTTAAAGTAAGTTTTTAAAGTTATGACATGGGATTTTCACTGGATCTGCCACTCAATATTATTAAATATTATCACAATTCATAAATGAATGAATGTAATAAACTAAAATAAACAAGTGTATACTTACTTTAAATTTTATTTTGGTGTTTATAACCTATACCTATGAAACCACTATTGCAGATACTCACATGCTCTGTAACTTTTTATTCACTTAGATTTAATATTAATATATGGACAAGTTGAAAATCTGGTTGCCCTCGTAAGATATATAGTACATGTAATCCAAATACTATTAACCAAAACATAGTTCTGAAAACATATTTAAATTACATGAACTTCAATAAATCGTATTGCATTGCATTTCTTCTACTTTTTCTTAAATATCAATCAAAATCCTATATCTGTATCAAAAGGGGACACCTGCAGGCTGGTGGTGTCTCTATCTCAGGACATAGAATTAAGAAGGAAAGTGAAGTCCGAGAGACACCATGATTCACAGGAATGAGAAATTTCCAGTTACAATGATCAGTTCTTTTGTTCTCAAACCCTAGAATAATATTCTCCAATAAGTTCCACTTTAGGTCAAATGAAAATTTCTCCTGTAAAATTTCTGTGGAAAGTCCTTTTACAATAATATCAAGATATTTGATTAAATGGCAGTGGTAATTCAAAGAATAAGCAATAACTTACTCTCATACCCACAACCCAGCAAGAAGTGCTGGTTATTTTAAAGTAAGTCCTACTTCACATCTTATTCTACTTCCATTATTTTCTATATAATCACTGAATATTTATAAATGGTGCCTTACTTATTCTAAATGTAACCCAGAGCCCTTGCATCCTAAGCAATAAAATTAAAACTGATTGGACATTAGAATAATCATCTGTACAAATTTTTTTAGTATAACAGGTTACAAAGCCAATAAATTTTACAGTTATAATTCTAAAATAGTTTTCCCCTTCCCTTTATATTATGTTCAAAAATGTTAATGGTGGAAAATTGCTAACCTTTTCGTAAGTAAAATATGATACTATCAGGTTTCTCAAGGTAATTTTAAGTTACAAGTGCAAATCAAAAATTTTAAATAATTTAAAAATTATACTTTTTTTACAACACTAGCAGGTGTTGGAGGGTGCTGGAGAAAAGCAATATGAACTTTCTAATTATTTATGTTCACTAACATACCACTTAATCATACAAACATGACACAAAGGAAAATTAAATAACACCTGAAAACACAGATTATAGAATATTCTCTACAGAAATGACTCACCCAAGGAGGAAAAAGATGGTGGATGAGTAAGAAGCAGGCAGCGAAACTCTCTCTAAAAGTTACCATTGGAACACAGGAATATAGCAACCGGGAAAGCGCAGGGGGGGGGAGATGCCTCCCCCGAACCCAGAAAAGTTCTGAAGCGCAATCTGGGACCCCCTGGCACCAGTGAAGGGTACTTTCTAACAAAGAAGGAGCAGACCGCGCGCGCGCACCTTCTACCATCCCAGGAATCGCAGCGCGACAGAAGCTCAATTCTACGGACACAGGGTGACAGCTGGCTCCCAGGAAGCCCACAAGGAGGATCCTGAGACAGCTGCAAGGCGGGGGAGCAGCGGAGAACTGCGCTGGCCAGCGGTGAGTGTCTCTCAGCCACAGCTGTCCCGCGCCAGAGAGCGACTGGCCGGGTGCCATTGTGGGGGGTGCGGCGAAACTCAGAGCGGCGCGAAAGAAAAACAGCGCTGGACACTCGCGCTCCGGACAGGGCAGTGCGGGGCCTCTCAGGCCCACGAAAGTGTGCTGAGGGCAGCAGGCGAACGAGACTGGTCTCTCAGCCACACCTGTCCTGTGCCAGAGAGCAACTGGCCCAGCGCCATTGTGGGGGGCGTGGTGAAAATCAGAGCAGCGGGAAACCAGTGCAGGGAACCCGTGCTCCGGACAGCGCACCGCGCCTCTCAGGCCCAGGGATAGTGAAAGGGCACTGAGAGCCGCAGGCGAGCTAGACTGGTCTCTGCCTGAAAGTACGTGCTTCTGCTCACCGCCCTGCCAGAGGGCCGCTCCTGGCTTACTGGGACCGACCTGCACGGAACAGGACTCTCACCACACGGTGCCTGCCTACAGCAGAGTCAACACCTGGAACTGATTCTTTTTATTTATTTTTATTTTTATTTTTATTTTTTTCTCTCTCATTTGTTTTTTGTTCTGGCGAAGGGTTTTTTTTTTTTTTTTTTTTTTTTTTTTTGGTGGGGTTTTATTTTTGTTTTGTCTGTTTTATTGTTTTTATCTTCGTTTTTGTTTCTGTATGTGTATTTGCTCTTTCCTTCATTATTCTCTCTGGTTTTTTATATGAGTGTAAACAGCGCCTCTAACCTCTTTGTGATTGTGGTTGTGATCTGTTCTTCCTTTTATCCCTTCCTTCTCTTTTTACCACCAGTCCTCTGCATCAGTGTCCCAATGTTAGTGGGATCCCTCTTGGTCCTCTAACCTTACATCTAATTCCTTCCTATTCTCCCAATACTCTATTTCCTCCTTAACTCATTTTAAATTTAAACTCCTCAGGGAAAAATTGACATACATAGGACTTGTATACTGCATATAATTTTTCTGGTGTGTTTTAGATTTTGTTATATAACCGCAACTCTATACAGCTAAAAGTGGTAAATAACTGGTTAGCTCAGTCTGTCATTTTCTAGGCTGTGTTTGATGCTTTAGTTACCATTATAGCCAAATGTGAAATAATTGTACTAAACATCTTTCCTTCCTGATATTTCGTGATTGAGATTGACTAAGGGACACAGAAAATACAGTGGCACAGTACCAAAGAATCAAGGACTGGGCCAGACAGGTAGCAACTTCGCATATCCAACGAATTGAAGATTTTGGATCTGGCAGAAAGCTCAAAACCCAAAAGCAAGCTCCACTTGGAAGATACTTCAGAGAAGTAGTCATCTTCTAAAGATCTTAAACACTAGCAATAAAGTAACCTACCATAGGTAATTTGCAAACATCACCCCAGGAATTAAAGAAAGAAAAAATGAGACGACACTTAAACAAGATGCAACCCCACACATCCAATTCACCAAAGGCAAACCTAGGGGGCAACGAGGTGGGACAATCCGAAAGCCACCCACCTGGCTTATCTGAAGTGGTAACAACAAAGCAACTGAATGAGGCTCTGGAAAAAATTAAAACAGAAATAATCTCACAGATAACTGCAGAGATAATGTCCACAGTGAAGACCATGCTTAAGGACACTATAGCTGATACAGACAAAAAAAATAGATGAGCTTAAGAAAACTATAGAAACCATGAATGCTCAGCATAGGAAAGAAATGGAATCCATAAGGCAGATTCAAGCAGATATCCAAGAGATAAAAAATTCCATTGAAAGTATCTGTAGCAGATTAAGCCAATGCGAGGACAGATATAGAAGACAGGCTTGCAGTTAGTGATCATGAAAAGGAAGAATTCTTAAAAACAGCAAGGGACCATGAAAAATCAATTCAGCAGCTGCTAGATGACTCAAAGATCAACAACTTAAGAATAATTGGAATAAATGAAAAAGCAGGAGATAGCATCAATGACATTAAAACCTTGTTCAAAGACATAATCAGGGAGAACTTTCCTGGAAGAGAAAAACAATTTGACGCCCCTATAAGTGAAGCTTTTAGAACACCAACTAGATATGATCAAAAAAAAAAACTTCAGCCAGACATACTATAGTCAAGATCCCAGAAATTCAACAGAAGGGCAGAATCTTAAAAGCTGTTAGGGAGAAGAGACAAATCACCTATAAAGGAAAACCCATCAGAATCACAGCTGACTTTTCAGCACAAACCCTCAAGTCAAGAAGAGCTTGGAATGATGTATTTCAAGCTCTAAAGGAAAATAATTTTCAACCCAGATTGATGTACCCCGCAAAACTATCTTTCAAAATTGATGGAGAAATAAAATACTTTCATGACAAAGAACATCTGAGAAAATTTATGACCACCAAACCAGCACTCCAAAATGTTCTGAAGGACATTCTAGAAAGAGATAGGAACCCCAACAGAAGGAATCCACCAGGCAGGGCAGGTAATTAAATAGCACGAAAGGGGAAAAACAAAGAGTAGGAACCATCAACAGGAAAATATCATGACAAGTATAAGTCAATACATATCAGTTTTAACCATCAATGTTAACGGTCTCAATTCACCAATCAAAAGGCACAGACTGGCGAAATGGATCAAGAAGCAAGATCCAACAATATGCTGTATACAAGAAACACATTTAATTCAGAAAGAAATTCATAGACTGAAAGTCAAAGGATGGAAAACAATACTCCATGCCACAGGAACCCAGAAAAAAGCAGGGGTAGCTATTCTTTTTGCAGACAAAGTGAACTTCAAGCCAAGAAGGATTCAGAGAGATAAAGACGGTCATTACATCCTTGTAAAGGGAACAATCCAAGAGGAAGAGATAACGATCATAAATATATATGCGTCAAATACCAGTGCACCCAGCTATATAAAACAAGTACTAAAGGACATGAAAAATCAAATAAGCACTAATACAATTATATTGGGAGATCTCAATACTCCACTGTCACAAAAAGACAGATCAACTGGACAGAAAATCAATAATGAAATAGTAGAACTGAACCAAACTTTTGAACAAATGGACTTAGTAGATGTCTACAGAGTGTTCCACCCCACAACATCAGAATACACATTCTTCTCAGCTGCACATCGGACGTTCTCCAAAATAGACCACATACTAGCTCATAAAACCTGCTTAAGTAAATGCAAACGAATTGAAATTATCCCATGCATATTATCAGACCATAGTGCAATGAAATTGGAAATCAATGGCAAAAGATCTCACAAAAACTCCCTAAACACATGGAAATTAAACAGCACCCTCCTGAACAACAAATGGGTCACAGATGAAATTAAAGAAGAAATTAGACACTTTCTACAACTGAATGATAATGACAGTACAACATACCGGAACTTATGGGATACAATGAAAGCAGTCCTAAGAGGGAAATTTATAGCATTAAGTACTTATATCAGGAAAATAGAGCAAGCACAAATAAACAACTTAAGGGTGAACCTCGAGCTTCTAGAAAAAGAAGAGCAGGTTAAGCCAAAAGCCCGTACAAGGGAGGAAATTATAAAGATCAGAGCAGACATTAATGTATTGGAGACTAAAAAAACAATACAAAGAATCAATGAAGCAAAAAGTTGGTTCTTTGAAAGAATAAATAAGATTGACAAACCCTTATCCAACCTTATTAAAAAAAGAAAAGAAAAGACTCAAATCCATGCAATTGAAAATGAAAAGGGTGATATCACGACGGACCCTGCAGAAATCCAGAAGATCATCTATACCTATTTTGAAAATTTATATTCTACTAAGATGGAAAATGCAGAAGAAATGGACAGATTCCTAGATTCGTATGAATTACCAAAGCTGAATCAAGAAGATTTAAAAATCCTAAATAAACCAATATCAACCAATGAAATAGAAGATGTAATTAAAAACCTCCCAACAAAGAAAAGCCCAGGCCCTGATGGATTCACTGCCAAATTCTACAAGAAATTTAGAGAAGACCTAACGCCCCTACTTCTCAAACTTTTCAATGAAATTGAAAGGGAAGCAATACGCCCAAATCCATTCCTGGAAGCAAGCATTACCCTGATACCAAAACCAGAGAAGGACCCAATTAAGAAAGAGAACTACAGGCCAATCTCCCTAATGAACATAGATGCAAAAATCCTTAATAAGATACTGGCAAACAGAATCCAACAAATCATCAAGAAGATTATACACCATGACCAAGTTAGATTCATCCCAGGGATGCAGGGATGGTTCAACATACGTAAATGAATAAATGTAATACACCATATTAACAGAACCAAAGACAAAAATCACATGATCATCTCAATAGATGCAGAAAAAGCTTTTGACAAAGTCCAGCACCTTTTCATGATAAAAACCCTACAGAAAATTGGAATAGAGGGTCTTTATCTCAATCTGGTAAAAGCTATCTATGACAAACCAACAGCCAATATTATACTAAATGGCCAAAAACTGAAAGCCTTCCCTCTAAAATCAGGAACAAGACAAGGATGTCCACTGTCCCCACTCTTATTCAACATAGTTCTGGAAACTTTAGCCAGAGCAATTAGACAAGAGAAAGAAATAAAAGGAATAATGATTGGAAAGGAAGAAGTTAAATTATCATTATTTGCAGATGACATGATACTCTACACAGAAGACCCCAAAAACTCCACTAAAAAACTGCTAGATTTAATAAGCAAATTCAGTAGTGTAGCTGGATACAAAGTCAATACTCAAAAGTCAATAGCCTTCCTGTACACAAATAACAAACTTACTGAAAGAGAAATTAGGGAAACAATACCTTTCACAATAACATCCAAAAAAATGAAATACCTAGGAATCAACCTCACAAAGGATGTAAAAGACCTCTACACTGAAAACTACAGTACTCTGAAAAAGGAGATTGAAGAGGATATCAGAAAATGGAAAGGTATCCCTTGCTCCTGGATAGGAAGAACCAATATAGTGAAAATGGCCATACTTCCAAAATTGTTATACAGATTTAATGCAATTCCAATCAAAATTCCAACAGCATATCTCACAGAATTAGAGAAAACAATCCTAAAATTCATTTGGAATCAGAAGAGACCTAGAATAGCAAAGGCAATTCTGGGCAACAAAGGCAAGGCAGGGGGCATCACAATCCCCGACTTGAAATTATACTATAAAGCTACTGTGATAAAAACAGTGTGGTACTGGCAAAAAAACAGACCTGAAGTTCAATGGAACAGATTAGAAGATGCTGAAACAACCCCAGACATACTAAGCCACCTTATCTTTGACAAAGGTGCCAAACACATTCAGTGGAAGAAAGATAGCCTCTTTAATAAATGGTGCTGGAAAAACTGGCTCTACACATGCCGAAGATTAAAACTAGACCCATATCTTTCACCATGCACTAAACTAAATTCAAAATGGATCAGAGATCTAAATATTAAAACAGAAACATTAAATCTGCTGGAAGGTAGGATAGGTAAAACCCTTGGAGACATTGGTGTAGGCAAAGACTTTATGAATAAAAACTCAACCGCACGGGAACTATCCCAAAGAATCAATAACTGGGATCTCATCTTATTAAAAAGCTTTTGCACAGCAAGAGAAACCACCAACAGAATGAAGAGACAACCCACAACGTGGGAAAAAATGTTTGCCAGCTGTTCCTCAGACAAAGGATTACTATCGAGAACATATAAAGAACTCAAAAAAATCAGACCTCCCAAATTTAAAGACCCACTCCAAAAATGGGCATCTGAGATGAATACACATTTCTCAGATGAAGAAATACTAATGGCAAATAAATATACAAAAAAATGTGCAACATCACTAGTCATTCGAGAGATGCAAATTAAAACAACACTGAGATACCATCTCACCCCAGAAAGAATGGCTACTATAAAGAAATCAACTAATAACAAATGCTGGAGGGGCTGTGGGGAAAAAGGAACCCTTCTTCACTGTTGGTGGGAGTGTCGACTGGTACAGCCACTGTGGAAGTCAGTGTGGAGATTCCTCAAAAAACTAGGGTTGGAGGTCCCATTTGACCCAGCTATTCCCCTTCTGGGCATCTTCCCAGAAGAATTAAAAACATCGTACCACAGCGATATATGTGCACCCACGTTTATAGCAGCACAATTTGTAATAGCCAGATCTTGGAAACAACCCAAATGCCCATCAACTGAGGAATGGATAAGAAAGATGTGGTATTTTTATACAATGGAGTACTATTCAGCCATAAAGAAGGATAAACTGGAGACTTTTATAGGTAAATGGATGCAACTCGAGAAAATACTCATAAGTGAAATAAACCAGAAGCACATGTGTAAGCATCATATTGTCGCTCTAGTATGAGAAACTGAAAGAGTAAATAAGATCCAAAATGTACAATAGACATGGTGAATCAAAAAGAAACTGGTCAAAAGGAAAGAGAGACTGGAATAGGGAAAAGAAAGAAGGGAAAGGGAAAAAAATGTATATATATATAAGATGGTTAAGATAGATACACTACCAATTTTACTTAGTTCATTGAAGAGTAAGGTTTGTGCCAATAATGTTTGGACAATTGAATGCTAATGTCTGGTATTCTGAATAACTAACTTAAAGATAGTAATACGTAATGTATTAACCATTGTTACCTTCCTATTATGTTGTTTTGAAAATTTGTTCTTCTTTTGATTTGTTTTGTTTTTTTCTTCTCTTTACAATAAAAAAAAAGAAATGACTCACCCAAAATATGCTTTAATAGAATCTTATAAACAAAATCTTATAAACTAAAAGAAAAACATTTTTTCCCAAACGTAGGCTGAATGAAGTAGATATTTCGAAGTTCTACATTTCACATTTTTTCTTTTCTAATGTGTCTAATTCTTGCTCTTTTCAAATTCTGTTACAAATCTGTAACATGCAGATTAGTGTACATGTATTTAATGTGCTTGTATGTGTGTGCTTTTATTTTGTATTTTTAAAGGACCAAGTATGCTTGGCACAGGATAAGAAAAGCTATATGAGAAAGAGGAAATTTTTTCAAACAAAAATATCTTAGAATATTATATTCTTGATTCAATAACTTTTAAAAAATTCAACTACATAAACCTGACTTTCCAATTAAAATGAACAGAGCTCTTGTGAATTCAATTTTAATTCTCACTGGACAAAGAGCTATTTCCTTTCATGGGATTTAGTACAGACTATGCAGAGTCTAGAATACTTGGTATCTCCCAACACATTATGTGGGCTCCTTGTTACCTTTGTGCAATAGCATTTAAATTTCATAATTTTCTTTCATTAAGAGAGAAAAGTAACTTTAAAAAGAAATATATACAAATAATTGCACATCTCTTTGATAGAGATTGTTAATACATGAAACTTAAAAACACTAAATATGCTTATTTCACTTAAAATGATTTAGAGATTCATATATCAGTCATTAATTCCTTTGTATTAAAGAAGAAATTTCCTGGTTCCTTTCATATATTCACCCTCTGCTTTAAGGGCTGTATGAGAATAACACTCTTTCAACACCAAAGAGATGTTTTCTCTCTCACACACATACATATACACATACACATATACATACACAAAAAAACACACAAGCCAATGTCATTGAGGGGAAAGGGAGAAAAGGTTGAATTTCACAAAGGAAACAGATGGGTGAGAGAAAACCATGATATACCAAGATTTTCATCATAGAATACAGTGATGTAATAGTGTAAAAGTATTCACGAATTAACAGAAGCTTCTTTACACGTAGCAAATAATTGCCACACGTGACCAAGTTTTTTGTAAACTGTATTTATTTCATTAAATTTTACTTTAAGATTTTAGAAACGTACCAGAAGTTAAATTACTATTTAAAAATACTTCCTTTAAAAAGAAAGATGGCCGCATATATATGTATCATCTGGGGTCAAATAAGTGCAAAAGATTGGAAAGCAGTGAAATATTGAGGCATTCATTTCTCTTCCTTCTATTTGACATTGCCTCACTAGTGTCTGACAGAGTCAGGAGCAGAACAGGCAAATTCCACCTCAACAATCCCTAAGTTATGGTGCAGAAGTTTCTTCCAGACAAGTATTAAAAATAGAACGTCCACTTCTGGATCCTGAGAAATTGTCAGAAAAAAAAAAAGAAAGAAAGAAAGGCTGGATCTGAGTTAGAAGTTAGGCCACATATGTCTTTGAGAGATCACAGCAGCATCTAGAGTGATAGAAGTCAGGGACAATGAAAACATGAACACCACAATGACCTGTAGTTCACCAGCAGAGAGTCCATCTTCTAGGAAAAACACCTCGCATTGGATGTCAGCAAAACTTAGGAGCGAGCCTATGACTTTACAAGGGAGTGGTAGATAAACATGAAATAATTCTCCCAGCTCCTCCCAAGAGCTGGGAACTTCGCAGGATCATGTGTTCATGTGAGAACTTGACTCAAGAAGTTTCATGTATCAACAGAAACTTAAGACCAGATGGTAGCTCACCAGGAATGGAGACGTGGATGTACACTGAAAGACACTCAAACACTGCGAGGTGATGGCTCCCTCTACACGCCACAGCCCAAGCTACAGTACAAATCCAGATCGGAACCAACACTCAGCAGAGAACAACAAAGGACCAGAGCATGTGCAGGTGGAAGGTCCTTCCTCCTTCCTGACTGCTAACGTGAAGGCCCACAATCCCACTTCTGTAAATGTTTAAGAAGAGAGATATTCCAAGACTATATGTTAAAAACATTAAAATCTGCCTCCCAGCTGCCTTCCTCAATGACAATCTCCCCTTTTCCCACCACACATGCTACGTTTCAAAGTGACAGCCACATAGCAGGGTAGAGGCATTTGAGAAAATTCAGAACATTTGTTTGCTTGTCAAAATATGCATGTAAATATTGTAACCTATATTTAAACCCTGGAAACATGGATTAAAAGCACTAAACAGATGTCCTAACAAAATGCGGTAAGTGTGCACTCTTCTTCAACAGAATTTAGTATGTCACACTTTCCAGAGTATAACAGAAAATTTCCCCCATCAAAAATATGTATAATCACTGGAAATAATAGATCATTAGGATTGTTTTCCTAAGACTGTCTTCCATATAACTGTGTCTTTGGGACATGAAACCATTATTACTTGCCACAGAATCATAAAACTACTATTTATCATTCTGTGGGATTAATCTTCACAATTAATTCACAAAACAAAGCCTTGAACTGTATTCATCACCAGTTTTCTCGTAACAATTTTAAAGGACTTTAGTAGACTAGTTAATATAGCAGAGTATAACAGCACAGAGTTTCTACCACAGACTAATCTGAAATCATGTAACTAGCATTCATAAATGCCATTCTAAATATGATGGCTTTTCCAAAATCACTAAATTTATAAATAACTGAATTGCAATATCATGAACTTTTTTAATACAGTTAGAGTTATAGTCATCAGTACCAGAGGTTTCCTCTTCAGGCTCATTCCAGGCACTTCATCCCAAGGATAATTTAGCCTTTTGCTGAGGTAAGGTTTAGTTTCAAATGAGCTTTCGTACGATAACTAGAGCATCTAGTCAGGGAACTGAGACTTCATGGTTGTAGGAAATGTTGTGTGCTTAACTTGCTAATAAATGCTTAATAATTGTAATGTAGAAATAACCTTTAGTAAGGAACTAGATTAATAAATTATTTATGATTAATATACATGAACAAAAAGTATATCATTATATAATTTTTCAAAACCATGTAAACTTTTAGATTTATATTTTATTAGTAGTTGTTTACAGTACATAATGATTACATTTATCATGTTTGTACATGTACATAACACATCTTATTTCTTTTTTTGTCCTCTTCCCCTCTTCTTCCTCCCTGCTCCCTCCAAATTTTCTTCCCTTCCCCATGTGCAAAAGCTCTATTTTCACTTTTGTTTCAATATTTTTAAAATTCCTTTTCCATTCCTTCCATTGTCCCTCACTTTATTTCTTTATCTCCTTCCCATTTCAAAAAGATCTCCCTACTTCCTAATATCCATCTTTTGTTTTGTTTCTTATTTATCATTTGAGTTTCTCATATAAGAGAAATAAGGCAATATTTAAACTTGTATGTCTCATTTATTTCACTTAACATTATGGTCTCAAAATATATGTTTATATAACAATACTTTAAAATACATATGAATGGGCCAGGGATGTAGCTCAGAAACAAAGTGCCTGCTTTGCAAGTGCAAGGTCCTGACTTCAATTCCCAGTACCAAAAATAACTAAATAAATACATAAAATGCATATGAATGACTTCAGGATGCTCAGAGGAATAGAGGAGGAAGGTCAGAAGTACTACTTCATGATATGGATTTTTTTTTCTTTTGTGGGTACCGGGGGGTCGACCTCAGGACCTTGCGCGCCAACAGGCACCCGTGCTGCTGAGCGATATCACCGGCCCCTTTTTCGTATGTGGGATCCGGGAGTTGAACTCGGGCCCTCGCGCTTGCAAGGCAGGCGCTTATGCCGCTGAGCCATCTCACCGGCCTGATATGGATGTTTTAAAAGAGATATTATTAGCTGAAATTTTAAAATCTAGTAGAAATATGTCTTAGTTACTTTTCTGTCATTGCTGAGAGAAAATATCCAACGCCCAAGGTTAAAGGAGGAGAAGTTTATTTAGCTCACAGTTTGTAGAAGTTTCAGTCCATAATCAGCTGGCTCTAAGGCAGGGTGGCTTGGTAGAGGGGCAACAGTTCATGGTGGCAGAAGATGCCAAAAGCCACAAGAGAAGAGGGAAGAGGAAGCCTCTTTCTGTAGATTATATTGCATGCAGGCTACCTGCCCTAGGGCGGGTGTAGCACTTACACTCTTAATTCCAGCCTTAGACCATGAATCAATCACAAATTCTAGATTCAGATGATTCCAAAAAGCTCCCCTCCTATGACTGCATGAGGCTTTGGGGGGACATCCAGACACAAACCATAACAAAATGGCACATGATACTTAAAGTTTCTATACATGTCTGAATGTTTGTAATATTTTATACATTAATAGGTACTTATTTTAACTTTAAAAATATGTTAATTACTTTCTCGAGCAACCTGACTCAAAGTTCCTGGTGATTTAAAGCAAAATGAAAGTAAATGTTGACCAGTTCTACCTTTTTGTTTGAAAGGGTATAATGTCATGTTGGAAAAACAAAAGTTGCAGAAAGTACACAGCTATTCAGTAAGTTCAAGTTCCTTTCACAGACTCTTGCTAGGGTCATTATAGCCAGCGCATTAATGAAGGATAATTGGTCAAGCAATACATTACGTATTTTTTATTAATATAATCCACCATCACAGTTAAAAAAAATTGCACCAAGTATGGAGGAAGATAAAATATAGAAATATAGAAACAACATTCCAGCCGAGAAATTATTCAATGTTAAGTCATTATTTCACTTTGCTTTATTTTTTAATTTTAATTTTTATTTTTGTGGATACCAGGGGTCGAACTCAGGACCTCACATGCCAGCAGGCACCCGTGCCTCTGAGCTATCTCACCGGCCCCTCACTTTGCTTTAATAAAAATACAAAAGACATCTGAGTAAACAAGTTGATAATATGAGCTAGGCTAAAAAAGTCCTTTAGAATTGTTATGGGAAAACTGGTAATGAATATAGTTTGAGGCTTTATGAATTAATTGTGAAGATCAATCCCACAAAACGATAAATTGTAGCTTTATGATCCCGTGACAAGTTGTAATGGTTACATGTTCCAAAGGCACAGTTATATGGAACACATTATTCAGAAAACAAATGAAGAACATGCTATTATTGCCAGTGATTACACAGATTGTTCAATACAAATGGAATTTCAGAGAGTGTAACGATTGTGTTAGTTTTGTTTCCCCTACAAAGTTAAGTAAGAGTAACGTATAATCTAGCAAATTCATTTAAACAATTTTGACTATGAAGACTGGAAGTCTTATGTTTAGTTTGGAGAAAGTTTAGTTGGAGAGTTTGTCTTCTCTAATCAATTATTAAAATAATTGCTTTCTCTTCTCCAAGAACACAAAGTTGGGATATTTGCCTAGGAAACGGGGTTAATTACTGCTGGCAAAAGTTGATAAAATGAATTACACGTAAAAACTACTCTTCATTTCCATCTCATTCTTGACATTTTCAAAATATTGTGGGATGGATTGCATTAAACAAAATGAACATATTCTCCAAATCTACAATGTTCATTAAAAATCATTGTAAGTAAATAATTTAAGTGAAAATATTAATGTTTCAGAACCAAATGCTAACCTAAGTGATCACTGTTATTTACTAAAACAGAACACACGCTTTACTTTTCTTTTCTTTTCTTTTTTCCACTATGTTTAAAATGAAGAACAGTTATTGAATCAATGGAAAATCTCACAAATGTAAGCGAAAGACATGAAGTCTAGGACAATATGAAAATTGTCTTTTTTCTTGTTACGAGACACTGAAGTTTCATATCATGCCTACTCACCAATATGATGGTATTGTCCTAATTTTTTGATCTGTCATTTATAAATAGTCTTGGGTTATACTATGTGATACTTATTTTCTTTTTCATTTTATTTCTCTATGCTTTCTCTATGATAGGTAACTAAAATTTGTTATAATTCTATGAACACAGAAGCAAAACTTTCTCATTGAAACCTTTGTTTAATCAGAATTGTGTCCACATGTGTTTCACTGTGGCTTAGTTGATGACACAAGTGCAAACAGATCGGACACATTGTCACGAAACACTCACCGCAGTTGGCTTCATCCGATGCATCTGCGCAGTCTGGATCCTCGTCACAAACCCACAGCTTGGAAATGCAGTGTTTGGTAGTTTTACATTGGAAATAGTCTGGAGAACAGCTGTTTTCAGCTTAAGAGGAAAACAGCTATGAATACGTAGATTTGAAGGACAGCAGGCATTTTTACTTATAAAAAGCAATTAGAAAGTGTCTAAGACAGTGTATTCAAAGTGTATTTTCTTTTTAATTAACTGGGCTCTGAAGGTAAGGAATTTTAAATTTTTATTATTTGTAATATGTTCCCTTTCCAATATAAATAAATAAGGAACGCATATTTCTGCAATAATACATTGATAAAAATTAGAGTTTAAAACCTTTCTATTAGATATTTGAAAACAAATTTAAAAAACAAGGAATACAAGTTCTTTCAAAATAATTTTCAAGGTATGTTTAGAGATTTACACACATGCATTTTTATAAACAGAAAAAGACCAGAATTGGAAGACATTAAATGAATGAGGAAATAAAAACATAAAATTTAATCTAAGTTTCTAGATGTGTTGAGTTTTTGAGGGAAGTTGTGAACATCTGACTGAGACTGTAAACTGCATCACAAATCCTAGCCAGCTTAATGAATCAGCTTCTAGAATGGCCATAAAGACCTGGAAATGACTTTATTCTCAGCGCACCATCTTAATCAAATTGCTGGATGATTGCACATTATTTACGGATAAAAGTTTTAAAGGAATAAAATAAAACTTCAGCAAGCCAGAAATGTTGACAGTTGTGTTGAAAATGTGAAACTTGACAGGAGCTTAATCCTTCAGATGGTGCGTGTACGTGTGTGTGTGGGGGGGTTGTCCACATGCATACATGCATGACTATGTACTTCATGTATATGGTGTTCACTGTTTTAATTTCCACTTAATGTACTTAGATTTTTGGAAGGAGACTGAAATGCAGCATGAACAGAAAAAGTCATTTCTTCTTATTATTTCAAGTGGCCTGTTAAGATTTCTTAAACAGAATATTATTTATAATTCTTTACAAGTAACTCTGTGAGGGTATTTGCCTAAATTTTCAACTTCTTATCATAGTTTCAATTCGTATTTCATAGGGGAAATACTTCTAGTTGTAATAGAGTTCATTTTAAGCTACTACTTAACGATAGAAATAAATTACCAGTTTCTATTTAGTATGGGCAAAAAATCCATTTATGAAAAAATCCATAACCAACCACAATGTGGTTTCTCTCAATGATGATGTTGATGAATGGCTGTCTCACATGTTTGTCATAGCCCTTATGTAGATTTTAAACTTCTTAGTCCATCCAAATTAGCACCTATTAATACATGTTTGAACAATATCATTTCCTTGTTTTTCTATCTTGTAAAAATTTATGTTGAGTATTTTTCAAACCAATTTTTGTTGAGAGTCAAAAGCATAACAAGACAGGGCATTCTGAGGTGACTTACGGCAGTCTCTTTCATCTTCCTCGTCCCCACAGTCATCTTGCCCATTGCATCTGAGGTTTACCGGGATGCATTTCTGGTTCTTGGTACACTTGAACTGACCCGACAGGCAAACATGTGTGTCTAAAACAGAGTGAACAAAAAAATATGAACTGAGGTCTATGTCTGAGTTAAATCAATGTATCCATACTCAGTTAAAAATTAGATTTGTGGGGCTGGGGATATAGCTTAGCGGCACAGAGCCTGCCTGGCAAGCGTGAGGTTGTGAGTTTGATTCCAGCGCCAAAAAAAAAAAAAAAAAAAAAAAATTAGATTCATGCTTTTTAGGAATTTAATCACCTACCACAGTTGAGTTCATCTGAATTGTCCCCACAATCATTCTCTCCATCACAAATGAATGCAGGCAAAGCACAGAGTCCGGTTCCACACTGAAATCGGCCAGGCTGACATTTAAACTCAGCTGGGGAAGACAAATGCATAGGTATTATGTCTGGAACAGCACTTTTACCTTATGACATCTTAAACAGAGTTTTTCTGGCTTTCAAATATTGGTTATGTTTTTATATTAAATATATCCAGAGCACAACATAAATGTCTCACCTGTAGAGAGCTATTATATTCTTACAATACAGGTCAGCTATAAGCAACTTAGGGGGCCTCTGGATTAGATCTTATATACTAAATATTAAGAGGGATGGGACTAACAATACATAAATATGTAAAAACTGTATTTTAAAAAGCATAGATATATGGCCTCATTTCAGTGAAATGAGGTTGAAACATTAAGTTACAGAATAAAATTTACAAAAATAAAAAAAATTTCATTCTAATATTTTAAAAATAATTTATCCTTGTTCATCTTGTTGTCTATGATATGTCTATGCTGTGTATATCTGTCCTCAATGCATATTCTCTACTAATACTTGAAGCAATGCTTCCTCTATCACATCTAAATGAAAATTATTGATATTTATTTCTATAATGTCCATATATAAGGACAATGCTTCAAACATACTGCACATACAAATATATATACAGGCTATAATGAATAATTTACAAGTGATAATGCATTGTCTTTCTTTTTTTTTTTTGTGGGTACCAGGGGTCGACCTCAGGACCTCGCGCGCCAGGAGGCGCCCGTGCCGCTGAGCGATATCACTGGCCCTTTTTTTATATGTGAGTTCCAGGATTTGAACTCGGGCCCTCGCGCTTGCCAGGCAGGCGCTTACACTGCTGAGCCATCTCACTGGCCTTGCATTTTCTTTAGATATATTATTTGATTTTATATGATTAATAATAAAGCAGAATCCACTGTGAATCTACTTTGTACCAGGCAATGAGCTACACTCTATCACATTCAGTTTTTACATCAATTTCATAACCTTCTCTCTTTGGTATCACTAAGCCCATTTCATAAATGAGGAAATTCAGTGTCATGGATATTACTAATTCACCCCAGGATATATAACTTTCAAGTACCAGAGTTGGATTTCAGATCTAACTCTGAAGCCTCACAAATTCAGTGTTTGTGGTAGAATACTTATTTTTTGACTAATGATTCTACTGTACATTACTAATCACTGACTATGAGATTAATAACATGTTCTTCATTAGTTCAAATCAGTGAATCAAACATTAATATATGACATTTCAAACTTTCTTTGGCAAATAAATTATGGTTTTATTACAGTATTGGCTAAAAATGTAAATATTCTTTTAAAAATTGATCTTATTTGGTGTTTTAATTCCTTAGACAAAAGAGTTCTAAAATAGTGAGTTATTTACTTTCAATCTATAAAAATTGTTAATCAGTTTAAATGTTTAAACTATAGATACTTTCTTTTCTTATACACTGAATATATGCATTTCCTCTAACTCTATTGCTTTATGTATGATTTTCTTCAACATTCCTTTGACACCTAAACAGCCCTCCCATAAAAATGACTACATCTATGAAATAAATGCCTGATAGCATAAGCCTGTAATCTCAGCATTCTGGGAGGTTGGAGCAGAAGGACCACAAGTTCAAACCCAGTCTGGTCAACTTAGCAACTTAATAAGGGTTTGTCAAAATGGTAATTTTACTATTAAAGAATGAAAATGAAAGGTTTAGTTTTGTCAGCATGAATTGCTGTTAGGCATTTCTTAACTCTAGGCAAAGAAAATGATTGTAATAATTACAGTAGTTGCACTGGATTTTTGCGTGAGTGCTAAGCAGACGCTTGAAAACGTGAGTAGTCAGGTGAATGTACTGCCTCAATTTGGTGAGCATTATTTTTCCATTGGTTTGTTATGCTTGTCTATTTCCGTATTCTTCCAGTTGTGATATACAGCTACCTGTTAGTTTACTCACGGGGAATTAAAATGTAATGATTTTTCATCCGTGTGTATTGCTAACTGAATAATGCTATTATTATGCTAAAAAAGGAATGACTATGAAATAAGTGGGAAAACCAATATTTGTCTCTAGAATGATTCTTGCTGTTCTAGCATATCATAGGAAATTTAAGCACAAACTTATAATGGCATAAAATTCTTTATGCATCACTTTTAACTACATTTATGTAAATAGCATTATGTAACTTTATCAGTATGTGACTTTAGGAAAATCTTTCCTGCCTTCTTTAGTAATAGAAATTGTCAGTGGCTCTTAATACCTACAAATGTTGATGATGCAGCGACTCCAAAATGGTACTTAAACACTCCACAGACTCATGTATGTTATTTTCCATCTCCCCATCACTCTCAAAGTAAAGGGTCATGGCAATAGATATTCACCCACCAAGATCGAGTGAACACTTCTCTGCTAAAGACCACAGAGGTGATGTCACCAACACAATTAAAAGTTTATTTGCTAAAGGCCACAGAGATAGTGCCATCAATAAAATCAGGAAGGGCTACTAGAAAGAAAGATAAGGAAACACTGCCGTGACAATAGGCTGAGCAGACATTTGTTGGATATGACACCAAAAACATAGGTGACAAATGTAAAAAGAGATGAACGGCATTGTATTAAACTAAAATGATGGTTCTGCACAGCAAAGAAAGCATCAAGAATGAAGAGAGAGGCTATGAAATAGGAGAAAATATTTGCAAACCATATATCCTGATAAGAGGCTAATATTCCAAGTATATGAGAAACTCAACTTGATAGTAAGAAAACAAAAGATTAAATTAAATAATTGGCTAAGGACTTAATATAGAAATTTCTAAAAATAAAATATAGAAATAGACAAAATGTATATGAAGAAATGTTCAGCATTACTAATCATCTATCTATGTATCTATCTATCTGCCATCTATCTAGAGGGAGAGAGAGAAAGATTTACTACTAGATATATATGTAGTAGTTAAATTACTGAATCATGAAATGAAATATTAAAACAATATATCGAAAAGATATGTGCACTCTGTTAATTGCTACATCATTATTCATGTACTTTAAGATACAGAATCACCCTGTGCCATTCAATAGTTGAAAGAATGAATGGATACAGAAAATGTGGTATGTATGTCTATCAATCGAGCAATTGATCAATTGATAGATAGATACAAATATATATAAAGAAATGTTATTAAGCTTTAATAAAAATGAGTTTTTTTTGTATGTCACAACTTGCATGAAACTAGAGAATATTATGTTAAATGAAAAAATCAGTCATAGAAAGACATATATATCATCTCTTTTACATGCAGAATCTAAAAAACTTGAATTCACACAAAGAGAGCAAAATGATAGTTATCAGAGGCCTGGGGGATAGAGGAGATGTTGGTTAAAGGAAACAAAATATCAGACAGGAAGAATAAGTTAAAGAGACCTATCGTACATTTTAATAACTATACCTAATAGCAATATTATATATTTGAAAATTGTTAACAAAGTAGATTTCATGTGTTATCACAACTAACAAATGAAAAGCATGTGAGGTAATGCACATGTGAAATGCCATGAAAAAATGTATATATCATGCAGTACACCATAGATATATGTAATTATTATTTGCAAATTAAGAAATGAAATGTGTAGATATTAGTATTTACCCCTCAAAGACACTACATTAGTATTTTATCAGTATGTTTTCTGAAATTGGGTGAATGCAAAAAATGCATTCCATTAAATCTGTCATTTTTCATGGCAATATGAATCCAGCATGAAATTTCAGTTGATTAACATTAAAGATTGGGAGCTCCAAATATTTTAAAAGGAAGAGCATCAGTGTTCTTCACTTTATCATTGGTCATTGTGGTGATATTTACTTAGAAAAGACTGTATCTGGGTAGTAAAGGTCATCTTAATTCAATGACTAAATTAAAATATTCAATATTGTTTATTTTTGTGAGCTACAAATATAAATTAAGAAATAAGTGATAAATATCTTTTGATATATAAAACAGAGTAAGGTCACTAAATTAAATTTTTATATAGTAATTTTTGTAGTAGTTTATACAGTGGTTTAGAGAGAAAAAGTAGTTCATATATCTATCTATTTGGGTACAGATATAGATATATAGATATGTGTTTACTACTGGATATATATCCAGTAGTTAAATTACTAAATCATGAAATAAAAAATAAAATCAATATATTGAAAAGATACACTCAGTTAATTGCTACAGCATTATTCTATTTTACCTATTCTACTCATATACTATTTTGGGGTTGAAAGGGGCAGAGTCCTGCTAGGTAGTTCGTGCTGAACTACAATACCCGAGGCGGGCCTCAGAGTCACAGTGATCTTCCTGTTTCAGTTTCCATAGTGCTGGGGTTACAGGCGTGCACTACCATGCCTGGCCACACAATAGTCTTTATAAGTCGCCTATTATAATAAAAATAAAATGATTATTTAAAAAATTAAAGAACAGGAAATCTTTTTAATATATAAAGATTATATCAGAAAAGTATGACTTTTATAACTTTTTCCTTCTTATTGATTACTTGCTACTTTCAAACATACAAGCTACATGACACAACTTCTATCGCATGACAGACTTGGTTGTGACCAGAGAGATAGAACGCAGCTCACCTAAGTAACTTTCTAAAGTTTCTAAATTTGAAACAGGTTTCAAGTAACTAGCTTTCAGTGCAAACCTAAGAATCTTGAACTCAATTTTCAAGGCCAAATCATGGCAAACATCCACTGAGATGCTGAGGGAATTATCATGATTGACTAAAAGCATCTTCAACTTGACAGGACAGTATTAGAGTGACCTATGGAGTGAACTATCATTGGAAAGTCTATTGCCTGTCCATTACCACCAAAGTTACCAATGACTGTTGAAACAGTAGCACCTAAAAATGCCAATCACAGTCAGAAGGCATAATTGGTGGTCAATTTACTACAACTGGTGAGACTATATTAAATTGTCTCAAAGCAAACTAATCGTTATTATTGAAAAAAATCTGACTTTTAAAGGTTTTTTGGAATTTTAATATTGACGGAAAAATTGAAAATTTATATTCTTTAAAGGTAAGATTTCAGTCATTGTGTGGCATTCTAAAAACCTGCATATTCTTGCTTTCAATTTGGCTATATATTGGGCCAAAATTATGCCACTTATTACATTACAGAACACTACAGGAAGCGGTGTAATTATTCTACGTGAAATCAAATTTGATAAAGAAAAAGAAACATAAATTGCTGATGGTGTCATTCTAACTTTTAAAAGTGAGACATAATCAAGACATTGTCACATTTTTTGCTGTACTTTCAAGGATTGTCACATGAGCCCTTTGCATTTCCATTTTGGAAAAGTATTGTGTAAGCAAATACTTTAAATAGAGCTTCAGTTATCTAGGTCTGGAATGTAAGGAACTTTAAATTTTCAATTGCAATGTTTCCCCATGTACTCACGACAGTCATCGGGTTCATCAGATCCATCGCCACAGTCATCCACGGTGTCACATTTCCACCAGAATGGAATGCATTTGTCAGTTTTGCAACGAAACTTTCAAAAAAGGGGAAAAACATAAGGTCCATTTAAAATTTCACTGAAGCAGCACAGCTATCCTACTCTCTTGTAAATATGAATGATACTGGATTTCAAGCCTTCTACAACAGATAATAAACATATAAAAGGTAGCCACGTGATCTGCCAGGAAAAGTCCACTGTTCAGGGAAAGCTCCTGAGAGTTCCTGTGCGTACAGACCTACTTACTAAATGACGTACCGCCTCAGGGATCCTTGTGTTCCAAGAGCCAAGTTGAGTAGTTGCTATGGAAATTCTATGACCTAAAGAAACCTAAAATATTTACTCTGTAGGTCATTACATAAAAACCTTTGCTAAATACTAAACAAGGCTAAAAATTAGCAAGAATATCAGGAAAATATATCAAATGGTATTAATCTAGTTAATTTGAGTTAATTTATTGAATGACATTGTTTTCAGAGTCTTGGGCGAATCAGTACCTCTCAGCCTGTGTTCTTTAGCCTCTGGATGAGGAGCTGCTTATCATTGTGAGGAGCTGGTCCAGTTCTCTAATGCTGTGATTACATGGAAAATTCCTTCACACTAAAAACATCGCCTTTACCTATACTATCTGACCACATAAACTTTAAGAATACCTCTTTGAAACAATGGAGGTTAATACAGTTATTTTCAGATTTTAGAATGATTAATAAACACATAAAGCTTGTCAGGATAATAAATGGATGTGTTACAGTTTTTAAAAATCCTTTTTTATTGACATTTATTTTAATTTTTTTTTTATTTTAAAGAGAAGAAAAAACAAAACAAATCAAAAGAAGAACAAATTTTCAAACCAACATTATAGGAGGGTAACAATGGTTAATACATTACGTATTACTATCTTTAAGTTAGTTATTCAGGACACCAGACATTAGCATTCAATTGTCCAAACATTATTGGCACAAACCTTACTCTTCAATGAACTAAGTAAAAATGGTAGTGTATCTATCTTAACCATCTTATATATATATATATATACAATTTTTTTCCCTTTCCCTTCTTTCTTTTCCCTATTCCAGTCTCTCTTTCCTTTTGACCAGTTTCTGACATTTATTTTAAACAGGAGTAATTTTGTATGATAAGACTTATTAGGATTATATAAATGACTGAAATTGCATCCATATTTTTATTTGTTCTCTCGTCCTTTCTACTTAAAATACCTGAAGAAATATTCACAGAAAAGGTAATAATTCTACTAATTAGAAGAAGGAATAGAGTTTTGTTTTTAAATTGCCTTTTAAAATTAGCCATCAAATGGAAGATTAACAATCAAGGTGCTAGTTGAGACTGTTATGTGGTAATACTTAGGTATAGGTTTATTTAGCACACAGGAGGTTTGTTATTAGAGAAAAATTTCAGAACGTTATTATTGCATGCCACTTATTAGAAGTAAGGTGATCTGAACCCAAAACACACCATGTCAGAGCACAAAACTATTTTACCTGACAACACTACTGGATAATTGCTCACAGTGACTAAAAAAGATCAGTCAATTTATTCCTTAATGATCTCCAAATACAAATTATTTCCTTTCTTACGAACATGCAGATAGGAAAAAAGAAAAAAATCACACTTTCCATACAGAGAAAACCTGCATAAAACATAGTTGCCAATAAAAGTTTCAGTTTAAATTATTGAACCAAGCAATGTATAAAATTTGGTCAATTTCTTCTAGTATTGCCAAATTATTTTCTTTTTTATTTCAAAAGAAATTCTGTGAAAAGTACATTATAATATTACTTGAAATTTTAAAATTTATTTTCTTTTTGAAGTGTTTATAATTCCCAAGTGTGTGGCTGACAGAGAGCTGGCATTTATCTTAATGTATTACAGGCAAGAAAATTTTCTAACAGAAAAATATAGCCTCAGTTCAATTATCTCTAAAGAAAATGGATTAGCAATCTAAGAGTTTATGCACTTAAAATACTATTACTTTCTTCCAGTGAGAGAGAATTTCATGTTAGTTTTTGTGCAACTTGATGGTATCTTGGAATTGATTTAGGGTAGAGTTACATTAAATATGAGAATGAATTTTTCTTCCAGGGCAATATCGGATGGAATAGAGCAGTAGGAACCTAAAGGGTTCCTCTTCTTTAGGGAGACCCTAAATGTTGAAGTGACTTTCTCATATTCGCTTAGCCTGTGGTTACATCTGTTGTGGTTTTTCATAAATTACCAGAGGGGAAAAATTACCGTTATTCATAGTGACTGTCTAGGGATATGAGGCTACCTCTGAAAGCTAGTGCCCTGAACATTAAATATTTCCAGTCATTACAATATATCAAAGCACATTAGTAAGAGGATTGGAAGTCTCCTGAGTATCTTCAAAGTATTTCTGATTGTGTTTAGAAAAATATCTAAAATGTATTTTTTAAAAATTCAGTAAACGTATTTGATTTTAATCAATACCTGTTAGAATTACATATGACATGATAATTTTCTCTCCATTTGATTTTTTTTTTGTGTGTGTGAGTACCGGGGGGTCGACCTCAGGACCTTGCGCACCAGCAGGCGCCTGTGCCGCTGAGCGATATCACCGGCCCCTTTTTCGTATGTGGGTTCCGGGAGTCGAACTCGGGCCCTTGCGCTTGCCAGGCAGGCGCTTATGCCGCTGAGCCATCTCACCAGCCCTCCATTTGATTTTTAATAAGAACATATGAGTTTTGAGTTAAGACAAGCCAGGGTAAGATACATTTATGTTAACTTTTCATGCTAATCAGCATTTTATTCTCAGAATATTTCTTCTGTTTCATGTCTGAGCTTCACATTTTCACACTTACTATCAGTTGTTTAAAAGAGATCAATGATAAATATAAATATAAATTATTTTACACAGTAAATGTTCTGTAATACTATTATATTCATAAAATAAATTGCAGACTGCAATTATCACCCACAAAAAGAGGCTATGAAAAACTAAACACATGTCTGCTGATATGAATACAAGAACAAAATGCAAATCCTAGTATGGTGAATGATATTTGAACTATAAAAAGTCTCCACTTAAACCATAAGTAAAGCCATTTTTAAAAATTGATATTTCCCAACTAAAATGATTTAAATTAATCATGCTTATCAATGAGTCATATAAGAATTGATTACAGTTGAGCTTTTGCAGATCTCCACACTGTTTCACTCATTCTTATTACTGTGTTGTGCCAATTTTATTTTTCTAAAAATCCATCATACTTTGATATTTCTCTGTATTTCATTGGTAGTAATTATTAGGTGATAACGAATTAAACTTCCTCAGTAATTTTTATCAGAACACCTAAGCTATGATTGTGAACTACTAAGACTGTTTGCTGTTTTAAATGTCTGCCTCTGTGAAAACTGTGTTTCTATGAATTGATTTTTCTCTAAGAAGTTTATAAGAGTTTATTTTTTCTTTCCTGAGATCAAACAAACATCACTGGTAAAACAGCTCCATAAACCAAAAGACTCACAGGAATAGCCACTAATGGGTTGCATTAGCTGTTCATTACTATCTTTTTTATTGATGATAAGACAAATGAAATAATAACTTTTTTTTCAAGCAGTGCAGCTGAAGACAAAATTATCTGGTCCACATTTTGGTCTGTTTGTTCTGTTTCACTATTTTAAAAATCCATGGTGAAGATGATCAAGTATTTGAAAAATTCTAAGACTTGTAGTCTTGCCATTGATATCGAATTGGGAAATAAATTAAATATATAAATAACAATTTCAGGTCGACTAAGGTTTTTCATTAATTGGCTGATCAAATTTTTGGCACTGAATAGGCATAATTATAGATTTTCTTATATGATATTTTGGAAAGTTGTATTACTATTATGCTTGTGTCAAGGCTGATATATCACTACCTGTGCCTTGGATTTGGGATATTTATACTTGGCTTTATACCGGTGTTAGTTGGCTTTTGAGGCTCACCGCATACAGTGTGGCTACTGAAGGCATTACCTCTACTGGGTCAACAATGGTCTCATTGTTTAGGTCTCAGCACATTGTCTTGGCTCGCTCAGCGCTGCAGCAAGGGACCAAAGGTTTTTCAGCACAACCAGAAGGGTAAGTTGAAAATTTTACTGAACAAAACTAATAGGAATTATATTTTAAGATTAAAATGACACGATTTTCCATTAAATGTTACTACTAATTAAGGAATAATAGGCATACTGATGTTATCTTCTAGAGTGATTTAAATTTCCAGCTCTTTGGAAAAATGCATTTTTAAAAATAAACACTCAGGAAATTATAATGAGAATAACACACTTTGTAAAGAAAGCAAAGTCTGTGACCTGTGTTTTCAACTAGACGTGAGAACCTGATCGCAGCACCAACTAATTGCACATACGCTCTTTTAATTATATTCCAGTTGCACTAGAGGGCAACGTTAATTACAACTATTATATACTGGAGACTCTTCCTGTCTATTTTCATAAGAACTACTTGGAAATATTATTGCTCTTGTTTGAAAGTCCCCTCCAAATCTCATGTGGAAATTTGTCACTCAATGATATCGGGAGGTGGGGCCTTAAGGGGAGATTATATTATAACAGACCCCACATTGATGAATGGATTAGCGTGGTTATCTCTCTGGGGAGTGGGCTAGTTACCAAGGGAGCCATCTTGCTGTAAAAGGGAGTTCTCTCACATGTTCTTTTGCTGCCTCTTCCTATCCTCCTCTTCATTCTTTCACCTGATGCAGCCTTTTCATGTTGAACATCAGTGTTCAAAACTATGAGAAATAAATTCCGTGTTTTTTTTTTTTAAATACATTGTCCTGTCTGTGCTTTTCACTGACATGGTAGAAAACCATCTAAGAAAACGAGCCTTCCATTTAAAAGAAGAAAAAACAAGAAACCAAGAAGTTAGATAACGAATCCAGGTAACCCAGCCAGTTTAAAGAGGGTTCATGATCACAGTGACTCTAGCTTCAGAGTCCGTGCTCTTAACCCTTAGAAGTACTGACGTGCTGAAAGGGTCTGACATCTTTGTGTTATACTGTCCTTACAAGTACGACTCTCATTTTTTAATCAAAGAGGCACACTGAGCTACTATTATTTTCTCTATTTTGAACATAAGCTCACTTAAAGAGAAATTTAATTTCTTGCCATAAAGTCACTGCTAATAACTGGAAAATCAGTAAATACAAAGCACAAAATTTTAAGAGTAAATTTAGTCTTTTTAAGAAATAAATTAAGGCTTATTTAAACATTTATCTCAAATCAAACAAGATAATCTCTCCAAAGTAACAAAGTCCAATTGTAAAAGTTCACAATACTGGTCTCCAAAGTTTGAAAGAATTAAAGTTGAGTCCATGCAACTGCCATTAAGTAGAAAATTCTTCCGGAATATTGTCAGTAAAAACAATTAAATTTGGAAGAAAAAGAATATTTTCACAAGGAAATTATTTTGCCTTCAATTAAAAAATAATCTAGAGAATTACTCTACATCCAGTTAGTCTTTCTGCTATCATTGTTTGGGGGAATAGGAGACGATGTGAATGATCATGCAGAGCAAATTATCTAGGAAGATATTTTTGCTTAAATTCCCCAAGCCTCAATTGCCCAATCATCTTAAATTATGTAAAATCTCCTCTGATACTGCCCTTATGACCACTGAAGATATGAGCTATTATTCCAAATGGACTTAGGTAAGAATGGTTTTACTTTTTTTTTCTTTTATCTCTCTATCCTAGTGCCCAAAGTACTATTTTAAGGCTATCAGAAACAAAAAAAGACCAAAAAATTAGTATTTCAAAATTGGTGCCAGGACATAAGCAAACTCAGGCAAAACCTGTATAAAAACTTGCTCATACATCCCACGAGATGCTTTCAAGACTTTGACTTACTTGACTGGCTGTGCAGTTGGATAGACAAGTCCTGTTATCAGCTGCAAGGTAGAAGTTGGTGGGACAGGCACAGGTGTGGGTCTTCCCAGGTGCTAACAGGCACAAGTGACTGCAACCACCATTATTTATCATGCAGAGATGTTTGGGGACTGCAAATGAGAAAGGAAAAACAATAAAACAAGAACAATACTATAACATGGGATTAGAGATAGCACATTTGAGCTTCATAGCTTATATCTGAAACAATTTTTATAATAAAGAACTGATGTGAATCTAACTATAAGGGACATTTTACAAATGCTACTCATGATCTGATGACATCAATTTGATTATTAAACAATTTTAATTATTTCTATGAAGCAAGCGTGTAAGTAGAATATAATGTTCAGAAAAAAAAAGAGACCAGGACATTTTAGATGGAGACATAGATATGTTTAGAAATATAAAGTAAAAGAAGACAAGAAATGATGACCTATAGCTAATAGTATTGGGGCTTTGCTTTCTGGGTCTGATTATGTTCTTTCAGTAAAACGATCAAACCTTCATTCCACAATGCCTAGTAGAAAACCTAATAGATGAATGCATAAGCAAATTTGTTACAGTTGTAGTGTTTTAAATCTAAGCTATTTAAATGTTATTCTTCCCACTCAGCATTCTAAGAATTCTATAACTATATTGTAAACAAATTACTTCACAAATTCAATCTCTCACTTCTCTCACCCCATTTCATTGTCATTTCAGCTTAATGTGATTTGAACAAATCAAAAATTCTGCTGTGATTGAGTTTCTACTCTTATCTCTTAATAACAGTACTTGATATCAGTTGAATTCATTGTCCGAAGTAATGCTAACTAATGAAATCTGGTCATTTTTGTCAAAAGTAAAATTACACTTAACCCTAGAATAGAATGAAAAAAAATGGAATATTACAAAAAGATGCAGATGTATTTATGGAAATCATGGAAAGAATAATTACCATCAGGTTGTCTGTAAGAATGATACACCTGGACATCTGTGATGACATGCCATGAGCTAACCAGTGAGAGTCTGTCTGCTCCCGAGGTTTTATGGGCACGGCTGAGTGACTTGGTTTTCCCATCAGTCCAGTAGATGTAGTCTTCAAACAATGTTAGTGCAATCACCCCTGGAATATCTTGATTAGGGACTGTAATAGGAGATGGTAAGATTAATTTTCAGTCTTGGAAAACTGCCAGTTAAAATTTTCAAAACTACATGGGCTGACAGATACGACTGCTACAGAACTTTATGTGAATAATTGCTGTGACAACCTGTCAGGCCAGCAAGGGTCTTTATTACTGGTTAAGAGAATGTAAGAGTGGGCTCAGGAGTTCACTTTTCTCAAATTTAGTTTGGTTCTACCACTGGGGAAGAAAATAAATGTGATTCTGCTCACCATAAGAGGAAAGCTACTTCACCAGAAACAAGTAACACCCAATATCTCAAAAATCACAATTGAGATTATTTAATCTCCATTCAAGTTGCTTAAATCCTTAAATCTAAAGGCCATTGACCAGTTCTTTCCCATGTTTAAAATGATTAAATCATGTGTCAATGATCAAATATGTCTACTACCTGGAAATAGAGTACTATGAAATTACTATAAACCATTTTAGTCATTGAGATTTTTACCTGCAAAATGAGCTAAAAGAAGGGTAGAGGGGAAATGTAGAAAGAAATGACAATGAATTACACAGATATAATAGTTGTAAAACTGTTTAGTAGCAGATTAAAATTGTTTTATGTTATGCTTTCAATATAAAAATTAGTTTAAATATATACAATAGATTGAGCATCACAAATGTGACACTCTCACTCCAGAATTTCCAGGGTCCTACCAGATTAAGATATAATAAATCTATTTTTAATTTGGGGGGTCTAACAATTTTCATTATAGTGTTTTCTTTGTGCTTCTAGTTTCTCAAAATTATTAAATTATTAAATTTAGAATTTAAAAATTAGTACAGACATTCTAATATAATTTTCTATTTTAATTTTCAGATTTACTTTTAAAAGTTCTATGTTCATTAAAAAATATATTAAAGTTCTAGGAATACATACTTTTTCATTACTTAGATTTTAATTGTGAGAATTAATGTTTGTCATATTCCTATTCACTAGCAACTAAAATGCTATCAAAGTTGCAACTATAATTCACTCTTAAATGCAACTGACAATGTTATTTTTTAAATGAGAGGTAAACACATGATGTCAACTAAAATTACTTGAAATTTATTGATTTGTTATTTTTATTAAGATAGGCCAAATGTTATAAGAATATTCATTATGGTTCAGTGAAAGCATAAATGGTTTAAAAATGGGAAACTTCGAGCTGGGGATATAGCTCAGCAGCACAAGCTCCTGCCTGGCAAGTGCAAGGTCCTGAGTTTGATTATCATTACCAAAAAAAAAAAAAAAAAAAAAAAAAAAAAAAGGGAACCTTCCTATTAGCATTGTCCCCAGGAAAGCTAGCTTTGCGTGATACTGCAGGTTAAAAAAAAAAAAAAAATGCAGCTGGGCCTGTGAGATGGCTCAGCGGCATAAGCACCTGCCTGGCAAGCGTGAGGGCCCGAGTTTGACTCCCAGAACCCACATACGAGAAAAGGGCCCGTGATATCGCTCAGCAGCACGGGCGCCTGCTGGAGCACGAGGTCCTGAGGTCGACCCCCGGTACCCACAAAAAATAAAAATAAAAAAAGAAAATGCAGCTAATTTCATATGCTCTATAGGAAAGTCAATTTAATTTCTTGATTGCAATTGCATTGTATATAGTTTAGAGGCGTGGAATAATTTAGGTACCCAGCAGGTAGTCCAGTAGTAACCAGTCATCGGAAACTTGTGGTATCGAGCAGACCATGAAATTGTGGGGATCAGAAGAGTGAGCTATTAGTTCAAAAGAAGGGTGGCACATAATAGAAGTACAAAGCATCTAGAAACCCCAGGTCAAAGTGAAAAAATGAGTTCATTCACCCTAAATGACCGTCTGTTTAGCTCCTTCTTTGACATTGGTAGTATAAAACAGGACTGGCACTAGGAGTTTTGTAAGCCCATTACAGGTCTGTTCATTTGGTAAATGTCCTTAATGCCCAAACAGCATCAAACACATTCACCAGAGGATTTATTCTAGAAAAAAAAAAAAAAAAAGGAAAATACCAACTTGTGTTAACAAGGGCACAACTGGTCCCACACAGCTAATACTACACTGACTCCATCAGGAGTCTTAAAGGATAGCGTCAAGCTCCCTTAATACAACAAGCCACACCAATGAAAATCAAGTCAAATGAAATAAATCAAATAATCAAAAAATCTTCACATGATATTTTGGGAGGAATTCAGCTCATCACTTGACACCTTGCATCCTTTTCACTTTAGGACCTAAATCTCTTCAACAAGAGTCAATTGACTATCTCCTCAAGCTTCTGTGAAAACAAAAGTTTCCATATACAGTTTAAATGATAAGTATAAATAAATGAATCTTGTGTTTATTTTCCAAAAACAATTTAAGAGTTCAACCTTCATTGAGGTTAAATGAAAAAATAGTGCAAAAGCATCATATGTTTTTATACAAGCAACTTTTCTGACTCTGAATGAAGAAAATAATTATTTTGGTTGTTTATCTTACACTATTTTGTACTATTATATTATTGTATATGTATCATGTACATTTCCACACATGAAAGATTTATAACACATATTTATATATAATAGAAAAACAAGAAAGTTGTATTGTATTGTAATTTGGGAGTAAATGGAGCTGACAAAATTCAAATATGGAATGTGATGGTACGACAGAGGAATATTTTAACAAACAGTGAGATGTGGTTGAATTCTGGAGAAAAGGTTGATGTTTTCTCAAAATGATGATAATTATTCTTTTTAAAAGAAAATAATATGACCAGTTATCCTATATAAAATGGCATTTGCTTAATTAAAAGCAAAATGTGAAGACTAAATTTAAAGAATCTTGCATTTGCAGGTATTCAGTAGACACAAAAAAAGGGAAAAAATGAGCTATGTGGGCTATAATTTAGCAGGCACTTATTATATATTTAAAGCCTATTTTGTAGCTGCTTACGATAGTTAGGTCTCTATTCTATGCAACAACATTATTTATTGTACTCTTTCCAGCATTCCACTCAGGCACTAGGCAACTAATTTTTATTTCATAGGTTATCTCTCTCAGAAGAAAGGCATTGATATTTGGCAAAAAGTAAATCAAAGAAACACTCCCTCTGGAGATGTTCCCTTTTACTTCAGTTGGATGCTATCCTTCTAAGGCTCATCATGGTTACTATAACAAATAAAAAAGGTCATAATCCAGAACATATTGTTGGATTGTGTTGCCTCTCTATTATAATACTCTTTTTTTTTTTTTTTTTTTTTTGGTACCGGGAATCAAACTCAGGACCTTGCGCTTGCCAGGCAGGCACTGTGTCACCGAGCCACATCTCCAGCCCTTGATTTGTCATTTATTAAATAACATTTATCATGCTAAACAAGTACATTCCTGCATAACATCATTCTAACTTTACATTTTTGGCCAATCTAGTTTAAATTTTTAAGAACAAAATGCAACAGAAACATAGTTGTTATCTTTTTAGTTAAGCTCATGTAGTGTTATGGAAGATAACGACACTGGGACACGAGCAAAATTGGTACAACTTTGTGCAGTAGATTATTAGTTATTTCACTAGTGATGTTGTACTTTTTCCTTGATTTTCCCTCCAAGATTTACCTTCACATTCCAAATCCTATTTTAAAATGTTACCTTTTGCCCACTGATTACTGTAATTAATTATTTAAACATGACTATAAAGTCTTTACCAGTATATTCAAAAGTAAAAAAAAAAAAGTTATGGAACATAATTACCAAATTCTGTAAATAATTACTTTTATGCAGAAATCAAGATAAAGGAATCAAGATACAGTTTAGAATTCATTGATTGTGAAGAGTTATGTATTGCTTAAAAGGAAATATCTAAATAAATGGTGACTTTTGAAGGTCAACCTGACCCTTACTCTGTAATTGTCTTCCCTTGTTGGTGCAACAGAGAACCTGACACCCACAACTTTAAGGAGGGGAAGTTTATATTGGCTCACATTTCAATCCATGGTCGGCCAGCTCCCAAGAAGGAACAGCATGGCAAATGTGCATGGAGAAAGACAAACCGCTCACCTCATGGCAGTGAGGAAGTAGAGAGATCAAGGGAGAAGCCAGAAAGGAGATGCACCATTCCAGGTTACCCCACAGTGACCAGTCTCTTCCAAGCAGACCCCTCCTCCCAAAAGCAAGTCAGCTGCAATATCCCATAGTCAATCATCATCCAAACACAAGTGGCTTTGGGGGCCATTTTATTTATTTTTTATTTTTTTATTTTTTTGTGGGTACCGGGGGTCGACCTCAGGACCTCGTGCACCAGCAGGCACCTGTGCCGCTGAGCGATATCACCGGCCCTTCTTTTCCTTTATGTGGATTCTGGGAGTCGAACTCAGGACCTCGTGCTTGCCAGTCAGGCTCTTATGCCGCTGAGCCATCTCACCAGCCCTTGGGGGCCATTTTAGATCTAAACTGTAACAATAACTGTGTGAAGAAGCTTAATCTCCTGAGATTTAAAGTTAACAGCTCTTAAATCAAATATTAAATTCTGTTATCTTTTTCTAATATATTGTAAGGTTCTTCTTTTTTTTTATTCTTGATGCCATTTCCCCTCAGTAAAGGTTCATATCCCCTCCCTGTTGAAGTAGTGCAAAATTATTATAAGTTCTGCATGCTTTTAGGCAAGCACCCTACAACTAACTCTTTCATTTCTTTCCCTCTTTCTCTCCTTTCTTTCTTTCTTTCTTTCTTTCTTTCTTTCTTTCTTTCTTTCTTTCTTTCTTTCCTTCTTTCTTTATTTCCTTCTTTCTTTCTTTATTTCCTTTATTTCTTTCTTTCTTTCTTCCTTTGAATGTGCTAGGAAAGTGGTCTACTGCCAAGCTATATCCGAAGCCATTTTTTCCTTGTTTTTAATATTTTCCAATTACTGTTGTAAAAGCCAGGATTCTTGCTGTAAACAGAAAATGCATTGTCAAATGAAAATTAAAGATAGTTTAATAAAATTTATGTACAGAGATATGGGCATGGCTAAGGGGTCAATAATGGATTGTTTTTCCCTAGATCTCCTACCAGAACTGAGTGAAAATGTAGCTGGAAGGAAAAAGCCACCCAACAAGAGCAGTGCCTGTTGGATGAATTCAGCCACTGCTAATCACTGTTGTTGGCATGCATGGAAAGATGAATAAACATTTTGACTTTTTCCTTTGCCCACCATCTGATTCTCTGCCATACATACTGTGGGATAAACCAACTTATAACCTGACAGTGAAAGAGTTTGAATAAAATAAATCATACAATCAGTCTTCCAGTCTTACAACTTATGAAATATGGCCATGAGGTATTGGTAGGAAAACCAGAATCACCTCTAGTGTATGTCATCATAATTTTTAACTCACATATCTCTTGCTGGATCAAAAACTACCAGTTGCACCTGTTCCTCAGACAATATGGTACAAACACTATTGCCTGACACAAACACCATTTGTCTTTGGTAGAAAAGGTCTGGCTGCTCACTAATTTTCTGATCTGAGAGACCTTGACATTACAATATTCCCTGATATATTTGCAAAATAAATGTGCACCGTACAGATATGTAGAGAAGTGAGGATATGATTTAAAGAAGTAGAATATGAAGACTAGAAAAGGAAGAGAGAAAATAAAAAAGAGTTGGCACTGAAAACATTAGGTAAGATTAATTAAAGACTGCACATAATAAAGGCTGAGAAGCAGATGATAAAGTTAGACTGTGGTAGAAAATGGTTGACATGCCAGAGAAAGTGGAAGATTCACCCCAGTGTTCAGCGGGTGGGTGGATGTTCTCTAACTTACGAACAATAACAGGAAAGAATGCATGGGTGGGCAAGTGGCCAGAACGCACTAAGTGTCACAGAATGACTGTTGAGCAAGTAGCTTTCATTACTAGCTCCACAAGAAAAAAGAGTACTTTATGTAATCTTAGGGCCAAGGGCACTTGTTCTTTAAAGATTATGCCTCCTTCAGCATTGCTTACAGAATATTGTTTTCTTATAATTTTATCATCAGGATCATCAACAAGCTACCTAGTTGTGCAGTCATAATTTTCCTCTATAAACATTTTGCCTGCCTACTCTTTAATACATCTTTCATACTAAATCAACAGAAATATAAATAAAACTTTAGGCAATGGACCCAAAATCCATTGCTCAGAATGAATAAAAGCATTAAGAAATGGCAGAAAAACTAGGGATTGGCAATATTTCCAAATATTCTAATAGTTTTGTGAAGTGATACTTTCCAATAAAAAATATAATGGTCCACCAATGAGACCTTGCTAGAGTTAAAAACACAAAGTTCTTTCATTAAGTTTATGTTATAGAGCATGGCCAATTTGAGCAGGGATTACCTCAGAGTCACGTAAAGCTGCCTTTTGACTGCTAGTACTGAACAACTGTCAAAACTAAAGTCATATGTCCCTCCTTAGTGTCATAGCTTATACTGGGACACAAATTATAATGGCAAAGGATAAGAATTAATGCTATATCTTGAAGATCTTCTTTAAATTTATGCTGTTATTAAGAAGATAAAGGGATTTGTGGCCCATCATTTTCTAGTATGGGTTGTATCATTTGTCTATCTTCTTAGCACAAATAATACATACTCTCTTTCAGACTGGGACCATCTCATTTAACATAATGTTAACCCTGTTCTTTTTCAGCTGTGTTTAAATTACCAAAATAAGAGGTCATATATGGTCATTTCAGTAAGTTAACAACTAAAAAGGATAATCTTGTTAATTGTTGTGGTCAGGGTTTTCAGGGAATAGATTTAATACAGGACTCATAATTTAAAGAATTATTTTATAATATTTATGGAAAAAGTCAAATGCAGAAAAGAGTGCAAGAGATCTGTCCATGAACTAGAGACCCAAAGAATCCGGCAGAGGGCCTGGATCCCACAGCAATGTCTTGCACGGGTCCAGCTGAAGACCTAGAGCCCATGGCAATGTCTCCAAGAGTCCAACTGGAGGCCTAGAGCCCATGACAATATCTCATGCAAGTCTGTATCAAGGATCTGCCCTGGGAAGGCCCAAAGGCCAGTGGTGGAAGATAGAAAATCTATGCCAATTGGTGATCTGTGCCAGCAGGCTGAGGGATCTGCACTGGAGCCAGGAAGCGATGCTCAAAGTAAGGACCAGATCACTCTCAAAGAGAACCGCAGCCATCCTCAGTGACCTTGAGGACCCGAGCTCCTCCAACGATGAGAACAGCTGAGTTCATATCAGGAAAACCAGCGTGACAAGTTTCTCCAGCAACAGCATGCATGTTCCCCTCCAGTGCTCCTTTTATGCTGTGAGCAACAATCCTCAGGTGGGCCTTCCACACACAGAACCATGCTGATTCAGTTCAGCTGGGTGTTCCAAGTTGACCATTAGTTAACCGACCACATTAATGAATATGAAAATTTGGGAATCTGATTGTGAAATTTGCATCACATAGAACTAGACTTTGCCTGGATAGCAAAAGCTTTGTCTTCTCTTAATACTGAAATTGATTTTCACCTCTGAAGTGAGCAAAGAAACATTGGCAAAGGTAAATTTCTGTTGCTTTGAAACTTTCTGGGTTTTTTGCTGGTGATACAAACCTTCCTAGGTACTTGGAAATATCTAGCCTTACCACCAGTACTAAATATAAGAGTTATGATATTCTACATGCTTATTCATTAGAAAGATCTTCATTAGAAAGTCCTAATAAAAACTGCATATAAAAATACGTTGGGACAGATATCAATACCTTTGGGATATCTTTGGGATAGACATCTAGTAGAGCCATTTACATGAATTTAATGTCTTCTCACATTTGTGCAATTATAAACATTCTTCTAGAATAAAGAGAGATGAATATAATATACTATCTTTTCAAGTGTGTATTATGTTATGAAAAATACAGCTAAGTGAAGAAATCAATAGAAGAGTTCTTCCCTGCTTTAATTTCACACTCAGCTAATTCCTGCCAACAAATATTAGAAAATAGTGGAATGAATTTTACCCTTATTCTATGGATATGAATATTGAACACTAATGCAACAAAGTTACTGGCCTAGATTTGGAAGTAACTGGAGTTGAGTTAAATCTACTAATCCCTAATCTACCATGTGAATGTTCTACTACTTCACGTTTCAGATGGATAAGGTTGTTGAAAGTGAATGAAAACTCAAACTAAGGTAATACTTAAAATGTTATTCTTTTGAAAAGTACATGGAACATATGGGACACTAGCAAAAAAAAAAAAAAGCATCTCTTTAAACACAGGCAATTTAATGTAGCATGTCCTATACAAAGACAAAACCAAAAGGCATGACTGACACACAAATTCTGAGACTTTTTAGAAATAACAGTTAAATACAATTTATTTTACTGGTTCAGGAACAAATCTATAGCAAGTGAATTGTATTTTGCTTCCTTTCACTAAGTTTTATTGTATCATAAACAGTAGCACTTCAACACCATTGGCATAAAAATGCCTGTAAATTCTACTGTTTGTGAAACATGCAGATACTTTTTCTAAAGTATTAAAATACAATATATGAGTAGGAAGGAAACACTCTAGAATATTATAGAAAGGCAGTGAGATAGTCCTTTGAATTCTTCCCTTTCTTGGTGAGTTTTCCTGGACACTTAAATTTCTACTGCAATAGCTCTTGATGGTCAGTATTTATAACCACGAAATATTCCTTATTTTTTAGTATTCTTTTTTCTTCTCCTTAAAAGAGGCATTTAAATATATTTTATATTATTTTATCAGTTTGGTGTTAAGATATGAGTCCCTTTTCCAGCATTAGTTAGACTATCACTGCAGCAGTTATGATGGGAATTTTTAAGTGAAACACAGAATTATACCTTCACAGCACAAACTAGATTCATAGAACAACAAAGAAACAAGAGGCTTAGACTATAAAAGTAATATTTTAATATTGAGACTCTTCAGGTATAGAAGAATGGAATTATCCTTTAAATAAAGAGCTATAGTCAATTCATTACATGAAATTTTAAACAATTTACCCACCAGATGAAGGGTGGTTCGGTGATAAACTATAGTTCAGAAGCATACACAGCTATTACTCTTTACAGAAATAGTAGTTACGAATATAAATTTTCCTGGCATGGTGGATAAAATATGTATAAAATCAACTTATTTAACACAAGATTAAAACACTTAGCCATACACCAAAAAAGGATTTTGGGGAAAAAGTTACTAAAGCAAAAAAAAATCTAATTCTCTAGAATTTCAAGTTAGAAATAACATTTTCTTTGGTGTCTCCTTGCTATTAATAGTCACACAACATTCTCTACATTTTCTTTACCAAGGTAGTCTCTGCCTGAGGTATCTCAAGTTCAAAGGCACAACAGTGAGAACTAAATCTAAATTTATTTATGTAGTTTGGTAGAATAGGCAAAATGAAATTTTTGGCCTCAATAGTATTTTCTGGTATTTAATTTTCTCTTTATTAAATGGAAAGCACAGCCTTTAATTTGAGGTAGATATGCAGAATCATTACTGCAGTTTTACTCAGGAGATATTTGCAACTCGTGTCTGATAGACAACTGATTTGGAGAAAGGCTGTACTTGTAATGCACCAAATAAATCAAAAAGGATCTTAAATTTCAGAAATTTAGTGACATAAAATTCTGAATAAGATTTACAAATTTTCCTACATGTAGAAGTAATTAGTTTGGAAATCACAAACTGTAACATCAAACTATCCCACTCAAGCAGGATGCTACAATTTTAATGGCGGTACTTGCCTCCACAAATTTCAAATTTTTAATAATTTTAAATGGGCAACTGAAATGAAGAGGCACTTCACAGAAGAAGTATAGTTTGTGAATTAATACATGAAGAAATGGTCAGCATCACCAACTATTAGAGAAATGCAAATTAAAACAACACTGAGATGCCACCTTACCCCTGAAAAGAATGGCTAACATCAAGAAAACAAATAACAAATATGGGGTGGGGAGAAGGAACCCTTCTCGACTGTTGGTGGGAATTTAAACTAGTACAGCCACTTTGGAAATCAGTATGGAGACTACTCAAAAAACTGAAACTAGAACTTTAATTTGACCTAGCTATTCCACTTCTAAGTATTTTCCCCAAAGAATTAAAAACATTGTATTACAGTAATGCATAAAAAACCAAGTTTATAGCAGCAGAATTCATAATAGCTGAATCTTGGAAGCAGCCTATATGCCCATCAACAGACAAATGGATAAAGAAAATGCAGTATCACACAAACAATGGAGTGCTACTTTTCCACAAAGAAAGTAGAACTTGAGTTATTTGGAGGAAAATGGAGGCACTTTGAAAGATATTTTGTTACAGGAGCCTGAAAGCTTAGAGGCAGGATATACATGAGTAAGCAACTGTATTGCTCTTCTTATTCCCCCAGAGAAACAACAAGAGCAACAGCAAAAATTTGGATTTGATATTTTCTTTCTTTCCCAGTTATGATATTCTGCTGTATTAAGTTCATGTATGATTGCTTGTTTCTCATATAGAATGCAACTTATGTCTATTATTTATGTCAATCTGAAGGGAATCAAGTGGACACACCTTTATTTAAGTGTACACTTACTCTCTAAGTGGTGTTGTTAACAGCTGTAAGAAGCAGGCTTCAACTCTTCATTTACCTGTTCAAAATAGAAAGCATGCAATGGAAGCTTTGGAACTAGAGAGGTCTGTATTAAATTTTTGAGTCATTTGATTACTAGCTATGTGATTTTGGACAAATTGCTTAATCTCTTTGACCCCATTTCCTTCATGCAAATGGCTTTAAAGGCATTTCTTGCATAGTGTAAGTTAAGGGAAAATCTAAAAAGCTTGTATTGAATTAAGCATGGTCCCTTGGACACAGTAGGATTCTAATTGAACTATTTATTTATAAGAGAATGGTTCCTGGTCCTCCAATTCCAGTAACAGGCTAAGAAAAAGTTCATTGAAAGACTAAATAAATAAATAGTATACGAAAACTATCAAATAAAATGTAATGCTTAAGAATATAGATTTTTAGTGAGTAGTTCTGATGTGCTACTGCAGGGTGCTTATAGGTACAATAAAAAGAACTGTATATTTCAAAGAAACTAGAAGGAAGTATTTTCTTTTTTTTTTTTTTTTTTTTTGTGGGTACCGGGGGGTCGACCTCAGGACCTCGCGCGCCAACAGGCACCCGTGCCGCTGAGCGATATCACCGGCCCCTTTTTCGTATGTGGGATCTGGGAGTCGAACTCGGGCCCTCGCGCTTGCAAGGCAGGCGCTTACGCCGCTGAGCCATCTCACCGGCCCCCCAAGTATTTTCAACATAAACAAATTTTTGAAAAGATAGATATGCATACTTTGTTTAAAACATTACATAATGGATGCATACACAGAAATATCCATTTACATTATTAACATGTAAAATTCTTGTTTATATATATATATATATATATATATATATATTTTTTTTTTTTTTTTAATGTAGGTACCAGGAGTCGACCTCAGGACCTCATGCTTGCCGGCAAGAGCTTGTGCCGCTGAGCAATATCACCGGCCCGTTTTTTTCCTTTATGTGGGTTCCGGGAGTCGAACTTAGGACCTCGTGCTTGCCAGGCAGGTATTTATGCCACTGAGCTATCTCACTGGTCGTGTTTTTATATATTAAAATAAATTTAACTCTAAAAAGAATACAAGTTTTCTACTCCCTTATTGATTTCATCAGGTCACAATTTAAAGGTGTTTCGATAATACTCAGAAAAAAAATGGGTCTTGGATTGGCAATTTGAGTTTCATCAAGTCTAAATGAGGAATCATTTCATTATTACATGTGTCCAATCTCTCCAAAATGTAAATTAAGACTAATCTGAACTAAAACTGACATATTTGGCAAAGATTCTGAAAGCATTGTTTGAGTCACCTAACTGGAGGCTTTAATTTTTAGTTCTGGAATTCCTTTTTTTCTTTTTTTTTTTTTTTTTTTTGGTGGGTACCGGGGGGTCGACCTCAGCACCTCGCGCGCCAGCAGGCGCCCGTGCCGCTGAGCGATATCACCGGCCCCTTGTTCGTATGTGGGTTCTGGGAGTCGAACTCGGGCCCTCACGCTTGCCGGGCAGGCGCTTAAGCCGCTGAGCCATCTCACCGGCCCATGGAATTCCTTTTTTTCTAACACTGGTTTTTTTTTTTTTTTTTCATAGCTGAGGCAATTGAGGGTCATAGGTGTTACCTACCCTGTTTAGATTACATAAGCTATTTGGCAGTTGATTCCAGCCCAACCCAATTTTCATTCTTAAGTTTTTCAAGCTTCTTTTAAAAATTTGAAGTTTTCTTTCTCCACCTCTAGGAGATCATTTTGCTTATATGTCTGTACTTCAGCAAAGGTTTATTACATCTTATTCAAAGTCAGAGCCTGGCATTCCCTGAAGAATTCTGTAGGTATAGGTTCTAAAGAATCAGTCCTCCATAGACCATTTGTGATTTTATTTATTTATTTATTCTATGATTCTACATATGTTAAAAATATTAGTCCGGTACATATACAGTATATCATATACAGGAGTATTCGGGTCTATTTATATGCCATATACATATATATGCACACACATAGATGTATATATCCATTATATATGTATACATACTTATAATTATAATTATACTGTACTTCTAACTCAGATTTATGGCTGTATGTCAGTTTTGTTCTTTGACCTCAATTTGGAGAACATCCTCCAGTTGCCAACTCTCTCATTACACATAAACCATAAGGTAAAGGAGGAGGCAGGAGTTTCATGCATCTGTGATCTTGAGGTAAACTGGCAGGCATTCTGAAATGCTTTTCAGGGAAAGATACAATAAATGGTGCTAAACCACAACCTTAGAATGACTCTTTTGCTGACTTTGCCATTAAAATTAATATATCTATCATCAAAACAGATCTTTAAGTTTCAATAAGAATCTGAAAGTTAGGTTCACTGTAGTACGTTCAATTCTTTAAATGTGTATAAATGTATGTAAAATCCATACCTATAAAAAGTTGTCCTTGTCCCTTAACTAACTGGGTAACAAAATAAATCATTCACTTAATATTTACAACTCAGCGCCCAATATTTCTGCTATATTTAGCTTCCTGATCTTTCCTATTTCATCAGCTAAATTACTATTGAATTTAACGTAGTATCCCTATTCTCACAGCTATAATCACTTCAGGTATTTTCTCCTCAAACATTTTAACAGTCTCTAAATTGGTTGCCCTTCCAAGGTCTTTCATTTTCCCTACTGTTGTCAAATCTAATAACAGCACTTTATCAACTATATGCCATCAATGGCTCCCTATGACCTAAAGGATAAATTCCAAATTACGTAGCATACAAGCTTCGCATAATCTGGCCCCGATTTGCTCTTGTTCATCTAGTGTCATTATCTCTCTCTTATATGACTTGCAGTCATGGCAAAATTGTGTAAATCCTATGATGTTTCCAGGCTTCATTACTCTTTGCACATGCTATTCTCTCCGTCTGAGACATCGCTCCCACATTTTCCCTATGTGGAAAGAGTTACTAATCCTTTCATATTAATCAAACACCTGCTCACTTCCGCAAAAGCTTCTCTATACCTGTCTGCATTTTCACAACATTTTACATATACTTCTAACCTCAATCTAATTTATGGCTTTACCTGCATATCAGTTTTTCCCACTGACCTTTCTTTTCATGACAGGGACTTACTCATCTTTATAACTCTTAGCCTAGCATAATTCATGGTACAGAAAAGTCAGTAAATGTTTGTTGAATAAATGAATGGGGAGAGCTAAATCACATAGAAATATTTAAAATGAACTAATGAAGATGAAATTAAAAACAAATTGATGCAACAATTCTGTAGGATTCATTTTATATTATTTTATTATTGATGTTATATAATTATAATTCTGTTATCATTGTAGTAAAACCCATTAGAATCATTAATGTGTGTATATATATATAAATAAATATATATATCTATTTTTATATATATCTTAAGATGTTCAAATGTCTCAAAAGTACATCTCTATGCTCCTCAACTAGAAAATTGACTAATGTCTATTTTTGCAGGGTGAGGCCTTAACTTCGCAAGGTTTTATTTTGAGTTGATAGGAAGGCAAGTTGGGGTAGAGTGTAACAGAGAAAGAGAGATAGAAATTCACAAGAAAACTGCTTGTGCCTTGGATGTAATCTAATCTTTTGTTTTCAAAAAACAAACAAATGAACAAAAAATCATCATCTTTTTATTAAGCCACAGAAATTAGAAACTTCCCAGATACTTGGGTTGCAGAAAAAACTCTTCTCTTACAGAATTGCTGTATAGTTTAATGAAGAACATGTTTAGGAAGAAAACATTTTAAATCATGAAGTTTTATTCGGAGTTAACTTTTCTGCATCACTAACACAGCTTGTGAAAAAGTCAATACTCTTAATATTTTCAAATTACTTTGTCCTGACTAGTATGTCACTTCCTGAAGACATTGGCTTCTGATTTAACAAAGAAAATAAATAAGAATGGTTAGTTCTGAAATGGCTGAGACCAAACGGTTAGTGACCAATCTAAGATAACTGTTACTGATAGAAGAAGTCTCATTATACACCTGTATGTGCACAACATTCTCTACATCTGCATGGGGCAAAAAGAATGAGAAGAATAATCCTCTTTACCAAGTAAATAGCAAGTGAATGCTCTTTCTTCCATTGGCTGTGGAGTTGGCCTAATTCAGGAAAACAACAATTAGCACCTCATTAGTAACTACCAGGTAATTACCAGATCACATTCAGGTATTGGCAGATGTCTGATAAGATACTTAATGACCTTTTCATTAGTCTTTCTGAGAAACCCTTCAGGAGAAAGTATCTCTGGTGGCAGCTTCTCTTTGGCTTCCCTTTACTCCTCACTTGAGCCCCGAGGTATTTTGAAAATCACATTAAAAAATTTTTGTATCACATGACAATATTTCAGCCAAATATTTTATTTTATAAGAATTTAATACAATTTCTCCCTGCTAGTGCGTGATCCTCTACCCAAAGTCACCACCAGTACTGTGTTTCAAGGACACTTTGTTCACATGTATTTAATTTTGTAGTATTGGTTTTTCAAATCATTAGGCACCCCATATGTTACAGTATTTACAATAATATTATTTAAGATAGTACCCAGAGGATAAACAGTATTTAATAATCCTAATATTATTTTTAGCTACAATCTTTTGTTATTGAAATACCAAAGGTTCAGATGAAGGCAAGTATTTGGTACTGCAAAATGTTTTTAAATATTTTCCTAAAAAAATTATATGCACTTTATTAAACAGAAATTTTAGCAGAAATTAATACACTCACAATAACGTAGTACTTTGTATGGATGTTTAAATGTGGACACGCTCATAGTTTCATAGGGAGATACTAATTTGCACAATAAAACTTGTAATTATAGCATCCAAGAATGATGCAGAACAATTCATTATTGATTCTTTGGGGGATACAACTTCTGATTGTGGTGTGAATTATATTTGTCAACATTACTTTTGTCATAATTAAAATTTCAAAGTGATCTTTAAATAATTCTTCACTGAAATCGCATTCTGATGAGTTTTTTTTATTGCCATAATTGGGATGTCAACACTTAAATAAATGATTCATCCAAATATACTCATCATATCTCAGGTCTCATACCCTTATAAAAGCATCTCTAAAAACTTCCTGTCAGCGTTTCTAGTTAGAAGGATGTACCTGTTTAAACACCAATTGAGAGGAATTTAGGAAAAATTAAAAAGTAATTTGACTTTAGTGTCTTTTATGCCATTTAGAAAAGAAGTCCCATCCTTCCCAGGTCTTCACACCAGCATACTTTTTCAAGGTCTCAGCTGGTGCTTAATAATAATTAATTATTCCTTCCTCTTTTTTCCTCCTCCAGAGATTCTGTCACAGATTTAATCCCAGAGAAGAAAGAAATCAGATAATCTAGACCACATAAACAGATACATTTTATTTGGGACCTTTCTGTGTAAATTGTAATAAAGAGATGTTTGAAAATCAAACTACCTGGTGGTAAAAATGATGTGAGATCACCACAGAATGATAGAATTATTATTTCTTTTTTTTTAGTGAAAATTCTAGCCCTTAAAAAATTACCTGCGTTCAAAATTTTTGAGGGCTCACTTGAATTACTGTAGTGTTTTTTCCATGCATACTATGTTTTTCTTCAAAATTTCATTTCTCTATTATATCCTTGTCCACCATTATTTTAATTACCTCATCTTCAATTATCATTTTCTCTAATAAGCTCTTCCTTATCCATTATTCTACTGTTATCTTCACCTATATCTAATTCTTTCATTTTTATTTGATTAGTGTTTTTTAGTCTTCTAAGTTATAAAAGTGAAAAAATGAAGTATCTGTAAAATTTTGTATTCATTCATTTTTACATTATTTCCTGAATGTTATTCTCTTTGAAAACTGTTTGTTCACAATTAATATTTGTTGCTGCAGTTAAATAGAAAACAGTAAATTTAATCCTGAACATAGTTCAATAGATAAATTTTAAATAATATTATTTCACTGTATATAAAGAAATATACTCAGCTTTTAAAGAGAGAACAGAAATCCTACTAGATTGTAGTAATAGTTTATGAGCAATAGCCTTCTATTACAATTTAATTAGGATACATATAAGAGTTTATATCAATCTCTTACTAAAAAAATTTGGAAAATAATGCAAAAAAATTAACATTATTGAAATTATTTATATACAGATTATATGATTTTGAATAAATATATCTATTTATAATTTAATAATGTGATAAAGGAGTCTAGCAATGGAACCTTAAATTGAGAAATGTTTTTGATGAGAGAAAGCAAATAAAATAAATATATACTTTTTAAACGAATTTTTTACACCAGTAACACACTGACTCATTTGCACTACTGCACCAACCTTTATGTCTATGAGATCCATCCATGTTGCTAAATTCAATGTGATTTTCATCAGCCCAGTAGAGTCTGCGGTTGACATAATCTATTGTTAGTGCCATAGGTCTAGAAATCTTGGTTTCTATGACAACACTCTGATTGGTTCCATCCATGCCAACACGGCCAATGTGAGGATACTCACAGCAGTCAATCCAATACAAATACCTAGGAAAGAGAATCAATAACCATTTTGTTTACAAATGACCCAAGAGTGAAACAGCATAAAATATTTCACCTTTTTTGCTCAACAGTTCCCAGATTAATTCTTGTTATCACACTGAATAATTTTACAAGTGTCAACAAATTATAGTTGCCCCCAATTGGTCAAAAAATCTTAACTTTGGACAAATAAAACTATATCCATTGCCTATGCCTATGCCTATGCTTCCCTTTCTCTCTGTCTCTCTGTTTCTGTCGCTATCTGTGTCTCTCCCTCATTTTTTTATCTATGAGAAATCTAAAACAAATAAAAAGATGTATGGGTCACTTGTTTGAATATGTACTGTCAGTGTCTGTTATGGCCTGTGTTTAGATGTCTCCCCAAAGCCTCACATGGTCATAGGTGGGGCTTTTTCAGAGGTGGCTGGATCTAGAGTGTGTGACGCCAGAATTGATTCATGGTGCTCAAAGTTCAAAGGCTCTAAGATTAGAGATGCCCTAAGTAGTCTGGATAAGATAAAAGGGGCAGTAAGATCCCCTCCCTTGTTTGCTTTTGCTCTCTTCTGCTTGCCATGAACTGGTTCTATTCTGTGATGCCCATCTGCCAAGCCACCCTGCCTTGGAGCCAGCTGATTATGGACTGAAACCTCTACAAACTTTGAACTAAATAAACCATTTCCTCTCTAACTTTGGGTGTCAGGTATTTTGTCTCAGCAACAAGAGAAAAGTAACTAAGGCAATGTGGTAGTCACAAGCCAATCATAACAGTTTCAGTTTGTTTATTTATTTATTTATTTATTTATTTATTTATTTATTTGGTACTGGGAATCGAACTCACGACCTCACACTTGCCAGGCAAGCGCTGTGCTGCTGAGCTATATCTCCGGCCCCAACAGTTTCAGTTTAAAATGATTAAAACAAAATAAAATTACATGAACTGGATTGATCCTCACACTAAACACATTTCAAGTGTCCAATAACAACATAGGTATTGTGGGTGTTACATCCAAAAGCACAGATAAACAGAATTTCTGTCATCACAGAAAGTTCTAATGCAAAACACCGCTTGCAATTACACTATTAGAAGTTCCAGTATAGGGCATTTCAGAGGGGAGGACAGAAAAATGAAGAAAGTAATATTGATACCATCAATACAAGAACTAGTTAGGTTGAGTTAAAAATAAATATTACATTCCATAAAATACAAACAAGTATCCCATTACTTAGAAATTTTACTATAATTAAGCATTTTTTATCAAAGTGTAAAGTACAGAGAAGTTACTCTATTACATAAGATATGCCTCCTTATCTATGTAATTTAAGACTTGAGTTACAGAATCTTTTATGTCCTTTTCATACATAAAATTAAAATTAAATTCTATTAATCCACTTAGGGTTTTCTATACTTTGTCCTTTCTTTTTGCTAAGTATAATCTTTGGTAACTGCTTCTTCAGATTTGGAAGATGTACAATTAAAACAATATGGTATGAAATTATTATATAATGGCTACAAACTGGAATATTTGGTTTAAACTTAAAATGTCCTTTAAAATATATTTGTCTTATAAATTTTGTAGAAGTAACTATATTCCAATATCATACTTATACACTGGGAAATTAATAAAAGTCTTCAGGAAAATGGCTTATCAAATACAGGGCTAGCACAAACAATCATACTAAGACAATCATTCTTTGTGTTGACAATCATTTTTTCAGTATACATAAAAGCATGTATTGTAAGGATAATAAAAATGTTTTTGATAGTCAAAATAGCACTGAAAGCTTAATTAAGTATGGTATCTGAAAGAAGAAATTTATTTCTGCTAAAGACTCAACAAAAGGTGCGAAGTTGCAAGCAGAGGAGGAAAGATAGATCTGAGAATCAAAACTTAGTTGAGTCTATAAATACCAAGCTTACCTTTCCTAGGGCTACACTGTAATTGTTATAAAATAGTTTCAATATTTCTATATTAATTCTGAACACATTTTGAAAATTTCAAATCAGTAAGGAATAATAGGTGCCAAGTCCCTCAGAAAAATATTTGTGTCTTTGAATCTTAAATTATTTTTAGTATGTTATTCCTTTGAAAAGCAAATGTATGTCAGTGAAATATACCTTCTACAGAAACACACAATCCATTCTTTGTAAAAAGTTACTGAAGTAACTTGTTCTCTATAAATAAATAATGGAAGAATAGATACAAAATAAGAAACTGTGCCTGAAAGAAGTCATAATGCAAAGTATTTTATCTTGTTGAAGCAAATCAGAACATCCCTTTTTGTCTTACTGACCATGACTTTGAGAATGTTGATATTATACATTTTTTATACTGAAGAAGATATTCTTATTTCAGATGCTCTCATACATCTTATTTGATTATATTCATTTTTGCTTTTATATGTTACTTTAATAAATGTGTGCAAATGAATAAAAAATGTGAAAGTAATATTCCAATGCTTTTGATAACAAAAATTTAAAATGGTTTGATTAGAGACATCGTCATATTTGTACTTAACTATGCATTCTACATATACTTGCTCTTACAAATAAAATAGTTTTAAAGTGAAAGTTCATTAAGTGCAATCACCAAAATATTTGAAAGTATTGGGTATGAATGATGTTTTCGAAGTCATTGATAAACTTTGTCATCCAATTAGTCTTATATTCATGCACCAAGATATCAAAAAGAGAAAAGACATAGATCATAAAGTCCAATATCTGCTACATCACTCTGAATAAATCTGGTGAGTCATAGGTATGAAATCCTACCCATGACATCCAAGGCCTTGATTATTTATAGGGCCTAAATATACTTCTCAAAATTACTCCTCACTTTTAAAATGTATGAAATACAGCTCTAGTGGGAGATTTTATTTATAATCTCATATTTTCACTTCTGTACTTTCATAATATCATTTGCCTTGCTCATGCCTCTTCAGTTATAAAAATATTTTCATGAAGACTTCATTCACCTTGCCCCTCTGCTCTCTACAAATTATTCCTTGATTAATGTTAAGTTCACATTTTCAAGGTAAGTTAGAAGACCAAAAACATTTAAGAATGGCTTTGTAAAATAGAGATTTTTTGTTTTTGTTTTTGTTTGTTTTGTTTTTTTATTACAGGCTTCCTCGCAACCTTTAATATGCCAAATGATATTGTGTTTCTTCAAAAGGAGCTATAATATCTCTTTAATCAAATATTTTTTGGCAATAGCAAAAGGATACTTTAGTCATTTCTGGTCTACAGAATTTCTTTTCCTACTACCTTTGTAGTTGAGCACACAATATGATGTGGAGTCTCATGGTTCTTTTTTTTTTTTTTTTTTTTTTTGTGGGTACCGGGGGTCGACCTCAGGACCTCGCGAGCCAGCATGCGCCCGTGCCGCTGAGCGATATCACCGGCCCCTTTTTCGTATGTGGGATCCCGAAGTCGAACTCGGGCCCTCGTGCTTGCCAGGCAGGCGCTTACGCCGCTGAGCCATCTCACCGGCCCAGCCTACTCTAATTTTGAAAATCTTTTCTTTTCTTTTCAATAATCTTTTCTTCTCATAGGATCATTTTAGGATTAAATGAGAAAATGCATGGAACAAATTTGGAACACTGATAAACACACACTAAGTCTCCAGTAAATATTAGCTAGTATATGTGATTTTTAACTATACTAGATACAGAATATGTACATTATTATAATTTTTGGCTTAATAATATCCACCTAGCATGTTATTTCTGGCCTCTAGGTTATATTATTACTTGATTTGCCTGGATTTTATGCATGTTATTGCATAATTTGCCTATTTATACTTATAAATCAGAAGAAACTTATGAAAATACTGTATTTCATTGAAAAATATCATTTTACTGAGTAAAGTATTAGTATCTGTAACACAGGATTTATGAAGCAGCTAACTTTCCATGGCTATTTATCATTTCCTTTCCATACTTAAGTCCCATTTACTATAACTTTTCTAGATTTGTAAGTCTGCACTAAACTAAAAAAACTAAAACTAAAAATGGTAGTTTTACTTTTGAAAATATAACCCCTAAGGAATTACCTACGTGCAAAATTTGTTATAAAGTTCAAAATGAAAACTTCAGTAAAATTTGTTGAAACAAGAGTTTTATATTGCCCCCCAGATACTCTGCAATGTTTACCCAACATCACATATGAAAAAATTCTCAGTCCCAAATAGTACCTGTTGTGTGAATTATAACAAAGGACAAGCATGTAAAGGAATGTCTGCTTGTAACCGTAACAACAGACTTCTATGATTCTCAAGATGTCTTTCATATTTAAACATAATGCAATATATTTCTTTAAAATGAATTATGTAGAAATGTGATGGGTTTGTTTTTGTTTTTCTGAAATCAGTTAATATTTAGAGATATTTCTTTCATTTGAAAATTTCTCTGATTCTGAATTATAAAGTTAATCATTTATATTCATTCCCTGAGAATTTTTGCCTATATATGGGAATACTGAAATCAGATAGTTGCATGGATTTGAAAATCAGTGGGAAAATTTTTTCTTATGTGGTTTTAAAATTTAAAGAAATATTTCTGTGCTTCTCCATAGAAATCAGAAACCTAAGTTTCATCTTGGTATGCTTACTATTCTCTCACAGCAAAAGTTCCCTTATGACACCTCTCTTTGAAACGTTCAGGTCATTTATGTTTCAATGCATTGGTTTAAGTATAGGTGAAGATAGAGTGTCCCTGTAGCTATAACACCCTGCTCTGTCTACACCCAGTTACACGTTTATTATTTCCTTCAACAGTGCATTCTATAGTCTCTGTGTTAAGCCCAAACACTTAAAAGACATGGGTGTTGTTCTAAAGCAACTCACTTTCTAGAAGGAAGAATAAAACCTTTATATTAAAAATATTCGTATAATGCTAAAATGTTCACTTGCTGGCCACTGGGGCCCAGGTAGGGAATGTTTCACAGAGGAGGTAATATTTTTGCTGATCTTTTATTTCACCTGGAGAAATAGAAAGATACTCTAAGCTTAAGGACTAGCATAAACTAAAATAGAGAAGCATAAAATGCCTTTCCAGATTTATTTGTATATCATTACCTACATTTGCAATAATTGCTAAAGATATCAAGCATGTAAAGTGTCCTTCACAAATTTTCTTTAATATATATTGTGAATAAAATAGCTTCTACTATTATTTTTTGTGGATTTACTAAAATAATATTAAGAATAGAAAAAAAATTTTTGCAAATTAAGGCGGGATGTGAATGGTGGAGCTCAACGATAGAGTGCTTTGATGTGTGAGGAGGTCCTAGGTTTAATCTCCAGCAGTGAAAAGCAGAAAAAATTTTAAAGATTTAGGCAATTGTCTTTATTTCCAAAAACTCAAGTCAGGTATGCTAATTTTAATAGTTTTAAAACGTTAATTGTTAAAATGGAACAAAGTAAGAGATTTTTAGCTCTATTTTCTTTATTCTTTTTCAGGTGACTCTTAAAAACCATTCTCATGATATAAGATCATCTTGTTATTGGAAACACGGACATGATGTAATAAGAAAAACAGGACCACAGACTGAAAACTGAGTTGTGGCCCCAGTTTAATATCTTTTACTACATAAATGATTCTGAGAAAGCCACTTAGCCAGTTTGACATTAAATGTTATGGAAAGGAATAAGAATAATCATAACTTCATCAGAGATTTTGTGTACAGTACATGTGTCTAAAGTAATAAAACTGTAAGATAGTTTTCTATTTTATATAATGCTATAGAAATGCTACTTATCTTTCTTTTCATTGTTTTTATATGGAAACTCTCAATCCCAACATGTCTACAAACTGATCATTTCCCTTTCTTATATATGCTTCTTTTCCTGTTTTCCCTCTAGCTAAAGACTCGGAAGAACAGTTGTTTCTTTGTTTGTTTTGATTGTGTTGTACTGTGTTTGGATTCACTCTTGGTTCTCTTTTACCATGCAGAGTGAACTGGTTCCACAGTTCCATACGACTGATGTGTTCCAGGCTGTATGAGTTCCTTGCAATTCGCTGGATGTGCCCTGCATTTTTGTGTGTCTATGTATTCCTAGAAGGCCTATTCTTTCAGCCAGAAATATCTGCCCTAAAACACATCAGAGCACCAGGCTATTTTTTTCCTATCGTTATAGTTCAGGAAGCTATCTCTGACTCTACTTGAGATAGACATGTTTTCTAATTTTTCTACTTTAGGAGCAATTGCATTGTACAATAATTATTTTTACCCACTTACTTACTGATGATAATATGACACTGTTCCTTATTTTTATATTTACTTCTAACCAGAACAGTGTCAGATATATACTAACTACATTCTAAAATAAATTGAATATATGAATAATTACACTTGTGTTTCTTTTAAGAAAGCCCATGATTTACTTTTAGTGAATATTAAGTGTTAAGGAACTTAACACTAACCAAAATGTGCTTTGTATTGGTTTTTTGTTATGATAACCTAAAGTGAAATATTAATTGTCAAAAAAGATAACTTAAAAAAAGATAAACTTATGTTTACTGTAATTGTAGAATTAACTGTATTTTCCACTGTACTTTAAAATGTTTACACATATCCTTTGTAAAGGATAATGTTACAAATATTGAATGTAAATTATTTCAATCGCCTAAGAAGTATTATAAATTAGAACACTGATTCAAAAGTTAGACGATATAATCAGATAATTACCATAAAACTGTGAGAAAAATTAGATTTTTAACTGAATTTAAAAGTAACCAACAGGAATATGACCTGTCTGTTTGTATTTTTACCACTGTAACTATTATATCTAAATCGATATTGTGATAACTGGCATGCTATTAATAAAATATAGAAAAGGCCACCGAGATACCTCCTAAAAGTTATGTTGTTTCACTACATTAGTCTGACAAGTGTACATTAAATAAATCCTTGCCTTATCACTCACCAAGTGTCAGGACAGAAATCATAGCAGTATTGGCGTATCAAAATTACATGCAAATCACACTGGTAATCTGATGATGTAGAAGGAAGGGTTCAATTGCATTTTTATTAAAAGATCTTACAATTTAAACTGTCATTTTTGAAGCAAGACTGCACAATATTTCATATGCTGAAGGCATTTTCAACCTGAACCTCATCTTACAAAATTTAAAATCCAGATTGCTCATTGTTTTACTCTAGAGAACTAGGAAAACAGCAAGAACAAAAAAGTGCTTTAAATTGTAGCTATCAAAGAACATGGCTTTAATTGTTTCATGGAAAGACCTAATTTTATTTGTTTATTTGGTTATTATATGTCATACACACATTATAATCCAAATATTACCCAAAATGAAGTCAAGGGAGTCTTTTATAGCATCTACAATAATTTAGTACTTTGCTGTTTTAATTGACAGATTTAATGTATGGGTTTATGCTGATGATAACTTAAGACTGCTTTCAGTTTATGGTGTAATAACTGTAACCTGGGAGAAATAAAACCTAAGCTAGATTCAGCTGCATTTATTAGGCTAGGATACAGCTTTTGCTTCATAAACAGGAAATTCTACATGACTGCTATTATTAAACAGGTAATGTTTCTTTCATGAAAAAGTGAAGCATTTTAACTGTTATAAAATGGGAAGCTAACTCAATTATATTGATTTTGAAAAAAGCCCCACAGGTTTGGACACTCAAAAATAAACAGTTTCTGAGCAAATAGCAAAATAATTATAATATTCACATCTTTATCAATGAAAATAGATGATAATCATTATTTCCTGAAACATCCACATAAGCATACTCTTACAACTTTCTTTTTTTTGACTTTCTTATAGGTAAAACAAAGTGACACTCTTTTGAACTTCCTGTTGCTATGGTAAAGAAAACATTTAAGAAGATAACAAAATTATAAAATTGTAGAGTGAAAAGCTAAAAAGTGCCCATTACCTTGGAAACAGAAATGTATAGAAGGTACAAGACTTCTCCTATTTAGTTTTGCTTTTACCCAAATGAATGTTTAAAATTAAGCTACAGAATGTATTATGGCATAATCACTTTAGAAATTATAAGGATCTGGGGCTGGTGAGATGGCTCAGTGGCACAAGCGCCTGCCTGGCAAGCGCAAGGGCCCGAGTTCGACTTCCAGAACCCACATACGAAAAAAGAGCCGGTGATATCACTCAGCGGCACGGGCGCCTACTGGCACGCGAGGTCCTGAGGTCGACCCCCGGTACCCACGTAAAAAAAAAAAAAAAAATTTATAAGGATCCAAAAAACAGAGATTTTATAATTAGCAAGAAGCAAAATTTAACCATTACATGTGCCCTAGTAAATAGTTATTTGGAAAACCATATTTTGTAAAATTAATTTTTAAAGCAGAACAATAACAGCACTATAGTTATCCTAATATTTGTTACTGGGAACACATGGCATTTTAAAACATGAACTTTCCCTGAATTTGTCATTTTAACAAACATGTTTGGTAGGTTAAACATCTACAAAGATCATTTTTGATCACGTAATAAATTATAGTACAAAATTGGAAAGGTATGCATTCCCTAACCACTAATGCAACATAATTGAAAGTGAACTACAATTGTCACATGTAGAATTTTAGCCAAAAAACAGCGTACAATTTTGACGTTTTAATGGGTGCTCATCCCTTATCTGAAACCTCCAACCTGCTATGCTAGATTTTTGCAAAGTTTTTCCCCATCCTTATGCTGAAATGAAAATGATACACAGCTCCCACGTGAACCTTTGCCGTTATTCCCACTTAGCCATTTCTTTTGAATGCATTTGATGATACACCTCGTCATTTATTACCATGGGTTTTAGTTATGTCTCTTGCTATAAAGGGGTGCAGGAATTATATTGCTCATATTTGTGACCAGCATAAATGTTGCACAATATGATTAAAGAGTTTATTGTTCATCTGCCTTTTTCTAAGACTGAAAAACATTAACAACAGGAAAATCTGTATATTGTATGCATTTCCATAATAAATGCACTGATTACTTTGAAAGAGTTGTTTAAAACTTCAAGAAAATAGCTGTAAAATATAACGCATTTTTCCTTTCACTGTTATAGTCATCATACTGTTTCTTATTTTTCATTAAAAATGTCTATACATTCACATTTCACATTAAATTTTCATGTTAATTGCCTACAGAACTAGATATACCCCAATGAATATAATCCACGACCTTAATCTTAAAGTTTTAACATTTATTACAAACCCAGCTCGAGGATCTAAAGACAGGTCCCTGGGAAACTTCAGCCTTTTGCTAACGAGTATAGTAGGGTACAAGCCATTGACTTTGGATACTTCAATTATCCTTTTTTCCATGTCAGACCAATAGAGATTTTTTCCAATCCAATCAACAGCAAGTGCATTGGGGACAGCTGTGTTATGCACTACCTAACAAAATAAGAATTTAAGAAGTTAATAGCGTAAATGCTTAGAATAGAAACTGAGCAATTGTTTCTTGATTTTTATCAAGATATAGAAGTCTATTTAAACAGTAGAAATGAAATTCAGATAAGAAGATTACAATTGACTACAATGCAAGTATTTACGTTTGAGGAAAATTACTTAATGTATAATCAGACCTCTAGAAGTTATATACGGGGTTAAGAGGAAAAAACCAGTGCAACCAAGGTAAAAAGCTATTTGATAGATCCAGAGTTGGTGATTATAATTTTATTAGTTTATCTACTTAACATCTTAAAATATGGGACAAAATATTATCACACAGAATTATTGACATTGTCTAGTTTTAACAGTCTAAGTTATTTCAATAGCATTCTTCATTCTCCCTATCACTGTTGTTCTATTTAAGCAACTACAGAAAAAGAAAAAATACAAATAAAAGTGGGCACAAAGTATTTTGAATCTAGTCAGAAATAAAATTTTTTTTCATGTAACTGCTGTTATCAATTCTAACCCATACCAAATTAAATACAATAAAGATATAGGCTTTCTATGTAAAAATAACATACATATGAAATGACCAATTATTCTTGATCTGAATGGCAGATCATTCTGAATTCTCATGGATTGTAGGACCATGTGAAATAAAGAACTGAGTCTTGGAGATGCATAGAAATTAATAGTTATAAAGTGAGAGATAAGAAAATGTTGATTAAATTTTATACTTATCAATTTCCCTAATGACATCAATAACAAAGTAACAAAGAAAGGTAACAATATCAACATCTGTAACAATTAATGATACTAATCTACTGTGTTGATTTTAAAACATATTTGCTTCTTTATTCTTCCAATCTCCAAATCTAGAAAACTGACACAACTATTTTACTGAATATCAGCAAATTAGTAATATTATGAAAAGAATCATCTCATAAACTTATATAAGTTAAAGTAATAATGGAACAAAAATGGAAAGGAAAATATACTTAAAAATCTACGGGCCAGTGAGATAGCTCAGCAGCATAGGCACCTGCCTGGCAAACACGAGGGCCGGAGTTTGACTCCCGGAACCTACATAGGAAAAAAGGGCCGGTGATATCGCTCAGTGGCACAGGCGCCTGCTGGCGTGGAGAGGTCCTGAGGTCGACCCCCGGTACCCACAAAAAAAAAAAAAAAAAAAATCTAAAAGAATATACAAACAATATACAAACAATATAAAGGTAATGAAAAATTTTAATATCTTACAAAAATGTTCAAATTTGAATAACATAGGTTATTCACAGGTTTTATATAAATTGTCAAAAATTAAATTATAAAAGAAAAAATTCTGCTTACCTGTTCTCTCTAGCCATTGGGTCCCCTATCATTATCATGCTTTGATATTTTCTTGTATAAACCACTGCTAACTACAGTTATCATGACTCAAATGAACTCAATACACTGTATATAAATGCTTTATTATTTCATTAATATTTTAAATATAATTTTCTTCCACCAGAACTTTATGTGTGGTATTATAAAGGGCTAAAAAATGTTAAAATAAGTGAGTAGTTCCATCTACTTGAATACAAAAGTTTTTATAATATATCTTACTGCATATACATAATGCCAATAATTTAATTTTAAACTCAAAATAACATAAAATAGTATCAAATAGCTCATATTAAGTATGTCACATATTTTAATTGTAAACTTGTCTAATCAAAACACTCTTGATTTTTTACAAATACATTCAATTATTTTCACCTATAGAAGTTTCTTTTAACAGTCTTCTAATTTCAACCTATACTGTATCATTTAATTTATTTTCAATCATAAATTCTCACTCTCATCTTTCCTTTTTATTTGAATCAACACTCCCGAATCTCAGGCACTAATCATTTATAACCATCAAGTTTTCAAGGGGTTCTAAATTTTATTTACCTAATTTGATTTTTAGTTTATTGCCAGTAGTGTTATAAAAAAACACAATTTTGTATTTCATAAAGTATTTAATTAACTTACACAGTAAAAAAATGTGAAATTAAAACCAAGCTAATATAATCTACAACAGTTGCCATCAAATAAATTAGTATTCTATTCAATCATACTAATAAAATATTCAATAATCCCATCATTGCAATATTTTGTTACCTTAATGTCACTTCCATTTAAACACATTCTATTTATGCGACTTCCATTGGGTCTACTAGAATCAATCCAATAGATGAATTCTTCTCTGTAATCGAAGTCTATAGCGATAACATTATTTAAACCCTAAAAATGAGAAAAAGAATATAATTTCAATAACAGTTAACAGAAATTACTTTAAAATGTTTTAGGAGCTCATGGAAATCATTATCCTCTTTATTTTTTTTTATTTATTTTTTTTGTGGGTATCGGGGGGTCGACCTCAGGACCTCGTGTGCCAACAGGCACCCATGCCGCTGAGGGATATCACCGTCCCCTTTTTCGTATGTGGGATCCGGGAGTCGAACTCGGGCCCTCGCGCTTGCAAGGCAGGCGCTTATGCTGCTCAGCCATCTCACCGGCCCTCATTATCCTCTTTAAATCTAAATAGTTATACTTATTAAAATAAATTACATTCATGACTAATGCTTTTTTTTTTTTTTTTTTTTTGTGGGTACCAGGGGTTCGACCTCAGGACCTCGCGCGCCAGCAGGCGCCCGTGCCGCTGAGCGATATCACCGGCCCCTTTTTCGTATGTGGGTTCCGGGAGTCGAACTCGGGCCCTCGCACTTGCCGGGCAGGCGCTTAAGCCGCTGAGCCATCTCACCGGCCCTAATGCTTTTTAAAAGCATCATATGATTACATGTTCTCCATACTATGCACTTTAAAATGTGGATAATTTATTTGAAAATATTGTCCAAATAGGACACAAATTTTTCAGTCTGTACAGTGGTATAGAATCAAATAATGTGGGAAAATTTTGTTTTAAGGAACAAAGGCTAAAAATTCCTACTATACATTAATATTACATACACAATAGATGACATTATAGCCTGTTCTGTGGAGAAAGCAGAAATTAACAGTGAGCTAAATTGTAAAGGGAAAAGTTCTCCAAAAAATTAAAATTTTCCCCAGATAGCTATCTGATGAGTTAGATAAGAAGGTTCAGAAATGTTACTTTAACCAAAAGCTCTTGTCCCAACATCATAAATAACTTTCCTTTTTAATGCTTCAAATGGTTCCTTAGGCAATACATTGTCATATTACAATTTGAAAGTTATAACCTTAGGTGAGTATTTGACCTAAGAGGAGCTGGATGTTTAACATTTTTTATTTCATATGGTGAAAATGTGAAGAAATCACTCCCTTCTGATTCACGGTTATGCATTTTTTAGAGTTAGGTAACAAAACAGAAAAATAAATTGGGTTTCTGATGTTACAGCTTTTTGGTTTGGTCGTCCTGCTGTTTGGTTTGATTTATGGATTCCGTTGCAGACTCTGGAATGTTCTCAGCTAGTGAATTGTTCAAATGATTTATAAGGAGTTAGTTTAGTTCTAACCTAATTTACTACCTTAATGAGCTAACAAAACTTAGGTCAAAATTTCAGTTGTGTATATTCATCTTAAGGCCAAAACACTTTATTAACATATAAATTCTTATAGAAAGGGAAATAATTGACATTGTAGACACTTGGCAAAGCCCTAAGAGTTCTTGGCCACATCTTATATAATTTTATACTTGTTCATGTTAATATTTGCCCTAAAGATGTTACATTTCAAACTGTAAAATACGTATACTTTTATGTTTAAGAATTAACACCTATGGGGATACAAGATTTTTGCTCACTTTGATTTTGTTTAGGCGAAAAGTGAGAGGAACAAAGGACATTCCCAGGTCTGCCATAGATTTATATGGTCTTTTAGAAGATTCAGGCCAAGGCTAACCGATTACTGGTCAGACTTTATTTCTTTTCAACAATCTACAAGACAAAAACTGCCTATTTACAGTAGTAAGTAAGAGACTGTCCTGGCAAATAGTACTTTATTTTTCTTGCTCCAGGGCTGAACTTTAGTAATAATGGTGTTAACATCCCAGATTCAAATCTTGGCTTCCATTTGGTTCGATATGAGCAATATCTTTGTCTTCTCCAGATTATAAACCTAATCTGAAATACCCAAACCTCACAAAACTGTATGCCATTTGTCACAAAAAAGAGATCCCAGCAGTAAACAAGGCTGCAAACTTCTCATTCAGCACAGATGAAAAGATGCAAGAACATTTCTTACTGACAACATTACTCATTAAGAATAATGATTATAAATGCTAAAAAAGCAACTGATTTTTAGTCACGGATTCAAAGATTCATTAAATCTTGCTTTACATGCTAAAAATTGGATCATCCCTTAACTAAATGCACTTACTATACATACATAGGAAGCTGACTATGAAAAATCAATTGAAGTTCTAAAATATAATTTGAATATATTCCAGACAAATTCAGCAGGGGCTCAAGAAATGTGCTTCAATAATAGTCTGCAATATCCTTTTTTTAGTAAAATGACTTTCTTCCTAGAGGGAGAATGTAAAGGGATTAGGGTTCAGTGGTGGCTTGCCAAATCAGGTCACTAAATTAGAGAGCTTTACAGGGAAAAAATAGAGAAAAACTTGACTCTAATTTTAGTAACTATTTACCCACAATATACAGCCATAGAAAAATATCCTACTCCTTTCTTAACAATAATCAACTTAGATAATGAAAAGCTAACTCCAAATTTAGCAAGTCAAGTATAATAAATTAAACCTATAAATACAGAGGATTTGAGGTTGTAAATTCCAAATTATCAATCTAGCCAAGCTGGTCATTTTTCTATATTTTTTACTCTTAATCTCCACAGAAAACAGAGCAATGCTGTCTTTGTAGAATCTTATGCAAGTAGCATAAAACAGCCAGGGGTATGGCCAAATAGTATCTGAAAACCAGAGTCATCCCAGGGGTTTCAGAGTTGAAAATTGATTTCATCAAAATCCTATTTGCTTCTTTCATTTCTATACCTAAAGATGTGCACCCTTTGGTTCGAGATGATTAATTTAGGAAACTGTGTTTTGTTTCTGTATGAAATTTTACTGAAATAAAAAAACTGTGAAATGAATTGGATGACCTATTAGAAAGTTACATGATTAACTTTTATTCTTAAAATCCAGGTTACTAAAATACATTTTCTAACATGGTGTATGAACTGAAGTTATAACTGGACTAGCATAACAACTACATTTTAGAATATACATGGTAAGAAAAATTTCTATCAGATGCTTTAATTATACACTAAAACTTCATGAGATTATTAATGACTAAAGCACAGAGTAAAATTCAAGATATTAAGAGAAATCATTCTTCCCAATCAGCTACACATAAAATTTCCAAATAACTAATGCGAATATATTTTCTTTTCATTTATTTGACTTGAGAGTATATTTGGAATATAATTATTTCTGTGTTCTACTTTACTCTTCATTTTTTAGAGATGTAGACAATCTCTAAAGGAAAACAAAATTCTATTGCCTACAACTCTTGACAAAATTTTAAATATTGTGTTATACTAAAATGGTAGTTAAAAATATGTTCCCTTACACAAACCATACACTCCAAGCAGCCTACATACAAAACTGGATGTAAGATGTGTCGTAGGTTTACTTTTTTCTTTGTTTGGGGGACAGTGACATTATTTGTTTATCCAATATCATCATTAAGAATAATTTTCCAAAGGTTTTCAGAATCATCGTGAAATTCCTCTTCTTCCTCATCCTATTTCATTTGCATAAATTCTCTGCTAAGAAATGTATTGGAACCTTATCCTTACATAGGCACTAATGACTGGCAATAGTGTAAAATGATATCATCACGAGAAAAGAGCTGTAGTAAAGTATGCGGTAAAGTGGTCCCATTATAACAAATAGACTTAAATGATGCATGGAGAAAAAATAATTTTGCTGCATTAAGAACAATTCCTGACAATATATTATCCATGAAAAACAACAAAGCGGATATGAACAGAAATATTCTGAGATGCATGGTAAGAAAAATAAGGAAGCAGCTACAACTGAAGCTCTGTTACAGTTCTTTCATAAACACAATAAACATTTTGCCTATCTTAGTTAAATGTGATTCAATTCAGCTCAAAAATAGAGTATTATAAAAAGGCAACTTCCTCCTTTTAAATTGAGATGGCACACTATGAAAATTAAAATGTTAAAAATACAAGCAAGTAGAAAATAAATAGATCTCTGCTTTAAAAGAGCATATTAAGAAATTAATGGCTGCCATATCTGACTTTCAAGTTATACAGGTGGTTATAGGGGGGTAGGGAGACAAACACCAGAAAAAAATAATTTTCAATATTTTAAAAATATTAAGTAGATTGCAAAAAGAAATGGTATTATGTTAAATAATGTAGAAAACAATGTGGGCAGCAAGAAAATATTTTCCATTTTGAAGCAGTTATATGTACTTCAACCTTCTCTAAAGGATGATTTTTGTATTATTGTCTCCTAAAGACAAGAACTCCTAAAGACTGGCAAATTCTAATATTTCTATATTCCTGGTTAGCTTTTGTATGCACCTAAAGACATTTTCTATTTAACACATTATCCCAGGATTCAGAATTGAAGAGACACGCAATTTGAAACATTAGCTATTGGTGACACACTCCAAGAGAGAGTTTAAAACTCACAGATGTTCTGGAATACAGCAAGGATACATGTCAAAAGCACATGGAAAGTCTGAGCAACTTTGTCATAATTTGTCAATATCACACTGCCTAATGCATATATATGGACTTGAAATAGGATTAAATTGTAAGGTAAAATGAGTGAAATTCCTACAATTACAGTAGAGGAATCTATCCATTAGAAGCAAAAATAAGTTTAGCTAAACACCATTGGCCCTCCATATCCATGGGTTGCCCACTGATAGATTCAATCAACCACAATCAAAAGTATTGAGAGAAAAGCTGCATCTGTACTGAACATGTACAGACTTTTTTCCCGTTATTATTTCCTAGTCAATTCAGAATAGCTACTATTTACAGAATATTTACATTGTAATAGGTACTTTCAATACACTAAAATGATTTAAACTATGTGGAGGGACATGTGTAGGTTACATGGAAATCTGTACTATTTTATATAAGGGACTGGAGCATCAGTGGGTTTTTGGATTTGTGGGAAACAGAGGAACCAGTCCTGCATTCAGATTGCTAGGGTGATTTTAAGTCTTATATTGATTTTCCCAAAAGTCACCATATGAAAGCTACTATTGATTTATACTTAACATTGCTATAAACACATCACAAAAACAGTAAGTATCCTTAATTTTGATACCTTATGCAGTTTGGGGCAAAGATAAATTTATAGCAAAACTTATACAAACTAAGTACTTCCAGGAAAATATATTTTTTTCTTGAAGACAATGAAAGCAACTACTAACGATATGTGATTTCTCTGTTCCACGTAATAATTACTCTAGTTTTAATTATTTGAATTTGTGCTATTTCAATGCACATACAGAGGAGGGGAAAGGTTGAAATGAACAAGCACAGTTCTATATCCTATTATGAGCTGAAAATCATAACTTTTAATAAAAACAATGTATAAAATTAACTCAGGTAAAAAGGAGTCAAACACAAATCAAATCATCGCAGGTTCTTTTGAAGTGGACTGTGTTGAAGTAACAGAGGATGGAACTGAAAACATATCAGCTCATAGCCCTGTAATCATAATACAGTGAATAGGCTTCCTCACCTGTCTCACCAATCCAGGGAATTGAACCTAGATTTTTGTGTCTTGTAGGTAAGTACTCTAACACTGATCTTTATCTCCAGCTCTTCTGTTTTCCTTATAATTCCAAATTTCAAAGCCAAGTTATCATCTATTCTATTACCAGGTTTTATGAACAGTAACCTGAAGTTCTGGAAGAGGTTACTTTTAAATCCCAAGGGGAGGGCAACCCATTCGGGACCCCTCCTGTCTCTCCAGAGCTATTCCTATTCCCCATTGTCCATTTCTATTTGCCAATAAATTTTCCTACACAAACAAACAAACAAACAAACAAACATCCCAAGGGGAGAAAAAAACCAATTTGAGTAATCCACAAAATGGCTTGAAGGAGAATTTTATGTTTCTCTAATGTAGTTTGAGCTAATTTTCTCTCACTTTAATTATATTTTACCATTTTTACCTTCTTTGATGTGGTATGATATATCAGGTCCGAAGCATTACCTGCTCATTCTTTTTTTTTTTTTTTTTTTTTTGTGGGTACCAGGGGGTCGACCTCAGGACCTCGCGCGCCAACAGGCACCCGTGCCGCTGAGCGGTATCACCGGCCCCTTTTTCGTATGTGGGATCCGGGAGTCGAACTCGGGCCCTCGCGCTTGCAAGGCAGGCGCTTATGCCACTGAGCCATCTCACCGGCCCTCATTCTTAAACAAAAGAATGTTTGTGGTAATCTAATACAATACATGCATGTATATACATCCAAAAATATGTGCTTCATAAATTCTAATTGTTAGGTACTCCATTTTTACAGCTCTAATGCATACCTGGAGGGATCATATTAAATGCTATAGAATTCTGAGAATGTCATACCTGCTTTAAAAGTGTGTAGTTGGAGCCATCAGTGCTAATTTTTCTTATCTCATGATGATCAGCAAGAATGAGAAAAGGTTCTTCAGCTAAAACCAAAGCAAAAACAGATTTATTATTTACTAATCTGCTTATTTTCAGTTTAGCTTAGCAGCAATATAAGTTCCAATGCAGTGCTGTTGTGGTGGATTAATGGTTAAAAAATTTCATACTTAGCCATGTAGTCTTTAGTAAAATGAAAAGGCAGTAGGTATCCTGAAGTACAGAATATCTAGGTAATTCTAAGTACATCCCTTTTTTTACCTTGGATTTTCTTGTACATTCAAATTATTTATTTGGAATTAGTAGAAAATATTTGGTGTTTCATTCTGGGAATTAAAAAAATATATAGCTCAAGAAAAGATCGTTTTACTTACCTTAAAAATCTACAGTGTAGCTAAACATTCAGAAAATTAGAAAACTCTTCCTGACAACCAACCATCCATCCCTCAGAATGATTTATATGAAGACCTAGGGTATCATTGTATACATTTACTTTGCATGTGCCTCAAGGATTCTCTTAAGTAATTTCTAAGTCTAAATTCTAATACTTATTAATTACTTTCACCTTTCCTCATGAGGATTACATTTAATTCTTTATTAGTCTTTAGTTCATTCTTACGAGCTTATCTGATGTATTTTATTATCTTCTTTGTTTTAGAATATATAAAAGAGCATGATAAAGGCTTAGTCATGCCGAATACATAGGAAGATCTTCTGAGCCTTTAGCTTGTTGTCTGCAGAATTTGCTTGGCAATAAAAGGAATTATTAAAGGAAAAAACCTCAAAAAGTTCTGTAATATACATTTATTTGATTACATATTTTAATAATGTCAAATTGACCATATTCTCAATTGCTATAATACTAGATCAATTCAGTAAACTATCTGCCTTTAACATCTTTGCTTCCAAAAAATATTCATATACTTATTTGCCAAGAAAGAAAATTTAAGTTTCATAGAAAGAATTAGGAGAAAAACACTTAAAATTTATTCACTTTGTGTAATTGAACACAGATCATTCATTGTTATAGTTATTGTCCTGGTTAATTTATATTTGAAATTATTTCATTTACTTCTTCGTCTTTCAGTTTCATAGTTAATGTATTATAATAGTAAGCTATGATATTGTGTTTCAGTATATGCTGGATCTTCCCTTCCAATATTCACGACAGCACCCTCAATCGTTCATTCCAATCGTCAGGATGAGGCCAGATTGAGACTCATAATCCTTCTCAACATAGAGCTGGCTCTCAAATTCCAGATACTTTGCCATTCCTGTCAATATATTTTCAGTTCTGCAAATATAAAATTAAGTAGCCGATCTTTTATTTTAACACTGAGTCAATTATAATCTTTAAAACTTACACGTATTTGGTATAAAAAATTCTGCCCTATCTTTCACACAAGATTTATACTTCAAGAACATCCAAAATTATTACTAGTTTCCAAATATGATTGTAATATGAAACAACTATGGGATTTATTCATAATATAAGAACTATATTATCATTAGCATTCATCTCCTCTATGCTATCCTTTATGAAAAGTTTATACTAATGCAGACACTTTTTTAGATTTTATCTCTTTGTCTTGTTCCATGTTACTAACTGCCTGATATAGTTAGCACCGAGCTAGCCAAAAGCAAATAGGTGGTAGAAAAAAACGACAGGTTCTAAATGATCCTCACATTGATTCAGGAAATAATATTCCAAGAATAAGTCACCATGGATGAAAAACTGAATGAGATAATTTGTTCTAGATATTGTGCATTTCTAACAAATAAAATTCATTTAAAAATTTTGTCTTTAGTATCTAATGAAAGTAGATGATAAAACAATATAATGTGACTGACATATCTGTCTGAGAAAGTAACAGTGGTACTTGATTCATTATACAGTATTTAAAAGCAAAAAAGGACACAGAGCCCATAACACACCATTTTTTAAACTGTTAGTAGTCATTCTTATATATTGTCTCATTTTATTCTAATAGGTGTGATTTTTCCCCTAATGGTTTATAATATTTTTAATGGAATGGGCAATGCTTTATCAAATTTCTAATTTACAGTGTCAAACATAATACTTGGAATAAATAGATCTTTAAGAATATTTGCTAAATCACTAGAAGAATTCAAAGAGTCTTATATATTTAATTAATTAAGCATATTGTTGCTTTTTCTAATCATTATTATTATTAATCTGTTGTTTCCTTGGTGTGCATGCATGTGGCAGAGAGGAGAAAGACAAATATTACAATAAAGTCAGAATAGGCCTTTTAAGTTTGGCTAAATTTGCTCACATTTTTATGTATTTCAGAAGAAAGCAGTGCTAGATACAGTTCTTTTTGCTTGTGTGTACTCTAAAAATGTAGGGAACCAAATAGTTCACAAGATCGTAATGCAATATTACTAAAAACAGAACAGGGTATTTACAGAATATAAAATCGCCATGACAGATTTCTATATTGAGGGAAGTAGACAAGAATTTTGATTTCCCAGAAACAGTAGGGAAAAGTGAATTCAATACGAATAGCTATAAAATTCAAGGTCTGTATGTGTAGCTGAGGTTGGATTAGTGGGCAAGTTCAGTTCAATACCTGAAAGTGATTTGCAGCCATTTGGGTTATCAGGTTGTATTTTATACCCATCTGTACAAAGGCACTTGTAGGTCCCATATGTATTGATGCATTGCTGGCTACAGGGAAAGCCTGAAGAGCATTCATCAATGTCTATACATGTTTTGCCATCATCCTTCAGTTGGAATCCAGGCCAGCATTTGCACTGGAGAAAGAAAAATGAACATAATCAATTCATATAATTGTCAATGTCTTTTACTATTGGATATCCCTTTAGCATGACTCAAAAGAGAAGCACTTAAGAATATATAAATGATGGGCCGGTGAGATGGCTCAGCGGCTTAAGCGCCTGCCCAGCAAGCGCGAGGGCCCGAGTTCGACTCCCGGATCCCACATACGAAAAAGGGGCCGGTGATATCGCTCAGTGGCACGGGCGCCTGCTGGCGCGCGAGGTCCTGAGGTCGACCCCCCGGTACCCACCAAAAAAAAAAAAAAAAAAGAATATATAAATGCAAGGCTTTCTGTCTCCCAGCAATTAACCTTTAATAAGAATTACATGTATGCATTACATAAAGTTAAAGTTAAAAAAGGACTCTCCCAAACATCCTCATTTGATCTTCTGAGACTGGCAAGATTACAAAGTTAACAAACTTCACAAAGTCATGTGACTAGGGAATGTGAAACAAACAAAAACAAAAACAAAACAAAAAAAATGAAATCTAACCTTCAACTTCTTTTGTTCTTTTTCTATTAAATTACACTATGTTGTTGGAAGACCTAAAAATCATAAGAATTAATCCTTATATGGAGCTCTGAAGATTTCTAACAATGGCACATTTTCTCTCTTTTGAGACATACAGAAATCTATAATGAAACTATTTTTACCTTTAGTTCACTGATAAAAAGAAGCATGAAGGTAAAGTTGCCTATATAAAGTTAATATGGGTGCTAGGACTTACCAAAAAATTTTTTTTTTAAAACACAGTAAGTCTCAATATTTATTCAATGAATCTGACTCTATACTGAGACATAATGATGTTGTCTGAAGAAAAAGTAATATTATTTTCTTCTCACAGTAATTAAATCAAACCGTACCCTCAAACCTTCCCTTTGGTTTTACTGTTACATTTTGTGTGTCCCTGTGATAATGACATGTGATACTCACTAACTGGCATCTCAACTTTTTGAATATAAACATCATGTTCTAGATGTTTTGCATTCTTAAAAGTGATGACGCCCTGTAACTGGTCACTGTTTTTAAACTCTATTCGAAGGCCCTACCAAGTAGAATATGAGAAATGTTATAGGAAACATACCTTTACTTAGCCAGATAAATTTTTTATCATTAACTTGTATCAACACTCTTTAATTGGCTTTGAATAAATGAATTTGTGAATATTGAGGAAGAGGTCAAGAAGGAACTCTAACCCATTAAGAGTAACTATTATTCAAGAAGTATTCATCACAAACATTTCATGATCTGGATCATTTATTTGAGAATGAAAGAGAGGGAAAATATTTGTATACATTGGGAAAATATTAAAATTATATTTGTCCATATTATAAAATTATCAGTGACCATTTAATTGAATAGTAGAATTTTTCAATACAATAAAAATGCTCATTACTGGAAAAGAAAGCAAAGTAATGGCAACTTCATCTGAAAGTGCTCAAAAGATAAATACTTTAACTACTTTTACAAGGATTTAAATCCTTTAACCTCTTAGTACTTCCACTTCCAATAATTTATATCAACATTTATCTAATAATACTCAGAAAATATAATGGACCATATAAATCTCTAGAACACACTGCGAAGCCTGCAAATGAACGCAAAAGCCACAGCTTGAATTTGCAAATGCTCATCATTATATCTAAAATTGTGGCATTATTGCTTTCTGTTATACTTTGGATCCTCCTTGTTCCCCAAAGGCCATGTCCAGAGGTTAGGTCCCCAGATAATGGTGCTGTTAGGAGGAAATGGAAATTTCAGAAAGTGAGGCTAAACTGGAGAAACCAGGCCACAGAGGGAATGTTGTTGAAGGGCAGCTTTTGTCCCAGTCCCTAACTGTCTTTACTTCTCTTCTTCTGGCCCGCATTAGGTGAGAAGCTTTCCTCCACATTGCGGTAATACTCCTGCTTTATCACAGGCATAACGCAATGGAGTTGGCTGCTTTCAGCCAGATTAACAGTGAGAATTACAAGCAAAGAGCAGAGGGAAAGACAATAAAAACTTGAAGTTTGGCCAGGAACAAAGTACCTTGAAGACTGTGCCAGGAAGGGTGTGGTTGTTGAACAGATTAGTATCGTTAAAAAGAAATCAAATACTTTCTCTGTGGGAAAATAAGAAAGACTTGAGGGCATCTCAGGAATGGTCCAGGCCTCACACATCACAAGCTCAAGGTCAAAAAATTATAAACTCTTGTGAAAGATGTTGCCTTGAATAAAGAGTCCCAGGAAATCCTCTTGGTACAAGGCAGACTAGAGAAGCGTTTCATTGTGTACAGCCTTCCAAGCAATCATGCCAGTGCAGCTGGACTTCAAGGAGTTCCCGGCTGTACAATCACATGATGTTGATTTTGCCTTGAGAATACCTCTTTACAAAAAGAACTGCTGCTTATACTATGTCCAAAGAAAATGAAATCTTTAAGGCCACTGATCTGTACACTTAAAAATAGTTAAAATGATCAATAGTATATTACATATATTTGGCACAATTTCTGAAAAATTAAATAGAGAAATCTAACAGGGTACAAGTTATCACTCTAAAGTCCTGAAAATCAAATCCCCTGTTCAGGAAGCCAGAAGTCAAACTGGTAGCTACATAGCAGTGTTGAATCAAAGGGCAGTTTAGGATAAGTGAAAAGTAGTTTTATAGAGTGGATTGAATTTTTCTGAAATGGTATTATAAATGAAACAAGGTGCATCTTAACCTTAATGAGGTTTCTTAAATCACTTTGTGTGCCCATATTAAGCTTACAGAAATACTATATCAAATAAATGGCTTAATTAAGATGAAATATGGAAAATTAATTTATTTAAGGTAAAATTGCTTGAAGTTGTTACAATATACAATTCTATATACAACAGTTTGAAATTTATAGTGATTTTAAATGTCATTTTTGAAAATCAGGAATTTAAAAAGAGAATTTTCTCCCCAATGCAGTAAGATTTTAACAAAATATTTTTACACCCCAATAATCTAAAAATATATGTAAGAAACTCTACTAGACTTATAAAAGATGCAAGATTTATCTATATTTAATAGAAAAAAAGTAGACTAAAAAACATTTTCATACTTCCTTAAAAAGTCAATTATTCTGAGTCAAATATGAATATTCAATGTCATCTTAATTTTTCTTCTTATTCAGAATTATATTTTCCAGTTTTATTTTAATTTTATAGGAATATATGACAACAAGACAGAAATGTGGCCATCCAAATGTTTCCTATTAATTTAAAGAAAATGTCTTTGAAGATTTTAAGTGACATTTGACAAATATTATTTTTATTTCAATTTATGCTTTAGAAATTTCTGCCCCCAGTAATATACTGATTTTTTATAGTAAAGTATCAAAAGATTCATGCCTTAATTTTTATGTTTTTGAGTGGTTAGATATATTTAATGTGTAGAAAATGTACTTATTTTTCAATTTGTAAGTTCTAAATTTTGCCTTTGTAATCAATTTCATATTATTGTAAAATTTGGAGGAAGATTTCTTGTCATTTTCTGTTGATACTGCAATAAGAAATGGGTTACTGGTAGTTTTTCCTATTCCATGCAGTAGAGAAGCAGATGAACTACATTTTTTTCCAAATGAAGTGTAAGCATTTTGGTGTTCCAATGAGTTTTTGAAATTTCAATCAATAAGTTATCTTATATATTATATACATAAATATAATTCATGTTACACACAAATAAACATATTTGTGAGATATATTTACATACACATTATATAAAATATTTGGTATGAACCTTTGCTTGAATCTTTTATTCATGATGCTGGTCTCATCTTAAATTTTTGTATTGCTCATGTTTCCTCCAATATATATCTTGTCTTATTCATTACACACGCATATGCACAAATTTTACCAGGTTATTTACATAAATTCTTAAAATATTATATGTTCACGATTTGGAAAGATTAAAAACTTTTGTCTATTTTCACCTGGAATTTTCACATCATTCTATGGACCCTTAATAAAAGACAAAGTAAAAATGATGATATTTTAAAGGTATAAATAAACAAGTATTTCTGCTTGAAGAAGTCTTCAAATTTTTGAAAGAGTATAATTTAATGTGGTTTTGTGGATGAAATATTCTATCAAAATAGTTTTCCAAATACAGTATCACTGTGCACTAAATACATCTTATGTGTTGGCATTTTAACCAAAACCTCATTTTTCATGTCATGCCACAAGATGGCCATTTTATATTTTGTAAGTTTTTGTATTTTACCACCAAGATTTTTATGACATTAAATGCACACAATTTAAATAAAAATTGACTCGAAAATTTGCCATATAGAAAATGTTTATGTGATACAACTAAAGAATTATTTATAAGCCCATGACTTAAAATTTTAACTAATTACCTACACTAATTTTAAGATGCAGTTCCTGATATGCTCAAGAGGATAGTTCTATCCCCATTGTGTGTAAGTCACCGACAATATATTTTCTGCTTCTTGGGTTTTAAGGTATTTCCTTCCAAAATTATTTCTATCATGCAGTATCTCATTGAGAGCCTCTTGGTTCATTTGGTCTGTTTCCCTCCTGTATAAGGGTATTTGTGAATTATTGCATGTGTAGTTTAAGTTTGTAAGTTTATTGTGTTCTTAATACTAAAATGGACCCAAAATTTTTAAAATAAACGTAGCGTTAGCTTTCTTGATATTTGTTTTGTTTTGTTTCATTTATTTTCATGCTGGACATCTAATCCAGGCTGGGCAAGTGCTCTTCCAGTGAACGACAGTCCTAGACTCAATACTCCATTTTACCTCCACTTTCCTGCTGGGAGGAAATGATTATTATAGTTTTTAGGTTACATATAAGTCCCGTAAAATCTTTGTTAATATAGTTGTTAATCATAATTCCAGAAATTCAAAGCTTAAAAATACCAAATTGGATGTTTAATTGAATTTACCATTATATAGAAATGATTGTCATACAATGTTAAGGCTTGCAGAAAAATAGACAATGATCTTCACACGCACATTTCTCTAGCATTATTTTAAGAAGGCTATTTAGCAATTGCTGAAACATTTTCAGTGTTGACGTGTGATGCAGCTTAGTTTTAGATTGTGTTGATGCAACAAAATACCTAAGAAATGGGTATGGGTGTGGTGGCGTGTGTCTGTAATCCCAGCACTAGGGAGGCTGAGGCAGGAGGGTCACTGCGGGTCCAAGGCCAGCCTGGGCTATATAGTGAGTTCAAAGCTAGCCTGAACTACATAGAGAGACCCTGTCTCAACAAAACAAAACAAAACAAAACCCTAAGAAAAACAACTTTAAAAAGTCAAGTTTAAAAAAAAAAAGTCAAATTTATTTTGGCTTCAGAGGCTTCAGAAAGGCATAGAGGAGGAAAATTACTCATTTCATGTCACCTCAGTGGTACAGAGAAAAGGAAGTGTCTGAGAAAAGATATACCCTTTGATGGTATGTCCCTGTGTCCTACTTCTTCTGATTATTCCCCGTATTTCAATGACCTATGTACTCATGAATGGATTAATCCATTGATGTGGGTAGCACTCTCAAGATCTGATCACTTTTCCAAAAGTCCTGCTTCTGAACACATGAGATTTTTTCTTTTTTTCTGTGGGTACCGGGGTGTCGACCTCAGGACCTCGCACGCCAGCAGGCTCCCGTGCCGCTGAGTGATATCACTGGCCCCTTTTTCGTATGTGGGTTCCAGGAGTCGAACTCGGGCCCTCGCGCTTGCAAGGCAGGTGCTTACGCTGCTGAGCCATCTCACCGGCCCCTGAACACATGAGATTTTTGAGGGACATTTTAGATCAAACCATGACATCTGCCTGTGGCCCCCAAAGCCTCCTATACATCCCACTGTGTGATGCATTTAGGCCACCTCTTAAAGTCTAAAGTCTCAACAGTTCCAGCACTGCTCAAAAGTCCAAATCCAGTCTCCTCTCAGACTTCAAACTCTAAGCCTATGTAAGAAAAAAAAAAAAAAAAAAAAAAAAGTTACATATTCCTGAAGTGCAATGACACAGGGTAAACATTCCCATTCTGAAAGGGAGAAATAAGTAATAGAAAAGAATGGGATCAAATCAAGAGAGAAACTGAGCAGGAGAAACATTATATCCCATAGTTTCATGTCTGGCCTCTGGGCCCGTGGTAGCAGAATGTCATCTTCAGAAGACTTGGAAAGTCTTGTTTCTATAACCTTGCTGGGTGTAGACTAAATAGCCCCTCCATAAAGCTGGCTCTCCATGCTGCCTCCACCTCTCCTTGGTGGATGTTCCATATTCCCTCCATCTCTAGTTTCCTGGGGGTCTCCATTTCAGCTTTAGCCTCACTCCCACAGCTTCACACATTACTTTCCTAGGGAATATCTGTAGGGAATCTGATCCTGTCACATACTGACTGGCATGCTAGGCCTTCCTTTGAAATCTTCATGGGAAGCGCCATGAACCCATAACTCTTTGCATTCTGCATACCTGAAAAACCAGTATCATGCAGATGGTACCAAGTTCTGCCATCAGCTCCAGCCACTGCCAGGGCCCTTTGGACTATGACTACAGTAGCTCTGAGCACCTGGTCAGCTTACTATAGGGAAGCAATTCCCTACAAACAATCCCAAAGCAAACAGCTGTGTATGTGCAGAGCACTTGGGAGCGCCCTTCTCAAAATTTGCGCCTTTCAAAAATTTGTCATTTTATACCCTTGAGTCTGTGATGGTTGTGGTCTGACCAATTTCTGAGATGTCCTCGATGCATCATTCTCATTGTCTTCATGAAAATTATCTGGCTTCTTCTAAATGACACTAATCTCCAGCCACACATTGCTTGACTGTAACTTTACAAGAGCCCTTGCTTTCTTTCAGGAATGTCTACAAATTTTTCATGTCATATTATTCTACCTTTTGTTCATAATTCTCTCTGTAAATCTGATAGAGAAAACCATTCATATCCATACCACTGTCTGAATACTGTGCTGCCTTAAAATTTCCTCTGCCATATTAACTAGTCCATCTCACTTAATTTTATCCCCAAACAAATATTTTGGCATGGACAAAATGTAGAAAAGTCTTGCCAGAATGTAAAACACATAGTCTCTACTCCAATTTCCAACAGAATCATCTTTCTCATCTAAAACCTAATGAGCTCAGTCTTGACGGCCACATACCTATCAGCATTCTGGTCTTCTGTACTTATACCAAAATTGTTCATAAACCTCCTTTTATGACATTCTAAGCCTTCTCTAACCTGCATTTCCAAACCATTCTAAATTCTTCCCTCAAATAAGTTGCAAAGGCATCAAAAACACGTATTCAGATATAGTCACAGCAGTGACACCATTTCTTATGTTACTCAGATTTTCATCACTCTGACGAAATATCTAAGAAAAAACAATTTAAAAAAATGCAAGGTTTGATTCATGGCTTCAGAGGTTTCAGTTCATGGTAAATTGGCTGCAAGGCAAAAACATCATGCCAGATGGGCATGGCAAGGAAAGCTGCCCACCTCATGGCAGTTAGAATGAGAAAGAAAAGAGAGAGTAAAGTAGCTTGAGAAAAGATGTATTCTCCAAAGCAAGCCTTCATTGACCTACTTCCTCCAACTAAATTCTACATTTTCTCTCTACCTATTCAGCTGTGTCAGTGGGTTGGTTAATCTATTGATGACATTTAGTACCCTGTTATCAAATCACTTTTCCCAAAGTCCCACTTTGGAGTACATGACCTTTTTGTGGGAATTTAGAAATCAAATCATAACAAAGTCTTTACAATGTAAAGAGTTCTAGTGTTAGAAAAGTCTTCTTATATTTAAAAAAATCTGTCTCCCAACTCATAATCTCAACTCTTAAAACAACTCAGACTAGGTATGAATCCTATTTTGATCCTTCATGTATTTCAGTATAGTAAACAGACATCTTTGCTCTAGGCTGAACTTCTGAAGACATAAGATCCAGACCCTTGGTCCTTCTCTGTGTACAAATTCAGATACATTTAAATTTTTGAGGTTATTTTGACAAAATAACATAAATATGCACAAATACCCCTGGTGAATTTAATCAATGGAGAACTCAACAGAATAAAATCAAGCCCTAACAATGGTCCAAATTGGCAGAAGACAGATTCTGTGTTATAGTAACCATATCCTATTGCTGATTCATAGGAAGTTATTTGTCAGTTAAAAAGCAAAAATAAAAACAAAAATAATTTTTAAATTAATAACTATTTTTTGAAGTGGTGCTGAGGACTGAACCCAGGGCCTTGCCTGGGCTAATCATGAGCTCTACTAGTGAGCCAACCACCCAAACCAGAAAAACCTTTTCCATACCTGCATAATCAGTGTTAACCAATACATAATTTTACATTTTGTATTGTATTAGTTTGTGCCCACTATTTCAATACACTGAAAGAGAGATGTTTTCACAACATATTTCAGTCAGCTTTATAGTGAATCACATCATCAGGGAAGTAATAGTAACAAATGCCAACTAACTTACTAAGGATGGTTTATTTTTAGCATACTTTCATTCAGTCTTAATCCTTCATGTTTTCCAGTTTTGCCCTCTTATTTACAAAAACATATTATATTCTCTTTTGATATACTGAATGAATGATTAGCCCATTCTATATTAAAGATATATAAGATGGAAAAAGGGGAAAAGAATGAGAAGTTAAGAATTGATGACATATTTATATAGTCAGTATCATATTATCTTCTCTAAACATTGGTCTTCCTTTACCTAAGATTTTCTTTTTGTTCTGAATAGAATGAAATTTTTTTTTATGTTTTTGTCTTTTGAACTGTAATCTCTCAATTATTATGCCACACTAATATTATGGTTTTCTTATATAGACACTCTCCCTCTAAGTAGTTTACCTAACAATATTGTAATGCCTTTTAATTTTACATTCATATTTGATTAAATCATTTTCATTATCTCTAATTCTAATGTGTCACAGGATTTGCCCTTTTGATGAGTACTTACTTTGTAACCGACTGGAAGATCTTGACAATCTTGAGAACATCCACTGATTTTCTTACTCAAACATTCATTTATATGGCAGTTTCTCTCATCTGAGCCATCACCACAGTCATCCTTATTGTCACAGAGACCGCCACTGGGAATGCACCTGCCATTTTTGCACATAAAAAATGAACTGTTGCATGACTGTTCTGGAAAAAGAAAATAAAACAAATGGAACATAAAGGGCATGCCATTTTTTATATTACAGTTGTTGAAAACATCCACAAATACGATGACTTATCTGTCAAAATTATAATAAATATATGTACATATAAAAAACTTTGTAGCCAGTACAATATGTTATACATAAACTGTAGAAAACCAAGGGCAAAGTACATGTTCATGTTCTACACTTACTGCAACACTAGCTTTAATTCAAAAATTAACATTCAAAATAAGTATGTATAGCAAACTTAGTGGGCTATCTCTTTCTCGTCTGTACTGTGAAGAATGAGTTCAAGGGTATGATGATAGTTTGATGTTTCCCTCAACTACAGAAGTCTGAGAAATTATGTCATTAAAAATTAAGAATATAGCATAGGCAGATTCCAAAATCCTTTTTCTTGCAGAAAATATAGCACTGACATTTTCAAGTAGGGCATAAAAAGGACATTGATAGTGAATAATAGTTATTCTAAATATAGCTTTGGAAAGGAGTTCAGATTTTACAGCTACTCATAACTGGATGATTTGAAAATTACTCATTATCATACATGCTTTAAAAAGTCTATTAACATGTAAATGGCATAAGAAAAGATCTAATTGAGTTTATTCTAAAATATATGACTATATATGCAGGCTTTGGAATAGTACAGTGATAAATAAATGTATGTATGAATTTATGTTCAAATAATATGATATTTGTTTCATGTTGCCTAAGAGTGAGTAATTTTTCAGAGGAAATCCTTTAAAATACACTTATCATTTAAAACCTTAATGGACACATAATAATTACACACATTTATGAGTTACAGTATGACCACATGATACTCTCATTAAATCAAATTATTTAACATCAGAGTTTTCAAATAGCCTCATATATGGAAATTATCTTCACAAAAGATTTTATGAAAAATGTATTTTGAAGGTTGAGGGGAGAGGGTAATGAATCTATCAGATCCATTGCTTCAAATGTTCATATATTTGACACAGAATTAAATTTCTAAAATGAGCCACAAAACATGGTTTATTGCTAGGATGATCCTACATGATATCACTAGAGATAACACATCGTAATAATACGCATTCCCTTTCAATGAATATCATACTAGGCAGAAACTTAGTCACAGTTTTGGCATTAAAAAATAAATTTTGGAATAACATGGTGTTGTACATTTCTGTACCTGCATTTTTACACTTTGGGTTTAAAGGTGCTTCATCAGAATGGTCAGGACAGTCAAAATCTCCATCACACTGCCACTGAGTATTTAAAAGACATCGCCCATCAGCACAACGGAATTCTTCTGCACTACATTGTCGGTATCCTAGCGAAAAATAAAAAAGAAGCCTGACTCATTCACATAATAAATATTAACTAAGACTTCATCCTCTTAATGCACACAATTCCTAATTTACTATGAGTTTACTCATGCCTTCTCTGGGAAATAATCCTCATTTCTTTCTCTTGCATTAATCACAGTTGCAAGAGATATTTGTGGTTTTAAAGTAAAACTAGAAAATAAAATTGGAAACAATGTACTCTTATTATTTCTAGATGAAGAAATAAGAATTTAACATTGACTATAACATAGTCACCTGCTGTCTATATCTTAGGGATTTTTCTTGGAATGGAAAACAAAAATAAAAGCTATTAGGATTTTGTTTTTCAACACTGACTTGGTTAGGTATAGTAACAGAACATATGGACGAACTGACTCTGAGCTATAACGGTATTTCTCAGGAGCTGTAATGTCATGTTTATGTTTAGGAAGCAGCAGCCCAAGTGTAAAGAAATGAGAAAAAAAATTCAAAGTAAATTTATAGAGTGATAAGCAAACACTACCAAAATTATCCTATATATTGATGCTTGGAGTCATTAAAAAAGTTTTATTCAAATTACAAAATGAAACCCATCATTTGCTACCGTTCATATCTATGCCTATTTTTATGTAAAAATCATTTCATTTTTAATATTGTTTTAGAAAGGATTTTTTCCTAATTTCACCAACAATAAAAAATAGTCACTTCTATTAGATCTTCTTGATAAATCTGGCAAATGTTCTACTTCTAGAAGGAGATATTTTTTAATACTTAAAAAATGAACAAAATTTCCATGGAAAAATAATTCAACAGTGTGTAACTCATTTAAATGTTTATCACATTGCACCATGAAAATAGGTTTCTGAAATATACAGTTGCCGTAGCACTTCTTCCCAATCTCTTCTTCACTGCACCTTTTCAGTCAATAAATACGTTCACGTTGTGCTATCCCAGTAACAACGAAAGTCCTTTTATGTTCGCTTCTCTGTACTGCCTATTTGTTTCTATTGTTTATTTCTATTGTGCCTATTTGTTGATCTAGTTTCTTCTAGTTCATCTTTAAACAATCAACATCTCATTTCTGTATTATGTACTTTCTGAAATTTATCATAGAGAAAACAAATATCAAGTAGCAAATGTCAAATTTAAAGGTGTCTCAAAATTCTGTCTTTCTTTGCTTTTTCTGCAGCATTTGATGTTCTTGACCACACTACCTTGAAAGGAGCTTCCTGAAAATACTTACAATCTACTCTCTCAGGTTTCTTTCTAACCAAGCTTTGCTGTCCCATTCTTGCTTTCTATTCTCTTTCTATATGAAATCTTCTCCTGTTTGGCCCTAAAGTATTGCACATTTCAATTTTTGGTCTATTTTTCCCTCTTTTCTCTTCTACATTAAGTGGGTGTTCACACTCCTTATGGTCACAAAATTAACATTACATAACCTCACCATATTTTTGATCTCCATAACCATATTTTCGAACATTCACTTTATGTGGACAATATTTATGTGATTGCCTAATTAACACTTCTTATTTAAAAGATCCAAAATAAATTCTTTGTCACATTGCTCTCCATCTGCATCAGAAAAACTGGTTCTTCACCTCCATTTTATAAACTTATTAATAGCAACCACCTACCAAATCGGCCAACCTAAAAATAATTTTTTTCTCACATCGAGCTGTAAATGAACTCTGAGATATTTGTAGTTTCTGTTCTTTCCAGTCCACCAATATTTTCCTGGCTCAGAATCACACTGTTAACCATCAGAATTATTCCTATAACCTCCTAACCAGTTTATGTGCCCCTTATTGCTGTCCTCCTCCATGGCAATATTTCTTCCACTCTGCGGAAAACGATGGTTCAGGAGCATGAATTGCACTGTGACATTCCATTCTCACATTTCAAAATGTATGCTGGCCTCAGAGGCGAAATAATTAAATACAAATTATCTAACATTGTGTTTGAGGCTTTTTCTAATATAGCTCCAATTTAACTTTTTAACTTCAATTTAACCTCACAGAAAACTAATCGCTATTTATCAACCACATCAAATTACAGGTCTTTGTAAATACAGCCAGAATTTAGTATGTGTCTGGAACTGCTCTGCTTAACACATGTTAACTCATTGGGTTTTCTTAGCCCTAAGAGTTAAGCACTATGCTGCATGTATTTTATAGATGAATGAAATGAGGTGCAGGGAGGTTAAGTATTTTCTCACGGTCACACTACTACTAAGTGGCAAACCCTGGAACCCAGGTATCTGACACCAAAATCCATGCCATAACCACCATGCGATGCTCCAAAGCTGTGTCCTCTGACCAGCACTCTGCTCATATTCTTTAGTGCCTCACTTGAGAATTATTTTCTCAGTTTTGCTCCCAGGTGTTGTGATTCTTCTTTTTTGGCAAATTATGCTATTATATTCTCTTTCTGATTTTTCTGTTTGTGATTTCTTCAAGTCACACTTCTATTTCATTCATTTTCATGTCCACTACATTTAATGTCTAACAGAAGGGAAATATTCAGAAATATCTCTGTTTCAGATTTATACTTTGAGTCATGAGGTAGATTTTAAAATATCCCATATAATACATGACTTAAAGGAGAAACCATCCCAAAAAACTGATATTCTCTGACTTCAAAGTGATTTATATCAAAGACCAAGGCTGTATTCACTGCCCAGGGAGGGAAAAAGAGGGCATTAAATCTACAGCCTACCATGGCCATATAAGAAATCTATAGCTTTTCATTATATGTATGTGTACATATTCATATATATGCATTGAAATATTTTACAAAACGACTAGACTCACATAAGTTTTCAACTTCAACTGGCTATTTTAATATGATTATAATGATTATTTATTGGTTTTTTATCACAAAATTATATAAATGCAGGTGTATAGTATAAATAATAGTTATTTGAATACATATGTAATAAAAATATAAATTATGTAATGATAATATTAAATTTTAAGAACGTATTGGAAACTTAAACAATAAAGTAAGGAAATTATTAAGTCATCAGACTTTTTTTCTGGTAATTGATTTGGCTACCACGTTGAATAAGCTACACTTGAACTGTCTTTGGAGTTCAAAGTACTTCAAACTGAAGATATTTTAATAGATATTTCCAATGTAATTACTCCCTAAATAAATATACTATAACTAGGAATGATTTTCAAATAAATGTATAATTTATATTAGAGCTTACAAAAGTAATACGTGGTGTGGCTATTATTGAATTTACTAGTCCTTAGGGACACTAATAAATGTGTCTGTTTTTGTTACTTTTGAAATGTATTCCTGAAGTCATTTTAAATACCTCTTTGCCTGAGAATCTGCTCTGCAAAAAGTTCCGACATACTCACCACACTTCAGGGACTCATCAGAACCATCTCCACAGTCGTCATCATGGTCACAAAGAAACTGCTTGGGAATGCAGACTTTATTACGGCACAGGAAAGCGTTTTCATCACATGCATTATTGGGAGCTAAGAACGACATCACAAAATAAAGTTAGATGAGGACATATTTCACCTTTTTAAAATTAGAATTTTAGAAAATAAATAAAATCACAACCAATAATTTATAGTTACTCAGAGAAAGAACTTCCTTTAATATCCAATATATCAGGTAATGTAATAGCCTCATGTATATACTAGAACTATGCACACATAATTCAAAGAACTCAACTACTATTCTAGAGTAAGCCTGACATTTCAGGCCATGTAACAATTTGTAAGCTTTCAGAAGTATAGATTCAAATGTTTATGAGCTAGAACAAAATCACTCAGCTAATAAATGCCTGGATCTTTTTCTCTACTTGTGCCTATATTATGCCAGTAAAGTGGTAAAATTGTTCATTCCTTGTGAAAAATGGTGTTGAAAAGAGCACCAAATGCTAGTGTTCATGATGGAAGTGAAAACCAGGAGGACTGAGGAAGTTATTGTTTTGTTTTTGTTTTTGTTTTTGTTTTTTTATGAGTACCGGGGGTTGAACTCAGAACTTCGTGCACGAGTAGGCGCTTATGCTGCTGAGCTATCTCACCGGCCCAAGTTATTGTTTTTAAAAAGAAAATAAAGCATTTGGGTGACTTCCAGAATGGGCTGTTGAATTAGATAAAGGTAAGATCTATGATGCAATGAGTACCACAAGTACTACATAAAATTAGAGATACCAATCCTTAAAATGGAGTACTGATCCTTCAGGAATACTGATCCATGAAAGTAGTGCTCCAGCAAGTGCCATAATGACTGGGAAAAATGGTTGATCCAAATGTGCAATAAAAATGTATATGGAGAGAACAAACTTTAACACAATATGTATAGAAATATAAGAACTTTGAAAAGACCATTTTTTTTTTAGTAAACTATTCTTGTATATAAAAGGTAAATGATATAGTAAGATTCAAAGTTCAGAACATTGCAAATGTCAGGAATCTGCCATATGTTGCTGTAGAACAATGGAAAGAATAAAGCTTTGCTCTGCCACTTGCATTTGTGACCTTGAGGAAGCTGTTTACCCTCTTGGTGCATCTGTTTCCTTATCCATTTAATGAGGATAATAAAATCCATCTGATGAATTTCTCGTAAGGACTAGATAAGATATGTGAAGCAGATCTTCTCATGGTAAGTATTTAATACATCCTTAGGCACTCTTTAAATTCATATCTATACAATTATTATTTTTGGGAGGTCCCTTAAAACACTTCCTGTGATATTGTGGGAATTCGATAATGTAAATAAGAAGCACCTATCATAATAATTGACATATAATGGACACTAGAAACAATTTAGGTATTCGACATTCCCTCCCCTCCCCATCTCAATAAGCAATTTCCTCTCCATAGAACACATATCTCTTTGTTCAAGCCTTAAATTATGTTATCACATAGTCTTGAAATCCTTTCACCAGACTTCTGGGATTTTTCATGGAATATTTCTTTGTGATGATCTCGTATCTTGAACACACATTTTTTAATGCTTGAAAAATTATAATTATTCTTTCACATACCTATCACTTGCCCCACACTCCATATACAAAGCAATCTGACTTTAATTTCAGTAATTATTGACATAGAGCTGTAAGTCAGTAAACCAGACAGTGTTCTCTGAATATAATAAAGTATAATTTACTTTCAACACATTTATTTTAAAAACCTACATAGAAGTCACATAGGAAAAACATTAAAAATTGTCTTTGCAATCAAAGTAAAACTCAGAGTTATTAATAACTCCTCTAACTTTGAACTCTGTGACAGCTTGTATAACCCAAGTAAATTACGCCAATTCAAATATGTGAATTATTCTTTCAAATACTCAGCAACAGTGACTTACTTGGCATTAACGCTTTCAGGTCACTTGAGTACAATTTGCTGCATTTTAGCATAATTTACTTAATAGTACCCATGTGGTCCAAAGTGTTAATATGCCTCCTGGAGTGTTATCTTGCTACAATAGCAACAGCATACTGGGACCATCTGGATCCCTGAATTGATGCATAATCTTTTATTATCTAGCCCTCAGTGGCCCCATTGACCTTTGTAGACACATAGATCAGTTTCAAGAGCAAAGAGAATTATTATACAACAATAGTTTAAGTTCTGTGCAAATAAGTCTTCCTAAAGTTTTGTTTGTTTGTTTTGTTTTGTTTTTTCTGCTTTATATCCTCCTGTACCCATACCAGCATACATAATCACTTCCATTATGGCTTCAAATGCAATGTTTTCAAGACTGAAAGATCAGCCACAGGAGAGATGAGTGGTAGAATTCACATGAAAAAGCAGAACTCAGTACTGTTTCTGATAAATTACACACCTCACAGTTCTCTTATGTGACCTTGGCATCGTCATTCTAATATTTTCTCCCTTCATTCTCCTGATCATACAAAGGAATTTATCTCAATTTTTACTATTACATAATTGCCTGAAAATTTCCCCAGGTGACCTAGAGGCAGAAACTTAGTAAATTGTCTGACCTCCAGAGGTGTCCCTCTGATCCCTCAGCTACATTCTGCTATATCCAACTATTTTTACCTGACCCAAGGGTTAATACTCTATCTATAGGACTAATAGGTGTTTACTGACCTCCTGATCAGTTGTTATCTAAGATCAGAATAGCCATTTACAGACTATCTGCACAAGGCAACCTGAGGCTTTCCTGGGGATAGGGGTGGGACGTTAAAAAGAAATCCCAACCTCATCATACTCACACATGTAATGCACTTATACTTTCCCAGAAGTGGAATGATAAATCTGCAATTATCAGGATGATTTTTAAATGAGTAATAGCACCCTGAGTGCCCGAAACGCTGAACGGTAGTGAGAGGGATTGCCGAACTTCTAGTACAATAGCATTCCACCTAATTTAGTCTGACACTACCAAAGGTCTGGAGATTAAGGAAGTGGAGGAAAATATGAAACAGTGAATATTATAAAATCAAACACTCAAGGTGCTATGATGTTTTCTTTTCAAAAATTTTAATTTTTATTGGTGCATGACTGCAATGCAAAATGATTATAGATTCCTCATGGAGAGTTGTACATAACATATCTTAATTTTTTGAATCTGTTCCCTTCACTCCCCGCATCTCTCGGCTCCCTTCCAATTTGCAAGAGATCTACCTCCTCACTGTTGGTGGGAATGTACACTAGTACAACAACTGTGGAAATCAGTATGGGAATTCCTCAGGAAAATAAAAAAATAGCCATACCCCTTCTAGGTGTCTTCCAGAGAGTAAAAGACATCATATTACAGAGATACATGCATACCCATGTTTATAGCAACAAAACTCGTAATACATAATTCTTGAAAGTAGCCTATATGCCCACAGATGATTGGCTAAAGAAAATGCAGCATTTATAAACAGTGTCGAAAAACTCTGCCATGAAGAAAGATAAACTTGAATCATTTAAAGCAAAAAAGATGCACCTAGAGACCATAACATTAAGCAAAACAAACCAGACACACAAGCTTAAATATTGTATGGGTTCTTTTACAGGAGAAACACAAAACACAAATACAGTGCACTATTTGCATTGGCACAAATCCCTCAGTGAAAATGCATACCGCAGCCTGCCGTGGAGAGCTCATCGCTTCCATCAGGACAGTCTCGCTCACCGTCACAGAGCCAGTGTCGGGGCACGCAAGCGTGGGAGCCCTGGCAGCTGAACATGTCGGCAGCGCAGGTGATGTCACCTTAACCCCACAGGGAAAATGCTGTTAGATCATTGTATGTCCACCAGAAAATGTCTATCATTCACAGTTAGTATCCAAAGGAAGGGAAAGAGAAAAATATTGCTTACAAAGAAGTGTTTGCAATTATTTGGAGCCATCAAATCTTATCCTTCCCCTATAGATGTTTACACATTTTGTCTAAAAAGTCCACCCCTAAACTCAAATGTTATATTTCTTAAAGCTACATGATAAAAAATAATGTATTTCTTTTTTTTTTTTTTTTTGTGGGTACCGGGGGGTCGACCTCAGGACCTCGCGCGCCAGCAGGCGCCCGTGCCGCTGAGCGATATCACCGGCCCCTTTTTCGTATGTGGGTTCCCGGAGTCGAACTCGGGCCCTCGTGCTTGCCGGGCAGGCGCTTACGCCGCTGAGCCATCTCACCGGCCCAAAATAATGTATCTCCTTGTAAAATGTAGCAAAGTATAGACTGTCATAGAATAATGAATCAATGGAAGTAATATTTTGTGAAGTGTGAACCTATAAAGATAGTAACAATAATGATAATAGTGGTTATATAATGTTATTTATTGCTTAATACATGCATATTAACTCAAATTTAATCCTTCCACCATTTCATCCAGTAGAATTATTGTCATTATTAGTTTCATCACACAGAAAAAAGAAATTTAAGCTTCAACAATGCTGAGTTGGGAATGCAAACCTGATACCTGAGAACTTTCTCCTAACCACTAATTTCATTATTGTTCTTTCCCACCTCGTACTGTTGGACAGAAAAAATGTATTCCTGTGCCCTTTGCTTTTACACATGTAATAAATACAATCCATCTTTTCCCTGTTTTATCAATTCAATGTTTCTTTAGGTGCCTGGTGCTGTTTTTCTAATGTAGAGAAAAATAAAAGCTTATTGACTTTGACTTTACATTCCAAGGGCCATACAGGGCTTCCTTTTTCTACTCTTGATAGGAGCATAGTGAAATCAGACGACAAACGACCCTCTCCCACGTTTCCATATCTCCTTGTGTGTGTGTGTGTGTGGATTATTTGGTGTTTACAAGAAATATTTGTTGAATAAATTAACATGGCCCTCGGTCTTACTTTTTCCAATTTTACTTTCTTGTGGAACAGGTACCCATAATAGATACTTAAAAATATACACTTTAGAATTATTAAAAATATTTACCATTTCCAGGAGAAAATATAACTGACTTGATGAATGGAAGATACTTGTTTCTAATCACTGAAAGAAGTGACCAATGTGATTTAAGTAAATAATTATTATCATCTTACTTTTCAACCATAGAATTATTATGAGCAGAAAATGCCTTTTAATGCACTATTTTCAAAATAGGTGGCACTGAGATACCAAAAATTTTTTTTCCAACATAAACATGGATTTTCCTTATAACATACGTTAGCCCGGAGCACAGGATGGCAAGTGAATGTCAAAATATCTCCTAGGTAATTCAGATTTACTCGTTTGACTTAAAATGGGTTCTTTAATAGGATGAGGTTAAAATAGGGTCTATTGATTGAAGAAATAAAAAATAATCTACAAATAAATGTTGCTTTCACTTAAAAAGACATTTACATACTTCTACATCTTTAGTAGATTCTATGATAAAATTTTTTTCCTATATAAATTAGTTTTACATAGTTACTGTGCATTATCTCTCTTTCCAAGCTTAATTTTGAACATAAGGTGTTGTTTTCATTATTATCCTCACAAGTCAGTGCTTTACTTTCTGTCGTAGTTCTAATGTTTTGATTATTTTTTAAACTGCCTTCTTTCTATTAAGAAAGTTGTGATAATGCAAATTTTCTTGTCTCCTTCCATATTATTACTGCAATCTGTTCCCAAAGTAGATATAATAGAAAGAGCACTGATTTGGCCATGGAGAAATTTATTTCCTCCTGACCTTGGTGAAAACGAATGTCTGAAACTCCTTATCTTTAAATGGAGGGGTAAGATGAGAAAATTACAAAGATATCTCCAGCTATAAAGTGGCATAAGGTTCTTTGCAGTTAATTTGCTGGCTCTCTTGGTAGTATTCAACAGATTCTGTATTAAGAACATGCCAAAACAGTGTAGTCAATTGAGGAGAAAATGGGCCAAAAACAAAATTCATGGCTTCATTCCATAGTTGTTACTGCCATCTGTATATACATCACCTTCCTCAGGGAAAAGAAGCCCAAGGGAGAAGACAGACGAGCCGGTGGGATTTCACTGGATCCATCTTGTTCACCTACTCAGAATATAACCTTTGGCTGGAGGGAGCTATTATTCTATTTAATATTTTGGAAAATTGAATTCTGCTCCTACCTCTGACATCACTAATTAGCTGAGTGACTTCGGGTAAATTTATTAATTTCTGTAAGTTTCTCTATTTTCTTCAAAAATTAAGGGGGACTAGATTACAGTTTCCAAAATAAGATCCTCAACATCCCATATCAAAATTTCTATATGATTATTAAGAAAGCATATGTTCACATGCATATCAGAATGTTTGGAGTTGGAGATTAAGAAAATACATTTTTATCATACTGTTGAGAACTACTAAGAAAAATTTTTCACAAATTTTTACCTATTTTAAAATATGTGATTTTTTTTTGCTCATGTTTGGTCTGAAGAAGTACCAGCTTGGTAGTATATAAAATATAGCATGTAAATAAATTATATGATCTAAATGAAACACAAAGGTAAAATAAACAGTATTTTGATAGCAGATAAACATGTTCATTACCATTTTATTATTTATTTTATTTTATGGAAAAAAGGTAAAACAAAATTTCATAACAAAATAATAGGAGAATAATAATAGTTAATACATTGCATATTGTTTTCTTTAAAGTAGTTATTCAGAGTAAAAGATATGAGCATTCAAATTTCTCTAATAAATATGAGCACAAACCTTCCTTTTCAATGAACTACGAGACATTAATTGTATAACTGACTTCCATTTTTTTCCCTTTTCCCTTCTGTCCTTTCCCTTTTCTCCCATCCTAGATCCATTTTCCTTTTGAACAATTTCTTCCTCATTTATTTAAAAGCATTATAAGGACATCAACATAGACACAAGAGATAGAGCAAGAGAGGGAGAGAGAGAGACAGAGTCAGAGACAGAGAGAAACAGAGAGACAGAGAGAGAGAGAGAATATAATAGCACATTCACAAAAGGAGAGAAGCAGGAGAAATCAAACAGAATAAGAATAAACTGATGGATATAGTACACACTCGCTTTGTCAGATAAACACAATAGCTATGTGGTAAATCCTTTTGTAACCTTTAGGTAGGTAAGGAATACCTGAAATAAGCAATAAAATCAAGCTTCCTGAAATCACACAGCTAAAAAATACAGATGAGTGCAAACCGAACTCTTCATGGCTGTAGCTTTTGCCACTTCTATCACACTGCATCCACTCAGAAACCAGAGTAACCAATGGAGCCATACGGTGTACAGTTAAACAAAAGATTGAAAGCAAGATAATTTAACACACTGGAAATGTACTCGTCTCATTGTAAATATGCAAATTTTGTGTTAAAATTAAAGGTAGATTTACCAGCAAAAGGATCAAAGTTAAAGAGATTAGGCAGCCATCTATTCACTATTATTTTCATGTTCAGAGGTTTAGATAATAATCTTTATTTATATTTGTCTTTTGTATAAAATGTTTCAGTTGTGTAAATAAAAAGTAGATTTTGAATGGTTTACAAGAAAATAAATCGCCTGTTTTTCGAAGATATCAATTTTACATTATCTACAGACAAATTCAGTTTAGGTTGAGTACTAAAGAATACTGCCTCCACCTCTACTGTAGTGAACTATATAGCTGGCCATGATGCCTGAATTTAAAAAAAGTTAAGTATGCTTAACTTTATAGGTTCACCTTATTTCATAACTCCAGTCTGTGTCTTTCTAAAATGAGGGTGATTAACAACAACCAAATAGGACTGATGCAGTGAATAAAAAAAATTAGCTAAAGCTACAAAACTATATGAAAACAAATCAGTTGAACAAATAAATTAGTAGAGTCCCAGGACAATTATAATAAATTCATGGAGATTGGCTTGCTTCCTTCTCTTAATATAAGAAATTCAGTGAATAATTACATTTTAACTCTGTTACATAATTGTGATTATTAAGAGACAATTTTACTGGCTTTGTAACTTATACATAGTAGGTAAATACAGACATCTAACATTAATACCTCAAATTCTATGATGCTGCATTTTATTTATTTATTTATTTTTTGTGGGTACCGGGGGGTCGACCTCAGGACCTCGCGCGCCAGCAGGCGCCCGTGCCACTGAGCGATATCACCGGCCCCTTTTTCGTATGTGGGTTCCGGGAGTCGAACTCGGGCCCTCGCGCTTGCCGGGCAGGCGCTTAAGCCGCTGAGCCATCTCACCAGCCCTGATGCTGCATTTTAAAACGTATTGAAAAACCATATATACTAACCACCTTCCTTTACTCACCATTTAAAATATTTGAGAGAAAAGAAGAATATAAAGTATACATACAGTCACACACAGAAAAGAGTCTATGTGGTTTTTGACAGTGTGATTTGTTACTAAACTTTGGAAGGCTAGATGCCAATAGATAACAAGAATCATTAGAGAAAAGTACTTGACCATTTGACCCCATAATTTTAATTATTGAGATTTAATTCAAAGAAGTCATCGAAAATTAGAAATGAAATGTACAGATAAACTACTGTCACAATATAAAGGAAAAATTCTTTATATTGAATAACAACAATATACACAAAGACAGTAAAATAATAGGTGCTCTGAAAATAATATATGTTGATAAGCTCAGTATAATATAATATAACGGCTTTGTTTATAAGATTAGTACATTAGAAAAATAGTTTTCTGTATGGTTTAAAAACCTAAATGCTGAATAACAATTATAGGTGTAAAGAATAATAGTTCATCACAAAAAATGATAAAACCACCTGTAATATCAGTACTCAGGGAGATAGAGGGAAAAGATCGGTAAGTTTAAGTCCAGCTACAGCTAAGTGGAAAGGCCCTGAGTTCAATCTCCATTACCTCAAATACACAAATATATAAATAAGAAAAACGAAATTAATGAGAACAGCTATATAGTAATATGTATTCTTTACATAACAATAAGCTTAATACATTAGCAGATGAAATTTTGTGTATGCTTTAAAAGGATTGAGCCTACAAATTGAGAACATAAAACAAGCAACTCACCACAGATGCTGTCACTTTCATCGAGTCCATCCCCACAATCATCCTCCCCATCACAAATCCAGTGTTTAGAAATACACTTTTGAGCAGAACAAGCAAATTGGCTCCAAGAGCAAGAAGAATCTAGAAGACAAAAATAATGTTTGTTTTTAGTAGGAAAGCCAGGAGAAATAAGTTCCAGTGCTCTATTTCACTGTAGAGTGACTATATGCATAAAAAAATGTACATTTTGAAAAACATAGAGAGATTTTGAATGTTTTCAACAAGAAATTATAAATGTTAGAGGGTGTATGTGCATGTATGCTTACTTTGAGTATTATACAACATATTCGTGTATCAAAACATAACATGGTACTCCATAAATATGTATAAGTACAAAGTATCGATTATAAAAAAGGAAAAGAAAAAAATGGTTCAGATCATCTTAAGATGGATTTGACACTGAGAATGTTCTTTCTCAGGCTTTACTAAAATCAACCACCATATCATAAAGACAAATTTCTCTTCTATATAACAGCTCTATGTAAACTTTGACAACAGCTTGTGTATCCCCCTGTGTTTCCTTCAACATGACTCTCATGGGGCTTGCTTAGGAGTGCTACATATGCTGGCTTCTCTCTTCTAATTATATTCCGTATTGTCATTTTTTAAAAATGTGTGATGTGCATGTAGTTATAAAACAAATATACCATTAGTAACTGCTTTTAAGGTTAAATCTATTTTTGATCAAATGAGAAAAAAGTTTACATCTTTAACAAGATAAGAACATATTGGAATGATCAGTTAAAGTTTGTTTTTAAAGGTCAGGTGACTAAGGAGGTTTTAGATTGATAAGTCCACAATTTCCTGTCTATATATACCTGACCCACTGATGCTTTAGTATTAATTCACTGGAAAGAGCTAAGTTTGTTATACCTGTTGAAAAACATTACCAAATTCAAAGAGTGGCTGTTATTTTCTTGCCAGATTATGTGTTTGTAATAACTTGCTCCATTTACTTCTCACATCAATTTTGTGTATACTCTGCTTTACCCATCTCTCACTACACCCAGCATATTTATCATAGGAATCATCCAAAAATAAAATTCTCCCAAATTCAACTTTCAAAACATAAATTATTGTAAATATGACAATTTCAATTTTAACCCTGAGAGCTATTTATAAAACTTTGCATTTCCTACCTAAAATGTTTAATTAGATTACTTATGAAGAAGAAATATAGAAAACCAAAGTCTTGGAAAAACAAAATGAAAGAAGATATAATCACATATTTGCTGTTTGTTTAGAAATTACGAATCCACATAAACTGTTTTTGAAGGTTTTTGTTAGTCTTCTTCAGAATCTGGCTCAAATGTAAAGATATATAGGATCTGAATAAAATAAAATGTACTTTTTCATTTTTTGATGACATTTACTTTCAGGAGAGTTTGACATTTGATAGAAGATCCATTTGTTAATCTTTTCCTCACTGTCTATACAATACAGTATATGTTATTTGTGTTAAAAGAAAATAATGAATATATAGTTCATATTCCTCTAGGAAATTTCTTTGTCCTGCAAATAATAAAATCCATGAATTTTATAAAAGAAACTTGAAAATCTTTCCTACTTTGACATTGTGAAATGAAATGAACACACACAATAACTAGAAGGCAGAGTGTAAGGAATAAGAACTTGAAGAAATAGAAGAATATTATTTACAGATACATACATAATACAAAATTTTAAATGATGATATAATTGCCAGTTACTGGTAGGAGGAGTATAATGAGTAGTACACAGACTCTGCCAAAAAAATGTATACACACTTCAGGAGTTCACTGTTCTAATAAATGTCTGGAAGCTAATGACCACCACTTTGAGCACCTCTTGTAAATGTAGAGGCCAAAAGTAACTTGCATTAATCTCATGATATCTCAATAAATTGAGTATTAAAATATTTATGTAAGTTTTTCTTTTCCTGATGTATATTTTTTGGTGGACTCTATATTAAATCCTTAGTTTTCATAGCAGAAAGTAAAGATATTAGATAGCGTCTGCAGTCAGTGAATCAGGAAATGAACATATAAGTATATCATTTATGGTGGAATCCACTCAGTAAAGACAGAAAAGGTTAAAAGGTTTGGAAAGAGGACTGTTTTCTTCATTATAATCTCTGCGATTTTACTGTATTTTTTTTACAATTTTATATTATTTATTGGAATTGAAAATTGCCACTAAAATCAGTTAACACTAGTTTTATAAAAGCCTTATAAAAGAGAACACGAGCACACAAGTAATAACATCGTTCATAGAGGTAAGCCCAGAGAGAAAGCCTCACCACAGTGCAGCTCGTCAAGTCCATCCTCACAATCTTTCTGACCGTCACATATCCATGTATTCAAAATGCATCTTCCACTAGGACAACCAAAATAATTTTCTTCACATTTGTGTTTGTTTTGAACTGTGATGAAACATAAATGTAATGTCAAATAATTTACTCTTAAATATCCACACTAGATGTAGATAAAATATTAATACTCTGTGAATAGGAAAAGACAAATAGGAAACTATCAACTAAAAAATAACTGAGATGTTCAATTTAGGAATGTCAAGGGCATGAAAACCAAGGGAAGACCTAGAAACTGTCACGGACCAGAAGGGGATGGGGAGACAGAATAATCAAATCCAATTAAGAAAGAGGTTCCTGATTGAAAAAAATTTTTTTTGGCTAAATCAAAACAGTGTAGAGTCAGTGGTGGTGAACCTATGACACGCATGTTATTTTTCTTTTAAGACAAAAGATGTTAAAGTATGAGTTGATTTTTCTATACTAAAACCTCAGAGTTCAGATTTAATTGCCATGTTGGCACTTTGCAGTATAAGTGGGTTTCTGGTTGCAGTTTGGGGACCCGTCTCTAAAAGTTTCACCATCATCAGACAGTGTAATAAAAACAAAATAAAGCAAAATAACTGAAATGACTCTAAAATGATTGAGTTTAAGTCAAAGAATGATATTTGTAGGAGAAGTTTTCTTAATTTCATATTCATAACAAAAATAATTACAATAAGCATAGATGGATCTTTCCCAGAAAAACTGTGGATTAATATTTCTAATGCCCTCTGCTTTGAATCAGCTTTAACAGTAATTAAATAAATATTCTCTATTCTAAGGAAGAAAAATAACAATGGAATCTAAAGTTATTATGCAGCTGGGAGTGTAGATCAGTGCTACAGCATATTCTCAGCATGTGTGAGAACCTTTGTTCTAACCTCAATACCAAAAATATTAAATAAATAAATAAAAATAAAATTATACCATACAAATATCATGTTAATAAAAAGTGTGTATGTAAAATTACTTTGTAAATTGTAATGCTTAAAATTACTGTAGTGCTATCATTATAACCTCTAAGAATGAATATTAAATACTGATTATTTTCTCTTTACTGCATATCATCTGTTCCCTTCTATCTTAAACTTTACATAGCTTTAGATTGACCCATAGTCAATTAGGAAGACAGTGTATGTGTGTCAATCACATTATGATGGTCCATTATTAATATTTTAAGATAAAATATTATCCTTATTTTATTGTGTAGCAGAATAAAAATACATTTCTGAATGAGTTGATTATGAAATCAAAAAATCTTGAATGTACTTTACAGCTAAGATTTTTTAGGATGTTGCCTAGATATGATCTATAAAATGAATACACTTCATCAACCTAATGCTGGCTTCCTGTCTGTCTGCTGTGTCTCATAAACCAGCTTGAGTATCTCTTTCTTATCCAATATAAAAGTCACCTTTCTCTATTGGTGTTGAAAGTTAACTGTTAAAATAATGTATTAGTCCTAAAAAGACACAAAAATATGAAAAAGAAAATATCAGTATAATGAATATCTGTCATATGTTGCCTTCAAGATTACTGCAAAAATTAACAATAACCATAATATGGTAAGTAATGTGCTGTTGCAAAACAACATTGGATGAATAATCTTGATACCCAGTTTCTGTAAGTCTAAAAATGAAATTCTATATTTAAAATTTTTATATAATTACAAATATAATCATAATAAAAATGTGAAAGAGCTTCAGTGAACTACAACCAATTATCTCCAGAGAAGTTTCTCCACTTTCTCCAAGGATGTAGCTAGCCTTTTCAAAACCACAACATCAAATAAGATATCATAGAATGTTATGCATTACTCAGTAAAATAAATAAAATCAAGTATTAATCAATTAAGTGATAATCCAAGAACTATTATGAATAATTTTTCATAATAGAGTGTATGCATGTGTGTGTATAAATTGGTGTGCAGAATGCTCACAACTTTATTTTTTAAAATATTTCAAAAAATTTTTACACGTCAAAAAAAATAGGGAAGAGTGAGTGATAGCATGCCTTTAAATCTTCAAGGTGAGCTGTTTTTCTTTCCAGAATTACCTGGGCACATTAATTCATCTGAATAATCTCCACAGTCATTAGACCCATCGCATATCCAGGTTGGCAGAACACACAGCGAGGTTGAATTACATTTTATGAATCCTGCAGTTTTCACTCCAAGTTTATAGAAATGTGTGCAATCTGTATTATCTAGAAGGATGTAAACAAAAGAAAATTGAAAACACCTCATTTACGAAGACAATGAGCCTTCTATGTAGGTCATACAGGCAAGAAAAGTTAACTTCATCTGAAGAAGTAAATATGCAATTATCCTACACAACAGGGGTTAATTACATATCAGTCCTGGATGAGGTTCAGTAAAAAGCTGGACAATGTTCAATGCAATGCCAAAGGTGTCCAGGCATGAACAAAGAAAAGGAAAGAAATATCTTACTGCAGTTCTTTTCATCTGAAGCATCTGCACAATCTATGTTCTGGTTGCATCGTGCTGCTCTTGGAATGCAAGTCCCATCTGCACAGTGGAACTCAAGGGTGGCACAGGTTGAAACTAGAAAAATGGGTAAATAAGTAAATGGACAGATGAGACAGAAAACAGCTCCTTTATTTTACAGTTTGACAATTATAATTAATTCATATTATTTTATCTAGGATTTGTTTTAACCGGTTCCCATCTCCATGCTGGGTTAAATGCCTCTTATATGACTTCCCCTGTCATAAAATTTCCCCTGTATTGTACTGTTGACACAATGAATTGGGACTGAATTACGTACTGTGGGTTCCATGACAGCAGAGACTGTGCATTGTTCACCGTGGTAATACAAGCCCAGCAACGAGACAATAATAACAAATCAATGAACATTACTGATAATTCTCTCTCCTTCCATCTTCTTTAGTGAAAGGCTATGACACTATGCAAATGATTGATTAAATGCCAATGAAAAATCCCAATCTGGTTGCTAAGAAGTGATGGAGCATGTGTTTCTATGACACAAATAAAACACAGATGAAGACAGAGTAGACATAGATACTTGGGGCACCACTGAGCATTTGCTTTGTTTCTCACAGCAAACACCTGAACATTGCTAGAAAGTCATCTATCCTATGTCACTGTGCTTTAAATGGCCATATCACTAACATTTATTACAGGAAATACAGTATGAATGACGCATATCAACCATACATGCAAATGTAACATTTGTATGTCTATTGTTATAAAAGTATGGCTCTCCAATTTCCTGTTTAGATGAAAATCAATTTCAATTTGCCGTCATTAGATACATTTTATACAGAATACCCTAGTTTTAATCAAATACAGTATGTATTTCTGGATTGCCTGCCTATTCATTACCATACAATGATTTTCAAAAATATATTGTAAGTAGGTATGAGGTATGCTATGTATGTTAGATTAACTTGGGTAAATTTTTACACAATTTCAAATTTTCACAGGTTGATTACACTAAGCTACAACCTGAAGGTTGATTATACCACTTTTAGTAGTGTTACTATTTTAAAGAAACTATTTAATTATAAATAGAATTTACATCAATTGTAAATGGTTAAAATGCTGTTTTAAAATATGCAAATTTTACTCAAGGGTGTATATGTCATTTGTATTTCATAATGAAATACTCATTATATTTAATTGTATCTTGAAATTGCATACTTATTTGTCTTTAAATGATGATTAAAATAAATGTTTTATTTACAGTTTGCAATTATACTTACTTCACTATTTTCTTTATTAAAAATAAAACTTAGCATGCAAAACACATAATGCCATTAAAGGTGGAGATAAATGCATTGTTCCGAAACAGAACAAAATAGTTCTTTTTCTTTTACATATAAAAAAGCAAAATGAATTCTCTATTCATTTCTATAGCATTTTATATTCAGGTATTTCCTCAAAAGAATCAGTAAATCAATGTATAACGTAGAAGATAATCATGTCATTTATTTTTGTTTTGTTTTCTACTTCACTGTCAGTGGTCCCTTTCTAACTATGTAATTGATGCTTTCTTACAATGTCTTTGTTTAGAAGACAGGATGCATCTCTTTGTGAAACAACATTTTATCTATAAAACTTCTAGGAAATCCTATAAAGCTTTACCTCCTATCACCCTTGCAGTTCTCTCTTATGGTATACTGAAAGTTAAAGGTTAAGATGCCAAAAAGACAGCGTGGGGACAAATGCACCATCTCTGCAGCTCCCTCCAAACTTGCAGAAAGAATCCCTTGCGCGGTGTCAGGGAATCCATCTGAGTTAGTAATGGTAGATGAGAAGCCAAAAAGACAAACTAGGAGTCCGTGAACATGGGGATACCACTGCACCCAGTTATGAAAACTGGACGCTCCACGTTTTTCACAGTTATGGGATTTCAAAAATAGTGTTGAAGCTCTGAGGTGGAAGTAAGAGTAAAGTATAACCTGATAGAAGAGTGGAAAAGTGGGACAAGTAGAACAAAGTCTTAGACTGAATTCCAGAAAGAAGAAAGAAGCAAGAAGAGGAACTCGAACTACATTAAAAGACGTTGTAACTATGAAGTTCAGCAAAGTGGTTAGTAGATAGTATTTAAAAGAAAAGCATCAGAAAAGAGATGAGGTAGAAGGTCAGGGCAGTGAGACAGCAGTAGCAAATCTGTAGGATCTATTTTTTTCTTCCATTTTGCTGACTAATAATCGAACTAATGAACCCTGTGAAAAGGGTTCTTCCAGCCTATTATAGAGTGCAAGATGTGCAAATCGTAACACATTGTCCCTTTTCACATTGTCTTGTATCTGCAGATTCCATGACTTAAGACAGAGTTTGAGAATTATTAGAGGGTTAAAAAGGTGATGAATGGCAAAGGAATTGGACATATGAAGTGGTTGTGAAATTTTGCAAGCACTAGGTGCAAGATGGTGGTGGAGGTTAATACTTCTTGCATTAGTACACAACAATGAGAGAAATCTAGAAATAGACGAATTTCATGAAATAAGTAAACAAATTCCTCTTCTGCCAAAACCTCTTTCTTTCTGTTGCCTGGACTACAATCTTCCTCACTTTACTTTGGTGAGTCAACTACTGAAATTTGTTTCACCGTTAGGGTGATTTTTGAGGGAGAAAGATACTGGAATCTCTAATTTGTCAAGTGAATATGAAAATTTTCTGACAGTGTGTCCTCAGGCTAAAAGTCTCAAAAAAGAGATAAGAGAAAATAATTTGATCCAGATAAAGATAAGCCAAGTGAGAAATGCTCGACTTTTCCCTCCAGATTTTGCAAAAGAGAAAGGTAGCCTACAAAATGTGTGTAAAAACATAGTGCATCTATACCAAGAATAGCAATGAGATACTACAAAGAAAAAGATCTGACAGGGATTGTGGATCAAAAGTGTAGCACAAAAGAAATAACAGCAACCTCTCCTTCATATGTTTTCTTAATTTTCCTACTTCTTCTACTTTCTTTTCACCCTGTCCGTTACAATCTTTGATAAGATATGAAAGATGTAAACACATTTGGCCTTTCCATGGATCCTAGGACATTTCTTATAAATAGCCTAAGAGCCTTTTCTCTTCCAGCTCCCCTCAACCAGCCTGTAGAAAGAAGAAAGAGACAAGAAAAGAAAAAAACATTGTATTTCATACAATCATATCTCTATTCTTTTTATTTTGAAAGCACACTTTTCATTTAATTAGTTAATTTACTGCTTAGTTTTGGAGTAAGTAAACACAAAAGTAGTGTTAATTTTTTTCTCCAGTACGTTTATCTCTTTCCTCCAGCTTGCTGTTGGTGGAATCTTTCAAAGTTTTTCTATGAATTCAGGGGAAAAAAAAAAAAAACACCAATTTCTTTTTCTTCAACTAGCTTCAGAACTCCAGTCTACCTGAAAAATATTCTGCGGCCCAAGGAAATTCATGCATTTCCCCAGGGAGGTAATTTATCCTCATCTTAACAGTGAAGGAGGTCCACCACACACTCTCTCTGAAACTACTCACTCAGCCTGTCACACACCATAAGAGGAACACAAAATGACAAACTTTTTGAACAACTCTTCTTAACTCTCCCAGATAGTCTGATTTCTAAAGCTTTCAGTCATGAAAGCAAACCCATAAAGAGGCAATAAATAAAAGATTGATGAGGATTTAGGATATTTCTTTTACTCCAAGAGAGAAAAAACCAAAAAATAATTCCTTATAACCTACATTTTTATTCTGTAAATAGACTCTCTGCCCTTGTAGAATTTAAAAAAATAGTAATAGTTACCATTGAAGTATAACTTAAACGAATGTACAATAACTCTTCAAATATAGAGTCCTATCAAATCTTCTTGTATACTCATATATCAACTTCTGATCATGCTACTTTTTATTATTTTGTTTCAAAACAATACATGATTTGTATGTCTGCATATATATGCAATGAAGTGTTGCATCCCAGTGTTGCATTAACTTTAGAAAGTGAGAAGAATTAAGTAGAAAACATGGAGAGAAAATATTTTTCATCCTCCCTAAGCCCTTATACATGCCATTTCTTTCATCATCATTATGCGCTGTGAGGGAGAGGTTTGGGGGATACAGATGGAGTTGCTGCTATATATACAGCCTGCTTTATAAAACTCAAAAGGATCTTCCTTCTTTGGCTTGAAGAGCATCTTTCGAGGACATTACGTAAGCAAATTTAAGATAAGAGAAAAATCAAGCCTAGACTACACAACTGAAATGAGTAGTCTTTCCATGAAAAAGCTACCCATTTGTTTATCTTTAGAAGTTGATTCAGTTAAATAAACACACTAACTACTACTAAGTAATAAAGTCTGTGTGTCCAGGAACAAATTCAGTTTCAAATATCCTTCTTTATTCAAGAAGGACTTTAAGTCTTAGGTTGTATTAATTTTAAGGTATCCAACTGCTATGCGTTTTAAACTATTGTTATTACAGCAGAAAGGTTAGGACAGAAACTTAATCCGTAAATCCACTCTTCTATGCCTAAGAATATGACTGATATAGTCATAACACTATATCAGAATGAGGACTTTAAACTATAAAAAGAGCAATGGCATTTGACAGTTTTTCTTGTTATTTAACAACTTGTGTTTACGTCATTAGGCAAAAGTAAACCTCTCTTTACTTAGTGCTTCAATTTCCCACCTAAGAATTTAATAACCTCCTAATACCATTTACCAAGTAAAATATTTCATAAAAATCAAAACACACTAATTTATTTACCACTTTTGAAAACAAATTTTCGTTTCCCAAGAAAACTCAGAGTAACATTAACTTTCAATTGTTTCATTTTGAAAAATTTTGCTTTAAAATCTACTTTATATATTTATAGTTCAGTTCCTTCATATGCTACCTTTATATTTTTATCATTAATTTTATTTAATGTCTTTAATATATTCTTTCCTGCTTGCAATTAGTAAATAGAAAATACCCATTTCTCGGTCTTCTAGTATCTTTTTCTCCATTCTTCCAAATGCTTATTCATTTCCCTCTACCTATACTTAACATGTTACACTTTTAATCATTTATAGGTAAAGCAAATAATAGGTGACTTGCTTTGCAAATGTAAGTAGCACTTCCTAAATTGTCAAGTTTAGATACGCATAAAATCAAGTGTTTGCCACAAGTCACCATACACAAGATGCCAGGGTAACCTTCCAAACGTCCATGTACTTACGAAGTACATGATTTGTATCCATTCTGTTCTCTTTCTTACTTTTGCATAGCCTTCTCATCACAACTGTGCCTTTAACACCAATCATTTCTAAAGCCACTGTACATTCTCTTTATTCCTTTGCCATCCATTTTCTGCCACAGCCCAAAGATCTGCCTTTTTTGTACCATTTCACAGAAATTATCTATTTGTTACTTACAGTGGGTACTTGTAGTCCATAACTACTTTCTTATCCTTTCTATAACACTTCAAAATGCTGAATGATTTTCTTTTCATAGAAAATAATTCATTATGAACATTCTTCTATAAGTCTTATGCTCTACTTTTTTTTAAAATAATAGTGTGATTACCTAAAAAATATATACAGGTAATTCTGATGCTCTCTCTGAAAGCAAACATTACTCTGTATACTGTGAGATTTTTCTCCTTAATGAGTCCACAATCAATATTTCTAGTCTAAATATTGTATCTAAGCTCCAGATGTCTATCTTTGTCTTTGAAATAGCTTCATTTGAATGTCTACAGTTTTCCAATCTCAGAATGCAAACGATCCTCATCACCTTATTCCAACTCCAACACAAACAAAAGACCCATGAGCATAAATAAATACAATAAAACAAGTAATACTTTTATAATAGGTCAAAAATGCCTCAAAATTTCTGGTGTCAGCTCTCATGCTATTTATTTATTTGTTTATTTTTCTTTTGCTATGCTTATTACCCAAGATTTTTCATGTTATCTTTTAAAACACTGTTAAAGCTGTCTTCCTCCTCCTGATTGTTACTTTTCACTGCATGTGGGAGCCTCCTGCTTCATCTTTCTGATCTCATTATTATAGTTTTCCTTTACACAAATATATTTCTTTTCTTTTTTAAAATTAATGCAAATATGATTTGCCCTGCTTTAAACCTCCAGCAACTTTCTAGTGAATACAAGATAAAGTCAGAGAACCACAAGACACAAAGAGCACCTTCACGTCCTGGTCCCTTCCTGCAACTTCGCTATTTTTTTTTTTTCTTCTATTTTTTTAACTGGTCTCCTATATAATCTGACTGTCTTTGTGGTTTTCAATTTTGTTCTATTTATGTGAACTGCCTTATGTTTTTACTGTGCTACCTTATTTATCTTTAAACAGATTAAATTTAATATAGTATTTGGAACTTTGGGGATACTGTCAAGCCACACACACACACACACACACACACAGAGTGTATTTTTACGTGTGCAGTCGTTGTACCTTATGTATCTCTTCGTTTGTTTACACTACAATCTTTCACCTAGGGTTTGAACTGCTTCAGGGTAAGAAGGACGTATTTCATTAATTATGCGTCTCAGTCTTTAATGCGTGACACTCAAAGCAGTGTGTGAAATAACTGGAAATACTTTTAAAAGGTGGTTGTTTTGAAATATATGTAGGATCCAGATTTTAGAAGACCATAAATGTCAGACTAAAAAAATTGCCATTTATTCTGCCATCCCTGGCATTACACTCATATTTTTTCACCAGATTTTTAAAAAGGTATGATTATTAAAAGTGCAAATGTTTTCATAGCACTTTATATATATATATATATATATATATATATTTTTTTTTTTTTTTAACGTGAGTACTAAGAGTCGAACTCAGGACCTTGCGCTTGCCAGGCAGGTGCTTATGCCACTGAGCTATCTCACCAGCCCATATAGCACTTACTATATATTAAGTACTATTCTGAGAATTATTTACTATTTAGTTTAATATCAATATTCTCGCTTAGTTATTTTTCCTATCTCACAGTTTGGAAAACAGAGTCACAGTTTGGTTAGTATCTTATACAAACGTAGACAGTAAGTATTGAGGTAAGGGTTTTAACCCAGTCTGGTTTTACTACCTGCCCCAGTAGTCACTGTGAGAAATATTAAACAGAATTAGCCTGATTAAGACCACAGGAATAAAATAGGAAAAGTATAGACTGAGAAACCCATAAAAAGAGTACTCAATCCAAGTTTAAAGTGCATAGACATGGAAGATATCTCAATTAGGTGGTTTGTTGATGATTAGACAGAGGTAGAAAAGCATCCAAGAAGAAGGCCTGAAGGGTAGTACTGAAGTTTCTTGGCATTCCTTAGGAACACGACATCAGGCAAATAACAGAGTTAAAGAGTGAGGGCAAACTTTTTTGGACTACTAAGTTCAATATTGTATATTTTTAGTAGAAAAATCCAAAAAATAGTGATATAGGATGGGAGTAATGAGAAATGTGAATTTAAAAGTGAGTAAGGGCTGGTGATACAGCTCAGTGGCATAAGTGCCTGTCTGGCAAGCGCAAGGTCCTGAATTCGATTCCCCCTACCTGCATAAAAAAAAAAAAAGAGTGAGTAAAATGGTAGAAACAGAAATATAGGCACAATTTTTAGTTGAATTATTTTTAAATGATTTATAAAAATTATACCTATGAATGGACTACCAGATGATGGTTTGCTATTTATATACATTGTGTAAAGTTTAAATCAAGTTAAACATAACTATCTCCTCAGGAATTTATGGTAAAACTTTGAAAAACCTTTATTCCAGCTTTTTGAAATACTGCATGTATTACAGTATTGTTATCTATAGTCATTCTACTATTCAATAGCACGCAGAACTTCTTGCTTTTACCCAACTGTAGTTTAATAGTCATTGATCAGTGTAGGCTTTCTCACCCTATTCTCAACTTCTACAAAATCCACTTTATCAAATTCCACATATAAATTAAATCATTCAGGGCCAGTGATATAGCTCAGCGGCATAAGCGCCTGCCTGGCAAGCGTGAGGTCCTGAGTTCGACTCCCGGTACCTGCATATAAAAAAAATTAAATCATGCATATCTCTCTTTGGCTGACTTAATTTCATATAACATAATGATCTCCAGTTCCATTCTAACAGCACTTAGTGAAATGCAGTCCATAAACTTTACTAGGTGTTTTATATCATGATGCATCCAGGAACAAACTTTGGAAAAGTTCACAAATCACTTGCTAAAGCAATATGCAAAAAAATTTACCTTTACAGTCTAATTCATCAGAGTTGTCACCGCAATCATTTTCACCATCACATAACTTGGTATGAGGAACGCAACGCCGATTATGGCAAGGCTTAAAACCTCTTCGACAGCTTCTGTTTTCTTATAAATCAAATTAGAAACTTATAATTAGAGCTCTTATAGAACAATGTTTACAAAATGAAAATCACAGGTAACTTTTCATTCATAAAGACTGCTTTATGGATCTACAAAACATTTGTGGATCTACAAAATAAGTACAGTTCGATATTACAGCTTTGAATTATAATATTTATCAATGACCAAGGCGTAGCTCGTTCAGCAAAAACCTGTCTTGACTTAGTGTTTCATACCTGAAGATCTCTTTAAGTTATACCTACAATATCATTTCTTGTACTTCTATCAAGTAGCACAGAAATAAGCATATAATTCATATTTAATTCAGCATAAAGAAATTTCTACTTCAAAGTAACAAGGACATTCCTTCTATGTAACAATTTACTCTTTTTGTATGCAAACATTTTATAACAAGAAAAATAAAACAGCAGCAAAACATCAATTCCTGAACACATATGTTGAAGAGTCACCTTAATATCAATAAAATTGATATCTTAACATGTCGCAGTATTTTCTAAAATTGGTCTTTGATTTCTATTTATCTTAATGAAGGTCTCTAACCATTCTCTTTTTTTGGTGTAAAAACTGTCACTAACCATGATAATAACTATATTAAACACTCACTTTGTGCCAGGATTTGTGTTCAGCATATATAAATATATATTGACTTATTTAATCCTTTCAAATACCATTGAAGCTAGTTGTTTTGTTATAGGAAACTAGAAGATAAAGAAGTGTGTTTTATCACAGTAATCTCAAAGAAAATTTGGGAACAATGATAAACCTCAGGCATGATTCCAAAGCTGGTGCTCTGTACCTGGGGTTGTCAAACTATTACTCACAGGCCAAATCGAGACCTGAGAGTGTTTGTGCATTGCTATTCACCTAACACGGTAGTTACATTTTTAAAGCATTGTAAAAACCATAGTAAAAGTGGATGGTGGTCCACACCTATGATCCTAATTCCTTGGGAGCCTGAGGCAGGAGGATTGCAAGGTTGAACCCATCCTGAACAAATTAACAAGACCCTGCCTCAAAATAATATTAATGAAAAGGATGTGAATTTAGTTCTGTAGTAGACCATGGCTGTGTTCAAATCCCTAGTACTGTATACAATACATAAATAGTTCATCACCATGAGACCAATCCTACAAAATACGTCTAGAGGATTCCTACACAGGAAGCCAAATAAGGATAACTACTATCATCAAAACATGTGAAAGTACAAAACTAAAAAAAAAGAGAAAAAGACTCAAATCTTTATTCTATAATGTAAAGGAGTGCCAGTGGTTTGCCTAAATTCCACTTCTTCTTGTTTTACCTTTCTTTGGTTATTTGGGTATAATTATTAGCCAGATAGTAGAACAAAGGAGAAAAACAGGAATGAAATGTAGCAAATACAGATCCTCACTCTAGAATTGTGCATTTCACACAATAAGACTAAATTGTAGATAATCTGAATAAATTCTACAGTATCTATTAATGACTGCACAAAGACAAATTTTCAGGAAAAATACAATAGCAATAAACATAACTGCTAATTCTTTACTTCTGAGAGAGGGATTTTGATTATCAGCTGGTCTTATCAATGGAAGCATAGCTGATGAAAGCCCATGCTTGATGGAGACCATAGAGAAATCAATTCGCTTTTTCTTCAATAGCCATGAGCCTCCATGTTAACCCTGGAGACATAAATGGAATGACTTTGATACAAATCCCACACATGCTATTGACATAGAGTAGACATTGCTGTAGAGTAAGCCTATAATATCCAAATATCACAGATATTTCTGATATTTTTTAAAAATGTGAAACTAAAGCATATTGCTAAAGATGAATTACTAGGAAGTTCAAAAGACATGGTCCACCTTTGTTTTAATTTGTGTTTCTTGGATGGAAAAGCATAAACAATTTTCAATGAACTCTATGGTTGCTAGATAGGAAATAAAGTGCCTCATTCTAGCACAAGTAAAGCCAAGTAAATTGCCTCATATCTAATGTTAACAAGACTCAATGATTAATATGTGTTTAATAGACAGAGAAGCCAAAAACCATGAAAGTAACCAGAAGTTTCTCTCTGCAATGAGAAAAAGCACTTACTGGACACTTACCACAGTAGAGCAGTTTTTCGTCTGATTTATCCTTACAGTGAGGGGTGCCATCACAGGTGAGCTGATAGTCAACACACTCACCATTTCCACACTCAAACTCTGAATAAATGTTGCAAGAGGAATTTTTAGCTGAAGGAATAAAAAGCCGATATTCTGTGTAATAATAAGCATTTTTGATACCATGACAATTATATTCCTTAACCTTTGTTATAAATATAATGTACAATTTATATTAATATGAAATTAAATAAAGGACAATGATTTATGACATTTCTTTATAATAAATTAACAAGGACATTTTATTATTTTTCTTACTCTCCCTTTGTAAATGTTTTAAGAGTTGCAAGGCTATTTTTCTTTTATGCCTACTTGTGTATTTTGTTAATGATTTGGTGATCGTATGTGTGTGGAGCAGAAGACTAGCTCAAATTTGAATGACTGTGCAGAGAGTACATCTTTAATATAAAATTTTAAAAAAACAGGTTAAATGAGTTCTGCACATGTTGACGGTGTTTTGGTGTTTTCTCATTAGAATCTATTATACATTCTTTAATACATTACAATTTTACAGGAAATTGAGGATCCAGTTTTTAATGCTTGACTTGAAATCTCAATTAAATAGTCACTATTTGCTCCATTTCCATCCTAGGCTACCTCCTCAACTAACTTCTGATGAAATCCCAGGGCAAATCCTATCATTTAGAAATATTGGGATGGTTCAAATCGTTCTCATAATGCTCTTGCTCCATCCACATGTAGAGATCTTGGACAGACTCTGTCCCTGCCACAGGTGGCCAGGAGGTTCTCAGTGTGGTGATTCGGTGGAATACAATGATAATCCAGAAGGCGTGTGCATCTGATGCTTACAGGCACCCCCTAACCAGAACACATCGTCCCATTTGTAAATCTCAGGATCTTCATAAAAATTGATTTGAAATTTGTATTTGGTTTGCCCTAAATTGTAAACAGAGATTAACAATGACAGAATACAGAAAATCTTTTTTATGGCAAGGTCTTATCCCAGGAATATGAGCAGGTAACCTCTCTTTTTATATGACTCTATTAGGGAAAATTAACTTACTTCTATTCTTAATAATACGTTTAACCACAAACTCTCAAAATCCAGTTTTTTGGGGTGTTCTTTCTGCTTCTATGTACTGACTCCATTGTTGAATGAGTATACATTGAAATCTTGAAATCCAGTCATCTGTCTTATGTTAGAGGCAGGTATAATTCATTTATCTCTATAGTAGATACAGCATATTTTTAAATTTACTATCCATTTTTGAGCTTTATTTCAGGAATATCCAATTAAAAAGTCACTAATATTATTTGAAATTTCCAGTGTTTATTTCTTTATGATCCTTGATTTTAACTAATTCTTAAAACATATATATGTATCTACGTTCCTATCTATGATTTCTAATTTCACTTTTTCAGTGATCACAACGGTTTCCAAAGATAAAGTTTTTCTTTGTGCAGTATAAACTTCACTTGTCAGTCAGTAGCTAAGGTAGGATGTCATTCTAGAGAAGGTAAAAAGAATTTAAAATTTAAAAGTATTATTAAACTTAAAAGAAAATGAACTCAGTAGGATGCTAGTATTACTGGGTAAAATCATGTTTGATTGTGAACTGGAAAAATTTCAGATATTTAACTGAAAGTCTTTGACATTCCTGGCATATTTTGAATATTTTAAGTACAGGCTATGTACTATTTCATTTCCAGTGAAAAATTTCTGTGATAGAAAGTGCTATATCTAGTGTTATAACCATAATTCATTTCAGGAAAAGTTACTTGCAGACTCTACATAAGTATGGTTTTTACATGATGAAAAAAAAAATATTAAATGAGCACATTTCTTGCTCAGGTGTGTTCAGTTGAAGAAATCATATTGATTTTCTTCTTCTATCTACTCAAAACAATGTGGTTCTGCTCTCTTCCCATTCTTGTACATGTCAAGGACTCTATCTAATTATGTTTGCTATGCCTATTTGTATTATGGGATTAGCAATAGGGTTGATAGAGTTAGCAGTGTGGTGAGAATGGAACTGCCTAATTTTTTTGTTAACTGTTATGACAACAAATAGTGTTCCTTCTTTTGTCCTCAGGTAAGTGTTAATAAGTGGTCTTAAGGCCCTTTAATGATACCATTAATATCCATGAACATTTCTGCATGAGCTCATTCAGGTTAATAATACATTTGCCAAGCACAATCTTATTTTTCAAAGATAGATTTGAAAAGTCAAGAGTTACTTTCCAGTTTCTCTGCTGAACCATAGGATTTCAATGTGAATGCACAATGGATAGTTCTACAATTTATCACCTCTGAGGAACCCAGTATGACTCTACTGTTCCATGGGACTATGAGTATCTTATTTAAAACAATAATTTCTGTCTGATTCATTTAGTCTCATCAAAGGAGAAAGACAGGTCACATAGCAGGGAGAAATGTATTTGATGTATTTTGCAGAAACAAGCCTCTGCTTTATACAAATAAGCTTTGTTGTTTTGACCAAAGGCACTGCTTAAATACTAGCCTGTACTGACCTGTGAAAGAAACATGAGTGATTCTAATGCATGACTAATACTCCAGGCTTACAGATGGCATTAGATCCAGACCTTTTCAACTGAAACCACAAAGGCAAACTTAAGAGAACTTAAGCAATTGCCTGAGCAACCCAGAGAAATGTTAGACGACAAAGAATTATGGGAATTTGTGGCCTGAATTAATAAACTTCACTATTGACATTTAAAATTCAATGACTAATAACATCAATTTCTCATTTGTTTTTGGAGAATCTTTTTTTTTTTTTTTTTGTGGGTACCGGGGGGTCGACCTCAGGACCTCGCGCGCCAGCAGGCGCCCGTGCCGCTGAGCGATATCACCGGCCCCTTTTTCGTATGTGGGTTCCGGGAGTCGAACTCAGGCCCTTGCGCTTGCCAGGCAGGCGCTTAAGCCGCTGAGCCATCTCACCGGCCCTGGAGAATCTTAAATAAAATAAATTTTATCACTTTTGCTAAGAGGTACCCTTTTGGTTTGTGGTACCAATATGCAAAGTGAGAACTTATGTAATAGGTGAATGAGGAAAGCTTTCTGGTGGACGAAGACCAGAAGAAGACTAAAGATAAAGGAAAAAAAAAAAAAAAAAAAAAAAAAAAAAAGAAAGCACTTAGTATTACAATGTAACCATATCCAGCTTGGCTGATTTTCTAAGGTGCAAAGAAAAGAGGTAAGGACATAAATGAGAAAAAATTGTCATTTGGTACATTTTGGGAGTTTACCAATTTCCAGCTAAATGACTCTCTTCCCATCTTTCTCCCATGTAAATAGTTTTAAAGTTAACAGGAAATTAACCTCTTTAAATATTGTTTGCTAATTTTTCATAGCAATATCGGAACACTTCAACTATTATTTATTTTGGAAACAGTTTTGGAAACTTAGCTGCTAGTAAGTGTGTACTGTAATGGTACTAATTAAAGACTCTAATGCCTTTGGGAGTTATAAAGATCACGCAATGTTGCAATGTTACATTCTTAATTAACAGTTTGGAAATGATTACAAGCAAGTTACACGAGCCATTCTCTCTCATTTACATACCGTGATGGACTGTGAGTGCTTTTACTGCAAGTTTACTGATACACTGTCTGTATTTTGGCTTATCTCAGCTTTAATTAATTTTGTAATTGATTGATTCTCAAAGTCACAACTATAAGATTTCAGATGATTATCACATGCAGATATTCTTTAGCCAGGCACAACACCTTTCAGCACACAATCAGAGGGGTACAACTTTCATCACTGTCTTGGCTATCATTAACTATCGCATGGTGCTATAACTACATGAAATGGTGAGATAACAATAGAGAGATAAATCAACAGGACACCAGACATAAATCTCTGAGCTTATAATATTGGAGGAGAATAAAACTTCATGAATACACTAAAGTAGTTTTAATGAATGTATATGCCACTTTGAGTAGATATGTCAAATTACATTGTGATTCTCTTTACTTACTCACACATCTGTTGTCATCTAGCAATATCCGGTCTCCCCTGCAGGAACAATTTACTCTCCCATCAGGAGTTAAAAGGCAGAGGTCATGGCAACCTCCATTTAGTAATGCACATGGAGAAAGTTCACCTGCAATGAAGAGGCTTTATTGGTAACATTGCATATTGAATACCCACTCCATGTTATAAAGATACACAAATGGTAATCTGTTGAAGTGCCTGAAACACTCAGTGATGTCTCATAAACAAATAACATTCAGGAATTTTGAAAATCCAAACATTTTAAATAATATGTATGTAGATTTGAAAAATGCATAACACAAAGCACTATATATTTCTTCTATGTTTGCCAAGGATATCATGGAAGCAAAGGTACTAGTCCTGCTGGAAACCACACTGATACTGTGGGCTACAATTTAGTAAGTGCTACAGCAATGGAAAAGTTTTTAAGCCCAGATGCAAAACTTACCATGAGATATCATTATTCTAGTGACAATTTGAAATGTCAAAGTTATGAGGAGTAACAGAGAGCACAATGGAATTCCAGAAACAAAATAATTGAAAATGAATTGTTCTTCTGGTCATAATTAAAAGACTCTAAGAGTTACTTAAACATTGCAGGTAATTTTAGTGTATGAAACAATCAAATTCTCAACTCTTTCCCCAAGAACTATGAGAAAACAAAATAACAAAATCCAATGAAGTATGAGTAGAAAACATAGGTGGATTTCTATAATTAGGAAATAATTTTTCCGTTGTAACTTACAGGTATTGGTGTCACTGGCCACAGCTATGATCCCGATGGGCTGATGTGGAATATCGGAACGAAGGATTTTTGTGTCCCCTCCTGTATATTTGTTGGAGCGCAGGATAGCTCTTCTTCCCCAGTCTGACCAGAATATGTAATTGTCATAAATGGCCAGACTGAGGAACGTTCCCGGCCCAGATTTAACGATCACCTAGAATAAATTAAAATACATTTTTTTTACAATAAAGATACAGTTATTCATGTATCCACTTCCAAGTTTGCTCTAAAAATAAAGGACTAGGATTACTTGGATATACTCAATAGTAATCACTGGATAAAATACATTTCACTCAGTGGGTTATCTTTATCTGCTTTATAGTTTACTTAAAATTATTTTTTGTTTTTCGGTACCTGGAAATCAACTCAGGACCTTGCACTTGCCAGGCAGGTGCTGTGCTACTGAGCTATATCCCCAGCACTACTTAAAATATTTTAATCACACTTATTCTTTGGGTGATTAAAAGCAAGTCCTAAAAGAATTAAATTGTTTCCAAATACCTGATCTATCTCCTAAAATCATAGTTATCTAAAATACTTGGCACCAGAAGTATTTCAGAATTCTAATTTCTGCTGATTTGGAGATATTTATAGATAGAAAATAAAATTTCTTATGTAGAGTACCCAAGTAAAAACATAAAATTCATTAATGCTTTATGCATATCTTATAGCCTGAAAGCGACATCACACAGTATTTTTAGTATGTCTGAGTTTTGACTGTGATATGTCATATGAGGTCAGATGCAGAATTTTCCACTCATGGTGTCATGACAGTGTTCAAAAAATATTGGATTTTGGAGTATATTTCATCTCAGATTTTCTGAGTAGAGCTGCTCAAACAATAATTCTATTTTATCATTCTGTTGGGAAAAAATTAGATTTTTTCAGTGTTAAAACCAGAATCACCAATTCAAAATTATGAGACTAGCATCACAAAAACTTTTATTTATTTTTGTTAAGTAATCACCAGATATACACCACTTATCAAATTCTCAAAATATACAGGTTATACAGAGAATAGTAAGTTCTAGTTTTTTCTTTCAGTAAGCTTACAGTATGAATGATTAAAACAGATGTATATATATTTGCTGTAAAAAAAAACAGCAAAGACCAAACCTATTGTCAAATCAAGGTGGATAAAAAGAACCCAGATTTATCTTCCCATATAACTAAGAACCTGAAAAAAAAAATATTACAGAAGGCCTCTCAATGCTCTGAAATTTGGGTAATGAAAGGTAGTAATTCCTGAGTAATGAGAAATTAATGATGTGTATCTCATAGATGTTACACTTAATACGGAGAACCCCAAACAGGGGCCAGAGATCTCCCCAAGTGAGAGTGATGGAGGATGACAGTTACGAAAAGGCAGTGGGGCTAATGTCACAGGGTAGTGTCAGAGAGGAGAGAGCGTATCTCAGAGAAGGGTGAACATCACACGGATACTCCTGCAGGTTCAGTTAGGTGCTGAAACTGTCTTTCAGGTAATTCCTCCAGATTGGTGAAGGATCCTCATGAAGGGAGTAGAGAGCAGAATCCCAAAGTTTACACAGGTCCAGGAAGCATGTCTATTTACACTACTACACTCCAATGTGTTCTGATAAATGGGATGCTGAGCAGCATATTTAGAAGTTTTAGCTTCGCAGTGAAGAATAATTAGCCCTAAACTCTGCACTAGTCTGCTCTCACAAACCTTAAAAGCAAGTCCTAAAAGAATTACATTGTTTCCAAAAACCTGAACTATCTCCTAAAATCAAGTTCAGGAATTTTTATGGGAGTATAAAAATTTATACCACTAAACTACTCTACAAGAAAACATAAAAAAGGAGAAAACTGGCAAATCAATTATTTCAGCTGCTGTTTTAAGAACCTAGAAGACAAGTATATTAAACCCTAAGTCAAGAAAGAAAGAAAGAAACAAAAACAAAAACAAAAAAAAAACCTCTAAAGAGCATCAGGGAAATCAAAGAAACAGAAAATAGAGAAATTTCAGTAAAATTTAAAAAAATGGATTTATTAATATCAACAAAATGGATAATACCTCGTGGTGTAATTGGATTTATGCCAATAATACATACAAATTTACCATAAGAATTTACCTCTAAAGCCACGGGCACTACCAGAAATGACTTTAAAGGCGTTGGTGTAGTTTGCTGTTTTATTTTGTTTGGTTTCACTAGGAGAAATCTGTGCCTTCCTCTTGCGGACGGATGACGTGAAGGGAGACGCTGTGGCCCCTTTCAGAATCCACCGCAGCACAGCGGGAGGCACAGCCCCCGGCTGCAGAGCAGGTACCTCTAAACAGCAGCCGGGTCATCCTCAGCAGAGCGCCCTTGGGGAAGGCGTTTCACTTTCTAAAATTTTAGCTCTGCTCTTCTCTAGGATGGGCCTGATTAAAACCTGTTTTAACAAATTCAAAGAGCTATTGTAAAGCTATGTGTGTAAATATTTTATAAATTTTATATAGCGATATAATGAGTTTGTATACTTTATCAAAGCTCACTGTAGTAGTAACTTTTGCGATTTTTTTCTCAAGATTTATTCCAAAGTAATTTTTTTACTTGAAAACCAGATTAAGAAACCTAAGTAGTTTATGTTTTTGATATGCTGCCTCACTATTAAAATTCCAACTAGTGACCTCACTAGCTTACTTTTCCTTGTAACCAAAAAAATAACAATAATAATAATAATAATCATAATCATAAAGAAAAGTGGAAGTCTTATGAGAAAGATGCTTACATAGAAATGATCATAAAGAAATAGATATTTCAAAAATTAAACACAAATTTAAAATATACATAATGATTCAACCCAATAGGTAAAATGATTATACAAGGCATTATGTTAAATACTTATAAACATTATTTCATTAAATCTTTGAAATCATGCCATGAAGCAAGAATTATTACCAGTTTTATGCACACATAAATAAGCTGAGGCTTTGACAGATTTTAGAACTTGTCAATGTGAGGTACCTAGTCGATGTGGGAACTGGGATTTTATATAAGGTTTAACTTTAATGTATAGTAGCAAATATTTTCTATAAGTTTACCATATGGCTTGTACTACTACAAATGTTTCTGTAATGAACAGTAAGGAAAATGTAATCTTTCTCCTAGATGAGAAAATTTAGGAACAGAAAAATTAAGGAGCTCAGCCAATGTTGCAAAGTTATACCCAGTGTTCGTACCGCTAAAAATCTGAAACTGTCTCTAAATCTCAATTCCTTCCTTGTCATGTATCAGCTTCTTTTTTTTTTTAATTTTTTAGAATTTTATTTTATATTTTGTGTGTGTGGGTACAGGGGGTCGACCTCAGGACCTCACACGCCACCAGGCGCCCATGCCGCTGAGCAATATCACCGGCCCTTTTTTCGTATGTGGGTTCTGGGAGTCGAACTCAGGACCTCGCGCTTGCCAGGCAGGCGCTTATGCCGCTGAGCCATCTCACCGGCCCTGTATCAGCTTCTTAAAAATTAATACATTCCATGTTTAAAATATTTATGGACTACTAAAATCCATATGTTTTGGAGAAACAGATAAGTTGGGGAACATGGTAATTGAAAAAATAAACCCCATTTCACTTACCCACTTTGTATCCAAGTCATATTACTCTAAAGTAATTAACAATGACATCTTTCTGATTTCCCAAAACCTTGCCTGATTCATTCCAATTAACTGTTAATTATTTTTTATTAAAATGATTCAATTTTTCTGACTACATAAGTAAGTTTAGTTCTATAGAAAAATATTTTACAAATTTAATGTGCATAAAAGTCACTTTGGGATATGGTTAAAATTCAGATTCTTATTCCCTAAGTTTGAAATGGAAAGTGCTATTTTATATTTCTAACAAGCCTTCAGGTAATGTTAATGCTGGGAACCCACGTTGGGAAGGATGAATTATAAATGAGAGAAAACTATAAAAAATAAAATATTGTTACCACATAGATAATATTATTCACCATTTTGCATTGAAATATATTTCTTTCATTTTATTCTTTATAAATTGATATAGCGTATGCTTTTGTATTCATTTAAAGTGAGTGGGTAGCGCTTCTGCTACAGCCTAATGGGGAAAGATCACTGGAGCTTAGATCTTCCACCAATTACAACATTCCCATAATAGTCCTGCTACAGGAGTTAGAGGAGGATAAGAGTAATGAGAAGTCGAATAGAAATCCAAAAAAGAGCAAAAATGAGGGGACGTAATACTATTTTACTATCACTGATTTCTTTTTTCCTACTTACCATCTGGTGCTGCCCTATAATTGAAATAGTGTACATTTATAGCTTGCCCTCAAAGGCTGGAGTTCCCCTAGTAATTCTTCAAATTCCCACAGAATCCTAGGAACCGAAGGCTGCCGTAGGAGAGCCCTGTGTTCCAGGTCTAAGAAGGGCTGGCCAGCACCCGCTACAGCTTAAATATTCGTAGGTTGGGGCTTTGGTTAAGCAGGAGCCCAAATGCTTGCCCTCAGGTCTGGCTGTTCTAAGGCTTTTTAAGAAATATGGTTTGAAAACTGTACCTCAACAGATGTAGTTGGCTTTGGATTTGGGACTTTTTCCAGCTGTCTTTGCTACATATTCCTTCTCCACCCTCTTCTATGAACATGATTTGTCCATTGTCATTGTTTCTCTAATAAGGGAAAGATCACTAGACTCAGAAGGACAGGCACACGAGAGCTCAAGTTCCTTGAGTCATGAGTAAAACAAACTTTTAACTTAAAGAGAGCAATGTTAACAAATTTCAACCTCTTTAAAGTGGAAAACAAAATGCCTGTCTAGATCTGTAATATAATAGAACACTCTACAAAATGACAAGTTTTCCTTACAGTCTCTGATATTAGAAAAAATTATCAGTATAAGTGTAGGATACATTTGGGTAAAAAGATGGTTTTCACACACACGCACACACACACACACACACACACCACCGGGCCACTGGAAAACTAATACTACGATATATTTTTATCATACTGGAATCTGAAAGGACTGCTAATATAAATTGAGTGTATTTTACTATTTCTCTATTATATTTCTTTAGAAATATGTTACTTCCTAAACAATATTTTACAAACATAAAAGATGGTATGGAATATTGTTATAGAGCGAATGGGTTTGCTTCACCCCCAGCCAATTCTTTACCTCAGTGGGGTCTTTTGGAGGTAATTAGGCATAGCTGAGATCATGAAGGTGGAGTCCCGTGGTGGGATTGTGCCCTTACGAGAAGACATGGAAGCTCTCTGCCCATGATCATGATGTGAGAACACAACCAGAAGGCAGTCATCTGAAAGCCAGAAGAGTCCTCATCAGAACCCCTTGATCTGGGACTTCTGTAGCCTCCAGAAGTCTGAGAAGTAAATGTCTATTGCTAAGGCTGCACAGTCTATGGTATTTGTTTCAGCAACTTCAGCTAAGATAAAGTTGCACTCTTCCCTGTTAGTAGAGAGACTGTTGGATTTATATTTGCTTTAAATTTCTATACATATAGTGCTGAGCATGGTGGCACATGCCTATAATCCCAGCACTCGGGATGATGAGGCAGGAGGATTGCTGTGAGTTCGAGGCCAGCCTGGGCTAAATAGTGAGTTCAAGACCAGGCTGAACTGCATAGCAAGACCCTGTCTCAAAAAAATAAATGCTATAAATACGTATTTTTAAATCAGTATGAAGAAGGACAAACAGCTTGCTAGACTATTTAAAAAACATAAGCATGCAGGACACAGTGGCACATGTCTACAGTTCCAGGTACTCAGAAGGCTGAGAGGCAGGGGGATCACAAGTTCAAGACCAGCCTGGGAAACTTAGCAAGACCTTATATTAAAACAGTGTCCTTTAAAAAACAAAAAAGCCCTAGTTTGTAGCTCAGTGGTAGAGTACTAGCCTAGCAAGAATGAGGCCCTATGTCCAATCCTTGGCATTAGAAAAAAAAAAAAAAAAAGACTCCCTTTCTAACATTGATCTGCAAAGATTGTCCTGAAAAAAGGAAAGGTGAATAAGCAAGCAGGAAGTAGGAGGAGGGAAGAGGAGGAAAGAATTTAGGCAGAAGGAACACACGGTATAGATGCCAAGAACAATGGGAACAATTGCGTCTTAGCACAACTGTCGCTCCTGTCAGCCAAGGCTGTGAGTCTGAGTTCTATTCCAAAAATAATGATCAGCAACTCAGGTTTAAATGATCTCAGGTTGTTATTGGTGTGTGGCTTTTAAGTTTATTCTGTTTGCGGAACAAAGAGTAAATAAAATTTCAAAGGTTGCAGGGAAATCAGTCAAGATTAGCAGCATTTGTCTAGAAAATACTTTTTATATTTTGTGCTTGCAAGCTGAAGAAGAAAACAATTAGTAAAGTAGAACTTAGAATTGAGAGACTCACAATTCACTTCTTTTTACCGGAACCCAGGCAGTATTCATTCCTTTATTCATTCATTCGTTTTCACTACCTTTTAATCACCAATAAAAATCTAAAATTTCATTAAAGTTTACAATATATAGAAAGTGCATCTATGATGGTGTAATATGCAATTTAATCTTCACATTAACCCACGTAATAGATACAGTTTTAATCCATATTTTATAATTGAGGATTAGATCTTGAGGTGGTTATATAATTAGTGCAAGGTAACAGATTTATCAAGTGATCTGAGACAGTTTTAAATAAAAAGCACCCAAAATCTGAATTAGTTTTTATTATGAAATTTGCCTTAATCAGAGGGACTAGAGAAACTCTTCATTGATTTGTTAGATCTATATGTGGTGTATTTATAATCATATCTATTCATCAAGTTAAAAACTACAGTAGTTTCCTTCATTTTTAGTTTCATATTTTAGAAAAAGTAGACAGTAAAGATTGTTGAATGAGTAAGAATGAACATTTTCATAGCTACACGTAAAACTTTTATTTTTATGGGCAGTTAGTCCTTAGAAATGGAAGCTTTTTTATGTTGTTATCAAAAATCCATTATAAAACTTTTATTAATTTTATTACTGATCGACTCTAGTGGTTTACCTTTCAATGTCTGCTGACACACAGAAAAAGGAGAAAAGCAATATCAAACTCAGTCCGTAATTATGCATGCTGCCTTCGCAGGGTACAATAGATTAGAGTAACAGTGGAACTAACTCCTGCTATCTTGTTTCTGATTGAAATTCTGTTACACAGTCTTATCTCTATATTAAAATACCTTTATCAAAAGTTCACAAATCCTGCCCCTTGCAAGCTTATTCAGCATCTTTATTTACAACGCAGAAATTTTGTCATCACAAATTTGGTACTACAGTGTTATATAGCACACCATTATGCCATTATTTTGAAGAACTTTTACCTTGAACCTGTAAATAGGTTCAACTTTCAAAATATAATTCATGTTTATTCAGAAGATGCATTTCTTGATACAGTCCCTACTCTCATATGTGTCTTCATAATTAAACAATTAGTTTCTTGGAGATGCAATACAGACTTGAAATATATATGTCAGGAATTCATAGTCACAAGTCATATGTATTCTATCTTCACACTTCGAGGTACTCAAACCAGCCAAGCAATACAAAAATATTGCAGTTTTGTAAGCCAGACATTTTTCCTGTGTCAAGATGTTAAATATTAAAGCAAACAATTTAAAAGCCAGACAAATGGGAGATTCCCAAACATTCCAGCTGATTTCCCCCATGTCAGGTTCATAAATGATCATTATGAGAAATGACAACTTGGTCCCTGCCATATCCCTGTTATCAATGTCAAATAATAACTGCAGGGGCCTCAGCCATGAAAATGATGGTGATGCAGTTAAATCTGTAACTTAAAACTATGAATATTTAATATAAATAGATGACTGTATCTGACTTTTCTGTGAGAATTTATGGAACAAACACAAGATATCTAAATGACATCACTATAGTTTCTAATTACATTAAAAAAAGACCTTCAAAGAAATTATGTGCTAAATGAAATAAAACGTATACAGAAGGTTCAGTGTTGCATGGTTTCTCTTGTATGAGAAATGCAAAATATCAATAATTTAAAGAGCAAAACAAAAGACTGATTATAGGAAACAGATATGGTTGGTGGAAATGGAAGGAGATCTGGGGATGGAGGAAAGGCAGCAGAGAGGGGACAGGGAAGGAAAAATGATTAATATGTGATATGTACATGTACCAGTTTCACAAGATGAATATAATTATTGTATATCACAAATGCATACTAATAAAAAAATCTCTCCCAGAAAATTCCTTTATTGACTCTATTGTGCTCTTAATTAGGAAACACACACACACACACATGTTTTTGGACACTGAATCTTCTACGTCTTATCAGAGATTCTCCTAACACTAAAATTAACCTTCTACATGACTCAGCTTCAAGTAGAAAACATGAACGGCTAATTTTCTGTTACTCTGAGCTTCTCGGTAGACCATCAAGTACTTGTGGGGAGTCTCTTAAAAAAAGTTGAGGCAGGAAATAGCTAGCATGCTCTAATTAGGATAACATGAATAAACTTTAATTAACACACTCTTTGCAGGGTATAGTGAAACCATAAAAAACTGTATCAGTCTCTGGAATTGTACCATCCTTTGGTTTGAATGGACAATGAATGGGGCAGTTACCAGATCCCAAAGAAGAAAAACCCTTGAGAAAAGCCACCAGCCTTGTAAATGGAAAGTCCCTCCAGAGAGTGAGATCAGCAAATGAGTTACTTTGATTTTACTTACAATCTTCTCTTTCTGATTTCTCTATTGAACAAACTCAAACAGAAACCAAAGGATAAGAGAATCAGGTATCATATTTTTAAGCATCCTAGGAGAAGAGAACAGGTAGAGGTAGGTGGAGAAAAGATTTTAAAATATGCCAGACAGAAGTAGGAGAAAGAACTCTGTTCTGAACCACATTATATTTCTCTGGATAACCCTTTTGGTTTCTTGGGGTTGAGTCACCTGATGTATAAAATAAGGTAGTTAAAAAGCAACAGTTTATCATGCTCCTTTTCTAAGAAAAGAGAAAATGGTGAAATATCACATTGGATCACACAGTGGACTACTAAGAAGAAATAAAACCTATGAGATTTTGTAGGTGTTACAACCATTCTTGAATGGAACTTGGGTAAGTTTTTCATATTTTAGTTATCTTTCCTTCACATGTGACTACAATTATTGAAGGTACAATTTACATAAAATTCTGATATATTTGGATAGATTAAGATTTGCAAGGGGTTGTTTTTGCATCCCCTATTCTATCCCATTTACCCACGTCTGTCTTGGTCCCAGGATCATGCTGTTTTTATCATTGTAGCTTAGTAATATAACTTGAAGTCTGGGATTGTGATGCCTCCTGCTTTTTTCTTGTTGCTCATGATTGCTTTTGCTATTCTGGGTCTCTTCTCATTCTGTATGAAATGTATTAGTGTTTTCTTTAGTTCTGTTAGTAATCCTATTGGTATTTTGATTGAGATTGTGCTAAATCTGTACATCAGTTTTGGAAGTTAAACCATTTTGATAACATTGGCTCTGCCTATCCAAGAACAGGGGATATCTTTCCATTTTCTGATGTCTTCTGACAGTAAAGGGTAACTTTAAGAACAACAGATATACTTTTTGTTGAATTCCTTCCTGTATTATTTAGCTTTCTGTTGCTGAGACGCACTAACACCCACAACCTAAAGAAGGAAATGTTTAGTTAAGATGACAATTTCAGAATATCAGTACATGATCAGCTGGCTCCAACCAGACACATAGCAAGTGTGGAGCAGAACAAAGCTGCTCAGTTTATAGCAGCTAGGGAGCAGAGCAGGAGAACAGTGCTAGAGAGTAAAGGGTTAGGGATCATATATAATACTCAGTTAGGCTTCCACGACCCATCCATATACACACCAGCAGCACGTTTCATCAATTCGGTAAGTGTTCCTTAATCCAATGAAGTTGAAATAGCAGTATTAAGAATCATACTTCTGCTTTGAATTCCTCCCAAGGATATCCACTGTGGGAACCATTCAAGAGTAATTTTGTCTAGAAATTATTTCCCGTCTCTCTCTCTAAGGCAAAATGTTTTCTTCTTCTGCCCATCCAGAATAGTGTTTATATACATTCATTAGAACCCTCTCAGAGGGAGTAATAGGAGCTTTCATTTAATCAGTCTCCCAGGAAGAAATGAAATATTTTAAACCAAGAATTGTATCTTCTCTTTTTTTAAAACACACACACTAAGAATATATTTAATATTAAGAAAATATTTGGTAGAATAGTGGATATGTCAGTAATTTAAAATGTCCCTCTCAGGGCCGGTGAGATGGCTCAGCAGCTTAAGCGCCTGCCCGGCAAGTGCGAGGGCCCGAGTTCGACTCCCGGAACCCACATATGAAAAAGGGGCTGGTGATATCGCTCAGCGGCACGGGCGCCTGCTGGCGCACGAGGTCCTGAGGTCAACCCCCCAGTACCCACAAAAAAATAATAATAAAATAAAATAAAATGTCCCTCTCTTGTATTAGAATATTTCTATATGAATGGAATATATATGCTCTGTATTTTGTTTGCCTATGTATAAATATAAAATTTTTTCTTTATAAAATGATATTGCCAACATTTACATTTCACCAAAGAAGTATAGACATAATCTTCTTGCGATCACACTCATACCTTTTATAAATATTTAATGATGTTTCTCTTTAGATCATTGCCTAAATACAACTCTTCTGGATTTTTAATATTGTAGTAGAAAAAGTCAAGAGTGACTGAAAAGTGTACAGATTAAATCAAAACCTTATATATCCATATCATAACAAAATGCCAGTCTTAATCTCTCAAATTAAAATTCACAGAGTTTCAAACAAAAAACAAACATTAGATACTAGAGTATGAGAAGTTAAAATTATTCAGCGATAAAGAGTGATTATATGTTTCTACATATGTGTTTTTAATGTGTGTGCATTTGGGAATTATAAATGCCAAGAGAAAAGCAGGAATTACTTTAATTTGAAATACATTTGAAAAGAAAAATACATACTAGCAAGATTTGCATGGCATATTACTTAATTTTTTATTATAGTAAAGAAATACCTGAGGCAGGGTAACTTTATAAAGAAAAGAGTTTTATTTCACTCATGGTTTTGGAGGTTAAGAGCAAGGTATCAGCATTAGCTCAGCTCAGGTGAGCAACTCATTGTTAATGGCAGATGGCAACACAACCAAAAGGACCACATATGGGAAAAATAGATCATATATCCCAGACCGGAAGCCACAGAGCCTGAGAATTCTGTGGTATCATCGCCCCACCAACCACTAATCTTCCAACAGTGACCTTTGGGGCTCGTGTTTAAACACATCCAAACAACTGCACATGGGCTCTCAATTCGGAGTGTGAGTTCCTACCTAGCAGAGCTTCTTACAAGCAACCTGGCGCTTATTAATTTCACTTCTTTTCTCTTAATATTTTTCATTTTTAAAATGACCAGAGTATAAAAAACATTAATTATGAAATTTTTAAAAAGTTTACATTTTATTCATAAAATATTTAGCATGGTAACATGGTAAGCTTTTAATAAATGCTACCTATAGTTTTTATTTGCATACATGGTGTAGGAGTTAAATGAAAATTTTAGGGCAAATTAAAAATCTTAAATATTCTTAAAATCTAACTCCTATTTTGCAAAGCATTACCAACTATAAAGGTAAACTGAAAAACAAGCTTTTAGAGAGGATTTTATTTGCAAATTTAATGATTTTTCAACTTGAGTTGTTATACTATCAAACTTATGCTGAGAGTTAAAGCTAATATCTACTTTGGTGAAATCTTTTGAGTTCTATTTCATTTTTGCTGTCATGTCAATTGACAAAATCCTGTAAGGGTTACGAAGGTTATTATGTTTTACTTGCAGGAAAAATCAGAAAGCAGTGTTTTGATCCAGCAAGTCACTTGGTAGGGACACTGTCTTGAAGATCCGTTGCAGATTTCGTATTAGAATTGCAACTGTCACAGTAAATGGAATTATACTGACAAGTTACAATAATTAAATTCTTATGTAGTTGTTGTGGTTGTGAGGGGATAGAGGGAGAAGGTGTTTGATGGAGTCTCTTATAGGTTTAGAACACACTACCCCAAACTATGGCACCTTAACATTCAAGTAAGCAGCAGAAACAGGAAGACCCCTCTCACTCTCTGCTGCCTTTCTCAGTCAATCAAGGCATTCTCTGGTGTTTACTTGGACTAGGTCATAAGACCCTCATGTTCCCTTACCCAGAGGAAAGGGACGTCACACAAGGATGCAGAAACACATCTGGAAAAGTCTTGCTACACAGGCCCCACCACGGTTCACACCATAAGATGGTACCCTTGTGTCCTGCAATGATGCTTTTCTACAACTAGTCATCCACTTTGTCAAACTTAGAAAGTAAATACACAAATTTCCATTCATTGGTTCTTTATTTTGAAGGCTCTTGTGATACAGAAACTTATACTGAATAAATGTGCATGCTTTCCTTTTATTAACGTGTGTTTAATTGGTCTCAGCCATGAACCTTGCAGTGGGTGAGGAAAGAGTTAGCTCTCCCCTCTGTCTGTTTGCAAAGTAATATTCTGGACGTTCTCATGAATGGTAGCCAAAACAAACCAAAAAATATGCAAAACTAGTTTTGTTTTTAAATTTAGCTTTGAGAAATGGGTAAAAGTCTTGTGATTGAAGATCACATTCAAAATGTTTATTTAACTGTTAACTATAGCATTATATTTTATATGAGTCTAGAGGGTATATCAGGTCACATATAAATATTGCATGTTTATAAACTATATGTTAATAACAGAAAAGTAAGTTATTTAAAAAGTATTTGAATTTTCAAAAATATATAATGGCATCCTAAAATACTTCTTATTAGTCAAATTAAAAGATAAATTGAACTCAATATAAAATTCCAGGGGCTCTGGCTACATGAGTATATCAATATTCATATATATATTTTCCTTACTACACATATAGTTTTCTCTTCCTTCAAATTTGTTGCAGTTTGATCTGTATAGAAAATGAGTTTTAATTTATTTTTTATAATCATCGTAGTTGGGTAGATATTTAGTCCCATCTTCAACCCTCAATCTTACAGTTTCCTTCTCAGAAGTTAACACTCATCAGTTTTTGAATGGTGACATTTTTGAAATGTCATTTATTTTTAGGATTGCAAAACGTTTTACACTATCATTAAATCTAATTACCTATCATTCCCAAAATTCAAAAATGTAAATTAGTGACTTCTTTCAATTTTAAATTCATTTTATTAATTCGAAGGCTAGTAAGAGGGAAAATCAAAACAAAAATGCAACAATAATATTAAGGAAAAACGACTGAGAAAAATTAAATCCTTCCTACATCCAGATTTGAGTGTCTGTACATGAAAATCATCTTTAAGAGCCACCATAATCCTTTAAATGGTCTCTTGTGAAATAGTTTATAGTGCACTGTATGATGATGCCTCTTACCTCTCTGGAATTTGCACCTATTCTTCTCCTTCACACTCGCTTACTCTCTGTTTTCCTCACAGTGGTCTCCTGGCTGTGCCTCACATGTATGAAGGACATGTAAGGTCTTCTATCGACACTCTTCTATACCTAAGAGGTCAGCTATGTTAGCGCGTCATGATTTTGCTGGACTATCACTTTTTAAAAGAGAGAGGCTTGAGTTCTGTACTGAAACCTGTCTCTGTTTACTAAGTAACCCTTAATTCCCACATTCTCTTACTCTACTTCATATTTACTAGGTTTATGGCTTCTTATCTGTCTTCTCTTGCTAAAATGTAAGTCCCCTGAAAGTAAGGGTTTTTATTTACTTTTATTTTTTTTACTGGTGAACCTTAAGGATCATGAATAGCAACTTACAAGTATTGGGTACACAATAAATATTTGCTAAATGAAAGAAAGAAGTGGTAAGCAATCAGAGAAATACAAGTGAAAATCACAATAAGAAGCCACCTCACACTTATCCTGCACTAACTGAAGAAGAATTTTATTTAAAAAATAAATAATATGAAAGTGTGGTAATAAGAGTTTTGCTTAGATAAACAGAATGTCACATATTACAAAGTCTGCATTAGTTCTTATAAATTAAGTTTAGGCTAAGGTTTCTTAATATGTAATAAGCCCTAACCATGGAAAGATTTTCTTGAAAAATTTTGTTTTTCTAACCCAGGAGGAAATTAAAAAAAAAAAATCATAGACTGTTAAAAATTTCCTTTAGCTTGTAGGAAGTATTTTATTAGAATTTGAAAATATTTCAGTCAAATAGATACTACAAATACTTTTTCCTAGTGGTACTAGAAATTTTAGCACATGTTTATTATGTTCATTTTCAATACTGCTCTGTATAAAATTTAAAAGAGCAAACACTATAAATATGACTACTCATGTAGTCAGTAAAAAATTTGTATTCCATGTTGTGAGAAAAAAGTGATTGAAAACTGTTTGATATTCACTACTAAGAGGTCTTACTGACCTCTAAAACACTAAACCTCTTATAGCATGAAAATTGAGATCCTTTGATTTTAGTCATCATGGCTCTTCCTTAAACACTAAGATTTCTGAAAAGAAAATATAAATACATTCAGAATCACAAGTACTTCTTGTTATATATATGAGTGTATATATATGTATATACATATATATGTATATATATATATATATATGAAAATATCTTTGCCATAGAATTGTTTCAAACGGAAGCTGAATGGATACATAAGAAAGGGAAGTGGGAGTCTTCCATTTTATATACATACTAAGTATTAATAATTATTTTACATTTAAAACACATGTATTTATGTCCAGAATCTCAAAAGAAATGGTTCCAGTTTATAAGATACTTTCTGTATGGGAATAATTTACACTTTCATTTTCATTATGCCATAGTAGATTTACTTATTATTATTTTTTTTATTTGGGTACTGGAAGTCGAACTCAGAACCTTGTGCTTGCAAGCAGGTGCTTGTGCTGCTGAGTGATATCACCGACTCTTTTTTCCTTTATGTGGGTACCAGGAGTCGAACTTAGGACCTTGCGCTTGCCAGGCAGGTGCTTATGCCTCTGAGCTATCTCGCTGCCCCTATTTACTTATAAAGAAATAATATTTTCATATGAAATTCTTCCCGCTTTAAAAAACAAGTCAATAAGGAAACTTTAAATTAAACTGAATGACCTATTTTAGTGTCTTTACTTAAAGAATTATTTCTCAGTGGTTATGCCCAATCAGTCACTGGCATATTTTCCAAGAGATCGAAGGAGTTAAGATTGTCAAATCCTCTGTAACAAAAGAACCACAGAAACAAATCACCTAGAATTTGTAAATTGAAGGAAATTATCTTTGGGTAAGATTTGTTTAAGTGTAAATAAAAATGATGCCAACCAGAGTTCTTATGCTGATAAAAATTGCCTAATTTTGGGTTTGATGACGGTCAGTCCATGAAACAGAAGGTAGAGAATAAGAAATTAGTGCTTCAAATTTGGAATAGTTATCTCTAAGAAAGCAAAACACAAGAACCTGCATGAAATCACTCCATCAACTATATCCATATCAATATGTTTTTATGAAGCCCTCTTAGTCACTAGTTTCTGCTATAAAAATTATTACACAATTCACTCATTCTCACTCCTATGATTTCTCAACTAGGCATTCCAACCCAGAGGGTGTTGGGCTGACAAATTTTCACACTTGAAACCATTTTGCCCAAGGACAGATTAAAAATAATTAATTAAGCTGCACATTTTAAACAGCTTTACTACTAATGTCTCTTATAGTCTATAAATGAGATCTTTTAGAACAGAAAAGAAAAACGTTAAGGATAAAGGGAACAATTTCTATCTTATAGTTAATTTAAAATGAAATGTTTTACTCTCTTGACATGTTAATATGCATTTTTCTACATTTGAGACTTTGATATTTTGCTTCTACTTTCTTACAGTTGATTTAATTAAAAATTTGAAAGATATATAACATCCAAATATTCCACAGAAATACTACGTTTGTTCTAATTTATCACTGCTATGAGTCACTATTGCTTTAATTTGATGTTATTTCTCATGCATTTTAAATTGTTCAGTAAAATTCATTTTAAAGGTAAATGTTTAGAGACATGTTGTTTGAAAGTCAACAGTATCATATATCTTCAAAATGATTTTGAACTTTAGTTAGTTATTTAAACTTTATTTGGTTCTTTCTCATAAGTTAAGAGCAGGATTTTGACCACTCCATGCAACATGGCATAAAATGTGTGAACATTTTCACCAACTTAATATCTTTCCATTACTCAGAAAAAAATACTATAACTTAGTAACCAGAGGATGTCAATGTATTATGAATAGCTTCTCTGTAAATAAGGGCAATTATCAGGTACTCTGCACTAGGCAGGTATTAAGTTTTTCCACAAGAACTCATTATAGTTAAGTCAAAATATTAAGCATTACAATTTAGTAACTGCCAGAAATATGACAAAAATAAACAGCTATAATTGTTCAAGGATATGTTCCTAATAAATCATCAGTGTATAAATCATCTCCTCACATTCCTTTATTCATGTTAGATAATGAAATGTTCTCCCATTAAGTGAATTTGCACATTTAACTGGTGACTTCAGCATCACTCAAGTGTTAATGCCCATCTTAAATTATATTCAAAACAGTCATTATGTAAATAATATTTACCAGGGAATATATTTTGAGACATTATATGTAAAGTATAATAAAAAAGGAAGTAGCATTCATTCATAAAAATGGCTTAGAAGTACAGTGTTCCTATACATAAATAAAATGGAATTTTTTTTGTGTGTGTGTGGGTACCGGGGGTCGACCTCAGCACCTCACACGACAGCAGGCACCCGTGCCGCTGAGCAATATCACAGGCCCTTTTTCTCATATGTGGTTTCAGGGAGTCGAACTCAGGACCTCGCGCTTGCCAGGCAGGCGCTTATGCCACTGAGCTATCTAACCGGCCCTGGAAATTTCACTAAATACTTCTATCAAATTATTACATTTTTACACTTTCTAACTTAGTCACTATTCTTTCACCTTAAGCCCAATGCTAAGCTGTGATTGACAAGTTATTATTTTTGACACTTGCTTTAATCAGAGATCTGTACTGGTCCTTTGGTGAGGTCAAAAGGACCCCTAAACTAAGTGTACAGATTCTGAGCTATATGCTAGTGAAAAAGGTGTAAATTAGATCTGCAACTATGAACAAATTGTGAATATCTGAATTGAGAAAAATTTACTTGGATTATCTCATAGAAGAGCCCTTCTGGCTGTAACAACTTTATTATCCAATAAATCCTAACTCTTTATAGACAGAAATAGGCCCTTATCTTGTCTTCTTTATTTATTTATATACAAACCATACATGATTAATTTAAGTAAATAAACTCTCATTTGTGCATATTATATTTATTTTATTTTATTTTATTTATTTATTTTGTGTGTGTGTGTGTACCACGGATTAACCTCAGGACCTCGTGCGCCAGCAGGTGCCTGTGCCACTGAGTGATATCACCGGCCCTTTTTTCATATGTGGGTACCGGGAGTTGAACTCGGGCCCTTGCGCTTGCCAGGCAGGTGCTTATACCGGTGAGCCATCTCACCGGTCCTATATTGTTATTTTTTAACTCATGTTAAGTGTGTTTCCAATAGATTTGACTGCATTTATACTAACCGGACCACAATTTCTCACGTTCAAGTATATCTAACATTCAGTTTCAGATTCACTGTTGACAAATTTCAATATTTTGTGTAAAATTCAGGATGAAAAGAATGAAAACAGTAAAAGGAAAAGGCTTAAGTCCTGGACAAGGCTAAAAAGAATCAAAGAGCAGGTTCAGCAAAGTTAGAAAGGGACATTTGGGAAAGCATCACATGAGTGAACTACACTTGATCTTGGTACTCTTGCTTTTTTGAAATGCAGTCCCTGTGCTAACCCAATCATATGTGTAAACTTCTGGTACTGAAGATGAGCCAGGGGAATGTTTGTATCATATTGTAAGTCAGGATAAAAACCACTGGCCCATATTTATGGTCACTGGAGCATTTGTGATACCAGCTCCAAATCAGATGATTGTGTAATAACTCCAAATCCTGTACTTTGCTACCAAAAATAATTTCACTACAATTTTTACAGGCAATGATTTGACCTTTTTATCCCTATTCTCTATAAGAAATCCGTATCGACATTTGGAGATATTAATCTGAGCAAGAAAATACAGAAATTAGGTATCATATTGCTTGCAATGCAAGCTAACTCAAAAATATAATCACACTAAAGAAGTGTTCTATTTCCAGATGGTGTTTACCCAGGAGTGAATGAGTGTGGAGTCAGAAAATTTAACCAGGACACTAAGTGCAGCAACATGGTCAGAATCCAATCATTTATAAAGTTGGATATTCCAAACAATGTTTTAACCATTTAGATTCTACATCATACATTCTCCATTAAACAAACCTTTCCCATTTCCTGTCATGTAGGAAACATTAGCCAACATACTGTCATATGTAACACCATCTGCAATCATTGTTTATTTCTATTGCTTGTGTGTTTTTCATTACAATAGCAATACCTTAAAAGTGTGGATAGGGAACAATAGTGTTTTTTTTTTCAGGTAAATTTTGGCCACACCTTCACTCCAACAGTTGAAATTTAATTGATATGATTTACACTTCTCATTATTTTTCTTTCAAAAATAAGCATATTGAAGTTTCTATATCCTTTCTCATGGGATTCTATTAATGGTTGTTTTCTTTTCTCATTCTACAAATTCTACTGAGTTTGGCTACTTTCTTTTAATTAACCTTACCATATTTTTCCTTCAATGTAATAGTTTTTCTTTTGAATAATATAACAGTGCAATTAATCCTGAATGGATGAAACACAACATACAAATAAAACCATTGCTGCACAAATTAAGGTCATGTTCTAGTGCAGCTAACCTATCTTGCTCTAGCACAACCAATCTGTTACTAAAAATGTTTTATCGCTGGAAGATACAGTGATCTATTAAGAAATTAACCTGAAAGTTAAGCACACTATAGCACAGTAAAAAATCAAATACATTTGTCGTTGGTCGCACTTTTAGAACATTTCTGTATTGATGTAATTTATTTGGATTGTACAGGCATGTACACAGAGAGACTTAAGGATTTGATGACTGATTTCACACTTACTTGATTTATTTACTTCCTTATTTTTAAGATTTTGATTTAAATACTGTTATAGTTTATATCTAGATGTCCCCCCAAAGCCTCATGTGCTCATGCTCATAGGTGGGACTTCTGGGAAGTGTTTGGATCATGGGTGCATGATATTTATCAGTGGATTAGTCCAGCAATGGGTTTCTAGCTGAATGAGATGTTGGAAGATGAAGTCTGATTGCAGGAGGTAGGTCCCTGGGGGCATGACCTAGAAGGGATATTACCCTACCTCTCCTTTGACCCCTCTCTCTGTCTCTCTCTCTCTCTCTTTGTCTCTCACCTGCCTGCCTGCCTGCCTGCAATGTCATGAGCAAATTTTCTTCTCCACACCCTCTGCATTTCACCTTGCCTTGGAACCAGTCAACTATGGATTGAAACTCTACAAACTGAGCCAAAATAAATGTTTCATCATTTAAATCATGTGTGTCTGGCATTGTATCTTAGTGACTAGAAAGTAACTAAGATAAATATGTTTTTAGCCTCCAAATTGTAGTCATTTTTATTAGCAGGAAAAATAAGAGTATAGTTGATTACAGTTGTATCAGCTTGTAAAAATATTAATAGAGAACTATTATTTCTTTATAAGGATTTTTAACCTTCTTTATAATCTCAATTAAAATGAATGGAATTTAATAGTTTAATCATGAAAAAGTTCACTACTAATGGTTTTGAATTAAGGTCTATCCTAAAAATAGAGACTCATGTCAGCATAAATGTTATTGATGAGTATTTCTAACCTCTTATTTGTTCTTTAAAATTACCAATGAACATTAATTTTGATCAGTACAAAGTGAATACTTTTTCAATATTACATGCTAATAAAAGAAAAAAAATGGCAGAGCTTACTTAGGTGATTTAAATTGTCCCTTTTTTCTAAAGAAGTCTCATTTATCAAAAATAAGATTCCTAATTTTTTTCATTTTAATGATCTTTTATAAAAACACAGTTCTTTAGGTGGGTGTGGAGGAGTATAAACTCATCTAAGGAAATTAAATTTTGGTGCTTTTTAGTAAAAAAATTCATATGTATGGTACTATATGAAAATGAAAAAGAAAACAAATACTAAAAAACAAAGAAACAAAAAAGCTGGTGCAAGCCAATAATTCTAACAGTTTGGAAGGCTGAAGCAGGAGGATTGCAAGTATAGTCCAGTCTGGCCAACTTAGTGACTTACCTAAACCGTGTCTAAAATTAAATAATAAAAAGATCTGGAAATGTAGCTCAATGTGACAGCTATGGCTTTAATACCTAATACAATGAATGAATGAATAAATGAATGAATGAATCAATCAATCAATCAATAAAACCCTCCTCATTACTCTTGTTTTTCACTCCCTTCCAGGTACCCTGACGTCTTGTTCCTTGGTGTGATCCCTCTTCAAGGTTTTTCCACTAACAATGTCACATTGTCCTTCCACTAGATAGCCACCTGGCTAACTGGCTAACTTGCTTCCTTCCTTCATCTACTTCAGTCTCTCTCTCAGTAAAGTCCTCTCTGATCAATCTCTCAATAACTATCAGTTCCTTTTTCAACAAAATAATTTTTCACTTCTTACCACTATTTTATTTACTATATATTTACCTAATTGACTTAACATCTGTCTTCTCACTGGAAAGTAACCTCTCATTAGGTTGGAGGTTTTCGTCTATGTTGCCACTGCTCTGCTTTGCTGAGGAAAGAGAAATAAAAGAAATGGAATTTGTTGGGGCCGTGAGAAAAAGGGAGGAAGGCAAATGGGTAAAATGGAGAATGCAGAGGGAAGTTTCAAAATCTTTAGTGAGGATAAGAAAACTGGGTAAAATAACAATGTGGGAAAACAATTTTTTTAAAAATTTCTCAGCCTCCGTGACATAAAGCTCTGGCCTTCTGAGACACAGAAATACAAATGCTAGAAAAATAGGGAACATTTGCCTTAACTTTCTCAGAAATACACTTTTCACATATGAAAATTAAATCAGTATCTAATTTCTCTGATCCAAACAGATAATACAACTCATTTCCTCATGAGGGCTGAATGACAGGTGACTATGTTTACCTCTGAAGTGACAGGAATGTCTGATCACTGTCTCAAAATGTAGGAAGGATGAATCCTCAAATTCGGATGCATCTCTAGTTCTTAAAAGCTGAAAGACACTTGGAACATATGTGCCCTTTCCTTGAAAGACATACTTACACTCACAAGGGCTAGCGTATGAATCTAGAACCCTTGTATCCAGTCTCAAGGGATTAAAAGGTTTTGTTTTTGTTTTCCCCTTCTCTTTCTTGAGAGTCAAAGGGGATGGTTGTCACTTTCCCACACATAGCTAGAAGAAAATCCATTGTTGATCATTCCGTTGATACGACACTCACTTCATTAGCTCGTCTCTCAATTTGCAGGTCTAGATATGGGAATAATATCTTCCTTTTTCCTCTGCTTATCTACCTAGCTGTATTAATAAAAATGCCATTTCTTGACCCAATATCTCAATTTTCTGCAATATTCACAGTTCTTGACAAAAAGATCTGAAGTCTAGAAATATTAAATATTAAATATTAATGAAGGGCAAAGATGTTGTGTGATTGAATAATGCCATGCATTTCACACAGGTCCCTAGATAGATAGATACAAAGAAGAGAGAAATAAATGGCAATATATTTTATTGGGAGCCCCAAACTGTAGACAGGCTCCCAGAAAGCATGATGGAGCACAATTTTAACAATGAAAGAAAAAGAGATCATTTTCACATCAGCATAAATTCTAGGTTTAATAAAAATGATTGCACTTATGACAGAATAAATGTTTTCCTTTTTAAAATAGGGGTATAACAGCTATTAGGTAATTACTTTGATATTAAATGTCTGTAATTCCAAGTCCCATGATAGCTCATAATAGCTCAGAGAAAGAATGAGAAAATGCAGATGAATTCTGTCATTATGTATTTAGATAGTCAAAAAAGAAAAACAAAATGAAAAACTATAGCCTGAATTCACAAAACCTAATTCATACCAGTTAATGGTTTTTTATCTTTTAAAAACAGCCCTTTGGGAGGGAGTAGAAGCAGAAAAGAGCTTTGGGACTTCTCAGTGGAAAAGCTATTATTTCAACAGTCTATGGAGAGGGCTGGCCCAGCAATATCCTCCTGTGTTTGTCAGTTTGCTTTCTTTCTTTTCAAACTAAACACTTGGAAATGAGGAGGGAGAAATAAAATATTGTGCAGCCCAGCTGTCTATGGGACACATGTTTATGTCAGTCATCATGCTCATGATCCATTACAGTAATAAATCAAAGGAACTGCACTCGTTGTGTAATTTATTACAGCAGTATATCAGCAGGGTGAGCCCTCCAGGAGTGTGAGTTTCAGACATGAACCTTGCATCGTTGCTTTTATTTACTTCCTCTGTTTAAGTTTGATATAAGAAGACAGAGCGGGAAGACCTGAAGTCAAAATTGGAAGCTTCTTTTGCATAAGTGTCAAAAATGGCTTTAGCTGTTTAAACCAAGACGACATGGTTAAAAGTTCTAACCTTTGATTTACTATTTCTACCTAACTAAATTTAAAAGAATGCAAGGATGATTATGTCCTAAATATTTATAAAATGATCAGCATGCTCAGGTAAGAATCTTTCCTACTTCTTCCTGTTTTCCCATAATAATAACGATATTAGAGAATTATACAAGTATACAGGAGATATGTGTATTTTTTTATTTCTTAATTTGTGCATGCCCTTCTGTGCTAGTTGTCATTTTGCCATTGCAACACAGTATTTAACATGAGCAGCTGAAAGGAGGAAATGGACCTCCAAAGGAGGTTTGGGCCTGAGATGAGAATTGTGCTGGAGGAAAGCTGCTTACTTCATGGCAATTGGGAAGCAGCAAGAGAGGAAAACAGATACAGAGAGCCTGTGCTAGTGGCTTGCCCTCTTCTCCCACTTATATTCCAGCCTGCCCCACCCTACTCTATGGGGCCACCCACATTCACAGCAGGTCTTTGTCAAGAGTTTGCTGTCCCCATGCCAGTCATCTCTGGAAACGCTCATAGACACACAAAGAGTGTGCAATGCAACAAGTTTACAGTCAGGATTAACTATTATACCTACTTTAATATGATAATAGATGGAGAGCTCTAAAGTATACATGAGGTCTTTCTGAACAAATCATTTTTTAATATTTTAATCACTAAACTTCAAGAATTTTTATCACAGTTTTCAGAGGTCAACCCTTTCCTTATTACCCATTCTTCTATGACAGTATTGATAAAAACTTTCTTGATTTTCCACTGCAAACATTTATTGAGGTAGATAAAACATACTTCACTAAGTTTATCTCATCACAAAGTTGGACCTGTTTGATAACAGCTTTTGTAGGCAAACCCTGTTTTCCAGGACTCTGCCCTACCCTCCACGATTTACTCTTGGTGCTAGATTTCAAACATATTATTATATTTCAGGTACCTAATTGCCACATAATGTTTTGGAACTGCCTCACTACTTGCATGATATATTACAGATGTCTATAATTGAGTAAAATAATTTGTAGCTAACAACATTTACACTCTTTATTTTAAAGTTATTGGAATGTCATAGGAATATGTAATCTCCGGCTCCAAACTAGACATATTTAATACAAGTCTGAATTTTATAAGGTCCTTGGTTTTTTTTTTTATATACATGTTAAAGCTTGAGAAGCATTGGTTTGCCCAATCTTAGGTCTGTAGAGTTTATATTTGGGTCTAAGAAAAAGCCAGACACATTTAAACCACAATGAAAAATGTTATAGCTTTATTGGTGACAGAACTATTTGGGTATAAAGTAACAAACATGCAAAGATATATTCATTTTTTGAAAGATCAAGGACTAGTAAGAATTTGGACCTCTGTGTCCTATATAGATTGTTGGGTCTACTTGACTAGCAAAAGTAAATGATAATAACAATAATAGAAGCTTTGTGGTAATTATATTAAATGCAGACTAAAGTGGTTAAGCACCCTTTAAATGGTTGCTATTATTTTAAAGACTTTATGAAGAATATTAAGTTCACAATGGCATGGTCATAAAATTTGTAAAAGGAAGAGCAGAACAAAGATGGTGTGGTCCTGTCCCTGGTACAGAACAAGAAGTCTGTCAGGACGATATTTCCTGATCATTAGATCCACAAGTACCGTTGCATTACAAGACACATCAGATCCTTTTAAGCACACCTGGCTCTAGAATTCAGGGGCACTTTTCTCACAGTTGGCGTTCTTATCAAATTCAGGGGCACAGTGCCCTCTCTTCATGTCTAGGTGTGCATGGTGTCTCTTAACACCCCCAGGTGGCTTCTCCTTTGAAGCATAAGTTTAAGCAAGACTTACACATTAGCTTCCACCATTCACAGCCTAGAAGAGTTCAGGAAATGAGTGACCCATGAGTCAAATCTTTGATGAAGAGAAAAAGGACAAAGAATATTTATTTCCTTTCCTCAATACTACTTCTTCACAGACTTCATAAGGTGTAGTAATTTATATGGCCTCCAAGAAGACTGTCTTGGGGTGAAGTGATGCATTGCAATTGGTACTATGAGAACCAAACTCTGCAGAGCACCCCCTTCATGAATACTCTTGAATACACTTCCTCTCTCAGCTCATTTTGCTTTCATCCACCCGTTTCCTACAAATGAATACTAAATACTGAACAGAAGCTCTGGACTCAGGCTCTGTGCTTTTTTACAAATCTATTGAGATGAACGTCTTCACATTTTTTTGCCCCTCCTTAAATATAATTTTTACTGTCATTCATCTTAAATTGTTCTTTAAATTGACTCATATTCATTAAATGTAAATACAATATCAGTTATAAGACATAGAATACATGGAACTCTAGAAATATTTACAACAAGACTAAAACAATACAATTAATACTCTTTTCTACCAAATATAAGTCTGAGGTCTCTCCCCTTCACTTTCTCTTTTCATTTTCTTCTTCCTTCAATTAGTGTTAAACATATATTAACAATAATATTCCTTCCTCAGTCATTCAGAGAATTGAAAGAACAATAAAAAAGAATGACTTTTGTACTACATTGTTGTTTGAGTTCTATTTCTGTGTACCTGCTATCATCAGTGACATGAGTCCCATATCATGGGGAGAATCCCCTAGGCACAGTGGAAGGCCAGGATTATAAAGATTCTCATGCAAACTCTCCTAGAAATTCTGAATCTGTTGATAGACTATTGTGCTGGCTCACATGTGTATACTCTACTGCATGTGGTATATGTCTTCCAAAACTATGATTTTAGAAAAAGATATTTTCATTAATATAGTTGGATTACACTCTGAGTAAATGCTTTTTTCTGTCAGTAGTAGCCTAAAATGACGAATCTCAGTTGTTACTGTGTATAAAAATCAACAGGGGGACATGAAATATAATGGTAATGGTCAACTTGCCTGGATTAAGAGATACCCTGCAGATTAGTAAAATACACCTCAGAGAGTTTCTGGGGCAGTGTTTAGAGATTATTGTTACGTGGGCCAGCAAACCAGTGAGGGAGGACCTGCCCTGATATGGGTGGCACCACTTAATAGGATCTTAGCTTGGACAGAATAAAAGGACAGAAGGAAGAAGTCAGCCTGCATTCGTAAAGCTCCGTTCTGTTTGAGCAGGTATCATTTCACTACTATTGCCATCACTTGTGGACATCATATTCCAGCTTCTTGAGCCTTTTAACATAAGGAGCTTCCAACCTTTCATCTCAAACTGGTGCTACATATTGATCCGTCTAATTCTGTAGCTTTCAGCTTTTTGGACTGAACATCTACTGAATCCTGTCTCTTCATGGAGCAGACAGCCATTGTGAACTATTCTGCCTTTGTGCCTCTGATTCTGTAAGAATCTTAGGTAGTCTTACAAAATCAGAAACATATATGGAGATATATATCTCCAATATGAGGGACTTTAAAAATGAAAATTATGCCTTACCTAGGAATCTTGATTTAATTATTCTTGGATGGCTCTCAGAAAGCACTGTTCATAAATGCTACTCAAGGGATGCTATTGTATATTCCATGTTAAGAAACCGGTCTGCCATTTTTGATACACTATATCATTGACAAACTATGTCTAGTGTGCCCTTTTTCATTTAGCACCAAAAGTAGTGTTACGCTGTGCTCTCAATAGCCCTCAAAATTCATTTGTTGAAAATTCTCCAACATGGTAGCGTTAAGAGATGAAATCTTCAGGAAGTGATTAAATCATGAGGGTGGAGCCCTCGTGGGTAGGACTAGGGCCCTCTAAAATGGTTTGAAGCAGTGTGGTCCATGCTCTTCCACCATGGGAGACAGTACCGTCCTCTTCTGCTGTGTAAGGAGTAGGAACAAGGCACCCTCAACCCACACTAGGCACTGAACCTGACAACGCCTGGATCTTGCACTTCCCAGACTTCAGAATTGTGAAAAATAAACCTTTATGTTTCATAAATTACCTAGTATCAGATATTTTGTTATACTTTGCACAAAAAAACTATAACACTGGGACATTTATTTTTTGCTCAAATAGTGAGCCCCTTAGCATCCTTACCTTCCAGCAGCCCCAGAGGCAGCAGGCTAGGCGACTGATCAGGTTTACCTTCCCAGTGAGGTGATCCAACCCTATTCCCCGCTTATGCTCAGCACCGCCTTTCCATTCTGAGAAAGAATGCCTGACGTTTTGGTCCTTGATAACTGGAATTATCATTTTAACAAGAAAAACAACCAATCATACAAATTTGCAGAGTCTACATTAGTGGTCATAGGATTCTGTTTGAATGTTGGTGGAAATATTAACTCACAAGTCTGCAGTACTGCTTGCTTTTAGCAGTTCCTCTTTTAATGTGTATAACTGTTTAGTTTATTTCCTCCAAAGATACACCTTCAATTAACATTATTTACATTTTCCTTTATTATCTTTTGAATGCTCATAATTACACAGTAATTCAGCTCATGTATCTTACTAACTTCATTTAGTTTTAAATGTTATTTTGGATTTTTAGTATTTAACAAGGTAATGGAAAATTATAAATGTATTATATATTTTAATGGTCAGCTATGTTTCTTTTGGTGGTTTATTAGTATATACTAGTAGAAATAATTTCACATGTTGATTTAAGTAGTTTCTTTATAGTCTCAAAGTTGTGTAAATAAAATATCTTATTGTGATAGATTTTTAAATCTCAGTACAATAGAAAACATTTATTTTTCCTGTTTAACACTTTTGTTCTTTTCTACCAAACCAAAATACTGAGTAACTTACGTTGCTCTGAATGTCTTGGCTGCTAGCACTTTCAGGAATAAATTTATTCTTATATCATTCACTTGTAGTCATATTATAGCTGATACTTTATTGTGAAATAATTTGAAACATTTTTGAAACATTTAAAATAATAATGAATTACGTTTAGTCCATTTACTAGACTTCTAGAAGTTTTCATTGAAACAAAGAAAAATATTGCTTTATACTTAAAAAAAATCATGTTGGCTTTCTTGCATATAAAACTAACAAGAAATACTTTAAAGATAACGTATCCAAAAATTAATTAGAAATTACGAGTAGAGAAAAACTCCTGCAAGTTAATTCAGACATGTTTGCATTCAACCATAAAACTTCTTAATCTCCAAGTGTTCTCCTTATCTGCTGATTTGTTTCAGAAAAGAAAATATTTTTAAGCTTATTTCAGTGTTTGCCCTCTGTTCAGTTGGCAAGTAAAATTAACACAGAAATGTTTATATATATATATGATGCAGAATGGCTTCTGTTAGCTATCTGTTCTTTTAATCTTTGCATATGAATTTCTACAAACAGGACAGGTAGCAGTTGATCTTTTAAAAATTCTGTCTGATACTTTACAAATTGAAAGCTTCCAATAAATATTAAATCAATCCATCAGTATCAGTATCTTATGCTGAAGGGACACCAGTTATTTTCTGGGTGAATACACTGGTTACCCTGGATACTGACCATTATTCTTGTCCAGGAACACATCTCTTTTGAGAAAGTCCAGCTTCAGTAATACTTTAATTTGCAAGACTAACCAAGCTGAACCATCACTGAAATGTATGTGGATTTAAATCAAAGGGATTGTGTTAGAAATACACACCATTAACCCTACTGCAATATCATTCTTATCTTACCAAGTAAGAATATCGCAGAAGAGACTTCAGAAAATTACCCTGAATAGCTGAGGCCTTTGAAATAGCTATGCTTTGATTTTGTTCTGATATGGAAAAGCTGTTTAGTTTTTCAATTCATCCAAAGAAATATTTGTATAATTTTTATTTTCTTTTATGTATTCATTGATTCATTGCTTCAGCAAATATTTGCTGAATACAATAATGTACCAAATATTTAGACACTTAATGTGGGGGATACACAGATGAAAACTAATTGTCTTTTTTTCAGATCCTAGTAATCTTATTGAAGAGATAATGAAACAACTTGTACTTTCTTTTAATAGAAATTCATTCAAATGTGACTGAAAGTAGTTACAACATTTTAAATTTGGCTTATTCTTAAATCAGCATAATTCAAAGGGGGCTTTTGCTAGAATTATCATTTTTAACTATTGTGAACCCCTCAAAATAGACTCTATACACCATAAGATGTTGAGTCAAATTTTATATAAGAAAATAATACATTGAAAAATTAAAATTTCAGAGTTCACTAAAAAACAGATCAAGGATCCAAATTTCAAATCCATTCCTTTTTCCATAATGTAATACTATTAATTTCCATCATATCATCCCACTTGCTGAAAAGCAGTATATTCTATGTTACTGCTAAGACTTTCTCCATAACTCAAATAACCAAAATCTGGAATCATCTTCTCAGGCACATTCATATATAAAAATGTATTTGATAGATATTCTAGTTAAATTAATAACCAAAGACAAAATCATGAAAATAATCTTAATTCTAGATCAAAATTTTAAAACTGAGATTTAAAAAATTAAGTTATTTGTTCAAAATCACAAAGAACTTTTGAGCCGGAGTCAGGATATTTTGAAACAATGCCATCTAACATCAATTTCAGGTTTCTTTTCACTTCTTTTTTATTCTCACTCAGGTACCTGTACTGACAATACCAAAAATTCATTTGACCAGTTTGATACATTAGTTACAGACAATAACTTTTAGATAACACATCCCATCATCCTTATTCCCACAATCTTTATTTCTCTTAAATATAAGTCCTGTATACCAATGTTTGGGGGCTCTATTAATTCATGTTACATTATACGTATTATGCTTTGATAAGTTTTATCCCAAGGTAAATCCACTGGTGAGACATAAACATTCTGCTTTAGAGATTTATAGAACATGATCAGTGTAATTTTAGAGCATTTTATGAAAATACATATTTTTATTTTATATTTAAGAGAATAAAAGACTATAAGATTGAGTGAAGTAGACAACCCAGCCAGGTATCTTGGGATCAAAGAATGGCATTATTTTAATTTTGCTTCATATATATCAGACTTGGAACTAAGATGGAACCTATAAATGCCAACAATCACAGACAAAACAAAAGTAAATCAACTTGCTTACTATAGCAGAAGAAAAGGAAAATGACAAAGAAGCAAGGCAGAAATCTTTTAAATAATAACTGCTCTAGGCCAGCACACCACCATTTCAAAATACAAATAAAATGAAAAACCTGCCTCTCCATACTTCGCAGCGAAGAGCAGCAGAGAGCATAGACTTCTACTCACACACAGTAGTAGCAAAGTCCTCTCTCCTTCCCTGAATGACATAGGTCAGCAGAAGCCCAATGGAGACCCCAGAGTTTCACCAGAATCCACCATGGTAACAGTATGGAGACCAGATGGAGGTACTGAAGTCCATTTCTCATAATGACAATAGTAGTTCAATATTTTTCCATGCTCAAAGAAAGAAATGTCAACCTAGAAAGATCTGCACATGTTCTTGTCCTTTCAGGATTAAGGGAGGAAATCAAAGGTAATTCAGATAAAAGTTAATTAGAAGAATTACCAGCAGATCATGTCTAGAAAAAGAGTTTGGAAATTTTGAAAAGTGAAGGTGAAGGAAGTGATAAAAGAACTAATCTTGAAAAGTCAAGAAGAAGGAAAGAACAAATATGGTTAAATAAAATAGGGTTTTATTCTTGTCCTAAATTTTCTAAATTAAGGTTGAAGATTGAAGAAATAAACTAACACTGTGTATTTTAATGTATGTGTATGAAATAATTTAAGATAATTATATTACATGAAAAACTAAGTGAACATATTAAGTAATGTAAAACATTTAAACTTCACTCAAACTGTTAAAGTGACACTATCTGTATACTGCTGAGTTATGTATATATAGTGTAACACATCAACCACTGAAAAAGTCATACATTACAAAGAAATATAATTGAAATAAAAAATGTTTCATGGATATGTACAGATTAATCCATGTAAGGAAAGACAAATGAACTATAATAGCTAAAATGACTTTGAAAATGAAGAATAAAGTGAAAGGAATAAAGCTATCTCATTTTAAAACATATTATATAGCTAGTAATCAAAACTGGGTGGTATTGGCAGAGGGTTAAATCCATAAATAAGCAAAACAGAATATAAAACTTGATATAGACACACATAATTTGCCCAAATCCTTCTTAACAAAGATGGACAGAGAAAAGATGGGTATTCATAAGTGCATACATGACCTCGACCTGAGATTCTGACTCTATGCAAAAATGAAATCAAAAGGATCATGAACATAAATATTGTATTAGTAATTTTTCCATCACTGGGACAAATAACCCAACATCCCCACCTTAAAATAAGAGATTTATTTGGTTCACATTTCCAGTAAGTTCAGTCCAGGGCCTGGCAGAGCACAGCTGATGGAAGAAGAGAGGCAGGACAGCTGCTCAACCCAGGGCAGCCAGAAAGTAGAGAGACAGGAGTGGGCCACAAGAATACACCCTTCCAGTGACTTTCCCCTTCCAAGCTGGCCTCACTGGAATCACAGGAGAGTATTAAGGGACATTTTGCATCTAAAGCATAAAAAATGAAAAACTACAAAATGTTTATTAAAAAAATAAAATATTTGAGATTTAGGAATAGACAAAGAATTCTTAATAACAACAACATAATCCATAAAAGAAAAACTAGATAAATGGGGTTTTATTAAACTAAAAAATTTTTGCACTAGAAACATGAAAAAAATGAAAACCTACAGAATGAGAAAAAATATTTGCAAACTACATATTAAAAAATGCTGGGCCGGTGAGATGGCTCAGTGGCTTAAGCGCCTGCCCAGCAAGCGCAAGGGCCCCAGTTCGACTCCCGGAACCCACATACAAAAAAGGGGCCGGTGATATCACTCAGCAGCACGGGCGCCTGCTGGCATGCGAGGTCCTGAGGTTGACCCCCGGTACCCACACACAAAAAAATGCTAATATCTAGAATATTTAAATAACTCATAAACTATATAAAATCGGTATAGCCATTCTGCAAATAGCTTGGCAGTTTCTTAAAGAAATAAACATAAACAAACAAAGCTAAACATGCAGCTAAAATATGACCTAGCAATTAAACTCCTATGCATTTATCACAGACAAATGAATTATATTCAATCAAAAACTTGTATGTAATGTTTATGACAATTTTACTCATTATAGGTCCAAAATATAAACTATAATCTATTGTAATCAGCTTCAACAAGTGAATGGTTTAAAATATTGTGGTAAATTCATACACAAGGATGTAAATTGACATGAGCTCTTGTATTCTTGAATGATTCATGTTGAAGCTCTAAGTCTTAATGTGACTGTATTTGAAGACACAAACTTTAAGGAAATAATAAATGTTAAATGTGTCATAAGGGCAAGTTCATAGTCAGATGGGTTACTGCTAAGTAAGAAAGAGACTATTCATGCATATATGAATTTGAATGAATTTCCAGAGAATTGTGCTGAATAAAAAAAAAAGGTCAATCACAAAAGGCAATACGCTATCAAAATGCATTATACAATTTCTGGAAATTATAACATGTTGGGAATAGAGTGGTTGCCAGTGAATAAGCAAGAGGTGGTAGCAAGTATAGTAGGAAAAGAGGCAACCAGAGGAACCGTTGTGATGATGGAATTGTTCTGTGTCTTTGCCATATCAATCTACATTCTGGCTATCAAACTGAGCTATCATTTCTCCAAGATCTAATCAGTGGGGAAAACTGGGTGAAGGGTCTTTCTGCATTATTTCTTAAAACTTCATTTGAATATATAGTTAACACAAAAAATTTACAATTTCATGTAAAACATTCATAAGCATAAACAAATGGTTTTCCTTCACTCAATAGTTATTATGTTTTAAAAGTACAGACACTCAAAAATAAATCACTTATAATTCCACAACCCAAGACATCTAATGGCAATTTGGGGGATTTATTTTATTTTAAAAATTATTTTTTATGTACAAAGAGGTGATTTTATTTTCCCCCATAGAATTTGGTTTATAATTGCTTTGGATTAAGTTGTGTCCTCTCAAAATTCATGTTGAATTTCTAACCCCCAGTGCATTTTCTTAGAAGACAGGGGTTTCAGGAAGGTATTGAAGTTACATGATGTGAAAGGGTTGGTTTCTAATCTGATAGAACTTGTGGCCTTTCCAGAAGGGAAAAAAAGATTCATTCATTTCATTCTCTATCTCTGTCTCTCTCTCCTCTACCTGTCACCCCTCCTGCACACCCACCAGTCAAAGGTTATGTGAAGGCAGAGCAGAAAAGCATTATGTGTAACTCAGAAAGAGAGCCAAAACCTGATCACGGAGCACTCTAATCTCAGACTTTCAGCCTCAAACTGTGAGAAGTTTCTAACCTTTAATCCACCCAGTCTGTCGTATTTTGTTATGGTATCCTGAGCACATGAAGATAATATTATTCACTCATTTAATAAATACTTTCTAAATGTCTAGTCTGTATTTGCTTTATTTTTTCACTTATTATACACTAAAACTCCCCAACAGCCTAAATATATTTCAGGGATCATTTTTAATTTATTCATAGAATTCTATTGTCTTATGCTTTATTTTTATCTCATTTCTATTTAATCACTTAGAGTTCTTAAAGTTTAGAAAGTTATTCAGGACTGATTATAATTTGAATAGCTGTTGATTTTCAAGGATACTTAAAATATACTGTAATCAATATTAGATATAATAGTCTGAATACTAAATGGTATCTCAAATTCAGAGAATTGGCTAAGTCAAAAAACACCTGAGTTTCCAGCAGCCCTTCAAAACTTGATAGTCAATGGGTTTTTTTGTATATACCTGATTACTGTGCCTGTTAAGTAAAAACTAATGGCTATAGTCAGTTATTGGTATTGCATTGGCTCATCTGTTACAAGGAGTCTGCAGAGATCTGCTACTGAATAGATACTCTTCTTCCTGTCTGTGGCTGATGTGGCCATTGGTAGGCCTACCATCAGATGAGCTTGAGCCATTCTAGACAGAGTAGAAAGATGCTCTTGGAAGACCTAGCTCCGTGTCTCCCTTCGAAACAGTTACCTATCTTGATGGTTCTCAATGGTTCTCAGCACCATTCCTTCTATGAGTTTTGGAAATTATTTCTAGTATTTTTACTTGATTTCCACAAAGTGGAATGGGGGACATGGATCAGTGATTTTGTGGTCAGCAAAGGGGAAACGACACTGCAATTCACAAGAAAGTTCTGTACAATGAATTGTCTGAAAATCAGACCAATTTTTACTTTCCCTACAAACCTACTTATAATGATCTGCATCTAGAATTTTACTCACAAATTTATATAATGCTTTCACAGATATTTATACACTTATTATTCAAGAAACACAGCTTCTATATAAAATAAGGAATGATTTTATTTCATTTTGTATAGAACATTTGCAAAAATTCTTCTTAAGTTTTGAAAATCACATGGCTCAAGAGATTTCACTCTTAGAATTTGAGCATCCAGTGCAATACACTTGATCTGAGTCTATCTTTGTAGCTGTCACACTGATGATGATTCTACACATACATTAAAATATCTGACCACTGTTATATTTTATTACCTGTTTTAGAGTATTTACATATTGGGATATGCTCTATTTTATTATAAATGACTATATATCTTAATATAATAGTTTAGGTACTAAATCAAGTTTGGAGAGAATATAAAGTTACATAGAAAAATTTAATTTTACAGTAAGTATGAAGGTGTTACAAAACTTTTTATAATTTAACATAACATTGGCCCTGATATTTTAGAACCATAGTTAGCATTAAACATTAGATATAAGAAGATAAGAAATTAATGTAATTTTGAAGGCCTCAGCTTTGTAATCTGTGAAATAACACTAGATCATTCCAGTTAATGTTACAGAGGATTTCAATTCATTGAAATTTCAGTGACTGCCCATAATGACTTTGATTTTATATAAAATTTTAAAATCTAAATATTTTAATTTTTTAAAAGTCGAAACCACTTTGTTTTATTTTATTTAGCGATAGAGAATAGCTTTTATGTAGCTAAGTAATTCAAACTTATGTTGTCAGAAAAATCACTTTCTGTGCACAAAATCTGTTTCATAAGTTTCAGACTTCAGGCCCCTGAAGTATCTAGTATATTTAAAATAGTACCTTTGAAATTATATTATCAAAAAAGAGTAGACTGTATGGAGATATATAGATTAGAAATATAGAAGATGATAAGTAGGTAGATGCAATGTAATTGATTTCTAGCTTCCTGACAGAATAATATAGTTGATTTCATAAATAGAAAATGAAATCTTAGGAGATACTAAAATACAACATTATATGTTACTTAAAAATAATACATTTGTTTTAGAATTTATTCTCTTTTTATTTAAAAGAGTCCCTGTCATCATAACGTGTTTATCTAAGATACCTGGTTTATCCTGCATTGCTCATTTTCTAAAGATGTCTTAGGACTTAGCATTTCTGCCTGGGAATAATCTCTGAAAACAACTTTGCACAAAGTTTCTAAAATAATGTCAGATGTAAGAAACATCTGTAATTTCTATTTCTAGGAACACAAACATGTCTTTGGAAGGGTTCGTGTCACTCAGGTGGCAGATACCTTCCAAGAAACAATTAACACTTGCAAGGTAACGATGGGGAGAAAGCTATAATCATGCTGTCTTAGCCCCTGTCGAGGTTAGTTAATGTTTTAGCTACTGGAACAACTGAAGTGACAGAAGCAGAACTGAACTAAAAATAAATCTGAATGAAATCGCTGTAGTTTCTTTTTTTGCCTTTATAAATACATTACCCAAGAGTATTCAGTTGTACATCTCTAAATATTGTGTTCCTCAATAAAAATTTAGGTAAACAATCACCACACTGGTTAATGTGTTGTTAAAATTTGAAAAGCCCAGCCAGTTATTACATTTTTATCAATACAAGTCTGATTTACATTATGTGAACTTGTATATTATTTTGACCACTCTGTAAGACAAAATGAAATAATAAATCTTAGTTATTAGTCTGATAGAAGAATAAATCATATGAATGAGCTTTTAAACTTCAGATAATTTAAAAATATTTCAAGCACATTTTGAAAATTTTTGTTGGGTAGTTGAATCTTTTTACCCTGACCTATTGATTAGTAACAGGTTTTATAATATTACTATGAGGAACTAAGTGATTTCTAAATAATATGTCAGCATTTACAAATCTCTACAAACATAAGGCAACTACATAACATTTTAAAAAATGGTTTCCTGGGCCGGTGAGATGGCTCAGCAGTGTAAGCGCCTGCCTGGCAAGTGCGAGGGCCCGAGTTCAACTCCCGGAACCCACATACGAAAAAAGGGCCAGTGATATCGCTCAGCAGCACGGGCGCCTGCTGGCGCGCGAGGTCCTGAGGTCGCCCCCTGGTACCCACAAAAAAAAAAAAAAAATGGTTTCCTGATCAGAAGAAAGCCACACATTCTGTTCCTCTTGGAAGTTTCATAATATACATAAGCACACTAAAACCTCCTAGATACAATGCAAGGCAGACTCTGGTTAAGCCATTCTTTTCCAAAGGTACTTGGCAACAGTTTAATTCTTGTAGATATTCGAAAGAAGACACGCTCTTCTAAGGGACATTGGTCGAAGCCATGACATCCACAAATGTATGTTTTGCAGAATACTCACTTTTCTGGGTTTCAAAACCTATTCTGTCACTTTCAGAATTTAGATCACTGAAGTTTCACAATATCATTAAAACTGTATTCTTAAAAGGATAACTACAGTTATTTTCAGAATTTGTAATCAAACAATGCTTAAATCTACTAGAATCCTTAAGACACTTTAATATCAATTACCATAAATATAATTTATCTTCTTTTCATTGAAAAAGATGCATTTTTCTCAAGTATTCTAGATTGGAATCTCTAGCTTCTATGTAATCTGTTCACTCTCCTGGGGACATCTGATCACTTTACCCTTGCAGTTGCTTTCTACTGTCACCTGCCTCATCCAAACTTAGAAAATATACAGTTATGCAATGGATATTCTTTTCTGAAATGGTAATTTCCCTGCCCACTCTCTTATTCCACTGCGTCAACCTTTCTGACTTTATATATAGAGAATAATGTTTTGTATCTCTTTTTTATATTTCATGGTATTTTAAATCTCTCACAAATATTTAAATCTTCAAAACTACTTTCTACACCTTAAATATCATTCTTTTTACATTATATTTTTATCCTTCAGATTTCTGTGGTAAATGTAAAAATTAAATTCATTCTGTGGATTTTATAAACTTATTTGAAAAAACGAAATATATACTTATTAGTATAGTTTCTCTTTCTCAAGAAAAACAAAATAGGAGTGGTATTTTGTAATAGCAAACTCATTAAACTCAGACAAATGAACAGGATTTCCTTTTATATAGTAAATGGTATTCAAATGGATTCCACAAACATTATATGGTGTCTTGGTCTATTATTTACTCTCAACAAGGTTGTGTAACAATGGGTGTTGAATTCCAAGGCAACTCTAGGCACTAGGACAGTAAATGATGACACTGTTCATAAAAGTCCCTTTTATAAAAGACCATCCTGTGCATGAATTTATTGTTGAAGGAAAGAGTGGGGATTGAAATTCATAATAGTAATTCTGATTTGAATTTAATATTTAGTCTCAAAATATTGGTAATTGTAACAGAAATGTCAATCATTTATATTAACATCTTTGAATCAATATGTATTTTATCTCCTCAACTAGATTTAAGAACAAAGAACACCTTCCATTCTTTGAATTCAAAATGTTTTCTATAAATTTTCATAAAGTTAAAGAACACTGCATTTATGTTTATATTAGAAGTCATTAACTTTTTATCTTTTTATGAGCGTGAAGTTTTAAAAGGGTCAGTAAATCATTTAAAGTTGTATGTCGTTTTCTATCTTGCTTTCAAGAAGGTGCTTAAAATGTGTGTCAAGATAATGCAATGTGTGCTGACTTGCTAGGGACCCTACTTTTCGCTGAAGCAAAACTTTTTTTTTTTTTTTAAGCAAAACAGAAGTACTTCAGAATTAATTAAAAGTAGTTTTAACTTCAGTAAAAATTAATATTTCCAGTGTAAAAAAAAACCCATGAGTAACATATTAAAGAAATGAGAGGCACAGGAAGAGAACAATTTATTTGTAGTTGCAAGGCATATAGAAATAGCCATGTACTCTTATTTATGTACATTTTTCTAAGTGAAAATGCTTTTAAGTAAGATTTGATGGCTAAAAGCACAGGTTCTAGAGTGAATCCACCTGAGATACAACCTCATTTTCCGTTACATATGTGTGTATGTGCTCCTTGGTAACTACTAAATCTCTTCACACCTCATTATCTTCGTCAGTAAGCTGGGGACAATCATTATAATGTCTGCCACATGGGAGGACTATGACACTAAAATGAAATATGAAAGCTTTATCTCTAGAACTACTAGGATTCACTAGTATGACGATTAATGAGATGATATAATACTTAAGAGTGTTAAGAATTGATAAGGTAATGCTTAAAATGCTTAAAACTATCAAAAGTCTGTAGAAAATTTTTGAAAAATATTAAAGGATTTTAAAATATAATGCTCAGTTCCTTAAAGAAAAATATACTTTTCCCTTAAATTTACTCATATTGCAGTAAAGATGAGGTAATTTAGATGGGTACAAGAAGGTAATGGGTTCTGAGATCAGTAAGCCAAAGCTGGTTTTGAAAGATAAAAACAATGGCAAAGTTTTAACTAGACCATCAATGAAAAAAAAAGACAATGAACAAAATCACGGATGAACAAATAGGTATTACCACTGATACTAAATGTTTCTTACTAGTAGTTGAGTATTCATAATAGTCTCATTATTTTCAGTATTATTATATTATGAAAAACTATACAGCAAAGATTACAAACGAGAATAAATGAGTAAATTCTTCGACACACACAACATATTAAAATTGAAAAGTGAAGAAATATAAACTCTAAATAGACCAAAAATAGTAATGAGATAGAATTAGTAATAAAATGTCTTCCACGAAAGAGAAGCTTAAGACCTGAAGGATTCATTGTTGAATTCTAACAAACACTTAGCAAAGAATTAATATCAACTCTTCCCAAACTATTCCACAAAACTGAAGGGGAGGGAGTTCTTCTGAACTCATTCAAGAAGCTAGCATCATCCTGATACCAAAACAATAAAAGAATGGAACAATAAAGGAATATTATGTGTCAATATTCATGATGAACATAAATGCAACAACCTCAGGAAACTGAATTCTTCAGTATGTTAAAACAATCATTCACCATGGCTGATGGCAATTCATTTCAGAGATGCAGTGGAGGTACAATATATGCAGATCAACATTGATATACCACATTAATGGAATTGAGGAAAAAAACACATGATGATATCTTAATAGATAGAAAAACTAATTTGATAAAATTAAATATACCTTCATAATAACAACTCTAAAAGCTAGGCATAGAAGAAATGTACCTCAAGACAATAACGAGTTTTTCAAAGATATGAAAGAAGACAAGGGTACACAGTTCTTCCTCTTTATTCATGTCATATTGGAGGTCCTGACTATAGCAATTATGTAAAAGAAGGAATGGAAGGCGTATCAACATTGGAAAGAATGAAATCAAGTTGTCCCTTTTGTAGATAGCATGATCTTATATAAAGAAAACTCTGAAGATTCATTCAAAGAACTGTGAAAAGTTGTAGAATACAAAATTAACATATGAAAACCAGTAGAGATTTTATATGACAGAAGTACTATCTATAAAAGAAATCAATAAAACAACCCCAATGACAATAGCTACAAAAAATACTTAGCAATATATTTAACTAAGGATGTGAAGCATCTTTAAAATGAGAATTATAAAATACATAAAAGTTGAAAAATCAGCAAATAGGAAGATATTCTGTGTTCATGGATTGAAAGAATTAATATTGTTAAAATGTCCATAATCAAAGCAATATATAGATGTAATGTCTTTTGAATTACCTGGAGCATTCCTTCACAGAACCACCAAAGCCTCTTAATACCCAAAGCTATTTGAGGAAAAAGAACAAAGCTGGAGGCATTGCACTTTATGATTTCCAAATATGCTACAGAGATTTAGTAAAGTAAACAGAATGATATTGGTATAAAAAAAAAAGGACATGAAAATCTGAATAAAAAAGACAGAAAGAAATCTACAAACTTAGAGCCAACTGATGTTCAACAGAGTCATCAAGAACACATATTAGAGAAAGAAAAGTCTTTCTAATAAATGGTGCTGGGAAAGTTGGGTATCCACATACCCAAAAATGAAATGAGGACCTTATTTCTCACCACATACAAATCAACACAAAATGGATTAAAAATTAAAGACGTAAATGTAACACCTGAAATATGAAACTGTAAGAATAAATCAGAGTGAAAATACTTCATTATATTTCTAGAGACAAGGAGTTATTGCCTCAGAACTCAAAAGCACAGGCAACAAGAGCAAAAATGGACAAACGGATTTGCATGAAATTGAAGTTTCTTCACAACCAAGGAAATAACAAAATTACAGGACAAACTACAATGTGATGCAATATTTGCAGTCTTTTTATCTGACAAAGGTTAATGATGAAGTACAAAAGGAACTCAAAAAACTCCATAGTAAGAAAGGAAGGAAGGAAGGAAAGGAGGGAGGGAGGGAGGGAGGGAGGGAGGGAGAGAGAGAGAGAGAGAGAGAGAGAGAGAGAGAGAAAGAAAAGAAAGAAAGAAAGAAAGAAAGAAAGAAAGAAAGAAAGAAAGAAAGAAAGAAAGAAAGAAAGAAAAAGAAAGAAAAGAAAGAGAGAAAGAAAGAAAGAAAGAAAGAAAGAAAGAAAGAAAGAAAGAAAGAAAGAAAGAAAGAAAGAAAGAAAGAAAGAAAGAAAGAGAAAGGGAAAGGAAGAAAATTGGCAAAAGACATGAAGATGTATTTGTCAAAAGAGGACACATATGTATGGCAAAGAAGTATATAAAACATTTTCAACATCACTAATCATTAGGGAAGTGCAAATCAAAACAATAATGAGACATTATCTCACTTCAGTTCAAATGGCTATCATCAAAGGGGACAAAAATAGCAAATGCTGGCATGTTAAGAAACTGTAAAAAAGGGCCGGTGAGATGGCTTAGCGGCTTAAGCGCCTGCCCAGCAAGCGCGAGGGCCCGAGTTCGACTCCCAGAACCCACATACGAAAAAGGGCCCGGTGATATCGCTCAGCGGCACAGGCGCCTGCTGGCGCAAGAGGTCCTGAGGTCGACCCCCTGGTACCCACAAAAAAAAAAAAAAAAACTGTAAAAAGGAATTCTTTTTTACCCTTTTGGGGAATGTACATTAGTACAGCCATTATGTAAAACAATATGGAGGTTCCCAAAATAATTACAAACCGAACTACAACATGATCGAAAAGTCTCACTCCCAAGTATTTATCTGAAGGATATGAAATCACTATGTCAAAGAAAAATCTTCAATCCCCTATTTACTGCAGTCCACTATTCACAAAAACCAAAACGTGGAATTTTAGCTTCCAACAATAAACAAATAGATAATATGTGTCACATATATCACAATGCAATTCTATGAACCCATAAAACTGGTGACAATCTTGCATTTGTAGCAACATAGATATACCTGGAGGACATTATGTTAAGAGAAATAAAAAGACAGACTTAGAAAGACAAATACGACTATCTCACTCATTTCTGAAATTAAAAAAAAAACTGATTTTATTAGAAGTGCAGAGGCTGTGGAAGATGGGAAGGAGAGAGAATGTGTAGAGTTGGTCAATTAATACAAAATTACATTTTGAGAGAAGGAAAAAGGTATTCCATTGCACAGGAGGATATCTTTAACAATATTTTATTGTGTATATAAAAATAACTAGAAGAGAAAATTTCTGTATGACTTACCACAAAGAAAGGATAAATGTTTATGGTGATAGAAATGTAAATACATTGCCTTGATCATTACACATGTTTACATTTATATAGGAAACATCACACTTGTACCCCATAAATACTACCAATTATTTTGTGTCAATTAAAAATAGTAGTGACATCTTATCACTGGACCACCTGGAAAATGGGGGTGGAGTAGAATAGGTAAATCAAGACTAAGTTGAGGTCAGTGAAGAGATATGAAAGCATTTTCTGTATTGAGACAGAAAAGAAAATAGGATCACATTCAGGATAAGGATTTACATAATTTTATAAACACATTAAATTCATTTGGATTTATGATACTATATTAGGTAACATCAATTAGATTTTCTGTAGTATAATCAGAGTCACATACTTTTATACTATATCCTTATAAAAATTCTGAAAGTTAGGTAAAGAATTGCGCATCAGAATACTAAAGTTTATAAAGGTTAAGTAATTTGCTTAAGGTCACATGGCCTTTAATTGGAAAAGACAGGCCAAGAATTTAGGTGCATAATTCTTTGAGCAAGATTATTGCCTTCAACATAAATTGGATCTCATCAAATACAAGCCCATTATCAGTGTTGCCTAAACATTGAACTGTCCTATGACAGTGCCACTTAAATCAGCCCCTCCACAGTGAGGTTGAGGTCCTATACCTGAATGTAAATCAATGGACTGCTCTCTTATTTAGAAATTCACACACGCAAATACGCACCTTCAATTGAATTAAACACTTTGACCACATAGATTAGAAGTTAGCAGTCTATGGTCTGTGGTTGGTTATCTGTTTCTGTATCTAAGCTTTGCCAGCATGCTGTCCTTCCTATTGTTTTACATATTCCATCCCTTTTCTTTGCACTCTAAGACACTGTAGTCATGACAGAGACCATATGGTCCATGAAATCTCCAGTATTTACTACAGCATATAATTTAATATTTGTCTTATATCTCAAATCCTCCTCAGTGCAGTGGAAGACTGAGGCAATGGGGGATCACTGTGCATTTCCAGCAGGCCCCGGGATGTGTAGCGTGTGTAATGCTTTCTACAGTATGTAGCAAACCAACAAGCCCAGTTCAACTCTTCTGAACCCTGGACCTTCTCGGTCTCCAAAGCTGTTGCTCCTCATAGGAGAAGGGGAGAGCTCTAGAATTCGTCCATTCTTCAGACCTCCAATACCTCCAGTCAGGATTCTCCAGAGACACGAAAAACACTCTTTCACTAATATTGCATTTGGAATCCAGAGAGAAAAGAAAATAGAATTGCCCTGACTTGAAAGGAATCCCAGTCTCCCCTCTTCAGAGCTTTTAAGGTTGCTTTGAGGACCCAGAGATGAACACTTCATTCTTTTTTTATTTTATCCTCAAGCAAGTAACCAGTTTCATTTCGGATTTAAAAAGTAACAATGAAGCATATGCAAATCACTCAAACACTTCCAGTTCAATTAATAACTAGGAGAAAATGGACTATTGTCTGTCCAGAATAAAGTTTATAAAAGATCATATGTCTCTCTGACAGCGAATGCACTTGGAGGTTTCCAAAATATTACCCACAAGAATTTTTTTCCTTGCACTGAATAGACATTCAATTCGACTGGTTCAAACACAGGTGTTTTGAAATCCTTTGTATACGTATTTTAGGAAAGTATAAAACATATTTTCAGATGCATCATTACATGAATCTATATTGTAGAAAAATCTCAATCAACTTACATGTCTCTGGGATCCATCATATTCACATCTTTCAATTTTTCCTAAGCTGCCATCTGAGAAATAGAGTTTCTCTGCACGGTGGTCAATGGTGAGTCCATTTGGAGTGAGGATGTCTGTGCTCACCACCACCTGGGCATTTTTCCCAGTCAGGGTCGATCTCATGATGCTCGGATGCTGTTCATTCCAGTTGGTCCAGAACATTAAACTAAATAAAATAAAAAGTGTAATAATAAATTAAAATTTCCATTAAGAGTAAAAACATTAGTAGAAATATGGCAATGTCTAATTATTAAAAATAAGTGAAATTATTTGGTTCATATTCTATGACTCTTAAGGAAGTTTAAGTGTCAAGGGGAGATAGAAATGTTATGTTTACATGCATAGTTTACCTAAATTCTTAAACTTGGAATCTATTTGTGAAATGCAATTATCCTGTGCATTCCTCTAAATAACAGTTATGTTAAACTGAGTCAGTTTGATGCATATCTAGGATTTATTTTAATCAGGAATGAAACAGCGATCTTAAATTTTCTATGAACTACAAATATAGCCTAACATCTTGATATTAAAGTTTAGCAGATCCAACATAATCATTTTGGACATAGATTTGCTAACTATATTTGTCTGCTACAATTGATGAAGATAATCATCTCCCTTCTATTTTACTTTTGCTTTTTTAATTCTACATTCTCTATTGTATGTTTTTTAAAAAAACAAAAATTACCAACAACCCATAATTCTATAACTTCTTTTCTTCTCTTAGATGATTTTTTCTATAAATTGCAATGCTGTTTCTGGAATTTTAGGAGTGACTTTCAAATCCTACAACATAATTCTTATTTTTATAAGTGTCGCAGAATGATTTTTTATATCAGGGTTTCCAAAATTATACTTTGTGGAAACCCTGTGATTCTTCAGAAAGGTCTTAGAAATCGCTGGGAGTGTACAAAGACTTTCAGGTTCCTGTATCCAAGCCATATTTTTACTGGAACATCTCCTTTTTTCTTCTTTTATCTATTGGGTTACGCTTAAGAGTTTATTTGAAGACAGATTTTTGCTTCCTAGCAAGGAAAGAAAGGAGGGAAGGCAGGGAGTGAGGCAGGTAACTGGGTGCTATGCTTAGTACATAATGATAAAGGAAAACTAGCAAAATAATGTCTCATATTTACAGCAAGACTGCATATATCATTCTCATATATAAGCATTTAAAGGGAATTTAGGATTATAGTCAAGCGAATTTCTTAATGTGCATTTTTGAGTATTTTGTAAAAACTTATTTCTAGACAACATTCGAGTTTACAACAAAAATCTTTCTGCTTGATAATTTAAAAATAACCCACATTCTTAAAGGAAAGCTAGGTGATCCTTACTCCTTGTTAAGAAAAAAAAAATAGTTCATTTTATTTTTATTCTACAGAATAAAAAAGTGTTCTATATGACCAAATGTTAAAAATATTCTATCTTAAGAAACTATACACTTGAAAAGATAAAAGGACATTCATTCCATTTTCCTTGTTAGGAATTTTACTGATATATTGTGACTTTATGTTATACTTAGTTAACAAAAATAATTTAAAAGTTAGGTACATAATGTGAGATATTTAACTCATAATTTTTCTGTGGTATTTTTCAGGAGTGTTGGCTTCAGAATTAGAAAATTTTGGAGATTAGTGTCCTTTGATTTCACCTGTTCATTTCACAGACGAGGATCAAAGGGATCAAGAGAGCTTGAGTAATTAAAGTTTATACAAATAACTAGTATCAAACCAAGATTTATACTTAAGGAAAATAACTTCCGTTTAGAATTTTATTCTAAAATTTCTGTATATTAACACAATAGTGAATGTCATCAACATACACGAGGGAAAACTGCTTTTAATACTTTAAACCTTAATTGCAAATGTTCTAGTTAAACTATTTTTGGTCTGCTTAATTTACAGCTCATTGTGTATAAGATAAAAGTGTAAGTTTTAGCCTATGGAGCACTTATTAATTAAAACTGATTACATGTCAGGAATGTTTGAAAAATATGGTGAATGTCTAAATTTTAAAAAATTATTACAGTAAAGGACACATTGTCAAGAATGATGGGTTAGGTGTATTCAAAGAGAAGGCATAGCTGAGCATTTTCTACAGGATTAATGGCAATACGTCTTCCAATTATTACACAATATTATTTAAATACCTCCTCATGTCTATTTAAAATGCCTTGTAAATTGCTTTGATCACCTCTTTTACTCTTACCAGGGACATTTATCACTGTCCTGACGTTCTGTTGTGGAAGATTCAGGATCCATAGCAGAGGCAACCCAAGCTACAGTGTGGCGGGGCAGTGGAGTAAGTGGAGTTGGCTCTGCCCAGTATCAGAAGGCATGAGACCACCTGGGCAAAGGCCCCCTGAGCTGTGTGAGGAATAATCGTATCCCTTAGCCTTTAGAGTGTTCGCGTATAGGTGGTGCTCATTAAGTGACTTAAGTCTGATCTGACTTCCAGGCCTATGTAAGTGTCTGGATTTATAATTACTTCCACATGCAGAAATGTATATAATCCATTTCTCTGACACCTGGTCATGTCAGTGGTTTCTGTCATTTCATTTATTCTTCCATTTTTCTTTACCACAACTAAAAGAATCTCTTCTTCTGCTGCTCAGTGAAGGAAAGATAGGTCTTTTTTTTTTCTTTACGTGTTACTTATAAGAACAAAAAGGATTGTCTAGTTAGCAAACCAACTTATGATATTGTAGAACAGTGAAACTCTATAGTTTTCTACCTCACCTATGTTTTGTGATTTCATTTTCCTATAACTGCTTTCTTCTGACATCTCCTCCAAAATCACAAGTTTTACTAATTTGCTTTGGTTTTTATTCACTCAATATTTTAGTCCAAACTTTTCTACTTGCATATTTTTCACAAATATTTGCACATTGGGCCAACAAACAGATGTAGATTTCTTAGATGGTTTTCAAGTATCTAATATTGAAAATACAGCTGTACATAAAGATTTTTATTGATATGTTTGTTTTTTATATTTAATTGATGAGGTACACAGTTAATAAAATTACTTTATTAAAGTAAAACAATCTTTTAGGATTCAATATATGATAATAATTATTTTTAAATTTATGATTCCTATCAGCTATGCATTAATGTCTTCTTCATATATTTTTTCCAACATTTTATTCTCTCTTTCTAGTTTTCCTTTCATTATTTTATTTACTTTTTCTGAATCTCTCATGCAAGATGTTATCTGATATTTAAATATTATAGATTTTAGTTATCCATACTTATAATGCCCTCATTAAAAAAGTAAATTTTTATGTATTATGAAGCATGAGTTTCAAAGGAAATCATTATTTTTATTGTTTATTCTTTTTAAATGTAACATAGCTGAGAGTCTTCTGACTTACGATTATACTGTATCAATCAAAATCAGCGTTTCTTACTTTTGGCATTCGTCCAAAGCTAGCACGTGTGGGTGGTCATCCTCAGACATAGTGATGACGGCTTCCCTGTCAAATGCTCCAGGCCGGGTCTGGTCCACTGTGTGTCTGGTGATGGATGAGGTAGTGGAGCTGGTCCAGTACAGAGCATCCCAGGCTCTGTGATAGGCCAGGCCTTCCACAGAGCCCACGTCTGATGTGGCAAAAAACAAGGATAAAATTTATATTTTTGTTTTCAAAAACATGGCTTATGGACAGAAATAAAGCATTTAATTTTGATACATGTAACTGTTACTTTACAAACTATTTCTCCATATACTCCAAAATAACAAAATTGCAATGCTTACTATTGATAGCAGATTACATACAGCAAAATATAGCTCTGGACTGCTATACATACATATATTTACATATTTATAATCTATATAAATATGTAAACATATATAACATTAATATGTATAATATCTATCTATCTATTTATTTATTTATTTATTTATTTATTTATTACTGGAGGAGGTTTTGCAAAAACATGGCATGGAAAACTCAATTTTCTCATCTAAAAAGCCACAATCAAGTAATTGCATTATATGTAGGAAAATATGATGTTTTCTCTCTTTTTAATATTGTAATAATTAATTTTCAAAAAGTACTTAGTGTGTAACAATTTAGAACGGCTTTTGAAAATGATATCAGATCAATACCATTTAGTTGCATTCATGAGTTTTCTACGGCAATATAGATGTGGAGATGTCAAGGAAAAGAAAATACCTCAGAATTATAGCGATAGTATCATGAGGCCAAATCAAAATCCATACTTTCAGCTATTAAATGATGGAAGAATTATGTTTTAGTAAGTGGATATGGCAAGTTCTTTGATTCAATTATACTAATGCAATATTAAAAAAACATAAAAAATTAATTGCGAGCTAAAGTATGCTTTAAGTGTAGTCAGAAAAAGATAAATGGTAGTACTCAAATGCTAATACACGAAAATGACAGAGTGAAAAACAAGAGTAATTATTTCTTAAAAATGTGTTTCCAATCACCAGGATAATGTAGAGTAGCTATATTAATTTTTCAAAGTCATGTTTTGAGTACATTTTTAGAATAACCAAACTATTACAGCTTTTTATGTTACATATTTTCCTCAGTTATTATTCTAAAATGCTTAATTTAACATAGGATGCATATACCTTGTGCAATCACATTAAGAATTTTATAATAGAAAGAATTATCTATTGTCTTTTCTCTCATGGAATCTCTAGAAGGATTATACAGCTCATAAAAATAAGTAGTGGAACAGTTGTTTCCAGGATTAAGATGTGTAAATATTTAATTTGTGTGTCAACAGAATTGTATTGCTGTTCAAAACAAAAATTAAAGCTTTTGAACCGAGTGTCACTCATATGATTATATTTTGTCACTTGTTTCTTTTTCTACAAGAAATGTACCATATCAAAACTAATGTAATTAATAGCTGCTACTTATTGAGTACTATGTGCTAAACACTGCAAACTATTCTGCATTTAACATTTTATTTTGTGGGCAAATCTTTTCTGAATTATTTTTTATTGTTCCTCTTTTTCTAAGAAGGAAAGTGAAATTGTAGTCGCAGGATTGATTATATTAAAGCCACATTTTACCACAGGTTTATCTGCTTGCAAAAAACCATATTCTTAACAGCACCACTCTGGAGATAGGTATATAATACCTATTATTTATTTTCCATCTATGCGAAATTGGAACTAACCAAGTGATCCATTAGCTTCAACTTGTCTGGTGCCAGGAAAACTGTATGAGAAGGTAATGTGCCATGAGTAGCCTCCTCCCACACAATAAACAAGCAGTTTACAGGGAATTAATGGAGATGGTTATTATGGAAACCTAGGCCAATGAGGATAGAAGAAACATTATAAAACTCAATCATAATGAAACTGTTTAAGCTGATTTTATGTGACTCATCTGGTGCTCTTTTTTGGGGTGAGTGAGTAGGAATTGATGGTTAAAAGTATTTCAGTTACTATTTTAAGAAATCATGCATCCCATTATTTTTTTTGTGTGTGTGGGTACCGGGGGGTCGACCTCAGGACCTCGCGCACCAGCAGGTGCCCATGCCGCTGAGCGATATCACCGGCCCCTTTTTCGTATGTGGGTTCTGGGAGTCGAACTCGGGCCCTTGCGCTTGCCGGGCAGGCGCTTAAGCTGCTGAGCCATCTCGCCGGCCCCCATCATCCCATTATTTTTGTACTTTCAAATGATTTAAAAATACAACAGCTCCCTTGGTAGTATTTTCAACATTACACTCCATTGCTCACAAGTAGAATGAGAAACAGCACAGCTCTGAGAAAATCAAGTGAGTAAGAATAATTGATCCACCCACATTCCGCATCATCTTTTCCAGTAACCTCACAGATCTTCCTCTTGGCTACTTTCTCATGTCATTCAGGAAGAAGCTGCTTGATATCACAATAACAGATGCTCCTTTTCTATGACTGACAGAACTCCAGAGCTACTATACCAGATAATGCAGCTCACTTCCAGGTACAATCTCTTTTACTTTACCTTTTTAATCAGGTGAAACCTGAAAGTACATTTAGTCATAAGCAGGTGCTACATTTTATAGCATTTCAGTAATCTCTTGAACAAAATTATTTAATACCTTATAAAATTACATTTTATTAACAACAAAATGTAAGACATGTAGAAGATATCAAAATCACAAAAATATTTTTGTTGAGAAAGTATAAGACATCTTTATTTTTCAGTGATTTAATAACAGTGTTGGGTCATATTTGTATGCATGTGTGTTTGTGTGTGTGTGAACACATACAAGTAATCATGCCTATACACATGCCTGCATGTCGGTGTGTTTGAACAAACACATTCCTGAATCAGCTGAACAATCACAATAAAAAATTTGATTTACTAAGTGTGGACAATTACGTAGTTAAAACAAAATACCTATCTATCCAGGCAACCAACTTGCAATATTTAGCTGAGTGGATCAATACAGAGTTAAACATCTTCGGAACTCAAGGATGTAGAATAGGCATCGTTAAGAAAATAACTACAATGGTCTTATTTCAGCAGCCCCATACTTTTTACCTTAAGAGATGAATTATATTGGAAACATGATGTAAAACAAGTAAAAATACCACCTCCTCACACTTGGACTTACCAAAAGTACATAAATATTCCATTCATTCTCACCCTCTTTGAACAGAAAATTTGGCTAAAGATTAAGTGTGGTTCTGTTATGGTTTTGTTAAAGTAAGGAAGAGAGCTCAACTGATCAGAAAAATACAAGTCCAGGAAATTAGAACCATGGCTATACTAAACCTGTCAGATTCTAGATGCAAGATAATGGTGTGGAAATTGTTTCTAATAGCAGAGCAGAGAGCGACCAACTGCTACTGTGTTACCTAAATAACCTCACAGAAAACACAACCTCATTTCTCATCTCATCACTATTGAAGAAGAGACAACGCTCCTTTCTGTGTTAACATTTTTCTAAAGGCAGGGAAAGATCTCACCAGATGAGAAAGAAAGTAAGGATGTTCTTGGTAGCCAGTGAGATGTGCAAAGTATAATTACACACTTGGCTGAGCTAATAGCATGGCTAAATCCAGTTGCAAAGTTAATAAGAATTAACATTTATCTCAAGACTAAACTGCAACTGAGGGGGCCTAAAAGACAGAGGGAAAAGGAGGGTAGATATGAACACAGTACATTATATGCATGTATTTTTTTTTGTGGGTACTGGGGTTCGACCTCAGGACCTCGCACGCCAGCAGACGCCCGTGCCGCTGAGCGATATCACCGGCCCTTTTTTCGTATGTGGGTTCTGGGGAGTCGAACTCGGGCCCTCGTGCTTGCCAGGCAGGCGCTTACACCGCTGAGCCATCTCACCAGCCCTATTTGCATGTATTAATTGTCAAAATGAAACCCATTAAATAGTGTAATTAATATTCCCTAATAATGATAATAAAAAGAAAAATGTAAACAGTTACAATGATCTCCATGTTGAATATGCACAACTTTTTTATTCACTAACTTGTTCTCACAAACAGCAAAGTATCAGAGTTCTGTTGGAAATTTTGTCACTAGAATGGAGCATATTAATCTGGTTTGAAAGATATGAATCACTTTGACACAGAAAAGTGGCTTTGACTTCCAGTCCAGATACAAAGTTTAAAATGACAAGTTTCTAGACAGCATTCCACAGATATCTTAACTTTGTAGTATGCAAAGAAATAAGATAATGGGGCCATTTCACAATCCAAACCTGTTGTTTTTCTGTTGAACTCTTTATATATAGTTGCTTTAAGCCTAACAAAATGATTTACTTAAATTTGGCCCAAACTCTACCTTTCTGTAAAATTTTCTAGTAGCCTGCCATCCTTCCTTCCCCCACCCAAATTCTTCCCACCTTCTTTCCTTCCATTATAACTTATATATCAATGTCCTCCCAAAGCTGTGAGCACTCTTAGGTGGAGTTTTGGTAGGGGAATGGATTGTGGTTGTGTGATACTAAATTAGTGCATTGATGGATGTATAGCAGTTATAATGTTGGGAGGTGAAGCCTGGTGGGAAGGGGTGGGTCACTGTGGACATGCTCTGGAAGGAGATATATACCTGTCTTGATTGCTGCTGCCTCCAACCTGCAACACTCTGAACCTTTTTTCCCATCATGCCCTTCTCCATGCTGGCCTGCCTTGGAGCCAGCAGTCTATGGAGTGAAGGCTCTATAAACTATGAGCTAAAATAAACATTTCCTCCCTTAATGTGTGGGTGTTGGGAATTTTGTTCCAGCAACGAGAAAGTAACTAAGATGCCTGCCTTTCTTTCTTCTGCTCTACAGTTTTTCTTGTGTATTGTTTTCCTCATTGCAATGAGCTCAGTAACCAGTAACTACTGGTTTATTTGATAAAATTCAATAATGTTTCACTTAAAAATACTTGAGATGAAGAAAACTTCCTAAACCTAACAAAGAGAATCTAAAAGCCTAGGCCCACATCATATTTAATGATGAAAATATGACTCTTTTACCTCAAGAAAAGCAGGAAGAAGACAAAGATGTACACTCTTACTTTCCATTCAACCCTGTATTGGAGATTCTACCTAGCATAATGATTAGATAGATAGATAGACAAATAGATAGATGATAGATAGAGACAGAGAGACAGAGACACACAGAGAGAATACATATTGCAAAGAAAGATGAAAAATTATGCATCTTTGGAGATGACAAGTTCTTGAATTTACAAAATGATAAGTAATTCACTAAGAAATTATTAGAAATAATATTGTTCAGCAAGGTTATAAGGTAAAATACAAGCTCAGCTGTGTTTTTATGCCATAATAATAGACAATTCAAAATGAAATTAAGAAGGCAATTCCACTTATAAAGCACTTAAAATTATAGAATAATTGGGAATTAGTTTAGCAAAAGAATGGTGTGTTTTAAAGCCTACGCATAAAAAACTTCAGAATCTCACTGTAAGAAATTAAAGAACACTTAAATAAATGGAAATATCCCATATTAGTGGGTTGGAAGGCTTAATGTTGTTGAGATAGGAATAAAATCCTCATAGATCTATAGTCACTATCAAAATCCGAGCTGGCTTTCCCCAGAAATTGACAAGCTGGTCTTAAATACATATAAAAATGCCAGAAATCTAGACAACACAAAGCAATCTTGAAAAAGAACAAAGTGAAAAGACCGTACTTCCTGATTTCAAATTTCATATAATGATACAGTTAGCAAGGTAATGTGCTATATGTAAAGAAAATGAAACCAACTTTATAATACAAAAATAAATATTTCATTTGTGGTTAGTTGATTTTTAAAAAACAGTACCAAAAATACTTTATGAGGAAATATCATCTTTTAAACAAATGGTACTTCAACAACTACGTATGTTCATAACACACACACGCACACACACACACACACTTACTCACACAGAGTCAAAATGTAACAGCCATAAATGTACAACATCAACTATGCAACTCTTAGAATAAAATGTAGTAGTAAAACTTCATAATCTTAGGTTAAGCAGAACCTTCTTAGACATGGCATTAACAGTACAAATGATAAAAGAAAAATAAGTTGAATATCATCAAAATTAAAAACGTTTGTACTTCAGAAAATAACATCAGGGGCCGATGAGATGGCTCAGCAGCATAAGCGCCTGCCTGGCAAGAGCGAAGGCCCGAGTTCGACTCCCGGAACCCACATACAAAGAAAGGGCCGGCGATATCACTCAGCGGCACAGGCGCCTGCTGGTGCGTGAGGTCCTGAGGTCGACCCCCGGTACCCACAAAAAAAAAAAAAACCACCATCAGGAAAGTAAAATACCAACTCAAAGTGCAGGCAAATATTTGGAAATCATTATTGTCATAAAGAATTTATATTAAGAATATATTACATGTGTCTTAGTTACTTTTCTCATTGCTGAGACAAAATACCCAACATCCAAAGTTAAAGAAGGAAAGGCTTATGTGGCTCATAGTTTGTAGAGGTTTCAATTCATAGTCAGCTGGCTCCAAGGCAGGGTGGCATGGAGCAGAGGAGAAACTGTCCAGGCAAGGCAGGCAGAAGGCAGCAAAACGATGAAGTAACACAACAGCAGCAGCAGCCTGCCTTATCCCTTCCTGGCTATCCAACTTTTGGGTGGTGCCAGCCACACCTAGGGTGGGGCACCCTTAATCCCAGCATTACCCTAATCCATCCACCTTTGAAACTCCCCATTTAAAGAGGCTCCCTAAACTACCCTACAGAGGCTTTGGGGGGACATCTAGATATAAACTATAACAACATATTTTGGAATAAAAGCTCTCAAAATTCAATAAAAGCATAACAACCCAACTGAAAACCAGGAAAAAGAATTTAAATAAGTATTTCTTCAAAGGAGGTATACAATTAGCTGTTGATAAGCGTATGAAAACTGCTCAACATGATTACACATCCAAGAAATGCAAACAAAAATCATACTCCATGTCCACTATGATGACTATAGAAGATACAATAAGTTTTTTCAAAGATGTGGAAGAATTAGAATACTAACACATTCTTAATGGGAATGTAAACTGGTTCAGATTCTTTGTAAAATAGTCTGGCTGTTTTTCAAAATGTTAAACATGGACTTGGATATGACCTGGAAATTCCACTAGTTGATTTATATCCAAGAGAAATGAAAAACTAGTTCCACACGTACACTGCAGGACTCTATTTATAATAGCCGAAACAGCTCAAACGTCAATAAACCAACTGGATAAATAAAATGTGGTGCATACATATAATGGAATGTCATTCAACAATAAAAAGTTGAAGTACTATTGTATGCTACAGCATGGATGAACCTGAAAATACTACGTTAAGTAAAAGAAATATCACAGAAGATTACTTATTATAATTGCATTTATATGAAATATTTAAATAGGCAAAACTCTAAGGCCTAAAAGTAGATAAATAATTGCCGGTGGTCATGGAACATGGAAAGTGTGGTGGAATAAGAATGTATTGCTGGGCCGGTGAGATGGCTCAGCGGCATAATCGCCTGCCTTGCAAGCGCGAGGGCCCGAGTTCGACTCCCGGATCCCACATACGAAAAAGGGGCCGGTGATATCGCTCAGCGGCACAGGCGCCTGCTGGCGCGCGAGGTCCTGAGGTCGACCCCCCGGTACCCACAAAAAAAAAAAAAAAAAAAAAAAAAAAAAAGAATGTATTGCTGATTGGTGTGGATTACTTTTGAGGAAGGGGCGATGAAAGTGTTCTCAGATTGCAAGTGATGGTAATTGCACAACCCAGTGAATATGTTCTAAAACACTGGATTGTGCACGGTACCTGAGTGAATTTTATGATATGTTGATTATAACACAAAAAAGAATGTCTGAAGTTGTGGTGGAAATGAATGAAATGATGTGAGAAAATGATCAATGAACTGGATAAATTTAAGTTCCAATGGGCCAGGGATATAGCTCAGCAGCACAGCGCCTGCCTGGCAAGCACAAGGTCCTGAGTTCGATTGATGGTACCAAAAAAAAAAAAATTAAGTTTTAATTTGATAAAAACTGTATTTCTATTGAGTCTATTTAGAATAGTGTTGGGAGGTCCAAAAAAGTTTTCCTTTGACCCTGATATTTGAAAGTTATTTTATTTTTTTCCTGAAAGTTATTTCGAATAATCGATTTATTTTATTTCTTAATGTGGGAGAAATGACTCCATCTTCAAACAAAAAAAGTGGTAAATATCCACTCTAGTTGCAGGTGGCCCAGTACTACCTGTCAAGTATTTGAAGTATCAAGCCTGGTTATACCTACATCACTGCAGTAGCTTTGTACCTTTTCATTTTGCCTGCCATTGCCCTTTTCTTCAATCTTTTCCGTGTTAAAAAGCTCAACATTTCTAACACTCTCATTTATTAAACACTAAACAAATTAAAAATCTTCTTTATCTCTAAAATTTTAAACAAGGAGTACTTCAGTTTTAATAACAAAAATCATTACTATTTGTGAATAAACGCCTTGAAAACACTGAAAATCCACTGCATAAAGCTACAGTTCAGTAAGAAAGCAATCAATGAAGAAATAATTCCGACAGTTTCATGATGTAGAAAAATAACCAGTTAGAATATACCATGGAAAGTAAGTGCCTTTTGAATCATCTGTAAAATCACGCCACTCATGACTGCATGAATTTGGCTCTTTTGTGGCCAACCAGTACAATGAAGCCACTTTTCATGAATGTGGATCCCTTAACTTGTGGCTTTCACTTTCTCATAAGAAGAGACGCAACCCATTGTATGGGTTTGATTGGGGAGCTATTCTATCCTCTTTTTTTTGCCCTGATTTGTCCTTATAATCCTACTTTTAAATATTTTTTTTCCTAATGCACACTTCATTGCAGAGATGCAACTCTGTCTTTAACAAAGAAAATATTTTGTTATCATCCCTAAGCAGACATAATTCCCTGGAACCAGAACATCTCTAATATTTCCCTGATCAGAGGAAATTTCCCTGTCAAAGTCTTTGCTCTCTATTGCATAATAGTCCTCTTTATTTGTTTTTCCAGAACAAAGGGACAATTTGCTTTAAAAGAATATTGAAGCGGATTGAAACAGCATGAAGCTTCCAAGTGACAGTGATATTTATTTATTTACATACTTATTTATTTTTTGTCTTATCCAGTAAGGTTTTTGTTTTACTTTTGTTTGGGCTTGGAAACATTTCACACTTACGTTTTCTCTAAGATCCCATACTCAGCTGACAAATACACTAACTCAGACAGGTCTCAGCAATGGTCTCTGACTCCTGTCACCATTATTGGAAGCAAAGAAATACAAAGCCATGAGAAAATCAAGCATAAGTGTGATTATAGAGTAACTGAATACAAGAACTTCTGAAATAACTGGAAGCAAGCACTGACTACCAATAATAAACTAATATTAGTGTGGCCAGGACTTCCGAGAAGAGTAAGAACTCCACTGTGCCTACGGTCCTCAGGTGTGTCATGCCTTGCCTTCCAGGAAATGGCTGGGACTCTGAGATACACAGCTAGAAAGGGACTTGCACTTAATTCACCCTCATTCCCTACATAAGGAAGACAGGTAAATCTTCAGGCCAAAGCCATGAATCCGAGTATTTTTAAGAAAGTGGTTTCTCTGTCTATGTCAAGGTAGAAGGACAAGATTCATCATTTCCCTAAATTGCTTCACACAATGCAAAACAATTTCAGCAGAAATTCACCTCTTCACAGCTCAAGTAGAAGATAGTGCCGTAGTGTGCTTTGAAAGAAAATGAGAATCCTTCTTGGCCAAACTGAGACCTAGGTGTCCTTTCAAGTTTCTCACACGTTATTATTAAAATGGTGTTTCCTTGATTTAGAGCTGTCTCCTGTTGAGCCATGGTTTAGTATTCTCTGTAAATAATGCTCTTTAGAGAATAACTTCTTAAGTAATTAATAATTGATGTTGTATTATGTTATTGTAGTCCATTATTGCAAAAGAGCATAACACGTGGGCATTTATTAGGCAGGAGAAGAAGAAGATGAGAAAAAGCTTGAAAACACACTATTAAAAGAGGCATAGAAAGGGTTTTGAGAATCTAGTAATAGAATAAGTATATATGGGCTCTGAGCAGAAACACAACAGTGTATCAAGTCTATGAGATGTTTTTGTTAAAGAATAGCATTGTATCCAGCCATTAACTTATGCATTTCTTTTTTCTCCTTTCAGTTCTGTCCTTCCCTTCTCAGACATTTGATCGAGCAATACTGGTAGTCTTTGTTTTTTTCTATTGTGCCACTTTGCTTCTGCTTTTGAGATCATATTTTGTCCTTCAGTCTTCTCCCATGTTCAGCCACCTTTGCATCTGATCTGATTCCCTCTTCTTGATGGTGTTTCTAAAACAACCCTTCAGTTGTTGATTCCAGACCATGTTTTCATTTTGACTCAAATTAGTGTCGTCTCTTCTATGCTGTCCTGGTGCAGTAGAATTACCTGCTGCATCTTCTCCACTCACTCCTATTGATGCATTCCTGTAGAGTACTTTGCAGAGGGAATGTTATCCCAGATATCCTTTTGCAATTTTGCCAGTTCATAGATTTTTGAAGCTATTGTGGAGCTGACCAGTCTTAAATTTATGAGACTTAATATAATCTAATCTGGGCCGGTGAGATGGCTCAGCGGCTTAAGCGCCTGCCTTGCAAGCACGAGGGCCCGAGTTCGACTCCCGGAACCCACATACGAAAAAGGGGCCGGTGATATCGCTCAGTGGCACGGGTGCCTGCTGGTGCGCGAGGTCCTGAGGTCGACCCCCCGGTACCCACAAAAAAAAAAAAAAAAAAAAATAATCTAATCTTCCATATGCTGATGTAGAATCTATTCCTTTACATGTATTACATGAAAAATTTTATCTAAATGTATGTATTTAATCTACATAAAATAATGAAAATGAATAATAATTCTTTACTACATCAGTAGAGCACATAGAAAAAATAAGTACATGTATACATTAGTTATATATAATATTTTAGAACATCAAATACAAATCATTTTAATTTTCAGATTCAAAATCCATTTTATTTTTCAAGACCATTTCTTATATAGTAGCTCATCCTCTTTAGATAAGCTAAATAAGTCACGTATTAGATAAAAATAAGCAATAGTCATAAATATGTCTTTCTGAGAGGATATCTTTTTAATATTAATTTGAGCATGAAATGCTTCATAAACTAATATGACTTTGTATAATCATTTTCCTTTAGATTTTTACAGTTTTTGTTATCAGGAATCCAAGAAGAAACTAATGAGATTAACAGTTTATTTAATATTTCGGAAATAGAAAAAATCCAAATATTTAATTATTATAAGAGTAGATTGTCAGAAAACATTAAAAAAATTAAGAAAGAATTTAAAATTCATTTATATTATCAAGCAGATAAATTTAAGGGGTCAGTGCCATAATGACTCTCTCATGAAAGTTCTTTTTTTTTTCTATTGTTAATATTATAAAAATACACTATTCATTTCTTTTTACAAAAACAAAGTAAGATTGAAAAACAAAACTATGAAAATAATTAAACAATTTGCAAGTTCCCAGGTAGCTTTCAATTTGTAATAAAATTCATCACCAGAAGTGTACCCATAGCCTTCTATCAAACCTACATTCTATCTCTGCTGTACCTTCCTAATGCCTTCTTTTAAAAAGAAGAAAGTGTGTGTTTCCCTATTTCAGGGAAATCCAGTACTTGCGCTCTGAATTATTTTGTCCTCTATTTTTTCCATGGACGTTGGTCCTTTTATTTTTCTCTGTTCTTTGCTACACCGTAAAGGTCCTACAACATCTTCATGGTGCAAAAAGTTACAGCCCCTTAATGCTAGAACACTTCTAGCCACTCCTCCATTCTTGCTCCATTCATTGGTGAACTATTCAGAGTTGTTATGTGATCTCTTCTTTCTCATTTGACTTCATCCACCAGTGTCTGACTTTCCTCTCAGCAACTACTCTGAAACTGCTCTTGCCTAAATAAAATAATTGTAATAATAATTAGCAATTAGCAATAATAATAAAGCAATTCCTCTACTTCTAAATTCAATACAATTTTCTTTTTCGAGTTACAAAGCATACGTTGACAGTCTTCCCTCTGTTTGGAACTCCTTCATTATTGGTTTTCTGGATTTTTTCCTTTCGGTAGACTCTTCTTTGTTCTATTCATATCTCATTGGTGTCTTCTTTCCAGTATCCATTGTGACCATACCTTCTATCAAGCTTCTAAATGTTAAGTATTACTGAAGGTTTCTCTTAGGGTCCTCCTCTCTTCCATTTTTAGTCTTCTATATTCCCATGAAATATTATCTACATGCTTTTATTTTTAGGCCTTCTAGTCCATGCTTCTCTTGTAAATTCTGTGCTTATAACCAATGATAGATTAATATATATTTTGTCACCTCATTGACATGTCAATAAAACTATGAAAACAGATAAGCTTTTATACCAATTTTATCTATTGAAGTAAACATTCTCCCAGTTACTCAAATTCAAACTATAAATCCAATAAGCATCCTTGAATCTCTTTTCCTTACATTTTGTATATCATTCATCACTAAATGCTTATATTATACTCTCAATTTCTACTATTTTTATTGTTATTTTTTATTAACTACATGTTTCCATTACACAGTGATCACACATCTCCTGAGGAGTTTAGTACATGTACATACACAGTACATTATTTTTTCATCCCCTTCCTTTTCACTTTCTCCCCACTCCTTCCATCTCTTGGTCCCCTTCATATTTGCAAAAGATCTATCTCCATATTTTTTATTATCCATTTGTTCTTTATTTATATTTTGGGTTTCTCATTAATGGAAAGCATGTGATATTTAAGCTTGTTTGTCTGATTTATTCCATTTAACATTATGGTCTCAAGGTGTATCCATTTTCCTACAAATGACTCATTTATTCTTCTTTATGGCAGAGTAGCCTTCCATTTTATATAAATGTCACATTTTCTTTATCCATTCATCTGTTGATGGACATATAGACTGCTACCAATATTTAACCATTATAATGGTGCTGCTATAAACATGGGCATGCATGTATCACTGTAATATGATGTTTTTTAACTCTTTTGGGAAGATACCTTGAAGGGGAATAGCTGGCTTAAATGGAATTTTTAGTTTCAGTTTTCTGAGGAATCTCCGTGCTGATTTGCATAATGGTTGTACTAGTTTGCATTCCCACTAATTATGCAGAAGGATTCCTTTTCCTGCAGCCTTGAAAGCATTTCACTGTCATGAATTCTTGCTTGAACTTCTATCCACAAATAGTTTCCCAAACGTCTTTCATGTCAAGTCAGTACACTGTCCATTCAGCAGTTCCAGGTGATCATACATTAGGTATCACATCTCTGCTCTGCTTACAATCCCTAAATTTCAACCCATCATATAAGGAATTCTATTTGATTTAGTCTCCAGCCTCTGCTCTTCTCTCCAGTTTCATCTCCAGGTGCTATCTCTGCTACCTTCATTTTGCTCTGTCCACAGGAGTCTTTGCTTTCATCTATAGACTCAGGGTTTTATTCTTAGCACATGCACTTTTCTCTGCCATTTCTTTCCCTAGTTCCAGTATTTCTTAACCGAAAATGGCTCATTCCCCTAAAGTAATTAATTTCCTGTATATTTTTCTTACTTCATAATCTACTAGAATTTTATTTGTTGTTTGTATTGTTTATGTCTAGCTTGCCCCATTTGAATGAAGACAAGGAACAGGATTCTTTCTTCTTAGTTGTATTTCCTACACTGAGCAAAGTCCCAGCCTCACAGCAAAGAACAGAAATTATTTGTGGAAGAAACTGAAATGAATTTCTAATCAATTTAAGAAAGATCTATATTCAGTCAAATTGCACAAGTATTGCCTCCTATCTCAGACTCCCAGAACATAAATGCAGAATGTGGCCATCTTAATCTGTAGGTTACCATGGAAAACACTACAGAGATGTTTGTAACTGTATTTCATGTAAAAGATAATGGCAAAGTGGAAAGTTAGCAGAGGGTTTTGCTAAATTAGGGATGGGGAATTTAACAACAAATATAGTTATAGAATGATTTATATTAAGAAAATAAAAACTAGCATGTAAATATGATCCATTCAGTTCAAAATTTCTTTCTCAGAAACTGATTATTTTTAATAGTGGCGAGTGTAAGAAGTGATATTGATGTTAGAGGATTTTCTTACTTATCTTCTTTTTCTTGACCTTAAGTCCATCTTTGGACCTCAAAGGATACAAAAAATATATATATTTTCAGATATAGCTGTAAGTTTAAATATATCTGCAGTATGGTACTTTTTAAAACAGTTTTAAAGTGAAAAGAGGCTTTTTATTCGATCAGATGATAATAGCTAACATTCACCCTTTTAAGACAACAGTTATAATTATTTTTATACAAGGTTAGTATCAGTTATCCTTTGAGACATCCTAGATTTGTATTTATTGTGCATTCCTAAATTTGTATTTATTTTTTTCTTTAACCTTTTAGATGCCCATAATCTTCCTTAAGTAGAAAGAATTTGAGATTGCTGAAGATTCTCTTTTTATCTTTAGATATGAGAAATGAACAAAAAGTTTTTCAGGACAGAATAAAAATGCACTACTAACATAGAAAATCTTGTGAAATAAATGCTAGTCTTTTATTTTTAACCTTTTAAAAACTATCTCAATTTTTAAAAAATATTTCTTATATATGTGAGTTTTCATTTTGTAGGTATACACTAATTTTAAACTTCTATCTACCAATTTTATCATCAGTGGGGCCGGTGAGATAGCTCAGCGGCATAAGCGCCTGCCTGGTAAGCAGGAGGTCCTGAGTTTGACTCCTGGTACCCACATACGAAAAAAGGGCCAGTGATATTGCTCAGTGGCATGAGCACCTGCTGGTGCATGAGGTCCTGAGTTCAACCCCCAGTATCCACACACACACACAAAAAAAACATTTTATTGTCATTTACTATTCAATAATAGGAATACAAGTAGATGGAAGATCAATGAAAAAATTTCAATATGCTCAAATGTTTATCATATGCATATATTGGTGCAGAAAAATGATTAAAGAAAGAAGAAAACTTGCCATAAATGATAAATTATGACAGGAGAGGATTTTAAAAAAAAAGAAAGTTACCCAGAAGTTTCCAAAGAAATGAGAGTGCCATAGTATGATCTGTAAAATAATAATGACCAGGGAGAGTCACAAATATACTATTACATAGGCAACCTCACAGGATGCACAATGAACATTTTTTTTTTGTGGGTACAGGGGGTCAACCTCAGGACCTCACGTGCCAGCAGGCGCCCGTGCTGCTGAGTGATATCACCGGCCCTTTTTTTCGTATGTGGGTACCGGAAGTCGAACTCAGGAGCTCGCGCTTACCAGGCAGGCGCTTATGTCACTGAGCCATCTCACCGACCCCACAATGAACATTTTTAACAAGATTTTTTCTCATACATGTAAAATAGAACATACATGAAAAATATCAAACCTCTTAAGTGAGACTAGAAAAAACAGCATGACAGGAAATGAATACAACTGAAAATTCAATAATCCTCTCCTTCTCCTTTAGGCATAAAGTTGCAAAATTTAATTAGAAATGAAGAAATTCCTTGTAGCAGAAAAAGGAAAATTATTCACTCATGTTATGCTAATAAAAGGCAGAAAGGTAGTAAATCAGAAAAGAAAAATTCGAAAAGGAAAAGCATAATCTGATTATATTCAAGAGAGAAAACTAAAAAAAAAAAAATAACTGAAGAAAACTGACATTGCCCAAAGTAGTTTATTTTCAAAACAAGTCTTTCAACATTTCTTTCCTTATGGATGAGCTTAAGGTCAAGAGTGCCAGGGAAAGATGAGGGGCTGGAAAGTTGACAGAAAATGTTACATAACTCCTTCAGACATGACTGAAATAGTAGCCATAGAGTTGCAGATTAGACAGCTGTGACAGTTAAACTGAATTGTCAACTTCATTGGTTTAGGTGCTGCTCAGGGGATTAGTAAAACACACTGCTGGATATGTGTGGTAGATCATGGAGGCTGACCTTCAAGGCTATGTCTAGTAACCGCTCACCCCTTCATTTCCGGTGCTGTTCCCTCCTCTGCTTCTCGGCCACTGCCATCTGAGCAACTTTGTTGTGCTTAACTGTTCCACCATGATGTTCTTGCCTTGAAGCAGACCATGGACTGTATCTTATGAAACTATGAGCCAAATAATCCTCTCTTCCTTTAAATTGTTGGTATAGTGTATAATTTTCCAGTAATGGTAAAGCTAATGCAAGGCTAAGTATCTTAATAAACAAAAATCTAAAAAAAATTGGTAAGGTAAGTTAGTAAGTAAAATTATTTTCTGTTCATAAAAGGGCTAGTCAGGCATATAAGTAACTAATGTGAACTGGTATAGAAGACTATTTGCAGATTTGTGATCTTTTAATCTATAATTATCATGTATTGTTTCTCACCTCACATATAAAATAATTTAATATTTTCAGATTGTAGCATGGATTGTTTCTGTTTTTGTTTGATAATAACAGGATGTATAGGTACTGATTTAGAACCTGAAAAAATATACATATATATTTACAATCTAATAGTACATATTTAGAATCGGATAACATGTATACACACATACATGTATTCCTCTTTTACAGAAAATAAATTAATCAGAGAAGTGGCAAAACTGGATAATGGAATGGAATATCTGAAAATCTGTGTCATTGAAAGTTAGGTAAAGTCAGGGCTATTAAGGTCTTAAGCACAGACTAAAAATTAAATTTTTATATAATCAGTGTTACTGGTTGACTGTGTGAGCAGAAAAAGGTTCTAATATTACCTTGTTTCTCATTTATAAAATGAGGTTAATAACCAGAAGTTTCTTAACTGCTGTCGGTATGTTATGAAGATAAATGAGATCATTTCTATGTAAAGTTTACGGTTTGTCAGAAAGAAGCATTATGGAAATAAATGTTGGCATTATTATGGCACTGCAGAGGCTTGCAATACATAATAAGTAAAACAAAGTAACACTCCATCCTGCTATCACCTTAAAGAGTACCAAAGTCTCACAGAGAGGATGAAGAAGATATTTAGTCTTTGAAATAAATGAAAATGAAAGAGGTGCTTCTGAGAAAAAGTCCCAAACAAAAAAATATGATAGACTGATGGATTAAGTAACTACTTGTATGCCTTCAAAGTGGGCATTTTTTAAATATCAGAATTTTTGTATAAGATTTAACTATGATAGTTTAATGCAATAAGAACAATATATATATTTTTCCCTTGTGTCACATCTCATTTCTTCTATTTTGATATTTTTAAATATAAAGCCATCAAACTAAACAATAAGCACTTTAAGATTTGAAAGTCAACGTTTCATTAAAAATAGTGGTGTGGTCCTCTGAGAAGATGATGGTTCTTAATGAAGGCAGTCCCGCAGCCTGCCACATTCACAGCACAAGGCCGTTTGTCCATTCCAAGCCAATCTGAATGTGATAATATTAAAAATGACAGTTACTGAGTTGGTTAAAAGAAGTAAAAATGGAATGGTGGTTATAAACTCAGTGAGATTAAGTGGAGTTTGTTTAGCCTATCAGGCGGACTCACACACAATTACTCAGTACAGAGGACCGTACTACATACTTCCTGGAGGAAACTGCCAGAGGGCTGCGAACCTCTTTTAGAAAATATTATAATTTTTCCCTTCTTCCCAGTGTCTAGAACAAAGTAATGTTGACAGAAAGTATTCATTAGTCTACTTCTAATGTTTTATAACGTTCCTTCAATTATAGTAGTTCTTCAATACCAATGATTTCTCTTTCTATAGTTTTACTTACTTTGAAATCATAGTGAGAATCCAAAACAGTCTTAAATGGCTGGTGAGATGGCTCAGCTGCTTAAGCGCCTGCCCGGCAAGCATAAAGGCCCGAGTTCGACTCCCGGAACCCACATACAAAAAAGGGGCCGGTGATATCGCTCAGTGGCACAGGTGCCTGCTGGCGCGCGAGGTCCTGAGGTCGACCCCCCGGTACCCACAAAAAAAAAAAAAAAAGTCTTAAAATATTGACACTTGTCCTGACTCCTTCAGCAATGAGAAATTACATCAGAATAATTTTATGACTGTATATTGTTATAATTGTTTTATTTTATTGTTAGCTGTTATTGCTAATTTCTTACTGTACTAACTTATAAACTAATCTTTATCATAGGTATGTTGTATAGGAAAATATCACATATAGAGAGCTCCATACTACTCATAGTTTCAAGTATACATTGGAGGTAGTGGGATGTATTCCCCACAGATAAGGAGGTACTATTGTAATTATGTAAAATCATTGAACTTTAATGAAAAATGTGTTTGAGTTTTCCTACATATATATGTTCTAAGTTTCTAAATGTTGGAATTAGTGTGATAAACTGTAAAGTTAGTATAATAGTCTTCAAAAGATAATGCTACCATAAAATTTTCCAAAATAAATAATTGAAATTACAAATATCTCTGTTATAAATGATGAATAATATACTTGAGAGCTGGAATGTAAAATGGAATAAGCAATTATTTAATTACTTTATCCCCTAAAATAAGTTTACAATAATGTGAACCAGATGAAGATCATCTGAAATTCTGAAATTAACATAAGGCCGGTGAGATAGCTCAGTGGCATAAGCGCCTGCCTGGCAAGCACGAGGTCCTGAGTTCGACTCCCAGAACCCACATACAAAAAAAGGGCCGGTGATATCGCTCAGTGGCATTGGTGCCTGCTCGTGCACGAAGTCCTGAGTTCGACCCTCAGTACTCACAAAAAAAAAAAGAAAAAAGAAAGAAATTAATATAAAATTTTAAAGAAAAAATAAGGCTGTTTTTGAACTCTTGGGATTGTTCTAATAGTTTATTTCTATTGAGCAGGTGCTAGGTTTTCTACTTCCTATATTAAAGGTTGCTACTCTGTAAATGTTCTTCAAAGTTCCACTCAATTATTATAATTTACAAATTAAAGTGTATGTAACTAAGATAAAATTAAGTTTTTAAAATCAATTACATAAAACATCGATATTGTCACACAGTCCACTGAGTCACGGAAGCACAGGGAGAGATATAAAGAAATGCATTTTTTCATTGATGCACTGAATTAAAACTCTGAAGGTGCCTACCCATCTCGATTAAATTTATTCTACCCAGTAAGCAACAGTTTATGATTTTAAAATGAATAGTGCACTTAAATGAAGGGAGCATTAATACAATATGATATTAATATATAAATACATTATTCACCTGCCACTGACATTCTGAATTAAATCAGTAATGGGGTGTATAACTGATTAAATATCTACACAACAGAAAGCAACAGCTTATGATTTAAAGAGGCGCTGGTAGAGTGATCACATCATTACACCGCCAAATGCCATCTATCATCTAAGTTACTGAACTTAACGAAGATGGATTACATCCCACAGATGAGATGCAGCCTATAAATACCGTCATGCTGATCTTCATCTGACTTTCCTAGAGAACAGACTAGCAACAAATCAATAATTGAAGAAGTCATATTAGAAATTCCGTGTTATTCAGGACCCAGAGGAATCATGTAGGGACAATGTAGCAACAAATTGCTTTAATCAATGAAATCTGCTAATCCTTATATTTCCTTCTGAATTAATTTATTTATCAATCTTAAGAGAATGCATGATTTTAGTGTAGCACAATCGCCCACTTTTACATTTTAGACTGAATGGTTTAGCACCTGCAGAATTCTTTTACAACAAACCTGTATCCCCCAAAGTAGGCTCTTTGAACCAAGTTACAAGCGCTTATAGATACTTACAAATGCATGACATGTAATATTGGTTTAAAGTTACTCTCTTCAGATATTTAAACAAAGTAAGTACCATAAAAATACGCATAAACAATACATTCATTCCCCCAATTTCTGGGTTCTGTTCATAGCATTTCTCCATTAAACACCTGCCAAAGTTTCTATTTACTATTTCGTTTAGCTCTCATGGTTTACCTTTATCAAAACTGCCTGTCAGTTGCTTCTGTAGTCCAGTCACTGGAGACCAGATTTCATTGTGTCAGTTGGCTAGTGGAATGTTATGGTAATAGATAACAGGTGGTCAGTATTTGATGTCTGAGGTGAAGATGATGTCTCGCAAGCTATAAAACATCTGAGGAAATGCTTTAACAATTCACACTTACTACTAATTGCATCATTAGAACTTTAATTAATTCTTTACCCTTCTACTGTGTTCCTTAGATGGCCATAAGGCAGGAAATCATTTGGAACAGAAAGAAAGAATCTAAAGAGACAATAACGAGGTGTAATAAAAGAAAGAATGAGTGGCAGAATGGCTAACATTTTGCTCCAAAACTAGAGTGCAGTTTGATTACTTAACCAGTTCAGTATTTGATAATGACCTGACATAGGAATTTACTCTTAAAGAGCACTTTAATTCTAAGACCATCTTACCCACTGCACTCTTTCACAATGATTGTCTTCAATTACTAACTGTAGCTTGAAAGCATTTGAAAATTTTCCTTTCTGATTTTAAGGTATCAGTACTCAAACTGTACATATCAGAAATAGAAAAATGAGAAATGAAAGAAGTTTCACATTAGGAAAATCTATAACTTTTTAGTCATTTATATTTCCTTCATGGACCTTACAATTTATCATCTATATATTTTTGAAGTCTGATCTTAGACTATGTTATTTACAAGATAAAAGTAAGGCATTAGACCCGATGTCACCATTTTGATTTTCAAGCTCAAAGCAATTTCTACATTGGCATCTCTGGGTTTTTCTAGTTTTCAAATAGTATATCTTCAGTCACTTTGTGTAGCTAGATAGTTCTATGTATCACTAACCTCTGATACTTTAAAATTTTTAATTGTTTCTGTTATGCAGATTTATTTGTAAATACTGATTTATTTAAAATATTTGTAGTTTTTGATAATTGTCTAGATAAAACTGAGCTGTAAAACTGATCTATTTAAAAATCAAGTTTAGAATATTTTAGAAAACTTTCACCAGATTTTGTTTAAAACTGAGATTCTTTTTTTCTTTTTTATATAACATGCTAGATCAAAACCTGAACAAAATACATATCAAGACAAAATGCATAGAAAGTATGCTGCTCAATGGAGGTCGAAATAGTCATCAAAAAGGAAGTAAAATTTATGTACTATTTACAATGTTATGCTACTATAAAGAATCAATGGTTAATTTTCAGCTAAAAACTAATTTAACTTTGTCCCTTTAAAAACTTTACTATTCAAAAACATTTTCAAAGGTTTAGAGATGAGCAAATGTCCAAGCTGTTTGGCAAAGCACATTGACTCTGAAATTCACATTTTACCTACAACACATTTCTCAGTGGTCTAAAAGGGGCTGTAACGGAACTTGTTCCAAAGGTTTCTTGTTAGAAAGAAGAGAAAAGTCTTAATTAGGACATTAAGTCCTCTTACTCTATCTCAGAGGAATTTAGGCCTGGTTTCTGAGAGACATCAGTGTCTGTAGGTGTAAATATTTAGGCCTTCCCGCCAGGTAAACAAGCTTCATGTGTCATGTCACCAACTACACAAGATTCTTCACTCACTTCACCCTCTACACTTTACAAATAGCCTTGGATTGAGACTGCAGTATTATTTACCAGTTTACCATATTATTTAGACCTGGAATTCAGCAAATTTTTAGCTTAAATTTGTCAACTATGACTTCCCTAGCTAATTTGTCTCAGCAAACTCCCATCCTCACCACACATGACTATGCTTTGGAATGGCTGTGAGTTATTTATTCCCACCTACCAAATGTACACTGAGTCTTTAAAACAACTGAGCATACAGCAACTAACAAGAAACCAAATCTTGGTTTTCACAGGTTTTACATTCTATATAGAGAAGAAAAGCAAAAAGCAATAAACGCACACTATGTTGTGATTAAAATTCCTGTGAAATACTGGTTGCAAAGGAAACTGTTTTAGATAGGATGATCACAAAATGCATGTCTTAGAAGGCTTCCCAAAGAACAGAAGGGCAAATTATGAGCGCTTACTGAAGAACATTCTAAGCTGAAGGAATAGCACCTGCCATGTGTTTACTAGCCATTTGTCCATCTTTTTCTAAGAAGTGTCTATTCATTTCAGTTGCCCATTTTTTAATTGGTTCTTTCATTTTACAGTATTTATATACAATGGAGTACTACTCTGCCACAAAGAAGGATAAACAAGTCATTTGCAGGAAAATGTATGTACTTCGAGACGCTAATATTAACTGAAATGTATCAGACACACAATCTGAAATATTCCATGGTTTCTCTTGCATGAGCAATCTAAAATAAAAATAAAGAGCAAAATAAAATATAGGTGATAGGAAATAGGGAAATAGATATTTTGCAAACAAGAAAGGGGGCAATAAATGGAGGGCAGGGAGGAGAAGGGGACGAAGAAAGAGTTAAGATATGTTATGCACATGTACCAAGGCCACAAAAGAAATGTAATCATTATGGACTACAAACATGTACCAATAAAGATATAACAGCAAAAAGAAAGAAACAAAGGAAGGAAGAAAGAAAGAGGGAAGAAAGGGTGAGCAAGTGCCTAAGTCCTGCACTGAGTGGATACTTGAGGCATTCACAAATCAGATGGGCTGGTTTTCATAAAATAGAGAGCTAAAGAAAAAATAATAGAAGGTAAGGCTGGAGAGCTCAGCAAAAATAAGTGAAGAGCTATTGGAGGGTTTTCATTTGAGTATGAGAAGCTGTGATATCCGTAGTTTGAACGACCTGAATGGTTTTAGTAAAAGGCAGATGCAGACCATCTGGAAAGCTACTCTGCAATACCCAAGTCAAATAAGAATGCTTAGCCTAATTTGGAATCAATAGAGCTAGTGAGAAATTATCAGATGTTGAATAAGTGTATAATTTAACTGCAATCTGACCAATAAGATGAAGGTACACAATGATAATTTTAAAAGTAATGGAACACAACATGAAATGTTAGATCCATGAAATAAATAATTGATAGTAAACTCCATTAAATTAAAAAAATCTTCCTGCAAAAGATAATGTCAAGTGAATGAAAATGAACAAAAATGTTTGCAAATGACACATCTGATAAAGGACAGTGATCAAAAATATAAAAGACCTCTTAAAACTCAGCAATAAGAAAATTAGCAACCTAATTAAACAAAAGACAAAAATCCTTAACAGACAATCACCAGAAAGATACAATGTTAATAGCATAAGAAAGATGTTCAATAGTAGGTCATTAGGGAGTTGAAAATTAAAACAAGGAGGTATCACCACATATAAATATGAGTAGCCAAAATCTAAACAATGGCAATATCAAATGCTTGCAGAGATGTAAAGCAGCAGGAATCTCACAGGAACTCTCATTCATTGTCAGTAGAAATGTGAAATAGGAGAGCTACTTTGGAAGACAGTTTGACAGCACTTACAAAACTAAGTATACTCAGAATAAAATCCAGCAGTTGCACTCCTTGGTATTTAGTTAAAGGATCTGAAAACATAAGTAGCCACAAAATCCTGCACGTTAACATTCATAGCAGCTTTATTCATAATTACAAAAACTGAGATCCATGAATATATCAGTAATTATGGGAAGAGATAAATAAACTGCAGCAAATCCAGATAATGGAATATTATTCAGCTCTATAAAAGAGTTGTCAAACCATAAGACAATACAGAGAAAATTAAATGTATATTAATGAATGAAAGAAGCTAATCTGAAAAGGTTACATACTCTATGATTCTGTATATAACATTCCATCACAAAACAATGGTGACAGTAAAAATATCAGTGGTTGCCAGAGATTATGGTGGAGGAAAGGATGAAGAGCAGAGCATAAATGAATTTTATCACAGTGAAAATATTCAGTTTTACAATACTGGATAAATGCCATCATACATTTGTCAAAAGCTATAGCATATATGATACCCAGAGTGAACATTAATGTAACTATGTTCATTGGATGATAATGATGTAATCATGCATGTTCATCTGTTTTAAAATGTACTGCTCTGAGGCAGGATGTTGATAGTGGTAGAGATTTGCATGTGTGGGGGCAGAGGTATACATGTGAATTTTCTGTATTTTCCACTTAATTTTGTTGTCAAGTGGATTAATATAAATAAATAAAATAAATACAAAAGCAGTAGAAGTATTTTAAATTTAATTATAACTAAGGGGATGTATTCATAAGTCTGATGGCTAATAACCAACTAGTAAATTTGAATATACAAATAGTAAAAACTTCTACTATGGAAAAAAGAGTAGTTGTACTGTGTTGGGAAAATATAAACTATTCAAAGAAGGATTATCATTCAAAATTTCTAAAGGTCTCCCATACACCATTGAAGAAACTACAAAAAACACAGTTTTAGGACAGGGAATCCATTGGTATCAATCATAACATGTTTTCTACTTTTGAACTGGTCTGGGGCAGCTTCTGCGAGGTCGCTGAGTTCAGCAGATCCACAGGACAAAGTGGAACCAGAGGCTCCCAAGGGGATCACTTAGTCTAATCACTCCTTCACAAGAAGTACAAGCAGCTCCTGATGCCAAACTAGAATACTGATATGAAAGCTGGAGGTGAGTCTTTTTGGAATAGAAGTGTTTTAATAAAATCTAAAATGTGACTTTGGTTTAGTGAAAGCAATCAAGGTGGCAAGAACTCAAATATTACAAGAGAATAGTTACCAATTAATTAAGACAACAGGAAAAGAAACCCTCCAGCCAAACCCAGCTCTGAAAGAAGGCAAAAAGTTCATGAGGTTGATGTGTATAAGAGGCTCTTTGCCACTTCCAACAAAATTCTATAGAAAGATAAACCAAACTGGAGATAGATGACCAAAAAAAAAAAAAAAAAAAAAAAAGGAAGGAAAAATAACTTCATGACTAGGATTTTCTGCCTGAGGTTTGAAATCTAAATTAACAGCGAGACTAATTTTTTTCCATTCAGGGGCAAGAGTCCCCAAAATGAACAGATTTTAAGCAGTGAAAACAAAGCACCTGCCTTAGCAAGACAAGAGACACCAAGCCATTTCGAAGTCCTAGCCAGGAAGAGCTCTTTACAACAAAACAGTGGGACCCAGGAGTTTAGCAAAGATCAGATGCGAAGTGTCGTCTTCACAGCCAAGCCTACAGTTTCACAGGGCATCAGGGAAAGGAAGTGTGGCATGGGGAAATGCACAGAAGACAGCTGATAAAATACTAATCTTCAGGCTTAGAAATTATGTGTTATCTGAGCACTTCAGCTGCACCTGCCCATACCATAAAATTCCAGATTTACAAAGCTCAAAAGTGTTTGATAATATCAATTGTTGACAGGTGTGTAGGGAACCACTGTGGTACACTAATATCATGATTTAATATGTTAATTAGTTGGTAAAGATAAATTTCAGATTCAAAAATTCTGTTTCAAGGAATTTATACTACAATAAAACCAATATGAATACAGAATTTCTCATGTATACAAATGTATGTTACAATTATTGTAATAGGAAAACATTTTAAGTAGCCTAAGGCCCATATATAAAAGTGTATTAAATAAATTATGATATAGTCATAAAATAGAGTACTGTGTACTTGTCCGAAGAAAAAAGTAGTCCATTGATGCAGATATAAAACAAAGTTTCACAGCACCTTAAGTTTAAAAAACCCAACTTCAGAACTACAAATACACGTAAAACATTTTTTTCTACTATATGGAAACACATATGTATATTTGAAATTGCACAGATAAATTATGTGCAATATTCTCTGGAATAAAATTGGGACTTACTACACATGCCTCCTGGAGATCTGGATTTTGCTTTTGTGATTCATAACTTTACTTATAAATTCAATACATTAATACACAGTAAGAAACAGTGATAATGCTAAAACCTTCCCCTTGCACAAAATATGCAATAATGGGAAGTATGAGGACAATACAGCACAGGGTTGCTTAGACCTAATTAGAAACTTTTGGGTGGCTCATAGATATCTAATCTTTAACAACTCTGCTAGGAGATTCTGATTCATGATAATTTTCTGAGCCACTGTAGTGTAAAAGTAAAGAATCAGACTTCTAGTTTCAGCTCTAACATGTAAAGAGTTTACAAACCATCACTTTCCTTACAATAAGAAAAAAAAAACCTGAACAAATTAAAAACCAACAACTTTTTTTACACTACACCAGTCACAAAGCTTAAGTCATAATACAAACCACCACCCTGAAATCTGGAGAGATCGGTAAATACAGATAATTACAGCCAAGGTCCACAAGGAGGACACTCCACCAGAGCCGCAAATGCAAAGGACACTTCAACAATGACTTTGATTAATTGGTAGAGTTGAACTACAGACCAGAGTAACAGTGAGAAACTCTTAATGGTCTCCACATTTTTGTGGATTTTATTTTGACAGATTCCACCTCATTGTTGAAGTGTAGAATCACAAAAAACCTTCAGGTTTGTGATAGGAGAAAGAGAAAAGTAAATATAAAATTTTTCTAAAAACCAGTTCTATTTTTAAAAAGTTAAGGATCAATTTCACATTCTTCCTTTTCATTTCATTTTTGGAGGCTATAAGCTTCCTCGTTTTTAGGAGCTACAATTTTCTCTTGTATAAAAAGAAGATGATAACAGAAGACATATCTTACAGAGTTACTGAAGATTAAAACACCTGCGGAGCTTTTGGTAGGATCCCTGATATGTGGTAAACACAAAAATGAAGAGAATTATTATGATAGCCTAGGAGAGAGAATATATGAATCATCAAGATTTTCCTATCAAGCAAGAGAAATTAATGATGAGTTTGCTACAAGAGAAATTTCATAGTCATAAAAACTCTTTTTAACAAATTCTATTATTCATATTATTTTATTATCTTCCTTTATTTAAATGTTACTTGGATAGATAAGTTTTATAAATCTCCTTGGTTTGTTGTTGTAATGACTCTGGAGTGAGGTAGGCATCTGACCTTCATTACACAAACACCCTCAGAAGTGTAGATTTCCACTGGCTTGAACAACACTTCTGTGCTTTTGTAGTTGAAATCTTATATCCCATGTTATCTATTCTATCATAGATACAACCATCATTATAACAGAACTTTCACTAAATTGTGCTATCCACTAAAAATGGCCAGGTATATGACAGGTAAATAAAGAAAAACAGACCACACTTTTTGTGGTCTGGACTATATCTGAAAGAGGACAGTTGAGACACTAGATTAGTACTTTAAGGGAATTTACTCCTGTATAGGCCCATGAAATGCCATATTGAATATTTATATCTGGCAGGTCTTGGTCAATCCTCTCTTCACAAATCTATTTAGGTCATTCCCAGCCATTTACACTACCTTTCTAGTTTGGTCATTTGTTTGAGGAAAGTTAATAGCACGAATAAATTTCCAGTTTACACGTATTTTAAACAAAACTGAGGTAAATGTAAAACCACTGTTAAAAGCTATATTCTCTGGCACCCAATGTTTTACAAATAACTAGCACTAAACCAATATATTGCAGGCAATATATTAGCTGAAACTAGCTCTTGAGCTATTTTGAAAAAAGCCTTAAGAAATTTCCTGTAGATTGCACCTTCAAAAGTCAATATCGATTCTTGTATAAAGCTTTTTGAACCCTTAGCATGGAAAAATCAATGCCTTGGCAGTTTACATATAGCGGCATGGTAATCCTTATATATTTAATTCAATACTAAACATTAATTCCAGGTCTAAAGATATTCATTAGCCAATATTTTCATGAAAATTACTCCTAAATGTCCTGAATAAAAGCATGGCCAAAATACCTTGAGGATCACTTTTGGAAATAGCAGTATGATTACCATTACATTGTTCCTTTTTTTGAAAGAAAGAATATTAATACCTTTAATGATTTAAAGGCATTTTTTATCTTTAACCCATGGTGTAAAAAATAAAGTCACAATATACATCTTTGTGTTTATTCTCTAAGAGTCTGTCTACTCATATCTATATTTAGACGTAGAAAAATATATGTATGCATAATAGGCACTATTTTGTCATTAGTTAAAAAAAAACACATTCTCCTCCATGTTTTTAAATAATGTTATTGTAAAATTCTCCAAAGGAAGTAAGGCAAGTGGAAATAGCATTAAATATGTGTTCAAGTAGAAATAATTGCTATACTAAAACAAATAGTACTGTATATGATTTTTCTAATGAGATTAAATTTAAAAAGCTAAAATTCCTTCAAGTCTAAGAAATAACTGCATTACCCACAGATGAAGCTTTTTTTTATTCAGTGTCTTTGAAGACATACATTTTGTTAATTTGATACTGCGTGCAGCAGTCTAGAGAAGACAGGCCAAGGAGTGAATTGAACCAAAGTCTTGTGGGAAAATAGGACTTTGGATCTGACTCAAGATAGCTTATTTTATTAATGCCCTTGGATAAAATTTGCAGTTTTATATCGTGATTTCTAAAATAACCAGTATAATTTTGCAGAATTCTTATATAACAGGGAGACACAAAGTGATTATGAAAGTGTTGAGAAATGACCCCAGGGACAGAATTTCAGGATGTTAGTTTTGCATTAAATGACAGCGAGGCTCTAGGAACAGACACAAAGGAATGGTACTGTGGAGAGAACATATTGACAAATTGCTGATAAACAGAGGATGAACGAGACACCCCTCTAGATAAAAGTCTTTAACTCCATCTGTGGAGTTAATCTTCCATTTCTCCTGCCTCCGTCAACATAAATAATTCAGTTAGTAACTCCAAATCTCCTCGCAATGGTCCATATGAAAAGGATGCCTGAGATTACATAAATTCTGCTCTTGAATGTGTTTAGAAGTTTTGTTTTTATCTATCAAATATGTATTTTCATACACACAGCAAGGTAGTAAATAAACTGTTAAGTAACCCAGAAAACTTTCAAGATACACCTTTGGCCCATAAGCATTTATGTTGCTGAATGACAGTTATTTTATAGATAGAATTTTCCCTCATTTTGCTGTTTAACATTTGAGGCCTCCTTTTCATGGGAACTTAGACTGGATCTGACACCAGGTACCATTGCTGTAGACTTTCCTAGATGCCAACAACCACCTGTTGCAGCCTCATAGAGAGGACACAACTGTTTATTGTTCAGCTACTGCTACACGGCTCATGCTTGTACTAAGAGCTAAAGTTATGTATTACTTTTCACACTGGACCATTCGAAAACCCAACTGAAGGAAGAGCAATCAGAAAGCCAGTGATATTTGACCATGCTTAAAATGTAGGCTACAAATATCTTGTAACATGAAACTTTTACAACTAATTCTTAATTTTTTGTGATTGAGGCATTAGATTTTGACTTTATTCTTCTAAACAAGAAGACAAAAAGAAACCTGAAAGTTGTCACAATATGTGGAAAGATGTGATGAGAATATTAGTTTATACTTTTAGGAGATTCCTATGGAAATTTGTGACACATTATAATGGCAGTATCTCAGCACTGGTAGTGGATCTCCTCAAATGACTTACCACAGCCAGTTTTCTTTCTTGGTTTCCTTGTAAATTTACAGGAAGTAATAGATTCTTTAGCATCATGTTCTAAAGTAGACACAATAAAGCTCTGACATTGTAAAGTGAGACAGAATGTGTGCTAAGGATTGTTTTAGTTTTCTGCAAAGATCTGTGACATGCTTACTTATAAGCTGAGTCTGGCATTATTGGAGGGGAGTGTTCTAAGTTTCTCAATAGTCATAAGCACCGTAGGAGTATGTGAATTTCTCATCACCAGGTTAAGAAAGAGAAATAATAGTCTCTTTAGGGAATTCAGTGATAAGGATGAAACTTGAATCCCATGTATAATGATCTAGTGGGTGGTGTCTGCAAGAGTGAATGACAAATTTTATGTTTCAGAAGTTGAAATCTCTGAGGATGGGAAATATTTCATTCATGGGAGCTAGCACTATTTCAAAGATAGTTGATGTTTGATATCTTTTTCCCTAAATAAAATTGGGTTTGATTAAATGATAAATGGAAGTAACTGTCTGCCTCACTAGCAGTGTATAATGTAGGTAATATCTTGGTTTTTAATGGGAATTAGACTTGAAAACTTAAACACTTATATACTGTATAGGACATGAATAAATTATTTTAAGTTTATGATTATTTGTATGTATATATGTATAATTTCATCAGATGCAGAGTCTAAATATTTGCTCCAATGAGAAAAAAAAAGAAACAACAAAAACCCTGAGCTATCTTTTGCCAATTCCTTGTTATTTTTCTTCTCCTAAGCTGTGAAATCTGTAAACATGCCATAAACTCTCATATTAGAATGTTTTTGAGAACCATTTTGGTTGCATTTTAAAACGATGAATTCCACCAAGACATCAATATTCCAAAAGGATATTATTCCACCAAGACATCAAAATACATCTTCTACCAATATCAACTCTATGTTAATGATATTTAAAAATGTTTGAGTTACCTTAAGTACATTGCAAAAATATCTTTCAAGAAAATAATATGGGTTTCAAATTCAATAGCTATTAATTGATAAATCATCTTCCACCTTGTATTTTTAGCCCTTGTTGAATACACTTAATCTATAAGACCCTACAGCATCTTGCTGAGACTTTCAGCTGTTAAGACTTATCCTAGATACACTTTGCATGAAGAACTTTGCCAGTTCATATGAATGGTACTCTAGTTCATGAGCTTCATTCTGACTAAAGATGCTTCCTTATTTCAGTAATTCCACAGTGCTACTGTATTCTTAAATTTAAACAGGTACGTACCAAGAGATATGGTACACCTCTTTTCCTTTATAAAAGCAGAGTAGCTCTTCTACAACAATGTCCAGTTATTTTGCTACCCAGAATTCTACATTAGCTTCCTGTGTTACTTAGAATAAAAACAAACCATAGTTAGGATGGCCAGAGTAAAGATGGTCTGGAGCCCAGTCAGCACCTGACATAATCAACTCCCACTTCCCCTTCCTACTGCACTGCAGTCACTGGGCTGCTTGCTTTTACTTGATTCATCAAATGTACTTGTAGCTCAGAGCCTTTCTCTTCCTCTTCCTCTTCCTGAAGCACACATTCCTCAGATTTCCTTGAAGACGAGAGCTTTCCTCTCAAATGCTACATCCATAAACAATATTTCAATAACCATCTTAATTACAAATACATCATTTACTTCTAAGGAACACTATTCCCTTGATCTGTTTTATTTTCCTTCAAAATTGCATAACCATCCAACAAATGTATTTAATTCCATTAATCATTTGTGTTCTACACTGTGATGCGAGCTCCAACATGGTAAGGAACTACTGGTTTCAGTGATGGATCCTATGGTCCAGAAGAAAGCCTGACACATTACAGGCATTCATTATTTCTTGAATGAATAAAAAATGAACAACTTTTAAAAATAAGCTCTGTACATCTTCCAAAGCATTATTGTCTATTTCTACTGACCATGAATTATCAGCCACATGCTATAGATAGAACTTGGGTTAGATGTACCTCCTTTTGTTAATGCAATAGACAGTCATCTTTGTCACTTTCCAAGGCCATTTTAATGTCAAACTTGAACTATTCAAAAGTATTCACTATAAAATTCTACAGAAAAGACGAAATTATAATCTGTCATCTATGCTACCCACAAAATTACAGTGCTCGAATAGATATTAAAACTGCAATCTAAGCAAAGCCTTTTGCAGACGGCTGTTCTTTTTATTACATTTAAATCTTGGAACGATGACTGATAGTATAAGGGGGAGTTAGCCTTCCTAAGATTTCACAAGTTCATCAAAAGCTTTGTTCTTTAATAAGCAATGGCAATGAATAAGGTTTCTTATTGTGGCAAAACTCTAAATCGACAGATTGTTTTAGACAAAAGTTTTACTGTTAGGTGTCTCAGTATGCTTCCCCTTATGATGTAATAAAACTCTTGCAGCATCTGAATACCAAAGGATGAACTTATTAGAATTAAGATTGACAAGAGCTCCCCCAAAAGCCATTAACCTCACTCTCTTATTAAAACCACAGCCAGACTTAGTTTGTTTATAGTGACTATACTCTATTTCTCTAATAAAATCTTGACAAACACAATCTTTTATTTCTTTGGTACCAGGAATTGAACTCACAACCTCATGTTTGCCAGGCAGGCACTGTGCCACTAAGCCATATCTCCAGCCCAACAAGCACAATCTTAAAATCATAGTTGTGCTTACTGTTTTACCAAATGATGAGTTCTATGTGGTCAGGGACTTTCAATGTCTGGTTCTGTACTGAATATCGAGTGCCAAGCACAGTAGCCTTGTAGTGAGGTTATGAGCAAATATTAATATATATTCTTATTTCCTGGTAAATAACCTTGTACTAAGTTTGTTGAGGGCATGAATAGGGAAATACAATAAAAAATCTAGTTTTTACTTTATAAAATAGGTCCTAGAAGTGTAGAGTACAAGTAATGTTTCTGAAAGGCAAGCAAAAATGGTTGGATAAACTGGGTTTTTTGAGAAAACAGAAGAGTTAAAGAATCAAGAAAAAACAAAACAGTAAACTTAATTCATGTCATAACAACAGCTTGGTAAGAGAATTGAATATGGCATATATTAGCCAGACTCCTCAAGTAAGCATTGGTCATTCTGGCAAAGGTGAGTGACCTAAAGTCCATAGACATTTCCGAGGCTGGTGATGGAGACCGTCCATCTAGGTGGGCCAGAATCTTCCCTGAGATGCTCAATTGCCTCTGATTGTCAGTGTCAGAGAGCCATTGGAAAGCAGAGTTCGCACCTGCCACCCTTCTCTTGCTGTTCACGAGGGCACCCTGTGTCTCCTACACTATGGAGTGACTTTCTTCTCTTTATCCTAGTCCACAACCAGGTGCCTCTGCTCCATCCAGAGGAAAAGGCACATGCTCTGACATCTGGGTAAGCCCCATCTGTCCTGCCCATATGAACACTTAACTTCAGTGTTCCGAGATGGTTTCAGGTCCCAAAGTAAAAGAGTATAGGATCCTAGATGATCGTATGAATAACAGTAATTTTTAAGAGAAACCTGAGTAATCAGGATCTGGTACAATCAGAGATGATAATTTATCCCTACATCACATAGTGAAGGGAATAAAAAACCTCCAAAATACTCATATCAAAGCATATCTTTCTTCTGTGACAATTTAGTCACAATTCATATATATACATATATATATATATATATATATACACACATATATAAGTATATATATACATATATATCCACAAACGTGTATGTCTCAAGATTCGCTTTCACATTTATAAATTTACACTATTTTTATTTTATACTATATCTTGTGATAAAATTATTTAAGATGCTTGTGAATGTTTTATGTGACTTAACAGTGCATATTAGAATTTTATTTACCCCAATATAGGAAAAAAATACAATTTTCAGGCTTAATTGAAGCCTGTAATGCAGCTATATTCTACAATTCTGATTACAGAACGTGTCAAACTGTACTCTTGTTCCTCAAAGAGAAAAGTGTATATATATCCAGGATGACTTTCTGTTTTACATACTGGGCTTGTAATTAGCTATGACCACAAACTTTGTCCTCTCTGAACATTTTTTCTTAACACATAGTGCTATTAAGAAGGTGACTATTCACAAAATTGCTCTCTAGCTACATTTTTGTTCATATTTCCACTTCATAAGACACTAGGAAAGATATGGAAGAAATCTTGTCTCAAAGGACAGAATAAAATGCTGTTTAAAAGTCATTTTATTCTTGCTATATATAGCACTTAAATGACAGAACGGCAATGTAATCAGATAATTGGCAGTTAATGCATCAATTGTATGACTGCCATTAAAATGTGCATTGTAAAAATGTAATGACAGACTGATGTAAACAAAGGTAACCTAGTGAGGCCTTAGGAAAATGTCCTGCTTGGTTAAAATTAAAAAAAAAAAGATAGTTTGCCTCTATTTCACATGAAATCTGGTATTCCTAGTTTTATCATCCCACAAGATTCATCAAAATAAAACAATTTTGTTGCTTGTTTTCTAAGCTTAAATGTACATAATCATTTCAGTACTCCAGTGTTCATAGATATGAAGATATTAGGGTATAACATAACACATGTTCCATTTTCTTCTAATCTCATGTGTTTGGATAATATGAATCATATGTGCTCTGTAGCTTTATCTTACATCTCAGAGAAAATAGTGGGAAAAAGTGGGAGGTGGAAAGTGGAAGACATATGTCCAAAATAATGTTACACAGTTTGTAAGTACTTTTCAAATAGATTGTACTTAGTAGAGTGCATTGCATCTTGGACATCTCAGCAACTTTCAGTTCTACTAGTAACATTTATAAATTCACTTTGCAGCTTTGCTCTTTTTCGTTCTGTATGTTCAACCCACAGCTGCTTGATCTTCTGGTACTTCTTATTTCAAAATCATCTGAGCATTAAAACATAGCAACTGTCACAGAACTTAGTGGCAGGGCACTGGTATATACCCTTGGTTATACAATCCATCAGTAAACATTTTCTCATGAAGAGTATGTTTTTATGTGTGAGTGAAAAAGAGTCCTGTCCATTTTAATTATTTAATCCTTATAATAGATGTAATTATTAATTAAAATACCAAAGCAAAAAATAAATATAAATATTTGATTTTCAGAAAGATACATAATAGCATTAGTTATTTTGCTTTTATTTTTTATCAAAAAGAGGACTAAAATATGCACATATTCTGCTCTGCCACAGTATACCACATTACCCTGTACTGTACTTTAGCCACACCGATGTGTTTATATATACATATTCCAAAGCTACCATTTAGTATTTCTCCTTGATTTGTCTTATTTTTTGTTTTTTAATTTAAATATATAAATTCTTCATAATTTTGCAATGTAAGAATTCTGAAATATTAATTAAGTGTCTCCTGCCTAAGATGTTTGACTTGAAATCTTCCTCACAAGTGCTTTTTGTGTTTTCAGTTTTTCTGTCTAATTATAAAGACTGTATTTTTATATATAGCCAATAAGTTACAAAAACAAATTTCTAATATGCAAGGCTTCATTTAATCATGTAGTGTAATTTTGTAGTTAGTCAATGTCAATTTTACCTCTCACATCTAATTATTGAGGATCAATATTTATAATACTTGGTGCTATTAAAAAAGATACAATTCTTCACTAAATTTTTAAAAGTATTGTGAAGTTTACTGATTACAGTATAGTATTTGGTAAATGATTATCTCCCTACTTGGGTATAAAGACTATTGCCTTTAGATACAATGTTCATTAACGCCTGTATTTTCACTTTAATTTTTAAATATATATCTCTTTTTTTCACATTTTCTAAGTAGAAAATTTCTCTCTTTCTTCCTATTTTAACAAATTTTGTTTCGGACACCATTTTTTAATTTAAACTTCTCTAATTTGTTCAGGTTGTTACTCAAGGATTTGTCCTAATTCTTGAAACTGAGAGATCTTTTGGTGTCATTTTTCCTAGTTCTGTTATATAATAGTAAATATTTTATTTATATAGAATTCAAAACTCCATTTTCACAATTTCATCCTCTCAATCATGTCAGCAGGGACAACAACTACTTCTAAATTTAAACTTTGGATTCTGAAGCTTGCTGCCATGCATCAATTTTGTGTTTTTCCCCCTTAGGATAAATATTGTTAGTTCTCAGAACAAGCTTTTAACTTTATCACAATAATCCTATGAAAAGTACTTGGGTCTGTGAGTATCCTTTAAAACCTGACAAGTGGACCTGACCACTGCAAGTTTGAATGCTGAATGTATAATTTATATTTCGAATTTTTTTCTATTGTTTAGCAAATTACTACTGGTGTTAGATTATAACCAATATTCAACACAACAACCTGCTGTAGATATTAATTTGACTGATAAAGAAACTGAAGGTCAGACAGTTACATGATTTTCCTGAACTGAAGATGCAAAATCCAGGTTCAAAATCAAGTCTCTCTGATGTTAAAATTGATTAATGTTTTTAGATTTAGCTGCCTCCTCTATTCCCAGGCACTTTCCTCCATACTATGTTCCACATATAGCATTAATATTTCTTACATTTAACAGTACAACTATTAATAGTAAAATATAAAGCAACTATTTCCCTATCATCATTTACTCTTAAGTATACATTTCTAAAGCATTTTGTTATTTGAAATCAAATGAATTTTTTTCAGATTCATTCTTTGATAGGTACATATTTAAGTGCAAATATTTGAGCCTGAGCACACACATACACATAAAGGTGTAGAAAGATGTGTCATGCACATATATGTGCATATGCAAGTGTCTGTTTCTTAGGTATAACATGCATCTATACAGATGTACAAATGTGTATATTAATATGTTTAGATATGGCATAAACACATTGAATTATTAATTTCTTGGTACATCCTGATATTTCTAGACAAATGTAGGGGTTAAATCAAATTTGTGTTTTGCAGAAATAAAGTCTGTTAGTTTGAACACAAAGAGAAGGTTTGAAATGATTATGGTTATGTGCAGTGAGTGGTTTTCTGTTTCGCATTGAAATTGAGTGAGTAATCTGAAGTTTCAGATCAAAACAAACAATATCAGTAGTCTGCAAAATCTTCTTAAAAAATCTACCTTTAAATGTTTTCTTTTTAAAATACTGAATATTTAATGTTCAAATATCTTAACTATTTTAGAAAATTATATATTTAAGATTATATTCGGGCCGATGAGATGGCTCAGTGGCGTAAGCACCTGCCTTGCAAGCGCGAGGGCCCGAGTTCGACTCCCGGATCCCACATACGAAAAAGGGGCCGGTGATATCACTCAGCGGCACGGGTGCCTGTTGGCACGCGAGGTCCTGAGGTCGACCCCCTGGTACCCACAAAAAAAAAAAAAAAGATTATATTCATATACATTTACATGACCAGTGGCAAAATATTTTTCTGAGTGAAGGTTAAATAATATTTCAAAATGGTATGATGACTTCTCAATTTCAAAAAATCAAAGATATACATTTAAAAGTAAAATATTGAAAAGCAACTCCAAGTATTTCACACATATACCTAAGTGCATTTTTGACCCTTGAAAAGGTTTAATTAAAATAATTAATTATGGGGCTGATGAGATAGCTCAGCGGCATAAGCGCCTGCCCGGCAAGTGCGAGGTCCTGAGTTCAACTCCCGGTACCAACATAAAGGGAAAAAAAGGCCAGTGATATAGCTCAGAGGCACAAGCGCCTGCTTGCAAGCGTGAGGTCCTGAGTTCGACTCCCAGTACTCACATTAAAAAAAATTAATTATGAACAAAAAAAACTGCATTGGCATAATCAATTTCCCAGTATTACTTTTTATAATGATTTGAAATTTTTAAAAGTAAATATATTAGTTAGGGAAAATTTTACATTAAATGAAGATTTCAATCCAAGAGAAGAATATTACTGGGCTATAATTCCATTTCAGACTCCATCTGCTAACTAGTAAAACTTTAATAGGAGATCTTGGTTTTAACAAAATAAATTTGGTTAAAACAAACAAAAAAACCTCCATAATAAAAAAGTTTAGGACATCATATTTAGTTAAAATTGACAATTAAATTAAAATAAAAATACATTTTCAGGAGTTATAATTTAGAGATCTTGATATACTCTTCTTCCTAAATAACTTAATAAATTCTTAGAGTAAATCTTGTTACACACTCACAAAAATGTTCACACCTTTTAGGAGCTCTCCAATAGTTTTTATAGTATTCTTTTTACTGAGACAGGGTCTTGCTACGTAGTTCAGGCTGGCCTGGAGAACTCACAGCAATCTTCCTGCCTCAGCCTCCCAAGTGCTGGGATTATAGGCATGCACCACCATGCCCTGCCACCAATAGATTTATTACCCTTTGTACTGTATATTATCAGTGGGCCATATACATTTTTAACAACCATACGTTAGAGGCTCCCACTTATTCAACAAACACTTATTGAATGTTTACTATATGGAAGCTAGCATGTAACTTATCATTTAAATGGAGATACTTTTGATAGTGAAAGAGGGTGTTACTAAAGATTGCATCAGGTAAGCAAGCATACAACATGACAGTCCTAGGCACTTGAGAAGTGCACGTAGGAGGTCTATTCATACACCAGACACAAGTTGACATAGTTCCTAGCCTCATGAACTACACAGTCTAATGTACAGTTTATCCTTGAGCAACAAGGGTTTGAATTATTGAGGTCCATTTAGAAGTGGAATTTTTTTGTTTTTTTTTTAGATTTACAACTGTTTGGAAAAACTCATACCCTGGATAGATGAGATATTAAAAAAAAATTACGGAAAGTTTAGGTATGTCATGAGCACATAAAATAGATAAAGTTCAATAGTCTCTTTCATCACTTACTACTATACAATATACACAAACCCATCATATAAAGTTAAATGCATCAAAACTTACACAAATACAAAATGTACGCGGCACCATTCACAGTCCTGAGAAATGTAGAGGGATATAAAATGCAGTCACAAACTGCAACAGTTTGGCCAAGTCCTGTGCCTGCCATGATGTCAAACATGAGCAGTTGTCTTTGCATTAATTTGCCTATGGTTGTGAAAACTAATTTTTCATGGTTTTCATGTATTTTTTCACCATACATGGTACATGTAACATACAAAATACTTTTTCGTTCCATATGTTATCAATAGGCATTTTTTGTGTGTGTGTGGTCAAGAGCAGGCAATTAGAAGGGAAGTTTTTGGAGAGTCAAAATTACATGGACTTTAATCCATAGCTGGACAGGAGAACTGACCCCTAAGTGGTCCCTTGACTGCCACTGGACTAGTTAAAACCATGCCGTAGGAGGAGTCCCAGCTGACCCAGGATGGTCCCAGTCAACATTACCATAACCATGACCAGCAAGCAGCTGCCACCCTACGATTTCATCAACAAGAGTGACACTAAGGAAGATGTATTTGCACACCAGAATGTCATAAAAACAACTCCTTGAAGAACTCCACAATATAGGTGATGCAGAAACCATGGAGTTTGATATTGTTGAAGAACAGGGAGCATACCATCAAATGTTACACTTATGTTATGGGCCCTGGTGGAGTTCCAGTTCAAGGGAGTAAGACAATGGGAGATCATAACCATTGTAGACGCTATTTCTGTGGAAGAGGTCGTCCATGCAATTGCCAGCAGAATTACCAGAAAAGCGAGTGGGGAGAAGTTGTGGGATCAGACCCAAAGCCAGTCCTACCACACATGAAGTTTCCTTCCTTACTACCCACAGAGACCCTCTCGACATTAGTCACAGCACTCTAAGTGCAGGAAGAAGTGATGCAGGATGTTGACAACCACGGTGCAGGAGAACAAGTTAGAGCAGCAAGATAGAATACATATCAGCATTACAGACCCTCCTTGCCAAAGACAAGCTAGAGCAGGCAGCACTGAAAAGGATATGGAAATTCAAGTCTTAAGATCAGTATCAGCTATCTCAAAGCTGTCAGCAAGTTCAATTACCTAGGACAGATCCCCAGAAAACACGAGAAAGAAGAGAGAGAAAAGCAACTGATCTATCTGCTGAGAACTCATCAGCTCCTGAAGGAAAGCAGGGCAGTTCCGAACGCATGTCAGTTTACTTTCTACCAGTATCTAGGTATGCAACAGGAAACAATGAATGTGAAATTATAGCAATAAAAAATGAATGAAAGATTGGAGCTGAAGACCATTGCTTTTTGCCCAATGAGCAAATGAGAAGAAAAATAGGTACTGATTATGCAGGACGGATTTTTAAATTTTTACCTAAAGTTATCTTTTTTTTTGCTAATAACAAACATACTTTTAAGCCTCATTTTCATCAAGACAACATTAGAAGTTTTAAAATTTTTCCATATCTGGTCAAGCAGAAATTTTTTCAACATAATTTTTTACTTGTAATAGAATTCTACAACTAGTTTTTTTTTTTTTTTTGAAATGTCAACACAGGGGCCAGTGAGATGGCTCAACAGTGTAAGTGCCTGCCTGGCAAGTGCGAAGGCCCGAGTTCGACTCCCGGAACCCACATATGAAAAAAGGGCCAGTGATATCGCTCAGCGGCACGGGTGCCTGCTGACACCCGAGGTCCTGAGGTTGACCCCCGGTACCCACAGAAAATAAATTAATTAATTAATTAAATGTCAACACACTCTGTCCAAGCACCTGTTAATAAAGGTCTTCAGTCGTTGAACAGAATAGATATTGTGAAAGGTGTAGGCTGATCACTCCTTCCGGGGAGGAAATATTGAAGTTAAAATATGAAACAACAAAAGTATTGATGAGGGGGAGCAGGTGGTGGGGCATACGAAAGCCTGAGATAAGACAGCTCAAAGATGTCTTCAAGTTTCAAGAATAACACAGGAGTGCTTGGAAACCACAGGCCAGATCATCCCAGGTTTTCAGAGAAGCAGTGAAACAGAAATTTTTATTTAATTGTAATGCACAGCCTTCAAGAAGAGAAGAGTTAAGGTTAGGGTTAGTGGTAAGATTAGTGTTAAGGGCTGGGGATATAGCTCAGTGGCACAGTGCCTGCCTGGCAAGCATGAGGTGGTGAGTTTGATTCCTGGCACCAAAAAAAAAAAAAAAAGATTGGGGTTAAATATAAGAATGAAAACCTCTAATGCAGTGTTTCCAACTATAATGAATCAAAAATAATTTGAGGAAATACAAGGTAAACACTGTATAAAATATCACCACTAAATTCTACTAATACTGGAACTCTTGCTCCCAACATTAAGGAGAGATTTCTGATTATTATAAAGCCAATGCAACTAGGTAAAGAAATACAATAAATAATGGGAATGTGTAGCCAGGAGAAATTGAATAAACATGTTAAAGCAGAGGTAGCATGTATTTTTTTTTCATCGCATTCTTTATTTCATAGTTCAGAAAGAGCAAACCCATATTAACAGCAAATCTTGTTACTTTTTAATGAGTGCCTTTACCACTTTTTCCTTTGGACTTTTTTCTTCAAGCATTATAGGAAGCACCTGAACAATCTGACATATGTCTAAAACATAAGAACTCACAGAAGTTCTTCATTTCACCTTGGAAGATGTAGGTGGCCGAATGGAAAATGCAGTGGAAGAAAGACATAAAAAGAAAGAGGACTGTACTCTCCTGTATGTTACGCAGCACTGACATGTCGTAGAAGCAGGAATTTTGGTTAAAAGAAAACCCACATGGTCTAGAAGATTTGCAGTCAGTGAAGAAATCATAAATATTGAAAATCAGGTCAAGAGATATATATCAACCAGTGCTTTAGCTGAAGGTGGAAGGCAGTTGAGTAAAATCAAAGCAAATAATATATTTTATTATAAAAGATAGGTTTGCCTTCTATGGTAAGAAAAATTATTGGTATAGAAAACATGTTTCTAATATATAGTAGGAAAAGGAAAATAGAAACTTTATCTGAAAGGCTAAGGTAAAGAATGTGCTGCTAATATTATATAACAGTCGAAAAATGTTAGAAAATTCCCTGATATCTGAAGTGCATAGAATGCAAAATTAAATAAATTTAAAACTGTTATGAATAAGCAGTTACTCAAACATAAAAATGATAATTAAACAACAGAGTGAAATTAAAGAGATATTTCAGATAAGAAAGAACTATGGGGCTGGTGAGATAGCTCAGTGGCATAAGCGCCTGCCTGGCAAGCGCAAGGTCCTGAGGTTGACTCCCGTTACCCACATAAAAAAAAAAAAAAAAAAAAAAGAAAGAACTATGAAAAATTCACGTGTAATATTAAAATCTATAGCTAATACAGTAAAGAATACAATTGTCATTTTGGAACACTAATTTACTACCTGGAAAGAAAAATTTGAGCCAACTAGGTAAGTTTGTAAAAAATGGTAACTGAAAATAGAAAAGTTATGGAAGAGAATGCTTACTAAAATATAAAATGATTAAATATTAGACAAAAGCAGTTATCAAAACTACAGGTTTTAAATTCTTCATAAGTAATGAAAGCACTACACAAGAAGACTAAATGTACTTTTTATATCATAGGAATAATTGTGAGATAAACACAATTTAAACATACTCTAATAATTCTTATATTTTAAAACTATAGTCATGTGTGCTTCAAAGACATAAAATACAATTATTTGTAAAGGGGCAAAATCACACTAACTTTGCACACCTATATAGCATCAAATTTTAGAAGAAATTTGTGTTGTAAGCAGAGTTTTGGGAGAAAAACTATAAAAAAGAAATAGAACCATGCAGCTCTCTTTCATGTAAAAAAATATTATTATTGATACAGGAACATAAATAATTTTGAATATAGTTTTAAAATATTTAATTAATTACACATGTCAGTCCAACTGAAAACAATGAATCTATCCAAGTTAATAGATAATGGAAGGAAATAGTTATAAATTATTTTGTGAGATTCATGAAACCTGTTAAGCATGCTGCTTAAAAACATGTTGAGGGCCGGTGAGATAGCTCAGCGGCGTAAGCGCCTGCCTTGCAAGTGCGAGGGCCCAAGTTCGACTCCCGGATCCCACATACGAAAAAGGGGCCGGTGCTATCGCTCAGCGGCACGGGTGCCTGCTGGCGCGCAAGGTCCTGAGGTCGACACCCCGGTACCCACAAAAAAAAAAAAAAAAACATGTTGAAAGCAGTAACAAAAAGCTAGATGCAAGGATCAAAAATTATACTTGAATACAAAGATTCTGACAGTGAATACCAATAGTTCTGATTTATATCTCTAAATATTAAAAAAAAGTCTAAACAAATTAAGGTCTTTTGATAAAATTTAAGATAAATATTAAAGTACCTATTTGCTGGCCTCCCTCAGAAATCTAGTAATTACCTCATTATTCTTCCTTTCTAAGGAAAAACTATGGTTTATATTTGTAAAAACTGGAAACATCCTGAATGCCCAGTTATTATGGGATGGCTGGATATATTACTATACGCTCTTTTGATAGCAGTTTGTAGCCATAACAGTCATGCTTTAGAGGAATATATAATGATTTGCAGGCATGAAAATAAAAACATAGGAAAATAGAATTCAAATATGCTTATCCAATTTGACATTAGGTTTAATTAAACAACATATATAAATGTTTTATGGCCTTATGTATCGTGCATACTACATGCCATTCCAAACAATTGATTTAATATTTGCTTATAGAGAAATTTCTCAGGTTGAATTAACTTCCATTATTGATACACTAATATTTTTATTAGTGGGAACACCTGCTATAGTTTTGACTTTGAATGATATGCCATTATAATTCCCTAGAGTATATAAATAGCAATTTTGCCTTTACTGTAACAAAATTAAGCAATGCATTAATCTAGGAATTTGTGTTGCAATATCAGCATTTAACATTTGGCCAATTCTGCTGTAACTATGTATGTATCTGTATATGTATATGTATTTGTATATGTACTGTATCTTTATCTGTATATGTATATGTATATGTAGATGTAGATGTAGATGTATCTCTATCTCTATCTCTATCTCTATTCTATCTCTATCTCTATCATCCATATCTATGCCTATATCTTTATCTCTATCTATCTATTGGTACAAACTGAGTAGCAAAGTGAGCAGCAATTTTCATAATAAACGGTAGTAAATTTTTAATAAAAGTAAGATGAATCTTTGTATGTAATAGCTGTTTTCTGCATCAAGATAGTAAGATGTATATGTGCAGTCAATTAGCAGAAACTTCTAAATACAGAATTAACAGTGCTTTTTAGTTTTGCCTAAAGATGTAAGGAAAAACCTGAAAATTTATCTGGCAAAACATGACTGGTCAAGTATAATATCCATCACCTACTCTTTCAAAGTAAAGATATTAATATACACACACAAACACACACACACACACACACGTACACATTCACACCCACATTAATTTAGAAAAAAATGAAATCCTAGTAGCGATGTCGACACCTTGAAGCATGAATTTTGACACACTAGTAATAAGAACTTAGCAGACTTGAGAAAGACGAATGCTACGTATCTGTAATTTTTCCAGTCAAAATCCCAGAGAATCGTAGGAATTAGAGACAGCAGGTATCACTGATAGTAGGGTGTGAGTGGTTCTAAAAAACGGAAGGATTGCTTGAACCTCTGATTGCAAAGCCCTGACATACTCTGATGGCACAGAGGTATACTATGGAGAAGCTAAATCAGAGAAACTCCGACTTTGAAATGCCAGCCAGAGGTGAAAGTAAAAGCACCAAAAATGGTGAGGGATTAAGGAAACACAACATCCCTGGCTGCCATATCCAATTACAACTGTCAGCAGACAGCTAGTTAACACCGTGTGTTTGAGGAGCAGCTCCAACGTGATAAGCGCAGACAGAAAGAGTAAAATATTGCTAAGAAACATAAAAGAAAATACAAAAAATATAAGACAGAACATGAACATATAAAATAAAAATAGGGTGCTATAAAGAATGTTCCCATAAGAGCATCAGGAAATTAAAATATGGTAGCAGGAAAGGTAAAAATCAATAGAAAGATTGGAAGCTAAACTGGAGCAAATATTGCAGAATATGGAACACTAAAGCAAAGTATGCATTTCTCTTTTTTTTATTTTTTTATCTTTTTTACAAATGTGATGCTGCGAAATGTTACTCTCTTAAATATTTTGGGGGAAGTACTGAGAGGAGATATCCTTATCTCTTAATACACTATTATGGTAAAATAGTGATATGTACCATAAACAAAGGAGAGGAAATAGAAATTACTTTTGAAACCAGGAAGACTAAAAAATTTTATAAGAAAAGAAACAATCTAATATCCTACATGTTTTAACCATCATTAAAATGTATATATTGATAATAATACTGTCAAGTGTGAATATAGAATTATAAATGGAAGAATGAGGTAGGAGATACACACTGATTATGAAACTCTGCAAGCTATGTAAGAAAGTCAAAGCCAATCTTATTTCCTCATCTTAGAAGTGATTCATTTCAGGTGCCCATTTTTTGATTGGGTCTTTAAATTTGTAAGGTCTAAATTTTTTTAGTTCTTTACGTAATCTAGATGTTAGTCATTTGTCTGAAAATTATATGGCAAAATTTTTGTACCATTCTGTGTACTATCTCCTCACTTTTTTAGTGGTTTCCTTTGCTGTGGAAAAGCTTTATAATTTGATGTGATCCCATTTGTTGATACTTGGTATTGTTTCTTGAACAACCACGGTTTTATTCACAAAGTCTTGTCCACACCTGTCTTCAAGAGTTTTACCTACTTTGTCTTCCAGCAGATTGAGTGCTTCTGTTTTAATGCTTAGATCTTTGATCCAGTTGATTATAGTTTCATTCATGGTGACAGATATGGTTCTAAATTCAATTTTTGGCATGTGGATAGCCAATTTTCCTACTACCATTTTCCCACTACTATCTTCCCTCAAGCAAAGGGATTTAGTCACTTTGTCAAAGATCACATAACTGAGTACGCCTGGAATTGTTTCTGCAGGTTCCATTCTGTTGCACTGATAAACAAGTGTGTGTGTGGTTGTTTATTTGTTCTGCCAAAACCATGCTGCTTTTATCTCTGTAATTGTGTGGTAGAACTTGAGGTCTGGCATTGTGATGCTCCCTACATTGACCTTGTTTCCCAAAATTGGTTTTGCTAATTAAGGTCTCTTTTGGTTCCCTATAAATTTTAGGATTGTTTCTCCAGTTCTGTAAGAAATGTCACTGGTGTTTTTACTGGGATTAAATCTACATAATAGTTTCAGAAGTATGGCCATTTTGACTATACTCGTTCTGCCTATCCAGGAACAGGGGATATCTTTCCATTTTCTAATATCCTCTTTGATCTCCTTTTTCAGTACTGTAGTTTCCATTGTAGAGCTCTTTCACTCCCTTAGTTATGTTAATTCCTAAATATTTCATTTTTCTTGATGCCACTGTGAAAGATATTGTTTCCCTAATTTCCATCTCGGTGAGCTTGTTATTGGTGTACAGGAAGGTTATTGGTTTTTGAGTGTAGACTTTATATCCTGCTACACTATTAGATTTGGTTATTAATTCTAGGAATCTCTTGATAGAGTTTTTGCGGTCTTCTATATAGGATCATGTCATCTACAAACAATGATAATTATTTGAATTTGAAAATCAAAGACAATGTACGAGGACGAGGTTTGACCCTCAATATCACACACACACACGAAGACGAACACGAAGACAAAGATGAAGAAGAAAGAATTATAAAGAAATGTTACAAATAGTTTATCTGTACATGTAATGTTTATATCTATAATTCATTAATTCATATATATATGTATGCCAAAAACAGCTAAAAGAGTTTAAACTGACTACAATTTGAAAATAATAATAGGGATTAGGAAATACTGGATAGGACACTGCTATTTTTATAGATTAATAGAACTATTTGATTTTAAAACTATGAATGTAAAACTATGAACATAAAACTGATAATATCAGAAGTGAAAATGCAATATAATGAAAAGAAACTTCTAACAGCATGTAATTTAGGTGGTGAGATCAAGAATGAATCTAATTTTCTCATTATACAGTGATACCTCGGTTGCTGAACTCACTTCATTCCAAATTTGTGTTCAAACACCAAAAAGTTTGAGAACTGAACTTTTTTTTCCCACGAGAAATAGTGGAAAACCAACTAATTTGTTTCGAGGCCCCAAAATTACACTTACAAATTCATTTTCCAGGACTTTAACAAATTTCACAATTATTTCTTTCTTTAACCCTATTGTGGTTCTCACAGTTTTTCTCTTAGCTTTACTACTGGTATCACTAACTTTCTTTGGAGCCATGGTTACATTATTTTATGCAAATAGAATGCAAACAAACAACCAAAAAATACACATTGATGAAAGGTTTAAGGGACTATATGTTGTCTGGGAGATAGCAGCGTTTATACTGCAGTGTCGCCTTTTGTGTCCAGGGCAAGATGCAGTGATTGACTAAAACCTTCAGGTTTTTCCATCCAGCAAAGTTATGAACACTGAGCAAATATTTTTTGGAACTTTGCTGTTTGAATAGTGGAAAGTTCAAGCTGGGTCCCATTCCATACCTGAAGTATCACTGTACAATTTTTCTTTGAATTATTAAACTTTTCTTCAGTGAACATGGATTTTATTATAGTCAGATAAAAACAGTGAGAAAAAAACAAGAAAATGACAAATATAATTAAAAACACCTTACCATTATGAATAGATTATGACACTAATGAAGATGAGTAATTTATAAAATAAAGAGCTGAATATTTAACATATTTCATGGGAACTAATATGCATATAAAGGAAATGCTTTGTTTTTTGTCAGATAAGTTAAAACCGTTAATACTTAGACTCTGAAGATGGATTAGATGCTCTGGTAATGGGTTCGACAACTTGCTTCAAAGCAAACTGCTTCATTATATGTTCTCTATACATTTTAAAATACTGAATATTATTCTCACTTCTTCAGCATGAAGCATTTTCTTCTAAGTGAGAACAGATGGTTTCTATTAGTAATTCAGAAGTTTTTTCCCACAAAAACACTGAAATTTTAAGTGGAATTTCTGTGGCTTATTTCATTTTTGGCCATATGTTAAGAGAAATTGTGCTTATTCATAAGAGAAAAGAAGGGATGCTAAGCAAAAACAAGGACAGCAAAAAAGGATTTATTTGACATCTAAAATATATGGCAAAGGGTCTGGTACTATCGTAAGGAAGAATTTTTTCCTCGTGTTGTTCACACAACTTGTGATTGTTATGTGTATACTACTGCCCAGTAGTATGTTAACCACACTCCAGTGAGGAATTATTACTGTCAAATAACATCATTAAATAAATTCCATTCAAATTTTCCAAAATTTGAATGAGTACCCTTGGGAATAAAGAAGGGAAATTGTTACGGGTTCTTAAATTAATTGGAAGTATCGCATAGTTCTTCAAAATTTCAGCTTCTTAAGTTGTGCTCAAAATGCAGTATGCATTCCATAAGCGATTGTTCTTCATAATTAAGGACATAATTACGAATTTATTGATTCATCTAAAATAAGATTTATCTACATTGTTCTCCTCTTTTAAAAAATCCACTAGTAGTTTCAAAATTCTACATTCATTAACCTTGATGTTAGCCATATATTTTGCCACCTCGATTTCTAGTAAATGACTTTCAAATTACCATGTTTAAATAAAATTCTATGTCCTTACAGTTGTCAATGATGCAAAATCTCCAAACATCTCAATAACTGAAGCTAGATTTTTAAAAAGTTCAGAGCAGCTTTATTTTTGTTGCGAAATTCACCTAACTCCCTAATGTGGCATGTGCTCCATACCCTACCAGCTCACTTTTTTATTTTATCCTTTTGTAACAATTTTGACCCTTTTAATAAGATCTTTGCATTCATAGCACTATATGTATTTTTTATGTACTCTGTACAAAAAACAAACCAAAAAAAAAAACAAAAACATATTCTGACGCTTTAAGGGAAATGGTTTTATAATTTAGCCTTTGATACATTTACAAAGGTCTCCTTGTAGTACATAACTTTTCCAAGTAGAAAAATAAAAACAGGCTTCTTCCTCTTTTCTCAGTTTCACCAGTAATTTTAGATACTTTTTATCTAATCAGTTTGGTTCAGTCTAATCTGCATGAAGTTTTGAGTTTTTGATTTTTAATTCTAAAGGATAATGTCCTCATTCTATGGATTTACTAATGCTGGAGGTAGCAATATTATAAATACCATATATTGTACATTTTTCAAATACATATTGTCTTCTTATGAATGTTTTATGTTATATTTTAAATTTTTCCTATAGAAAATTTCAAATAAACATGGAGTGTAGACTGGTAAACCCTGAAGAGCCCATCCATCAGTTCCTTTATTTTTTTATTTTTATTTATTTATTTTTTTTATGTGAGTACCGGCAACCGAACTCAGGACCTCGCACTTGCCAGGCAGGTGCTTGTGTCACTGAGCTGTATCACCTGCCCAGTTTATTTATTTTTAATTAAATTTCTTGGTACAATTTAGATATACATAATGATCACATTCATCATAGGGAATTTGTACCTGTACATGATATATTTTAGTTCCTCTTTTTTCCCCATTCCCCTTGCCTCTCTTTAACCCCTCCTCCCCCCCCTTACTTACAAAGCTTTATTTCCATTTTATACTTTATTTCTCATTTTTTCTCCCCCTCGTTCCTCTTTTCCTTTTGAACAATTACTTCCTTTTTGACAATATATTTTGTATATTTTGGTTCTTATTTATATTTCCACTTTCTCACACCAGAGAGACAATGTGATGTTTACACATTTGTCCAATTTATTTCACTGAAAAGTATGGTCTCTAGGTCCATCCATTTAGCTATAAATGTCTCAAGTTTGTCCTTCTTTATGGGTGAGTAGTAGTCCATTGTACAAAAGAAACATATTTTTTATCCATTCATCGGTTGATGAGCATTTGGGTATTTCCAAGATTTAGCTATTACAAACTGTGGTGCTTTAAACATGGGTGCACATATATTGCTGTTGTATGATGCTTTTAATTCTTTTGGGAAGATACCAAGAAGGGGAACAGCTGGTTCAAATGGAACCTCTAGTCCTAGTTTTTTGAGGAATCTCCACACTGCTTTCTACAGTGGTTCCTATCTGTATTCCTACCAACAGTGGAGAAGGGTTCCTTTCTCCCCACAGCCCCATCAGCATTTTTTATTAGTTGATTTGTTGATAATACCCATTCTTTCTGGAGTGAGATGGAATCTCAGCATTGTTTTAATTTGCATCTCTTGAGTTGTGACAGAAAATTTAAATTTTAGAATTTTAGCAAACTAACTGACAGCTTAATAACATATTGGGACAGAATATGCTCACCCAGCCCGCCACATAGTTAGACGCAGTTAGCCTTGACTGATCACACTAGCAGTGACTCAGAGACGGTCTGACCTGGCTCTGTCTGACTGCACCCAGCTGGGCTGCCTGCACTCCCAAACCCATAACATACCCTGTTTTGCTAGCCTGTTTCAAGGACTTTCTAGTCAAGGACATGCTTGATTTTACTCACCCTCTCCCCTCAGCTCCCTCCCTGAATTCTCCTGCCTTATGATTAACAATCCTCTCTGACTAAACCTGCCCAGAACAAATTTGCCTGACAACGTGTGACTCAGCCTATGTAACCAATTATAAAATAACCTGCTGTCAGCTATGTACTTTCTGCTTACAAAATGTATACAAGTTTTTGCTTTACTCTGAGTCAGGGCTGGTGATTTGGACTTGGTTCCCACCAGCCCACTAGCATAATAAAAGTTGCCTTTCAACTCCTTGGTGCAAAGGGTCTTCCATCTGATTTGGTGTCAGATTTCTGCAACAGAGTGACCAGTGATGTTGAACATTATTCATATATTTATTTGCAGTTTGTGCAGAAGAAGAAATACAAATGACATCTATCAGTTTCAACAAGAGTCAACAGATGGCCAATTCTGCTTCAGTATAAGCCCCCACCACACTAGTCCCCTCTCTTCCTGTACCACGGAATTATTTTGAAGCAAACCTAAGACCTTGTACCATTCCATCAATAAATATTTCACCTTGAACATCTAAGACATAAATTCTTTTGTCTTTAATGAATATTAACCTTGTACCATTTCTTTTTTTTTTTTTTTGTGGGTACCAGGGGGTCGACCTCAGGACCTCGCGCGCCAGGAGGCACCCGTGCCGCTGAGCGATATCACCGGCCCCTTTTTCATATGTGGGATCCGGGAGTCGAACTCGGGCCCTCGCGCTTGCAAGGCAGGCGCTTAAGCCGCTGAGCCATCTCACCGGCCCAACCTTGTACCATTTCATCAATAAATATTTCAACTTGAACACCTAAGACGTAAATTCTTTTGTCTTTAATGAATATTAAAATATCAAATATAAAAGAACAAGTGCAAAAATTCTAAAGCCAGGTAGTTAAGAGAGAGAGATTTTGACCTCTGTAGTTCAAATCTTGCTTTTATATAATTCTGTTTGGACTTGAGATGAAGAAGAATAATTTTAAAGCCTCCATGATGTTTTTATATATGTTATCTCGACCTATATCTTTAGACTTGTGTACTGTTAATTTCTGTTTTTATTCTACCAGTCTGCATCTCAGTCATCTCCTGTCAAGTCCCTTCGCTAAATAAATTATTTTCACACTTGGGCATGACTCTATTGTTTTAGTTATTCATGACTTTCTTTAAGGCAGTGATTCTCTTTTTGAGGAATACCTCCTAGAGGTTGGGAAAGAAACTCCTAGAGAACAGGGACTGAATATTATTTACCTGGATTCTATCAAAGCCCAGATAAATACCTGATTTATTTTTTTAAAAAGTCCTTCATACTCCTTAACTAAAAGTCTGGGTAGAACATAAATTTCTCTCTTTACTAGTTTGATTCCCAAAGTGAGCTGAAAAAGTATAAGTGGTTTTATATCTCACTTCACTATTAACAACTCAATAACTGTCATAATAATTCTGGGAGGGTGAGTAATCTACTTCAACTGCAAATACTGAATTAGCCATGATTTTGTTTCACCCCTTCCTTAGTGATTTTTAGAATTGTTCTCATTACTGTCACAAAAAAATACAGGCCTACTGTTAAAAATGGAAATCTGCAAACAGATTCTGTAATGTAAAACACCTTGGCATATTTTGTGAAAATACAGTATATTATAACCGGAGATACAGACATTTGACATTTTTTTTGTTTTATTTTAAAGAGATCTATTAATTTTAAAAAAATTGTCATTGTACTTTATTTTGGCACTATTACAGAACACTTCCTTTAAAATTTTCAGAAAATGAGAAAATCACAATGCATGTTCTTGTTAGTAAGACTGATTTTTCATAAAAAAAAAAAGGAAGAGAATATTTTTTGACCAGGGGATTACAAAATCTTCTTTAAAACAAAAAGAGGCATTATTGGTCTTTCCGTTCTTATTTTTATTTTTCTTACTTTTTAAGGGGAGTGAAATTAAAAGAGAATTAAGAGTTAAACCTCTGAGTATTTTCTTCTCCTAAATAATGTTCAGTTTTTAGTGATTCAGGAATCCCTCAATTTTCTCATTTTGGATATATATCTTCCACCAAATCTTATTTGTCAAAACAGCAAAAGTTATTTGAAAGATTTCAGACACTAAGAATGATTTCTTTATTTAATTTTTTTTTTTTTTTTTGAGATAGGGTCTTGCTATGTAGCTCAGGCTGGCTTGGAACTCACTATGTAGTCCAGGGTGGCCTCAAAGTCAAGCCAATCCTCCTGCCTCAGCCTCCTGAGTGCTGGGATTATAGGCATGTGCCACCACACTTGGCAAGAATGATTTTCACTTCAATAAAAATTCTCACCTTACCCATATCCCATTTATGTAAAGCTCATACTGTGTGATGATTCTGCTTCTGGCAGGAATGTCTGGGTTGGCTTGAGTCACGAAAGTGCCGTAATTTTTTGAAGACCATTTGACTACGATAATAACAGCCATCACATTTCCCACATTATCCGCCTGAAATAATCTTCAATTCACTCACAACTTTTGCTGTTTTAGTAACTTAAGAGTTTGAACCAATTTTAGAAAGTCAAATACCAAAGACATTGTTACCTCTTTGTTCAAAAAGTATAGATATTTTTTATAGCATGTCCTGTAATATAACATTGAGTTGAATTTATTATATACTATCCTCTCTCGTTCTGAAGGCCACAGGGTGCTTTGTACAAAATTGCTTTCATAAGGTTATTTTACTCTGTCAACCACTGTTCTTGACCAATTTGTAAGTCATTTATATTTAAACTAATAGTTCATTATTATAAGTTTTTTATTGCCTAATTTTTCTGTTTTCAGTAGTTTTGCAATCTGAGGAATTTGAAGTCATCTCACTAAAATGATTGCCATTGACAAATTTCTTGCTATATATGTAAACGTTTTCTAGGTTTTTCTCAGCAGGAATGGCATTACCTTTGAGAATTGATATTTTAGACCCAAAGGAATATTCCACAAATTTCGAGTGAAAACAGATACTCACTGGCAAGGTTAAAAATAGTTTGCTGCTGGGCCAGTGAGATGGCTCAGCGGTGTAAGCGCCTGCCTGGCAAGCACTAGCGCCCAAGTTTGACTCCCGGAACCCACATACGATAAAAGGGCCGGTGATATCGCTCAGCGGCACGGGCGCCTGCTGGTGCGCGAGGTCCTGAGGTCGACCCCCGGAACCACCCCCTCAAAAAAAAAGTTTGCTGTAGGGAATGTTGTGAAATTTTCATAAACTTTCCTGCTGAATTCTGTTTGTAGAAATTCTGCGTCCATTCTAATGAAAATGACATTTTTCACTACTAAAATTCTGTTTTTATTAATATTGACAGGAAATTGTATGAATTTAATGTCTTTTTCCACTCCTCAAATTATTCCATTCTTCATTTTTCATAATTTATAACCTAATCCAGTTGTCCTCAAAGTCAACGGAATTTAATGCTTTCTCTCTCTCTCTCTCTCTCTCTCTCTCTCTCTCTCTCTCTCTCTCCAGATTTAAAACACTAGAAACTGAACTCAGGGCCTCATGAATGCTAGGCAAGTACTCTGTCTACTGCAGACCCATCTCTCCCCATTTTTAATTACTTTGTATTATTATCCCTCTTGTTATTGTCTTTCCATCCCAAGATATCCCTTTAAATACAAGTTATATATTTTAAGTACTTTTTCTATAATGTATATAGCAATCTAAATAAACCTCTAAGCTAGTATAATCATACAAATAAAAACTGTGGATAATTTTGCCCCTTGCTTTATCATCTCTGATTTTCTCACTCAATATATATCGTTTATGAAGAAAGTCACGTGGACTAAATTTATTCTTTTTAATAGCTGATTAATATATATGGTGTCTATGACATACAGTATTAAGTTTCTTAATGATTAACATCACCTTGCTTCTCCTTTTTTCTATTCCAAATATACTAAAGTAACCTTTTCTATGTTGTTGCTTTATTCCTGTCAGATGGAGTTATATTCAAGTTTTTAACACACTATTCAGGAATGCAGGCTAGAAGAGGAGTAGTGGGTAATTATCAGAGGGGAATTAGCACAGAACTATCTGCATTGCTCACTCATGGAATTTAATGCAGTGGACAAATTTTAAACTATATTCATGGACCCACAGTCTCGCAATACTGGTAATTTAACTCCATTTTCTATATGTCTTTAATGCTGTAGCTGTACTTTTCCACAATGGAAGTGGAGAAATTTACTTTTTTTCCTTTTCATTTCATAATTTCTTGCATCTTTATTAATGTTATCCTGAACCAAAGTACAAATGAATCATTGCAGTGAAAAACATTCAGAATACACTTATGAAAGCAACTGACTTGTTAATATGTATTCATAATTTTTAATTTCTTAATAAAGATTAATAGGTAATTCCAATATTTTCTGTACAAGACTCGAGTATGAATTGACTAAATTTATTTTAGCCTATAATAATGAGAAGGCACAGAGGAAGTGTGTTTCAGAGGTAACAAAAACCAGGTGACAAATAGCAGCAGTGATATAGTTAGCAGTACAATACTGACAATAACACACTGCTTGTCTGTTCTAAATGTGTTCAAATAAGAATAAAAACATTAAGCTGGAAAAGTGAAAATGTGTAAAAACAAAAAGACAAGGCAAAATAGTAATGAGAAATATCAACAAATTTGGAGTGATGGGTAAAACCTTAACAAAATAGAAGAAATTAAAATTAAAAATGAGCATAGGTAGGAGTAGAAACAAGAAGTGAACTGTTCACTCTGAGAAACCTATGAGACCCCCTTAGGAATGGGGCCTCTGTTTTCAAAGAATTAAGTAACAAACAAAACACCAAACTCTGGGGCCGGTGACATAGCTCAGTGGCACAAGCACCTGCTGGGCAAGCGCAACGTCCTGAGTTCGACCCCCTGTACCCACATAAAAAACAAGAACAAAAACACCGAACTCTGAAAACAAAACATTCTAAATCTCCAAGTCCATTCCGTCTCATTGCCCTCTACCTAAAGTTGACTGCTGACCCAGGTACAACACCAGAGAATTTTTCTACAGATAATTTAATTGGATTGAGTTTAGACCTCAAGATTTTGCCACTTGAGATTCCCTATGAAAAAGGCCGGAGGGGCCGGTGAGATGGCTCAGTGGCATAAGCGCCTGCCTTGCAAGCGCGAGGGCCCGAGTTCGACTCCCGGATCCCACATATGGAAAAGGGGCCGGTGATATCGCTCAGCGGCACGGGCGCCTGTTGGCGCGCGAGGTCCTGAGGTCGACCCCCCGGTACCCACAAAAAAAAAAAAAAAAAAAAAAAAAAAAAAAAAAAAAAGGCCGGAGCACCTTACATGAAACATATACCAAGTTTTAATCAAGTTTTAAATAATTCTCACTTAAAAGTGAAGATAGGCCAAGATAACAAATAATTGAAAAAATGCCTCAATTGCAAGAGGAAAAAAAAATGACAAAAAAGAAGCTATAGAAAATGGGAAATAAACCTTTTAAAAATATAATTAAAGGTATATTTACATGGGTAAAATCAACAAATATTAAAAAAAGAATAATCAGAGAACTAGAAAACAATATGGAAGTCAAACAAAGCAATAAAACTTGCAATTGAAAATGAAAGAATTTAAATATAAATTTATAAAAATGTTTATAAAATAAGAGAAAAGGAGATAAGTATCAGGAAAATTAATAGAAATTTTATCAGAAAAATATACTTGAAGCTTCAGTGAGTGAAATGTAATACATGGAAGATATAACATAAAAACTTACAAATTTAAATAACATAATAGTCGTGTGGAAAAAACTTACTAAAGGTACAGTGTAGTGAACAAAACTGCAAGCGCGGCATATGAAGAACAAGCTTAGAACAAAAGAATAAACTTCTGTCTCTCTCTTCTGAAGAGAGAAAGAAAAATATACTAAGGTGCAAGGTTAGACACTAAGGCTTCAGAACTTCCTAACATCATCAGTAGAGCACTGCTTTTAAAGTTAGAGTTCTGGGGCCGGTGAGATGGCTCAGCGGCGTAAGCGCCTGCCTTGCAAGCGCGAGGGCCCGAGTTCGACTCCCGGATCCCACATACGAAAAAGGGGCCGGTGATATCGCTCAGCGGCACGGGCGCCTGTTGGCGCGCGAGGTCCTGAGGTCGACCCCCCGGTACCCACAAAAAAAAAATAAATAAAGTTAGAGTTCTGTCATTTACTATGCATTTATAATGCTTTTTAAATATTGTATTTTACGGTTTTTGATTGTCCAGATTGTTACCCTACTGAGATTTCAAATTTCTTCTTTGGTGTCTTAGCCTAAGCTGAATCTATATACTGTATGCACTCTATACTTACAGCATTGAATATTCTGTTTTATGTGGCCCATGTCAATGATTATATGAACACTGAACCCAAAACTTGTGGTTTCCCTGTTTTATAGTATTTCCTGAGGGTCAGGGTGAATTTGTTACCTGTTAAAAATTAACAAATAGTAATATAGTTCAAAAACCAGGCTGGCAGCACATTACTGAAAACAAACCTTAGGCACTTTCCACTCCATTAACCATAATCAAAAGGAACCATTATTCAGCAGAGAACAACATGCTGAAAAAATAGATTAAAGTTACAATGCTTAGGTAAACAGGATGGCATCGTTCTATATATCTAAATTGCTGAACACAGATCTACTCATAAAGAATTTATTAGATGACTTGTTCAGTCAAGTAGGATCTTCAAGTGAAAATGGACCCATTATTCCAACATATTTCATGATCACTGAAAACAGATTTATGACATATAAAGAATCCTTTATTAAACAGGTTTTCAGTTCACTAAAACACAGATTTACAGTTCTAAAACTACACATTGTCTAACATGCTTTCAGTGCACTGAAATGGATTTACTACTCAAAAACAGCCCATTATCTAACATGTTTCCAGTTCACTGGAAACAGATTTATAACTCATACATAGCCCATTATCTAACATAGTTCCAGCTCACTGAATATTGATTTAGTATTCATAAACAGCCCGTTATCTGACAAATTTTCAGCTCACTGAACAGATTTGCAAATCATAAATAACCTGTTATCTACCACATTTCCAACTCACTGCAAGTAGATTTACAGAGTATAAACAACCCATTATCTCACATGTTCCAGTTCACGGAAGACTGATACTGAACTCACAAAGAACCCCAAGAAGCCAAGGTTCCACTCTGGGCAAGAAATGAATGAATGAATGAATGCTCCATTACGTAAACTATTTGACACCAATATACTATCTTATATCAATCTTATTTTCCAACTTCATACATATATATATGTTTGTGTGTGTGCACAATGATAAACTAAAGGTATGATAAACCTTTTCCTGTTAGACTTTTTCAACATTTCTCTGTTAATTTATGCAAAACCAATTTGTGAGATAATATTATTAAAATGATTATTGTTTATAAGTAGGTTGTGTTTTATATCCTTATTTTTGAATATTGTTTAATTCTTACTCTATTGTAGTAGAGTTATTAAGACACAGTGACTGCTTTCAATTATTAACACAACAATTTCCATTATAAAATCTTTAAACAAATACACAGTATAGATAATCACATAAAATTTGTTTTGAATATATAATAAATTTGTGAGCTATAGCTATAGCTTAGCAGTGGAGTGCTTGCCTTGCATGCATGAGGCCCTGGGTTTGGTCTCTAGTACCATATTAAAAAAATCATGTGTAAGTGTACAAATACCCAGTGATGAGTATATTCGTTATGTGTCACAAACATATACCAATGAAAAATTTAAAGAAAAGAGCATATAATAAATTTGATATGTTTATCTTTACTGGGATTTAATTATATTTATGTTTTCAGTGTGAAAAACCATATCTTAACTCCAAAGTATCCAGAATCCAAACGTTATTTAAATCCTTACATTTCAGCTTATCATTACTACTTTATTCAGTGTTTCCACTAACTCAAATTAGTGAAACCACTATGAAAAATGCTTCATTTAAGTAGTATGGGTTTAAATATCAAATGTGCAGTGCTGCATCCTTTGATAACCCCTATTAAATTATGAATGTTATGTTAATTATAAAACTTTTTCTTATGTAAATTTTCAAATGAGAACAAAAACAAAAAGTCCCATTAACTCTTTGTGGCCATTCATGTTTCAATTAACATTAATGTATGGCCAATTTTGCCTCATCTATTCAAATTCCAACCTCACACAGTATTCCACTAGATTACTTTGAAATAAATTCCAGACAACTTATCAATTCATAAGTAAGTATTTAACCTTGTACTGGTAAGATATAAAGAATCTTTTATTTTTAATATATTCACAATAACATCATACAAAATTTAAATAATCCATTCACGTATATCATTTAATTTCCACCTTTCTGATGCTCTTATATATTTCTCTAAATAGATGCCAAAACATATACATGTAATATCGATAAGTAATTGTTGCCTATTTATATATCCATCTCTCTTATCTCCTCCTCTCCCTGTTTCCATTACTGCCCTACAATTCACCCACACTTGTTGAACAGAAGAATTATTCAATTCGAGTATTCTAAAATGTTATGTAAAATGACATGACCATGGCATTTTCAAAGCAGGAGTATTTAGTCTCTTTTCCCGTTCTCATGTTATTATTGTCATTATTTTCATTACTCTTCTTCCCACTACATTAGGGGATCAAGCCTTATTATTTTTCCTTCATGAAAGACAACATCATTTGGAGTATATTTAATAACACAAAATGCTAAAAGTATTCCTTTCAGTCTTTTATTTAAATAAGAAAAATTGATTTATAGTTTAAGCAGCCACTATTGAGAGATAGACAACCAAATTTGAAGTTTGTTCAGTAACATAATATTGCTCTTCATCTCTATGCCTAAGCTAGAAAAACTACATTATTAAATTCAAAATCTATAAGCTTTTGATATATTTCCTTAATAATCAAATGTCACATCACTCTAATTCTTTTAAATAAACAAAGAAACATTAGGAAAATTAATTCTGATGTCTAGAATACCTTTTCTTTAAATGAGATAGTAACATGTAACAGTATAATGTTATCATTTCATTTCATCATAATTCCCATACAGCAAATGCAAATCTCAAAAACAACTTCTTTTAAAATTGAACCACCAGGGCTGGTGAGATGGCTCAGCAGCGTACGCGCCTGCCTGGCAAGCACGAGGTCCTGAGTTTGACTCCCGGAACCCACATACGAAAAAAGGGCCAGTGATATCGCTCAGCGGCACAGGTGCCTGCTGGCGCACGAGGTCCTGAGGTTGACCCCTGGTACCCACAAAAAAAAAAAAAAATAAATAAAATAAATAAAATAAAATAAAATAAAATAGAACCACCAAATCAAGGATGACCACTGGATAAGAATCAGTATTTTTCTTTTTTGCTACAACAATGAAAGAGCTTCACAATGTACCACATTAATCACTTCAACCACTATTTTCTACATGAGAATAGCAGAGAAGTTTGTTTACATTCATTTTTCTAAGAGAAGGTCATGCTATGACATAGTCTGACAATGATGAAATGAAAATGCTTCATTTGAACATTATTTTTATTCATGAAAAATTGAACTAAGTTGTCAAATATTTCCTTCTCCCTTGACACTTAAAGTTATATGAAAATGTAGTAACTGAAGATACATTCATATTTAATCATTTCAGAAGGAACTCTATGTCAAAGAAAAATAGTTTTAGAATTCACATCAGAGAACAGATTCAAATATAGACCTGATGTCTAGAATTTTTCTCCAACAGAGACTGTAAAGAAATAAGCAGAGAACCATAGTAATTATAAAAATGACAATATTCAACTATGGATTCATCAGTGGGTGAATACAGTATGGATTCACTGATGGGTACAGCACCCCCATGAGCCAATCACCTTCTAACAGCTCCATCTCTGAACACGTGAGACTTTTAGGGGACATGCTAAATCTGAACCATAACATCTTCAACTAGAGTAATGAAATTATATTTTTAATAAATATATGTGTCAATGATATTCTCATTTTCCCATTGTATACCCAACAGCTATTTGGGCCTGTTTTTACTAAAGACACATCGGAAATGTGCTCACTACTGCAAAGTCTTATAGGAACTAAACAGAAATGCATTTTCATTTTTAAGGCCATATGTGAGCAACACTGATCAAACAACCTTCCCTGCAGGTTGTATACATGCGATGGCAAATTCCCTGCTAAGCAAGGAAACTGTGTGCAATGTAGAGTATGTAAAAGATATTCTGAATTTCATAGGTTACTGGTTATTCTCTTTTTAATATTATTTTTAATAATATTTTCAAAATTTTTCTGGATAATATTCTATAATGTATGAGTTTTCCACTATCCTGGCTGCTAGTAGTGGGAACTGTAATTTTATTTTTCTTAAATTTTGGAGAGTCCCACTTTTATACTATCCTTCTCAACCTCATTCATTCTCAAGGATTAGTTACAAAGTAAAAATCTTTTAGTATCACTTATGTATTACACACACAAACACATAGATACATAAATACATAAATAAATAAATAAATAAATAAATAAATAAATAAATAAATTTCCTCAAAATATCGGGACAAGTAGGGGGAGTCTGCACTTTTGAAGAGATGTCTATGGATAAAATCTTCATTGTGTTAACTCATGACACATACTGAAACTGCTCTCTTTCACATAGTTCAGTTATAAACCAAGTAGTGGATCCTACAAACAAATGAAATGTGACTTAGCATAGAACATATGTTTTGCTGTAATTTTTGTTATTACCTAAAAGACGACAATATTTACATATCAATTTCATGAACAGCAGTTGTAAAATTCAATTAAGCATCCAAAAGCATCAACAAAAAAAAAACATTTCCATGGATTACCTTTAAAAAATAAAATATACATTATTTCAAAATTTTGGCTATAAAAAGTTTTCCTAAAAAGTTGAATATTTCTATCAGTTTATTAGGTATCTTATAGGTATCTTGACAAGGATGTTGGTTATGAGATACTGAAACAAAAATAAATGAATTAAAACACCAAATAAATAAATACTTCAAGTTTTGCTCAGCCACGAAGCCACAAATAAAGCTCTAATGCACAAACTTCCAACTATTTTCCCTTGAATTTGCTACATCAAACCACATTTCCTAAAAGCACATGCACATAAGGCAGACCATATTTATTATTATATTTTCAACAAAAATTTGGGTTCTAAGCAACTGGTATGTTTAAAGTGATGAAATACATAGGGGCAAGTTTCCAGGACATACGGTGGCTTGCCATTCTGTGATCCTATTTGATGGAACGAATAATGCTGCTGTGCTTGCTGTTATCACCATGCCAGGGATAGGGTAGGCAGTGATTAAATATTAATTACATAAATGCATGAAAAATTCTTTGCAGATAATTAAGTAAAAAACTTGAGAAGTTACCTAGTTTTAGCTATGATTATGCGATCATTGATGTTAACCTTCACATATATTCTTCAGATATCATCCACTCTGTAATACAAGGCAATAGAGTTGTTTTCATATACCCCAAAGAAAACAAATGTCTACCTGAAGAGCAATTCATATATGAGTGTTTGCCTTGGTTTGCTAAGGCTTCAAGCTAGAATGACTTCCAATATGTTTACTCTCCTCCTTGCATACCTTGCATAACATTACTAGATTTATTTTAAAATTATGTTACTTCTCCATATAATTTCTCTACTGGATCGAATGTAGTACCTTAAGTCTGCTGGAACTATTTGAAAAGCTCATGGGCTTTGTTCGAATACCTTTCAGAACCATATGCTCTCTTTCCTTCTACCCTGTAACTTTTTTCCAAATACAAAGATCTTTTCAATCTTTTAACACACTGAATTCAGTTCTAAGTTTATGTCTTTGTCTGACTTTCAGAACTAAAAGTAATTACTCCGTTCTCTCAGAGCACATGCTTTGTAGTGCACTTAGGACATTAATTACATTATAGTCATTTATGAGCTCATCTTATTTTCTCCTACTATATAATACAAAAGTAAAGACAAGAAATACAGTGTGTTTATTTTGGAGTGTCCTTATAAGGAAGGACAATGCTAAATAAATAAGGAATAAATAAGGAATTTTTCCCAAAGAGTAGGAATTCACAAGATTTTTAATGCCTTTTGAAATGTGAAAACTGAATAATAAAATCAGATTTCTTATGGCCTAGAATATTAGAATACTTATACACAAAGCGTATATGTATCTATTATGTATTTTTCTTATTTAAAATAATTTTTGAAATGATATATGAATTTAAGGCAGCAAAATCAGAAGAAATTTGGTATTGGAGACTTATAGATTTCTTTTTTGTAACATGACTCATACTGGATTATTGACATTATATTAGGCTCCTTAGTCAGTCACAGTATATACCAATTTTTACCAATTTTATAGCAGTAAACTGTTTGCTATTCTGAAATTGCTATTGTTCACATAGACATCTTCCTTCAAAATGTGTTTTACAGTTTAAACAAAATATAACTTTTCGTGCCGGTGAGATGGCTCAGCGGCGTGAGCGCCTGCCTTGCAAGTGCGAGGGCCCGAGTTCGACTCCCGGAACCCACATACGAAAAAGGGGCTGGTGATATCGCTCAGCGGCACGGGTGCCTGTTGGCGAGCGAGGTCCTGAGGTCGACCCCCCGGTACCCACAAAAAAAAAATATATATATATATAACTTTTCTTCATGCATTTTTCAAAGTTGTTTACAAATCTCTCTCAGAATTTTAAAGGTGTTCATTTATTTGCTATGAAATATTTATCTGGCCATTGTGTGATTTAGAAATAAAGATAAAGAAGTTTTGAAAAACTTGGGCAAATAGCAAATGTTATAAAGAGGTCTATGAAACAGACCAATACATATATGTGAAATGAGAAAAATGAATAATCTAGTTATGTTCTCTGGCAAAAGTAAAATCCAGAATTGAAAATTTACATGATATATATGTGGATCTGCGGATTCCACTCATGGAGGGAAATGGGAAATTGGGATAGAATGGCAGACTGCTCTGAACAGCTTTGAATGGCATGTAAGGAGCTTTCTTTGGCTCAGGGTTTTGGCCCTGAGGGTTCAAAAAATCTGGAATTGGAATGTTGTCGCAGGGTATTATGCAGAGAACATAACTGATTATCAGGTCAACTGCATCTCAGTGTTTGCTTTGTCATTCACAAATCATGGATATTGCAGTGCTAATTTGTTTCTTCATTAATAAATATTAGTATCTGTTGTATGCCTCATTTTGATCTAAGAAATTATTAAATGAGACAGAAAGGATGATTCCATTAACAAGGAGGCACTATTTTTTTTACACAAGTCACTGTCATGTTAATAATTGAACAATATCAAATAGAAGGAAGAATGCTTAGGAGGAAGTGTCAATATTTCTAGAAATAAGTAATGAGAAACTATGAGTATTTGAAAAGGAAAGAAACAGAAGTATCAGTGGAACATGACATTAAGTGAAAGGTGCAAAAGAAATTATGTTCCAGGATTATATTCTAATTTTTTATCTCACATTCAACATCTAATCATTAAGCACCTACTGTAGTCTAGGTATGCTGGAGATAAAGAAATATATATTGACTTAAACTGACAATTTTTAATACAGAATAAATCTTTTTTTTCCCGATGTTGCATGGGATTTTTCATATTATCTTTGGTTATAGGGTTATCAAACAAGCTTAGGAAAAGTTGTATGAGAATTAAGAAATTTTTAGCCTTAGAACTGTTTAGATGATTTCAAATTGTCCATGTCCTATAAAATATATCACTCATATACACAATATCACACATCTATTAATTCATACCATTGCCATAGTTTTTGTGACTTGGTTAGTATTTACTAATCAGAAAATGTAAGATTTTGCATTTAGACATTGTAAGAAATCTTACCATGAATTAATGTTAGAAGTAAAGGATTGAGCTTATTTAATATTGAAGAGATTACCTCTGAATTTGATTCTGAGCTCAAAACTTGACAAGTGGCATTGATTTCGGCAAACTTCTCTAAGAATATTTCCTTATGAGAATTAATGTCACATTAAGACAGTAAATATTTAAATAAGTTATAACAGAGTTAAGAAAATAATAAATGTTAAATTCATATTAGATATATCTAAAAAGACTTCAACTTGATTACATACATTTATATTCATTGTCTTTTGAAACGTCACTAAAAACATTACTGAGATTATATTAAGGGGACTTTTAAAAAATGTAATATGCCCAATGCACAAAACATTTGAAAAATATATAAATGATGGAATGTAGATAGACAGCCAGCCAAATATTTGCTGTTAACTTGATAATTGTATGATTGAACAACTACAATGGTAAGCTAGAGATGAGGATACTCAATTCTCCAAACCTGGTAAATGATAACAACAGATGCTTGAAGGTAAAGATGGTGAGAAAAATGGAATAATTTGTGAAATTTGGTCTCAATAAAATATTTGATCTTTTAATTGAGAAAACAAAACTACAATTAATGATGACAGCAGCATCCTTAAAGTAAGGGGATTACTTGAAATTTGATACTGAATATTGAAATACATCCCATCTCTCCAATTGCCTCTCCAACAGTGACAACTAGAATTGCATCTTCCACACAGTGACTAGTAGAGTTTAACCAGGGAACTCCTACTAGCCTAAAAATATAGTCTAGAGACAGTGACATTGGAATTTCCCTGAATATACAATTATTCAACCAGATCGCTCATACGTGAACAAACATCCTCTCACACTCTGCCTACTTGACATATCTACTGAGTGTCTAATCAACTGGTTAGTACCCCAGCCTTAAATACAGGAAACACAGCTTCAGACATATGAAGAAAATCTTCAAAAGAAAGTAAATAATTCAAATACAGAAAATAAAAGCCATCTAAGACCAAGAAACTTTATATGTGGATAAACATTGGTCGGAAAGTCATTGCCTACGCCTATGTATTCAAGAGTTGTACCTATTTTATTTTCCAGTAGATTGTGTTTCTGTTGTAACATTTAAACCTCTGATTCATTTTGATTTAATTTAGTACCTAGTAAGATATATAGGTCTAGATTAAATCTTCTGCATGTGGATATACAATTTTCCCAGTACCATTTATTAAAGAGGCTATCTTCCTCCAGTGTATGTTTTTGGCTCCTTTGTCAAAGACCAAATAGCTGTTTATGGCTGCAGTTATTTCTGCTTCTTTTATTCTGTTCCACTGATCCACATGCCTGTTTCTATGCCAGTAGCATGCTGTTTTAATCACTGTAGTTTTATAATATAACTTCAAGCCTGGAATTGTGATGACACCTGCTTCGCTTTTATTAACTAGGTTTACTCTTGCTATTCTGGGTCTCTTATGATTCCATGGAAATTTTAGGATTGTTCTCTCTAACTCCATGAGAAATGATGTTGGTATTTTGTTTGAGATTGTGTATGTATTAATTGATTTCATTTATACTACTAGTTTATCTTACTTTGTTGAAAAGAAAGATCTATCTTATTGTCTGTTTCTTTTTTCTAAGAATATTTTTGGTTTGTGTTTTGTACTCCAAATAACTACTTTAAAGATAATGATACACAGTGTAAAAACTATTGCTATTCTGCTATTATTTGATTATTAAATATTGTTTTATTTTTTATAAGATAAAATAATTTAAAAATTATTCATAGAAATCACTGGTTGTATTCTCAAATAATTGCTTTTTAGCCTGTTGGTTAAGATCAAGTGTTGCTTATTCTTAGAGAGCTAGAACTGTTGTATGTCTGAAATTTAAAAAGAACATTAAAAAAACAAGGTTTCATGAAAATTAGGGGGAAAATGCAATAGAAATGAAGAATCAAAGAATGGAGCTAGAAAATCAAGTTGAAAAAGTAAAAAAAAAAAAGGATCAGACACCTTTCTCTAGCAACGATAGAGAATAAATCTATATCAGAGCTCATCCATAAAATTTCCAAAAAAAGATATAAATAGCAAAGATGAATCAATTCTCATGGATGATAGGATAAGATTCCTTCAAAAAATTCTAGAATATTTGATACAGCTGAAAATCCTGGATTTTTAATTTTAATTTTATAACCAGCCAAACTATCTAGTAAAATATGACCAATTAAAATATGTTCATATATGTATAGTCTCAATAATTTAATTTAGGAAACTTCACAAAATCAGGGTATAGAGTCAATAAAATTGGGCATGACATTTAGAATATTTAAGAGACATGCAATACAAATGCAAATATCCTTTCTTTTTTTTTTTTTTTTTTGGTACCAGGAATAGAACTCAGGACCTTGCACTAGACAGGCAGGCATTGTGCCACTGAGCTATATTCCCGGCCTTTTTCCTGATGTTTATTTAATTTGTGGTCCCATATATATATCTCACATATATATTAGGAGCATTATTATATATTATATATATATTTGTTATTCTGTTTAAGACATTTCTCTCTGCTCATAAGGACTGTAAGACATAAAATACAACACAGGAAAAAAATGAATCAAACTAACGTACCATATATTTATTGTAAACCTATTATGTTTCAAACACTATTGTAAACAGTAGGGATACAGCAAACAATATCTTAATTATACATTTTTTGTTTTGTTTTTAGGTTTTTGGTGCTGGCTATTGAGCCCAAGCCTCTATCGTGGTAGGTAAGTACATTGTCACTGAACTATACTCTCAGCCCTGTGTTTTTCTAAATCGTGGTTTTTAAATCAAAATATCAATGTCTTGAAATCAACAAAACCATAATTGCAATTTGTTTCTGATGACTAGAATACAGTCATCCAAGAAATACTGCCTTCTCTTAGAGAAGAAAAGAAACCTTATAGAGAGTAAAAGTGTTTATGGAAGATTAGACTGAAATCCATATGGAGAGCTAGGTGCAATCAACAAAATCATGTCACAGGCATCAAAAGAGGCACACATTTTCAGATGTAGAGAGTGGTAACAATTTCAAGTGAAATAAAGTAATTCTTTTGCCAGGTAGTCATCGGTATCTGTTATTAGAGCAATGAGGGAGTGCATGACAAATCACCATGGCTTAAGAATTAAAAAGCATCCTTGGGTATACATTTCTTATTAAAAAACGTTGATAGTAAAGCCAGGAACAGGACCACATGCCTGTAATTCTAGTCTTCTGGGAAGCTGAGATAAGAGAATGACAAGTTTGAATTCAGCCTGGACACAAAGATGGTAAGAGGGAAGATGGGAACAGAAAAAGAGAGAGATTTTGTTTGTGTCTTATTTTTAGTATGAAAAAGGAGAGCTTAAAGGCTTCTGAGGAGAGTTACTGGACAGAGAGAAACCAAATATGTAAAACAAAGTACAGAAAATAGGGGGGATAAGGAGGCCATAGTCTCAGCAGCATAAGTATAAGGTTTATATTTGAAAGGATACAATCTCAAAAGAAACCATGTAAGAAGATGAAAATGGATATATACAAAGGTAATATTATTATTAATTTAACATGAAAATATGACATATAGTATAATGACATATATGCATATATGTATATTATACATGTATGTATTTTGTGTATATGTAACATACAAATTATGTACATTTATGCCATAAGTATTTGCAAATCATACATGTATCAAAATGTGTACACACAGGAGGTTTGGGTGGCACTATTCTAAGAACTTCATATGTTGTGATAGATACTATAATTATCCCTTTTTTATAGATGAAGAAGCTAAATATATAGAGCTCAATTGCAGAAATCACACAATTATTAGGAAGCAGAGCCATAATTGAAACACAGGAAATTACTTTAGAGTCCAGATTCATTTTTTGTTTGTTTGTTTGTTTTTGGTGGGTACTGAGGGTTAAACTCAGGACCTCGTGTGCCAGCAGGCGCCTGTGCCGCTGAGCGATATCACCGGCCCTTTTTTCGTATGTGGGTACCGGGAGTCAAACTCAGGACCTCGCACGTGACAGGCAGGTGCTTATGCCGCTGAGCCATCTCACCGGCCACTAGAGTCCAGATTCTTAAGCATACCACATCTCAATGAACCCAACTACTTCTGATAGTGGAAATGATGTAACCTGGGGAAATTCGTGGGACACATCTATTTTTTTGTCTGTAAGATGAGGAGAAAAGATATTTACTGAGAATAATGGGGACAGATATGGATAGTTTTAAAATGATGGTGAAGAAAAATATAGAATCATCATTAGAGCTGTATGTTTGTGTTTGCTCTCATAAAATACCTTCCTTTTACAATAAAAAAGTAGTAAAATTTATGTGGAATTTTAGTAGATAGTAGAAAGATTAGTGTTCCCAAATTTCCTACTTGAGTTGTATTCACTTCTAGACAAGAAGTGTCTAGAAATTCTATGACATTTCTAGAATTAGTATGGATCTTAATGCATCAAAAGCTCAGAACATAGCATACAGACTAGATAAGACATTCATTTGTTTTTCTTCTTAAGAAAGAATTAGAGGTATTCTACATACTATATATCTCTACTTACATAATTTCTTCTGAAACTAATCCACTAATCCTTCCTTTGAATACTCAGAAAGCAGCATAAATAAACAACATGTACTGGTGCTTAAATACTAGAAATTTATTTTCTCACATTCAGGAGGCTAGAGGTCTAAGATCACGTGGCTGGCGAGGTTGGCAGCTTCTGAAGTCTTTCCCCTTGGCCTGTACATGGTTGCCTTATTGTGTCTGCACATGGTCATCCCTCTGTCTGTGTTACCTGAATCCTAATCTACACCTTTTTATAAGGACTCCAGTCATATTGGATTCAGATCCATCCAGGAGCTCATTTTACCTTCCATTTTTATAGGTCCTATATCTAAATACAGTCATATGTCAAGGTACTGGGGTGTAGGATTTCAGGATATGGATTTAAGAGTGAGGCACACAATTCATCCCTAAACAAACATCATGAAATATAAACTTATTTTTTTTTAATCTGTTCTTTAAGAACAAGAGTGGAACCTCAAGAACTCTTTGAACAACTTCAGGATTTTGATTCTCCTTTTCCTTTGCATCTTTAGCATTCTGAAATTAAAAATAAACTAATAAGGATATACTGTTTTTCACAAGTAATTAGGGAGTTAAATTAAAATAAGTTAGTATATTTAATGTTTTTAAAGGCAATAAAAATTTAATGATGCTTCTGAATTATGGCTTTGTTAGAACAAACAACCTCTCTCCAGTGGTTGCTTCATTTTAGTTGAGATTCACATTACCTTTACAATGAACGAACTGGTAAAAACTGATTTATGTGCCAGAGACTGTGCTAAGCACTCCACTGGCATTGTTTTGATTAATCCATGTATAGTCGGCTAATTAATGCTATTTTCCCCCTACTTTTCAATACAATCTTCAGCACATTACATCACAATGCCGGAACAGTGTCAGCCTTTGAATCTGCATTTCCTTTATCCCAAAACCCTTGATTAGCTTTCACCTCAACAGGATGCTGACTTCCAAATAGCTCTGGGAATCAAAGAACATTATGATTTTGAGGAGAGCAGCACCAAAACGTGCCAGACAAATCTCTCAATAGATGGGCAAGGAAAGATTTAGATATGATATGTATATTTTCATAATTTACACTCCTGAACAGAAAATATCAACGATTTCACAATCATAGAAATGACACTACTGAGCTGGTGAGATAGCTCAGCAGCACAAGTGCTTGCCCAGCAAGTGCGAGGTCCTGAGGTCAACTCCCGATACCCACATTAAAAATAAATAAATAAATAAATGACATTACTGATTTTGTGAAATTTAAATGCTGGCACTGCATGAAACGATATCTTGCATTAAGTACGTGTGTAAAGCTAAGCCATATGGGACATAAGTCATGGGAACATGTACTACAACGGTAGCTGTGTCCGCATTGCTGAAGAAAATCATTAGCTTATTGATGACAAGTACCAAAGGGAACACATTTGGCTTATAGTTCATGATTTCAATGCTAATAAATTTTGTTAGCATGATTATATATAAATTGTATTATTTATGACATTCCAAGGGAAACTGTTGAATAAACACTAAATCACATTTCCCATAACACTTAGCATTTATTAAATGACATATTATTGAAGAATATTTCCTTATCAGTAAAAAATGCTGCAGTATTTTCTATGAAGAATAAATGAATAAAATTCCTACAGATTTCTAAACCTGATGCAAAGTGTTTCTGCTAAAGAGAGGTGTGTAAGAAAAATACTGTTACTTATAAAATCACAGATCTTTAAATATTTGGTTTCAAATGAGACTAAACATCTTCTTGATTGATAAAAAATTAATATTTGACAACCTGAATTAAACAAGTCAAGAATTAAGGTGATAATTTTCAATTATAATAGTATCTTCAGAAAAATTGTAATACTACTTGACAACTGTGATTTTGTCTCCTCAAAAATAATACAATATGCAGGTAAGTCAGAGCTCATCTTTTGTTGGTATAATTCAAATCCATATGCAAAATTCACTGCAAACAAATTACTTTTGGAGGGAACATGATAATAAAGAAAGAAAATGAGCATTTCCTGTGTGCTCACCTAGTAAGGTAAACAGTAGCTAGGTTACACTCATTTGCTATGTCTAAAAAATGTGGTGTCCCAGGGAAACAAGACAGCATGTGTGGGTATAACTGTATTACATATTCCTGAAGTCTCTTCTAGTTTAAGAAACCATTTCTCAGCAGATGATTTTTAAGTAAGATAAATGTTTATTGCTTTAACAGTATTCGCTGAAGATATTAATAAGCTGAAAATATTAGTAAGTGTAAAACAGTCATCTGTTTCACTTTAGGGTTTTTGGCCAGAGATCATTATAAGGCCACAAAACTGGCATTTCAGACCAGCTACTCTCTGAAGCCCCTTTCATCATCCTGGCTGTAAGAAATTTCATTCTATTCAGAATGAAATTTGGTTTATACTCATATCATTCTTGTGTTATACCAATGTGTAGTTATTTATACTGATAAGATTTTCCCTATCACTTGTAATTCTAGGAAGGAAAGAATCTTGGCTTCCAGAGAGCACGTGACTTTGTCATTTGATGACTATTAACTGACTGCTCACTGTGCCCCAAGAACTCTGTGACCAGAACCAGACTTCCCTAAAGGCATTGGTTACAGCAGGACATCATGTCCTGTTTGAATACAATGGGCTGGGCTGCAGAGATGCTGACGAGTGCAGACTGCTCTCAATAGCAACAAAGTTATTAGGCAAAAGAACAACAAAAAGAAATAACAATACTTTAATAAGGATAATTGTTAATTGTGGTAGTTGTAAGGCCATCATGTGTGTGTGTGTGTGTGTGTGTGTGTGTGTGTGTTTTAAGTGTGAAGTAGAGCTAAACTAAACCTAAAATGCAAAGTATGAACACCCATTAATCAAGTGAAGTACAGATGTGGGAACAGCACATTTCATGTTTATTCAGAAGGAAAAGAAAGAATGACCCTACTCTAATCCTAACTCTAAGTATAGTGTAATTTTTAATTGAGTAGATATTTAATAAATATGAATTTGAATGGTTTACCTCAGGTATACATTTCAGAAAATATGAGAAGGATCCAGCCTCATTTCTGAATTTGTGTAGTTATTATGTACAAATTATGAAAAAGACCCTGTGTGAGAGAACAACTTTAGGAATCATTTGTTATTAGTACATGATGAGAATGACAAACTGTGTTATATAATGTGCTATACGCGGATATCCTAAATTTTGTTACTTTTCAATTTGCGTCTTTGCATTCTGAATATTTATTTTGATAATACCAATGGAGGTAAATCAGAGAGTGAGGAAAATAGGGAATTTTCAAAATAAGTTATAAGTAGATGTCTAAGTGTTCTGTAAGTGGTATTTAATCAATTGTTAAATTTGGTTTCCAGGGACAAACACGTAATTTATGCCATCCTGAGGAATAATTACCTGGGAAATAATGTTTCTGTTGTTATTAATTCTGAAACAAATGCTTATCTTCTCTCTGAACTCTTTGTTCTCTGTTTAAAACTGGCACAGAAGAAAGATCATTGTAGATGTCTTCTGAATGGTGACGAAATTAACCTCATTTTCCCCTTTTATCCATCAGACTAAAAGGTACCATCAACCAGCACTTTCACAGACAAACTGTGCCAGACTGAAGTACTCCTGTCAGCCCACGCAGGCAGAATATTATCGCATAACTTGCCTTGCTAGTTCATCTCACCAGACTGAGCCCATTTGAATCCCAGAGTTTTGTGAATACAACAAAAACAGAGAACTTTATAAAGGTTTTGCCACTTCCAGTTGTTCATGGATTAATAGTAACTTCTGTACTTTGCTATCACTCTACACATATGTTTCTATCATCCTGTAGGTTCAAAAGGGGTAAAGCAAAAAAGAACTTTTTAAAATGTGCTTTATTATAGGATGACTTAGTCCATTATCTCTTGCTATAACAGAATACCCGATACAGTGCAATTTATAAAGGAAGGGTGTTTATCTCGGAGATTTGTAAGTCCAAAGGCATGGCAGCAGCGTCAGGCAAATGCTTTCTTTCTGCATGATAACATGAAAGGAGATTGGAAGAGCAAGAGAGCAAGGGCATAAGGGACAAAACAAGGAGCAAACTTGCTTCTATAACGCCTCCCTTTACAGGAACAAATCCACTTGCATGCCAAAGGTGTTCATTCTTTTTAATGATCTAATCATTCTTAAAGGCCCTACATTCCACTACTACCACAATGGCAATTCAATTTCAACATGAGTTTTGTGGCAAACCGCATTGAAACCACAGCATACACTTCTGATGTTCTTATATGTAGTGCACTCTTATTTATCAATATTCCTTTCTTATTTTATTTATAGGCTTTTACTACGATTAGTTCCATACTGAAAGACCATCAAAGATGAGTCATCAATAGTCCCCAAGGCACAGTGGATAGGAGAAAAAGAAGGGTTCAGATCTCTGGAACAATCAAATGACACTGATGAAAAAAATTCAGACTTCATCGGGTATATCACTTTCTATTGTCATTTCTCCTCCATCTCCACAAACTTTTGGTAATCAAACAAATATATTCTATTACAGCATGAGTCCTTTTCATGTAATTCCAAGAAAAATCTCCTACCATGTTTAGAAAATATATCTGGCAAGTGTGAGTTCTCAGTAATCACTGTGGGATGAGCAAAGGACTCCGGAGCACTGAATCCTCTCGGCCACAAATGCCCCCTCTTTAGAAGCCCAGTCTGCTTTCTTTATTCATAGTGTTTTAAAGCTTGAAGAGAGAAAATACATTTGTTCTTCAAAAATCTTTGCATGTTACAGAGGTTATTTTGCCTGCTGGGCAGATTATACTAATGTATAAGGATGCGTTGCTTTAAAAAAATGGGTAAATTAGTAAAAATGAAGGCAAAAACTCAAATTGTTGATCCTAATTAAAAGGAAGTCTAATATGAGGAAGAAACCGCTTGACCTAAAGCTGACCTTTTGTTGCAAGAAAACCTTAGAGGTCTCAAACCCCAACATATGGAATGTGCCAGTTCAGTTCCTACTAAAGTCTAAGTCCTTATCTAGCACATGTACATGTTATATATATATATATATATATATATATATATTAGATATATATAACTCATTGAATCACATTAACCTAAGATTGCTAATGTTATCTTTATTTTTAATAGAGAAAACATACAAGAAGATGTGGAATAATTTCCCCAAGTCACAGAGAGTGAGTGGTGAACAAGAGGGGTCACAGAGAGTGGACTTTAGATACAGATCCTGGCTCAAAAATCTCTGTTTTTAATCAATATTCCATGGCACTGTTCAACAAAGCTTAACTGTGCATATTCTGTCCCCCTGCCTCAGTAAAACCAAGGAAACAATGTCAGTATAGGATACCTCAGTACTCACTGTTAATTAGTTCTTGGAGGCAGGAGGAGTACCAAATCCAGCAAGTACAAACTAATAATTTTGCTTGGAACGGGTCAAGAAGCAATCAAAACTGACAAGATCTAGCTTGCACTTGGAGTACCAAATGATACATACCAGAACACAATTTTCACAAGAAAATGTGAGTATCAAATTCAACCACCAAATTCAGTGAGTTTCAAAGCAGCCCAGTAGTACCAAGGCATGAGTATAAAAGCATTACTTTTAAACTGCAGTCTTAAGACAAGTCCTCTAATATAATTATAGACCCAACACATAGGAAATTCCATAATAAAACAAGTTACTTTTATTATCTAAGTGATTGGTTCTATTTTAGATTAGAATGGGTAAAGCAAAGAGAAGACCCAATCCATCCTGCAAAGAAGCACTTGAAAACCACTTGATATTTCTCTTTTGTTTTTGTGTCATGGATCCAGCCCAAGGCCTCTTACAAGCTATCACATGATCTATTACTTAGTTACATGCCCAAGCCTCCCACTTGATAGTTCTTTAGAGAGCTCATATAGGTGAAAAAGAAACAAAAGAAAATTATATGGTAACAAATAAGAAAATGATAAGAATGTGCCGCACTCATGACACTGGGTTTCAGGGTGTGAAGAGATTTGAACTAAATTTAAAATCTCCCCTCATAGGGACCATTGCGAAGGCTATAAAATCCCTTTCTATGTTAGCTCCATGAGAAAAAAATATGAAGTTAGGGAAGAACATGGTATATTACTGAAGACAGTAAACATGTGGTAAGAGTAGAGAAAAGGGCAAATTTAATACAATAGAAAGATTTGTGAAGAGATGCACCGAACAGGTTGATGGTACATGAAAACCTGGAAAGAAGTTCATTGTTTACAATTTAAGATGCAAAAAATAAAAAATCAACTAGTGTTTTAGGAAGTAACTCAATGAAAACATTGCTATGCCTGATATACAGACTTAGAAACTCAAGGCAAGTAAAGCAAGTAGAAGACCAGCAACCATAAAGAAATGAAAACTTGGCTTCATTGGTGACAATGGATAAGTAAAGTGTGTAGTGAATAAATAGTGCAAGGTCTATAAGAATGGGAGGATTTAAATAATTGTGAGGTTGGATCCTGATTGGGGAGAAAATTAATGACTTCTTAAATAATGAATGTAGGAGGGGCTTCTATTTTTAAGCAGAAAAATAACATTAGTAAGTTACCTGAGAGTTAACATTAACATATAAAAAGGAAATTTGCAATACATATCAAGAAGTTTCACACTGGCCTATTAGTCAAGGAATAAATTAGAAAATTTGGACTTAGGAAATAATAAATATTGAGTCTTCTGTTATGATTGATCATTGTGATTAAGCCACGTAAATAAAAAATGTATCTATTGGTAGAAGTTTCTGTAGGAACCGTATTTGTTCAATCAGAAACAGGAAACGTTGAAAATAACATTTGATGGTATAGGAAACTGGTAGAAACTGCATTAAATGTTTAATCTCTTGGTCTACATCTTGTTAGAATAATAAATGTGGTAAAGAGACAACTAAAGAGAGAAGCGGGAAATGCTAGGTGATAATTATAGGATGTATCCCACAACTCCGCAGGTCGATGATGGATAGACTCAATGAGACAGATTGTGTTCAGAAAGACAGGATGCTAAGTTCAACTTTAGGTAGCGCAGTATCTAGTGAAAAGATTCAGGTTATTTCCAAACTACATTAGAAAGTAAAAACTAGGACCAACAGCCAGAAAGAGCACCTAAAATTTTGAGGAGACAGACAAATGAATCAAGGTATGAATATTAAAAATTTCATAGTCAAGATATCTTGCATAAAAGGAAGAAAAAGAAGGAAGACTTCTGGGTTTAAATTGCCTAGACATGGAAAGGGAATGTAGAGTGTAACTGGAGAGAAGTGGTTAACACTTAGCTTGTCAACATTTCGGTAAAGAATGAAAACACATATAGCAATTCTACTTGGTAAAAATATAAAAGAGTTCAGAGTTTTGGAGGAGCAAAAATGATTTGTTTGATTATGGCCCGAGGAACCCTTGAGATGGCTATTCTGCAAGCATGACAAATCTAAGTCATATATTATGCTATAGCAGGTGTTGCAAATAAGGCTAACTATGAAAATGTTGCCACTCTTGAAGCTACATAATTAAAACTCAACAGAGGAAAACTCTGCACATGGATTTCTGTTCTGGGACTCATTCACATAGTGAATTTATTTAGTATTGATTCTTTAACTCATTCATAGTCTCTGCCTCTGTCTCTTTCTCTCTCTATTTCTCTGTTTTCTCTCTTTCACTCTTTCTTTCTCCTTCTATCCCTCCCTTGTTCCCTCCCTCCCTCCCTTTCTCCCTCTATTACTTCCCTGCCTATCTGCATTTACTCAAAAGATAAGCAAAGCAAGTTGAGCATTGAATATTTAAAAAGTACCTCTTGATTTCTAGTATATTTTGTTTATTCTTGTATATGAGCCTGAAAACCTGAGCATACTTTAGTGGGTATATGAAATTAAAATGTCTTGTCCTTGCAAACAGTAACAGGCAACTCTACTTCTACAAACTATAATCTTCTTCCAAGAAGCATCTTGGATTAACTTGTGTCCCTCCATCGTTCCATAGACACTCTTGTTTTCTTAAAAATTCTGAAGTCATCATGCAGCCTCCACAAACCTGTTTATAATTCTATTTATGTTGATTTGATTTTCTGAATTCATGATATAAATCTCTCAAAATAAAAATCAAGTTCTAATATGTATACTTTTTTATTATGTCCTATAAAAAGTGCTGCTTCTAACATTACAACATAGATTTTTTTCCTGAACTGGCATTTACAGTTTACCTCATTCAAGTAAAAACTACAAAAAAATACACATTATTTGTTTATACATAAACATGGCAATTAAAATGTCTTATTAAAGTATCTTAATGGCAACTAATCATGAAAGACTGTGATAAAAGTTTAGCATCTTTTAGGTAAATCTGAGAAAGCATATTTTTGAGGGTGTCAGAATGTATTCAGTTCCATTAATCCACTGATTCTTCCGTATCTTTGTTATATCTAACCTTACTGAATAAATCTTTCCTGTCTCATTTTATTTCTTTACCACATCAAATATAGCTCATGGTAAGCCTGATATGACGGTCATATTTGACTATAGGCTTTCAAGATCTATTATCCAATAGATAAAAAGGCTAGTGATTATGTATACCAATGTGTCAGTTCCAGAATTTATAATTTCTCCCCTTTCATATATGCATGTAGCCCCTTAGTACGTTCTCCCTTGTGACATGCTTTGACCTGTGAAAATTCAGTAATCACTTTACAACCAGAGGCTTTTAAAGTGTGTTCAGATATTGAAGCCAACTCTCTTAAGGAACCCTGAAACCATCCCATATTGGCCTGCTGGATATTTATAGACGTTTGGTCCAGTTATCCAGTTGGCCTAACAAATGTCAGACCTACGAGGAAAGTCATTTTTCATCATCCAGCCACCAACATAAGATTAGGTTTCTTTTCTAGGAATTACTTATTAAACTTACCCATGTTTCTATTAGTCACTGTAGTACCACATCAAAAATCTAGTTTTAATATTTTATTGCTTTTAAGAATCACAACTATTTTCCACTAGTGTTTGTTTTGCATTTTAAATTTTTTCATATTTTTTGCTGTGTGGCTTTAAGTTATGAGGTAAAATATATAAAATTTACACTCCTGATGTATTTTTTGTGTTTAGTTTATGAAATCTGTTCTTATCCTGATATTACAAAAGCTCATCACATTTATATCTTTAATACACTTGGAATTTACTTTATACTAGAGCTTGAACCTGAGATGGAATTTTGGTTTTAATTTTGCATGTAAATTGCCCTAGCATAATTCAGTAAATGGAGTTCATTATTTTTCTGTTTAATTGCAATAACAACTTGATAGCTTATAACAAATTGGAGCATTTCCAGTTCTCTTTCTTTTGTTGTTTAATTTATTTGTTTATTTTGAGATTGCTTATATAGGAGAAAGCATGAGATTTAACTTTCTGAGATGGCTTATTTCATTTACTATGATGGTCTCTCTTTGAATCTGTATTGAGCAATTTTTGCTATTAAAAAATATATCTGTGCTATGGCTGGTGAAAACAAATGTTAAGAATGCATCCAATGCAATAAAGATGTTAGTCTGTAAAACTGAAACATACACACTGAATGGCCATTGAAGAATGTATTTTTTAGTGTACATTGTAGTCAAATTTGAAGGCATTATTTTAAATCTTTTTTCAGTGAGAATATACAGATGTATGGTTACTGACTTTGTGTTTCTGAAATGATCTGTATTTCTTGTATTGTGGAGATACATGTTTCCATGATAGTCTGAAGATTTTACTCATTTCTGATCAGAAGTCTGTTTAAATCCTATTGTATTTCCTCTGTAGATGATCTATTTCTTCTGGTAGCATCTTAAGGTTTTCAATTTTTTTTCCCTTTTTCTTATGATTCTGGTCAGTTTTATTTGATGACTGACACAATCTTATTATGTTTCTCAACTTTTAGATTGCATTTTAAATCTAAGGACTCACTTTTTACTTATTCTAGTAAATGCTCTCCTTGTAATTTTGAATGTTATATTTCTACCCTTCTTTCTTTCTGTTCTTTGCCAAATGTTAACATTTACTAATTAAAAGTATATAAATCTACAAATGTATTCTCCAAATTTCAAAACTATTCTCATGCTTATTGTATTCTATTTCTGTACAATTAAATTAATTAATTAAATTAATCATCTTAATCATCTTAATTAATTATTTTAAGTAATTATTTTGATTATTTTATTTAATTATTTATTAATTAATTCTTTACTAATTGGCATCTCATTTGTGCATTTTCGCTTTGACTATTTCAGTAGCATAAACTATATTCTATGCATTAAGATTTTTAAGAATTTTATTATAGAGACTGTCATTTCTAAATTTTAGATTTAGTTGCTTTTTTTTTAATGAAGGCCTTTCTTACACATATAATTTTGGCCTCTTTGCTTTCACTGTTTCTTTTATAATCATTTCCCCCCTTTTTGTCTTTCAAGACACAACCACAAAAACTTAACACAACTCTCCTTAATATTTTTCTGTTATTTTCCTTTATCTTTTGACAAGTATTTTTAAAGCTATCTTTCTGAAAAATCCATGTGTAGTGGAAATTGAATTTGCATATTCTTTTTGAGTAAAGGGGCTATTTTTGTAACCATTTTTCCAGCACTCAATTTTCTCTGTTGTGTGGTTGTATAATTGCCTTCATTTGACCTTCAGGCCTTAAACTGAAACCTTCTCTTTCACGATTCAGTTGGAGCTTTGCTCCACAGGGTATGTGAGAAGTTGCAGAGACATCAGCTGCAAAGGACTGGGTCAGAGCTGGGCACAGGGCTATTTTTGTGGTCTCCAGCCCACCAGTGTTAGCAACTTCCTACAAGTCACTCGAGTGGGCAGCGGATGGCAGAGCCTTATCTGAGCCTCGCTTCTGTGGCGCAGGATTTCCCCAGGCCTTGGTTTAAGCTGCACGTTCCTTCCAGACCTTGTTTCTCTGCAGAGTCCTCACTCCCACAGCTCAGTAGCCTGATCAGCAACTCTCTCTGCTTTGTATTTCTGCTTTGTTTATCATTTAAGGAAAATTTTATTTATTTTTCTGACATTAGCAATCTCTTTTTAAAATTTTCACTTTTAAAATATATCTATGATTGCTGTTTAAAAGCCAGAGATGGCCTCCAAGTGTACATTTGAGCAATAAGGATTTATCAAAATGAGATATATTCCAGATTTTATAAAATTGAATACTAAGATAAATGAATTTTACATACTACTTGGATATATGTCAGTAATTTCTATTTTGGGTTTTCTTGTTTCATTTTGTTTGTATTTCTTTTCTTTTTTCAGTCTGGCAAGTCAAACTATGAATTTTAGTTTAAATTTCAAGACAGGTTTGCAATGATTAAACAAATAGTAATTTCTTGGTAGTAAAGAATTTTTAGAAAGGTTCATGTAAATTATCAGCGTAATCTAATCTTAATTAAATTTAAGTTCTAGCTGGGGATGTAGCTCAGCGGCACAGTGCCCGCCTGGCAAGAGGAAGGTCTTGAGTTCGATTCCTGGTACCAATATATAAATAAATAAATAAATAAATAAATAAATTTAAGTTCTAGTCATTCTTCAATCACTATCTCACATCTATAATAATAGTAATTACTTCAGAGTGTTTAGCTATTGTATTTCATATGCTAAACATAATTTAGGACAAAGATTGTTATCTCAAATGATCCACAAATATAGTAAAGTTTCAAATTAAAATTACATTTATTTGTAAGTTCTTTACATACCTGCTCATGTAAAATCCTCTCAGAAACATTAAGAGTTGGTTTTCCATTTTATAGTTGAGGAAATTTACACTTAGTGCCAAAGAGAAAACAACAGCAAACTGGGATTTGAATCCCAGTTGACTGCTCCAAGCTCTTGGCCATTATGCTTCCTATCTTCCCTACACATTGAGTTAATACCTACAGTCATTAAATGGTTATTCATTCCAATTGCTGTGATATTGATGGGAGGATTAGAATGGTTTAGTTTTGCATGTAATTTGATTCATATGTGCAATTTAATTTACACCTGCTGAAACAGGATCTGGACAAGGTAAAACCTCTAAGCATAATACTGATTTCAGACATTGTGTTGATGTTTCATCAAACTTAATATAGAATAATCTTTACAAAACTTGTATCTGCTTTACAATATTGTTGTTTTCCCTCCATCTCTGAAACAAAATTAAAACCTCTTATTGTGGCTATTTGTACATCAGTGTTCATTGAGAGATTATTTACAATAACCAAAATCCAAGTGTCTATGAATAGATGAATGGACAAGCAAAGTGTGATACATACATACAATAGAATATTATTCGTCCATAAAAAGGAATGAAATTCCAATACATGCTATATCATGAATGCATATTGAAAATATTATTCTATGTAAAATAAGTCACAAACAAAAGCTCAGTATTTTATTCCACTTACACAAAATGCCTAGAATTGACAGATTTATAGATAAGAAATTTTGTGATTTATACATATCAACACATTTTTATTTTTTATATTTCACTGTGGTTTTAAAGATAAACAAATATAACAAAAGGCATTGAATTGTACAACTTAAAGTAGCAAACAGTATGGTATATAAACCGTGTATCAACAAAATTTTTGAAAGCTCCTTATTTTGGCAGACCAAGTCCTTCAAGATCAGACCCATTCCTGCCACTACTGCTTCATATTATACTCACTCATGCCATACAACCTGTATTTTAGTCATATGAAATGACGCTGTGTCTACCTCATGCTTTTTATGTATTCATATTAAAAAAAATTCTGAGCTCTGGTCTATGAGAGCCGTTTTCAATCTTTTTGATCTGAGGCACTTTACACTTTAAAACATTACTGAAGACTCCAGAGAAACTGTGTGTGGATTCTGTTTATAGTTATTTACCATGTTAGAAATAATTAAAACTTGTTTTTGAATATTTATCGATTAAAGCTTATACTGAATTTTTTTGAGTTAATATAAATAACAGCTTGTAAAAAGTAATTATTTTTACAAAAATAGCAAAAGGAATTATTTTAAAATTTAGCATATCTATTAAATATCTGGCTTACCATAAGCCAGTTGGATTTTCATAACTTTCTACAATGCCACTTGGATTGAATTATATGAAGAAAATCCAGCCTCACAAAAAGTATTAGTTATAAAAGGGAAGAATATTTTAATACTCCTTTTAGGTAATTCTGGGTATTCTTAACTCATACTACACCAACTCATGCCAAGTTACTTACAGGTTAGTTGCAGTGTAGATTGAAAGCACAATGGTGAACTTTTCACACTTTATTACATTAAAATTCATCAGTTTATCTCATCCTTTGAATGGATTGTTTATCCATGCATGACTTTATTATGTCATTTGGAAAATACTGGTTCTTCGACTTATGTATATCTTCCAAATGTTGATGCCATGCATTATGCAAAACCTCCAAATCACATTAGTTAATATCATAACCCATCTCATCAGAAAAGATCTTAAATGATGGGATGCTGTCAAGCTTATTTTGGTGAACATGCCTTCCAAAATGCTAATTTTTACTTGGACACTTAATTTTTATTATTTATAACAAATACTATAGGTGATTTTCCTTGAAATATCAGTTCTTATTATATGTTCTTTAGAAAATATCTGCCACACATGCCTGGATTGCACAGCTGCAATTTATCTCTTACTCATTCTTTAAGTAAAATATGGTGCTCTTTGAAGCAAGCATGAGCTCAAACAGGCACACTAATTCATTGTTTTCATTAGAACGCAATTTAAGAGGCTTATATATTTTATTTTGTCACACAGAATTTTGAAGACATCTGTACTGAAGGGCTAAGATTTAATAAAAATAATAACATTTACACTTTCTTCAAGGTCATTTTTCCCTGAAACTGGGTCCTTTTTCCTGCTGTTAGATGACAATGCAAAATGTAATGACTATTAATCAGAATCTTATGTTACTGTATTGACTAATGCTACAGGGCCAGCAGTTAGCAGTTTTAGCAACTATAGCTTTTGTACAACATTGCAATGTCAACAGTGAAAAATGTAAATGATAATATTTTTGATCTTGTAGTCCCCTTCATAAGATACTATGAAGTATGGACCTTCTGAGATCCATACTTTGAGAGCCAGAGGTCTAGAATTAGTCTTCCTCTTTTACTCTACTACCTGACCACTCAACTAACAGACTTCTATTTACCCTTTAAATTTCCTCAGCTCAACTCCTACATCTCCATCTTTAAGAACTGTCATAAGATTCTCCACCCTTTCCCAGAAATATGTCCATTCTCTAAGGAACTCGAATATCCCATGTATCAAATGCATTTCACTGCTTGTTTACTAGTGTTTTTCTCCTTCAGACTGTGGGTTCTAATGACATATGGACTGATATACGTCTTTACAGCCAGAGTGCCTAAAAAAGAATGTGGAGCACAGAAAATAAAGGAGTAGGTTAATTAACATGTTGTGGTTACAGTGTGAACATTTGACCTGTGAATTACACCAGTCTGCACAGACCGAAGAACATTATGATGTGAGCTTCATAGATACATAAAACGAATCAATGAGTCTTACATACATATAAAGTCCATAATCAGTACAATTTTAGTATCTTTTGATACCACAACACATACACACAAACACTGGAAATCCATAATGCCCTGTGTCATAAACATACAAATTGGAATGAAATTATCAATAAACATGTTAACCTATAGAATAAAATACATTAATGTGTATTTAAAGTGTATATGTGAACTGATTTTAAAACTGATTTCAAATTCTGAGTAGAATTTGAAAAGGCAAGGTGATGTTGAAAAATATTAAATGTTGAAAGTGCAAAATGAACAATAACAAGCATAACCATGGAATAATGGCAACATACAGTATCGAGTTTGATTAAATCTATATTTCTGTGCATAAATACACCACTAGATGCTGGATCTTATTAGTTATCAGGGACAGGTATATTAATATAAGCCAACATTGTTTGCGTATCAAATTTTGAGTTGATAGAATTACAAAATTATTATTGGCGAAAGTGTGGAAAATAGATGTTTTCACAGACAATTGGTGAAAAGGTAGATTGACTTTGAGCATCTATTAGAAATAAGATAAGTGCTAACTCTTTGTCTAGGTTTCTATATTAAAAATATTCATATGCATAAAAAACATAAATACCATATGCACATAAATGTTCATTGTGACACTGTATAGAATGACAAGACACCAGAAACAGTTGATATTCATCAAAATGAAAATTATTAAGTATATTAGTTTACCCTGAGTACAAAAGAATAAATAAATAAAATGAAATGCACTTATGTGATGAAATGTAAACTTTGCAATATAGACTTAAATAAAAAAAGCACCTATCTGAATAATACATTTAGCGGTATTACACTTTTTGCAATTACAAATGATAAACATGTATATGTAAAAGTCTAGAATCAATGATGGCTGTCAGTTATGGGTAAGTAAATGGGATTGACAGTTGTAATGAGGCAGCAGTTTCACATTCAAATTTATAATACTTGAACACTTTCCAATAAATTTATATATGGTTTTGCAATCTAAAAGTAAAGACGTTAATCCCAGTATAGTGAAATAGGAAAAGAAAGGAATTTACATATATATATTTATGGAGAGAGAGAGAGAAGAGAGATGGAGATGAGAGAAACCGAAACCATGAGGAAGATGAAAATACCTGTGAATGTCAGATGATAAGAGGTTTCTCTGAATTACATGGATAACTACACTGAATATGATGCTTTAATAATTATATCAATAAAGATGTTTGAATATTAAATCATTTCTAAAATAACATTTCCTATCAAGACTTTTGCATTTGTATCTATCTATCTATCTATATATCCCCACATATACATATGTATATATATACATACAAATAAAGTCTGCCATTTTTTAAAAATATGAGTAAAAATTACTAGGCATATATTCTTAAAGATAGCATTAAAAAATCAGTTAGAATAGTTTTATACTGATATGTTATCTCCCAAGAATTGTGATATTCTTACAATGTAAGAAGCACTATGGGGGCCGGTGAGATAGCTCAGCGACATAAGCGCCTGCCTGGCAAGTGCGAGGTCCTGAGTTCGACTCCTGATAGCCTCATATGAAAAAAGAGCCAGTGATATCGCTCAGCAGCACGGGCGCCTACTGGTGTGTGAGGTCTTGCGTTTGACCCCCGGTACCCACACACAAAAAAAGAAGCACTATGATTAAACAAAAATTTCATAACTAGAAGCTAATAATCATAATATACATGGCATGTATTTTAGCAGCTAATCGCTTCTTTGATATTGGGGTGTGGAGGATGATACACTCACATTAAATATAAACTCTGTGAAAATGTAATTGCTACAAATAACTACCATTATTATTTCTCTAATAATGTGAATGATACTCATTTCCACTAAATATAAATTATGTTGTTGTACTTACTTTCAACAATTACTTGTCTGTCTTCCCAGTTGTCTTTAATAAGCTGTATATTTCCGAAGTGTGCATCACTGAAAAAGATTCGGTTGGTCCCTTTTCTTCTTTGATTATAGTCAAAAGCCAAGGCTATAACATTCTTGAAATAATGTGGATTCCCATATGGCCTTATTGGGGAATTTAAATTGTTTTCATCAGAAAGATGTATACTTTTTAATATTGTTCTCCCTGAATACAGCAAGTAGCCTTCATGCCTTAGGCAAGTAACTCCATCTTCTGCCAAATATCCATGGGCACAAGCACAAGTCCTTTGGGAGTTTCCTCGATAAAGACAGAGCTGTTTACAGCCACCATTATCCTTGGCACAAACATTGGTTCCTGAGGAATGAAAATACACACAGATGGACACGCACACATGTTTACGTTTTTCTAATAAGTTTTTTGATTATAGAAACATTAAAAACTTTAATGTTGATTATTTCTATCTTTTTATGTTCAGTTTTAAGATTGGTCAACAGAAATAAGTACTAAAAAGTAACAATCTTTTTAATCACAGAAGTTTAATACGTTGGATTTCCATTTGAGGGATTACAGCATTCTGCTTCATTCACAAACCAAATAAAACTATTAATACAGTATTTTCTTATAAGCTAGTTTACTGGATATATTTTTTTTCTGAAATTTGATACAAAGGGTAAAATATAATTTATACATTGTTATCTTTAGCAAAAGCAACTGATCCACACAAAATATGATCTGAATTCACCAGAAGACAGAAAAAGAAAGAAGCAAGCACCACTTTAAAGTCTGTGTATACGAAAGATATAAAGTGCCAAATAAATTTGTGTCTCCAGCATTCCTAAACACACACACACACACACACACACACGCACATATATAATATATAATGCCATAATTTGTTCTAATTTTATGCTCTTAAGATTTCTTCAGTAGGATAATTCTTCTCAATGAAATCAGTATAATCATTTCATGAAGTTCTTTTGATGTAAGGAAAATTAATGATAATTTATTTTAGTAGAAGTAAAGTTTTTTAAAATATCCAAATCACTACCCTATCAATTGCAAAATACACAGTTTAAGGAGATGATGACTTCAGAAATATTCCACACGAACATCACCCTCTGGGCTCATAACCATTTTATATATTAAAAAGTAATCCAAAATAAAAAACTCAGCTGCTTTTATTTTCTAATATCTTAAGGGATTTTTAAAAATTTTTTTCAGGGCCGGTGAGATGGCTCAGCGGTTTAAGCGCCTGCCTTGCAAGCGCGAGGGCCCGAGTTCGACTCCCGGAACCCACATACAAAAAAGGGGCCGGTGATATCGCTCAGCGGCACAGGCGCCTGTTGGCGTGTGAGGTCCTGAGGTCGACCCCCCGGTACCCACAAAAAAAAAAAAAAAATTTTTTTTCAGATCAGTATATTTATTAATTCTTTTTCTAATATTACTTATCCCAAATCAATACTCAAGACACACAGGTAGGTAACATGTCCTTGTCTAGTGCTGTTCTAGGCACATAAGTACATCTACATGGGAACCATCATATATCTATTTCCTTAAGCTATTATGTGATTGCTCTAGATGGAAAAATATAAGATTTTCATGTTTCTGACTCATATAGGAATTTAATCTTTAATTTTAAGTTACAAAAAATTATTAAAAACATAGCAGGAATAAATAGTATAAAATTATATTTATGGTACATTCTTTTAAGTGTGCTGACCTTTCTCTCTTACTCGGTTAAAGATTTTAATCTCCTTCAGGTTGACCCCAAGTCCTGTTCTCATGGTTACCATTTCCGTGGCATCATTCTTGTGGCCCCTTCTGATGGACCCATTGGCGTGTGCTCTGCCAAAATTTAAACATACACGATCAACAAACTAAAATCAAGCCATTTCGTTAAGATGAAGGTAACAGAGGCCTCAACAGAAGGGAAAGAAACCAAGTTTAGTCTGTGATATTGAAATACTTGAGCCTGGAATATCAAGAGTGCCTGCTTTTTCTGTGGAAATTACATGACTTTGTGAGATCCTTTTTGTGACCTTGCTGGAGTATGGCTAATCCTATAAGGGCAAAGCAACTGGCACTGAAATAACATTCTGAGACTCAAATACTTATGAAAAAAATAAATTACCTGTCAGACCAGTAGATGTAAGCCCCAAAGACGGCAACTGAAAACATATCCACATTGCTCCCTGACAGCACCACCTCGCGATTGCCTCCAGTCTCGAGGTCAATTCTTTCTATCTTGTCTGTGCGTGCATCACACCAGTACAATTTATTCTCCTAAAGATCGATGGAAAGTAATATTACAACCTGGTTTCGATGGTTTTAATAAGGGAAGACTAACAGTGGACTAATGCAGACTGGCAGTTAAAACACTTGAAATATTTAAATCCAACAGACCTCATAGTCAATGGAGATCCCATTGGGCCATGCTATTCCCGTGCTCACGAGGACAAGCTTCTCTGAGCCATCTAGGCGAGCTTTCCCGATGCAGGGCATTTGTCCCCATTCAGTCCAGAACAGGAAGCTGAAATAAAATTGCTGATTTAGAGTAATACACTGATAAACCCACAAAGACATTAACAGCAGCAGTAATATTCACACAAACGAAACAGAAACAACGCATTTCAAAAGTTAGTATTACAAGCATGTTTGTGTTTCAAAGAAAATAATCTCTATTATAAAATATATTTAGCCAGGCATAGAATTTCACATGTATGCTTCAAAATTCCATCAAAATACCTTTTGTACACTCTATTCACTGACTGAAATGCTCTTTTCCAAATTCATTTGCTCCTGGTTTTCTATCTCCAATATTTCCTCAAGAAGCCTCTGGTCCTCCCTGAATATAGCACCATATACTCTGCTCCATAACAGCAGAGCACACAGATTAGAGTGGCAAATTACACTAGTATTTTTTACATTGTTTTTTGATATTTAATTTCCCCCCACTAGAATGTAAGCTCACAAAGAAAATGATCTTTGCTCTTTTTTAGTCATTATTACACCTACAGTACCAGATCATTAGAAAAGTTGCAAAATAAAAATTAATAGTAAGTACAAACTTAATTTATGACTCTAAGCAATGAGAAGATTAATCTTTTTTCATTCAATATTACACTTATGGCATCAGAAATTAGAAAATTTAAAAATAAAAATTTTTGCTCAGTCTATACATGAATGCATCAGAACTTTCAATTCTGTCCAGTTAGATCATGAAACAATTATTCCAACTCGAATTTTATAAATTATCTGTTTTTGGTTTTTTTTTTTTTTTTTTTTTGTGGATACTGGGGATCGAACTCAGGACCTCATGCACCAGCAGGCGGCTGTGCTGCTGAGTGATATCACCGGCCCTTTTTTCGTATGTGTGTACCGGGAGTCAAACTCAGGACCTCGTGCTTGCCAGGCAGGAACTTATGCCGCTGAGGTATAAATTATCTTGTGAGACCATCTTAAAATAGAGTTTCATACAAAAGAAGTCATTCTTATTTTAATAATCTTGAAGAACAAAATGTAATCTGGAAAGTAAGCTTATAAAGAAAGAAAACTTAGAAAATTCCAAAACAAAACAGGAGATCAAAAAAAGAAAGGTAGGGCCCAGTGTGGTGGCTCTTGCCCATAATTCCAAAACTCTGGGAGGCTGATGCAAGAGAATCAAAAGTTTGAGGCCTGCCTAGGCAATTCAGTTACTTAGCAGGACCTTGTTTCAAAATGAAAAATAAAAAAGACTGATGATATTGCTCAGTGTGTAAGCCGGGGTTCAGTCTCAATTAGAAAGAAAGAAGAAAGAAAGGAAAAGAACGAAAAAAGAAAGAAAGAAAGAAAAAGAAAGAAAGAAAAAAAGACAGAGAGAAAGGTTATGTAAGGAATGTAATCAATTAATGTATGTTTATACTTATTCAACAAATTTTAAATATATATGACAACACAGAAATTCATGCTTTTATGTAAATATGGTACATTTTAAATTTGAAGATATATCCACTTTAGTTTTAATCTATCAATCAGAAAGTCACAATAATTAGAGTTTAGAAAAGATATTAATAAATTCATTCAAGTAACAATGGTTTGCATTTCTGTGCATGTTTGGGACATGAGGGATCATAAACAAAAAAAGACAATAAGACTGCACACAGAAAAACTGAAAAACACTTTCATAATTTGTACACTCAATGGAGTTATTATTTAGCCATGAAAAAATACTTAAAACTACATAAAAAGTACGTGTCCTCTTTAGGCATAGTGTTTTGATGCATTTATTTTTGATTTTTTTCCGAAATAAGTATGATGATATTTTACGACCAGATAAAAAAGAGGTGTGGGTGATTAGAATCTCAAGCAGATTAATGCTGAAGATCGTTTCATTCATATTTACAACCTCAGCAAATCAGAAAGTAAAACCTTAGAGATGAAATTCAATTAATATTTTCTTGGTAAGATGTTGGTGAAGAAGATACTAAAAATTGTATATTTTTGTTAAAGTCAAGATTTTTTTTTTTTTTTTTTAGTGGGTATCGGGGGGTCGACCTCAGGACCTCGCGTGCCAGCAGGCACCCGTGCCGCTGAGCGATATCACTGGCCCTTTTATCGTATGTGGGATCCGGGAGTTGAACTCGGGCCCTTGCGCTTGCCGGACAGGCGCTTAAGCCGCTGAGCCATCTCACTGGCCCTAAAGTCAAGATTTTTAAGACTACGTGATATTCTATCCAGATTAAAAATATTATTTAAAATAAAATGAACAGTAGCTAAATTATGTTGCTCCGGGTAAATTTTTAAGGACAGATACCATTGTTATTAAAAGTCAGGTGATTTTCTGCTGCAAAGAAGGCACTTTGGGGGTCAGGATAGAGAGGCGCTTACTCTGTCTAATTTGTATCATCTGTAACAAACTACGGAGTTCAAATATAGAAGAAAATGCAGTGAGAAACCTTTTACTTATTATTGCTCTGTTTTCAAATATACTAAATGAAAAATCAAAATGCTATTTTGAATGAATACATAAAATAAGCGATTTAACATATTCATCCTGAATTCTCGCAGTTATGGAAATCAGGGCTTGGAAAGTTCATAATCCGGTCAGTTGTCTATCAGGGAAGACGAACCAGGCAAAAATACTCAGGCTTTGGTGGTCCAGGCCTGCACCAACTCCTCTGTAGAACACTGTGCCACCAAATCATAATAATCTTGTATCAAAAGTTATTTACTGAAGAAGTAGAACAAGAGATCTTTACACTGAAAACTCAAACTAAAATATGAAGATTCTTAGTATTAAGAAAAGAATCTAGCTAGTCTTTATTTTAAATGTGCAATACTCCATTAAGGAGGCTTAAATAAACATCAGTAAAATTTATGAATAAAATTATCCTAAATAAAACCTTTTCAATGTAGATTTTATGTAAATTTTCTGTGTGAGATATAATGTTTCAATAACATAACATATGAAGACAAATCCAATTGTGTGGAAGTCACTTTAATGGTTAAATATTTGATCAAATTACAAAACTAAAAGATTCAAATCTAGCCAAATTAAGTAATATTATATAAAGATCATAGAAAGAATAATATATTTGCTCCTTAAAACAAATTAAAAGTAAATAATTGAACATAACTATCACCTTGAGAATCTTCAGGAATTATAAATGAAATTTCAAGAAAGTACATAATTGAAACTTGTAAAACTTCAAGGAGAAACTTATAATTTAAAATAAAAATTTATATACAAGTCCTTAAGATGTCTTTAATGAACGTGGATTCCTGGTACTTAAACATGACCTTCAGCAATATGAAGAAATGAAAATCCTCGTCACTGACTTTTGAGATTCTGTAGAAATTAAGATTCTGAAATGGAGTTACTGTCCCCACTAGAGTTCTCATTTTGTGGCTGTGAAGTATTTGTTGGACTGTGTGGCTAAGAAAATTGGCTTTAGAGTATTGGCTTATTAAATTTAGCCCTGAAAACATTAACCTTAATGCAGAAATTTTCAAAATTGTCAAAATCATATGCATGTTATATAATTGAATTTTGTTTGGATAATATATTGTTTGTTAAACCACACTGAAATGTCATCTTTTGTATAAGCTTACATTACAGAATTGGAAACCATAAATCTAAATAGGGCATTCAAAAGTAATTTGAAGAATTAGAGATACTATAAAAAAAATCACAAAATCATACTGATATATTATTGCCATCATGTATCATTATTTTCTTAATTAGATACACAAATTTTGATGGGAAAAATGCAGTGAGTGCATATCATGAGTCAATTTTCAAATACTGACATTTATACAACATATTTAAAAAGCCATATGGTAGCACTAGGGTTTCCAAAGTCCTGGCACACCCTTGTTAAGCACTGAACACTTACAGCAGCAGTCATGTGCTAATTTTACAAAGGTCAGCATTAGTTTAAACACAGGTATAGTTGTATAGAAAAATAGTTATTTTCTGTTGCAATTAGATATATTCAAGCTGAAAATATACACTCTAATTACTATGAATGACCTTGAATAAAGATAAAACTAATATTTCAGAAATAAGCCTAATATTGGTTAAAAAAATAAAGATCTGATTTTGGTGGGGCAGGTCTAAAGGAGTGTGGGAAAGAAAGAGAAAAATGAATAAATTTAAGATGCTGACACAGAGGAAGAATATTTAATGTGATTCTTATACTTTCTATATGTGAACAGTGGTGAAAAGCAGTTAACTTTAATCATTCATTTTCTTTGAATGTAAGATTCTCTTCATTGATTGCTGAACTGTTTCCGTGAAGCTCAGATTAGGGTTGCAATTTGTACAATATTGCCATTTCTTCCTAGTATGCTTTCTCTAAGCCAACATAATTTACTTTGTCAGATCTGCTAAAAGAGAAAAAACAAAACCTGAGGTAACCAATAATTTCTATCTTGGCGCAAAAAAATGAAGATCATGAAATTCTCTTATGTACGCATTTGCCTTGTGTGAGAACAGAATCGAGAATATCATTGTGTCTTCTTTTGGAATGGGGGTCAACAGAGGCTTGCCATATCTGTAAAATTAAGAGAATGAAAAGCAAACAAACCAAAATCCCTACCGAGTAAAAACAGTAGCCAGCCTTCATAAGCGCATAAGCTTTAGCATGGACAACCCTGATTATCATTTTTAATTTCCTAGCACATTCAATAACTTAAACTCAACTTAAAACTCAGTAAGTGGATGCTTTGCGGGTCAACATGTCCTGTATTCATCTTCAGGGCACAAGCTAAGTCTTGTATTTTCAATGTTTGGATACATTTACTAGGTACAAGAACTGACATTCTGGACTGAGGATGCCTTGCTGGGTTCCGTTCTAGGATCACCCCCCCAAAATTATATATATATATACATATATATATATATATATATATGTATATATATATATACACACACACACACATATATATATATATATATATATATATATAGAGAGAGAGAGAGAGAGAGAGAGAGAGAGAGAGAGAGAGAGAGCATCCTTCATTTCTACCAGGAATAAAATATAATTTTGAGCCTTTTTTATTCCTATGAAGTCCTAAGAATGTAATCATTGTTTAAAGAACCCTATAACTTAAAAAGAATTCCATCATAGGTATAGAAAACAGTACTAATACAAGACACTATAAAACTAGTATGTCTGTGGTGGTGCTCTCAAGAGGCTGAGGCAGGAGGATCACTGTGAGTTGCAGGCCAGACGGGGCTACATAGTGAGTTCAAGGCCAGCCTGAACTACATAAGGAGAACCCTTCACACAAACAAACAAACAAACACAGTATTCCTTTATTGCTGCTTATTTAACCTTTTTGTTTTTGTTGAATTTGTGGTTGATTCTCAGATTTATTCTTTCAATGCACCCATGTATATTCAACAGATATTTAGTAGCTACTTATTGTCTACTAGAAGCTAATAATACAAAATAAATTGAGGTAATGACCTTCATGAAGCTCATAGTTTAAAGACAGACAGAAATATATAAATAGAGAGTTACCTGAGAAAAATAGTAACAGAAATGCTTAAAAATTATGACTTGTAAGTCTTGGCAAGTCATGAAAGTAAACACTGCAACTATAAAAGTGTTGGAGTGCTATGGTTAGAAAAGTTGTCATTCCTGCAAATATCTTTAGAAAAGAATTTTTCTTTTGAGCCAAAATAAAGATATAGGCCATTTGTTTTGCTCTTTCTTTCTTTTTAGGCTTCAGAGATATTTTTAAGTTGTCATTTGTTCTATAGTTTCCTGCCTAGGTCTGTTACTTTCTAAGCTTATATTGATTTGTTGAGTCTCTACTTTTCAATATTGAGTAATTATGTAGAATAATTATTATGTATGTTAATAGTCCACAGTGGAGAATTATGGAAGAGAATTCTTCAAAAAGAAAGATCAGGGGCCAGTGAGATAGCTCAGCGGCATAAGTGCCTGCCCGGCAAGCGCAAGGTCCTGAGTTCGACTCCCAGAACCCCCATAAAGGAAAAAAAGGGCTGGTGATATCGCTCAGCAGCACAAGAGCTTGCTGGCAAGTGCAAGGTCCTGAGGTCGACTCCTGGTACCCACATAAAAAAAAAAAAAAAAAAAGAAAGAAAGAAAGATCATTTTGGCATCTGTAATCTGATAGCATATTAAGCTGATCGTAGTACATTATAGTTATTTCCTGACTTATGTCTTTATATCCTGCCTCATTGCCCACACACTCACGTAAGCAAATACACATATAAGATATTAGTTTTTCAAATTTTTAAATACAATTTTCTTAGGTAAGTGATCTTACTGGATGTATTTTGAGTACATTTGAAATGCAAGAATTGACGTTTCCCTTTAATCTGATTTTTCTATATATTAAACAGCTATCTTCCTATAGCCTAGACTTCTAAACCTCATCAGCTGATTTAGGATTCTCAAAATATTATGAATACATTTTTAATTTATTTCATGACCTGACCCCGATCTTATCACTAATCATGCCCATCTAACCCTAGACATTCTAAATTGAAAACAAAGCAAAACAAAACCTGAGGCAGTTTCTGTAGTCTAAAAGTAAACAAAATTTTTCAAACTTATCTTTTATACTTATACACCATTTTTATTGTTCAGATCCTTTAAACTAGAGAAAGGTCATGTCTTGGTTATGTTTCTCGTTGCTGAGACAAAATACCTGATAACCAAGGTTAAAGGAGGAAAGGTGTTTTTGGCTTAGAGTTTGTAGAAGTTTCAGTCTGTAGTCAGCTGGCCCCAAGGCAGGGGTGGCACGGCACAGGGGCATCAAGAGGATAAGCAGTCCATAGCAAAGCACGGCAGGCAGGAGGTAGCAAGCAGCAAGCAAGTAACAAGCAATGACTAAGGACAAAAGCACCCCTCTTTCTGTCTCTTCCATTTCATCCACAGTGCCCACCCTTTGGGCAAGTAGCACTTACACCCCTAACCCTAGCATCCCACTATGAATCAATGCCAGCATCACATCCTTGATCCCAGTATCACACAGCCTAGATCCAGCCACCTCTGAAAAGCCCCACCTATGACCACATGAAGCTTTGGTACGACTTCTGGATACAAGCCATAACAGGTTAATATACATACGTGTAGCTATCCTTCCTTTCCATTTAGCATGCCTTTCAGTGTTCTGGGCCAGGAGCCCAATGTGGAAGTGAGAAGTGACCTAAACTTTCCTTGTATTCTTTCTCCTCCCTCCACCAACCACATAGCTGCTATTACAGCCCAGGGCATCTTGCTCTTCTCTAGCTCTTCTCTCCTTGCAGCAGGAGGGGTAAGATATCAGATTTATGCTTAGAGTTAAGGAACAGTAATGAAGTATATGGTAAAGTACTGGGTCAGTAAAGACCTAATTTGTTTAAAAAATATATATATGAAGTGACATTTTTTAAAGAATTCCTAACAGAATACAGTGTAGCATTTTTATTCTATTTTCATTATAATTTGTTGATATTTCTCAGAGATCTATGAAGGGAAAAATTTGGCTGCAATTTGGACCATGACTGCGATATTTCTGAGTTATTTGACCACAATTATGTCTTAATTTTATAAAATAGCACCCTGATACCATCATTATTACTATTGTAAATCAAATGTATTCTTTCTTTTTTATATGTGTTGCCCTGCCTTAAGATGTAAAATGTACTGTAAGAGATAGTGTTAAACTGTACTAAGCTCTACTTCAACAGATATTAAACTGTCAAAGCATTCTGCATATTATTGATCATACTGTAAATATACATACATAATGGATAAAGGTCATTTGACAATGTGTACTTATTCAACATCAGGATCCCATATCAATTCTGAATTTTTGTCATGGAAAGAAAAACTTTCAGCAAGGTTTTTATAGTCACAAAAACATAAAGCCAAATTAAGATAGGCAACATAACATCCTACTGTTTAAAATGGAACGGAACAAAACAAAACAAAAAACAGTATTTGTTTTTATTTAGTATTTGTTTTTATTACCATGGGAAATGATGAAAAATTTAAAAATCATACTATGAATGCTATGCTTTTATTGTTAGTAGAAAGTGACTGTTTAGCATAAAGAAAATTATATTCAATTTTTTGAAAAGGAAGTGATGCCTAACCTAAAAATAATAGAAAAGTCAACTGAAGGAAGAAACTGAAATTTCAAGCTGAACTACATTCATACATGCTTTCTATTTTGCATCTGGCTGCAGTTTCAAAGACTTCAGGTCTCCCCTGTTCACAGATCGACTTCATCCCCACTCTTCAGGGCACCTTGATAACTTGGATTCAGCTAATTTACTCCATTACAGCTCACCTTTTCCCTTGGCAACGCCACTTGCTGTGTCTTAACTTCAAACAGAATCTTAAAATGCTGTACTTTATTTCTACAATACGAATTCTGACACTTAAATTTCTATGTAATATTACTGGGAAATCAATGTTTGAATAATTTTGCACAGACTCTTCATTTTTAAGCTTTTTCTCCTTTGAGGTCAAGCCCATACACACATGGGAAAAATACAGGGTGAAAGATGCTGGTAATATTTCCAAGTAGTAATAACTATTTTTCTGTAAACTGGCCACTCTGGGATGTTCACAAACTTAACATTTAAATAGGTATATCTCCCCATAACTATAAAGATGAAAAATGTTTATTCATGTGACTTAATTAATATTTAAGGAATACCCCCAAGAAGTGCAATTATACAAGTAAACAATATTTACATATTGTTACAAATGTCAAACATCTCTAGCTTTGTGGACATGTAAATCTTATTTTAGGGACTGAAAATTAAGAAATCAAAAGCATCGTTCCTGCTGAGGCAGGCTGAGCTGACAGTCACAAAGGTGAGGAGCGGAAAATCTGACAAACATTTGGAGAGAAGAAAGAGCAGGATTTGGTGACAGATGAAATAAGCAATGGAAAACTACACAAAATCTAAAGTTTCAACCTCTTTTGTGATAGCATAAAAAGAAGCTCCATGTTCAGGAAATGAGTGAATGAGAGATGGGAAGACATGTTAAGAGTAATGACAGTTAAAAATTCAATAATTCGAAAGGAAACTGAAAATATAAATAAAGGATGAAAGTGAGATTATATTTCTATTTTATATATTTACTTATTTTTATATCTCCCATTGTCTATAAAATGATTAAAAAACAGAAAATCAGATCACTGAAAAAATATACATGCTAAGTGAGAATAGTACACTAAACCTGAAATGATTTAAAAGAGAATCAACCAAAATGCTCACTGGAGCTAATAGAGGGGTCAGAGAGCATCAGAAAACTTGGGTAGAGGAAGTTAACAGAGACAAAAACTTGGATGGTTGGGGGAAAACATCCAGGAGAAGACAAGTGACATAAAATCTGGCAAAAATGTATCTGTATTTTTTATTGATAGGAATAGAAATTTCTGGATAAACCACAATTGAAAATGTACTTCAGGTGTTCGGTAATGAGACCATGTGTATAGGTCATTATTCTAAGAGGCTGAGAAGTAAACATGTGGTGGGTAATAAGGCATTAGTAAATTTTTTATTAAACAAAAGGGATCTGAAGCTATTTTAAAGCAAAAAGAAAAGATTTCTTTGAAAAGAACAATTTAAAGATGATGTTTTAGAAAAATGGAATTATTGTTGCATGAAACATCTAAGGTAATAAGGCTCCACTGTATCCATGATAAAAGCAGAACAGTCATTTTAAGAAAGAATAAAAACCTTCTCTGGGGCCATATTCACTTAGATATTCACAATATGAATTCATACGTTTCATTTTCCTATACCTCCAGCCTCACCACTCAATCACTATTATCCACCAAATGTATTTAATTGCTTTATCATCTCCTGACAGCTTTTCCGTCTTGCCTCTTCTCTGCCGACATGCTCAGGAACTGTGTGACTCTTGTTGATGAGTCTATGCACATCCCAACTCATCATTCCTCATCTTAATGTTCCAGCGGCCAGCATCACTCTTCTGCATCTAATTACATACACAAGGCCTTGCAATAAGGCTAAATGAAAATACTCTAGTGTCAATTTCACAAGGTCAGAAGGCACTTCCTCTTACTTTGCAAAGCTATTTTGGTTGTTCATGCCTGCTGAACCTTGTCTCTCTGCTTTTCTAGATCTCCTGCTCTTCATTTCTCAGTATTCAATCACTGCCTTGCACATCTCATCTTCTCATGGGAAACTCACAGTTACTCCATTACAACTGTCAACTTCGAATCTGTCTCCTCTTTTTCTTGTCTCTTTTTCCTTTTTTTTTTTAAATTTTTTGCTACTCCAAAGTTGCCAAGCATTATTTTTGAAAGTCATATTAATATTCTGATTAGATTCTAGATTTCAGATATCTTATTTTGTCTCATGAGGCTTGAAAATTATTTTATCAATGATTTTGGAAAATGTTAATCTCAATAGATTCATCAAAGTTTATCTATCTACATTTGCTAGTCTTACTTATATACACAAGCAGCTACGAGTTTCTTCAGTTTTACTAATTTAAACACAAAAATACATTCTATCTCCATATTCTATTCCTTTTTTCATTCCATCTCCAATGGAGAAAGGGAAGACAGCCTTTATTTCCCTTATTTAATTCTCCCTATAATGTAAGAATAAAGACAAGATAAAGATATTTCAAAATATCTTAAAGGTTATAAATTCCAAACTGTAGTACAGTCGGTGCTCCATCGAAAGGCGCTCATGTGCTCGTACCATTTCTGTGCAAGGTGCTCAGATTCTGCATCTTTGCATATTCCCTTACTCGGAGGTGGAGTTTATACATAAGGTCCCTCCCCAAAGGTATCAGTCTGTGGCCTGAACTTTGTTCAGTATTGAGTATTTGTTGGATTTCTTGCACTTTCTGACCCTGTTTTTTTTTTTTTTTCCTCTTTCTGAATTGAATTCTCACTTCAGGGCCTGTTTCTGGAATACCAAATACACAACACAAATTTGTCTGATAAATCTGTCTCTAATTCTTCTTGCTCCATTCTATTGCTTCTTCCTCATTAAAGTTCCTTGTAATATCCTTGGAATTTTTTTTTCTCTTCACATTCATTTTCATACTCTTCTTTCTACCAGTTTCTTCCCTTCTGTGTATGAATAAGTATAATATCCTTGCATTCTGTACTAAGACAAATTTTTCTTATATATTGCTATCCTCTCAATTTACCTCCATTTTTTATTCTTTTAATTTCCCATACGTATATATGTTTGTGTAGTCGACATATATTAGGTCTACTTTCTAAATACATCTCATTTTTAATGATTTATATTAATTTATCACCTTAGCGATCTGCTGAAATTGGTAACAACAAGCAAAATAATTCTGCCCACCAATTTTAAGTTCCACTATCTGTTTTATGTCTCCTAATTCTGTAATGCTGGCTCATTCCTCTTTTAAAACTCTCCTTGGAATCTTCTGAGGTCTCAAAATGGCTGAGTTTTTGATCCCTCTCTCTTTCCTGTTAATGTTGATGTTGATTTTATCCTCCCCACTTAGTTCCTTCACCTCTGTCACCATTCTTCATTTAAGTCTTTAAGCTTCTTTATTTATTTATTTATTTATTTATTTATTTATTTTTATATATGTGGGTACCGGGAGTTGAACTCAGGACGTTGCGCTTGCCAGGCAGGTGCTTATACCACTGAGCTATATCACTGGCCCTTTAACCTTCTTTTTCCTGTACTGTTTCTTGAGTAATTTCATCCACTAATATAGTTTATTGTAGTGTTGAAGTCTGTTGTGATAAATGAGTGATTTTGTATTTATTCAGCTCCTGATTCCATCTGTGCTCTACTGAATGAATATCTCTTCTCCAGATATTGCCATAATTTCCAAATCAATTCTCATTAAATAAATAATATCAAAATCTTTATTAAGAGTAATTTTCGAGCATGGAACATTAAATCTTTCCAAGTTCAAACTGATATCTCATTTCCATTTGAAAATTTTCTTCCTTTTCTCCAAATTGACCTGGGGACTTGCAACAAAAGGGCAATAATTTTTTTCAGTTTTTTAATTTTTCTCTTCTTGTTATTATCTCCATTACATATTTGTCACCTTTTCTATGACCTGGCAGAGAAAGAAGTCCCACTTCTTGTTGTGACTTTGATCTGAAATGTACCCCCTAAAGTCTCATTCCTCAGACGTGGGGGTTGTGGAAGGTGATTAGGTTAGAGGAGTACAACAGCTGACTTGCTGTTAGGATGTGCGGCCTGGTTTAAGATGGCGTGTGTCTTGGAAATGTATGTCTTCCCCTGTGATCCTCCCTTCACTTTCTGCTTTGTGATCACCATGACCTGACCAGCTTTCCTCCACTCAAGCCCTTCTAATACACACTTCTTACCTTGGGCCATGGATTGAAACTGTGAGCCAAAATAGATATTTCCTCCCCTAAGTGTTGAGCATTGTGCATATTATGACATAGTAATGAGAATGTAAGACACCTCTCCTCTGGAAAATAAAATATCATTTCTGAAAGTTTTCTAGTTTAAAGACTTCTACAACTTCAATAAATTTTCATTATACTCCATATCTAAGCTTACATATGTTTTTATAGGAGATTTAGATGGTGCAGGAATGATTTAGATTTCACTTAGTAAACCAGAGAAACTATCAGTATAGCTATTTCTTTAGAATGTAGAGAGTCCTACCACCTATTTTAGGGATCCAAGTTCTCTTTCAGCCATATTACCCACTCTTTTCTATATGTTCCTTGTACTGAACAATTTCATTGCTGGGACAAAATACCTGACATCTGCAATTTAAAGGAGGAGAGTTTTATTTGGGCTCACATTTGCAGTGGTGTCTTAGTTAGTCTTCTGATTGCTGAGACAAAATACACAACATACACAAGTTAAGGGAGGAAAGGTTTATTTAGCTCAGTTTATAGAGGTTTCAGTCCAAAACCAGCAGGCTCCAAGACAGGGTGGCTTGGCAGAGGGGCATTGCAGAGAACAGCTCATGATGCCCACAAGGTAGCAAATGTGACAAGAGACTATAACAGCATCTTTCTCTGCCTTTTATTTTATCCAGGCTACTTAGGGTGGGTGGCACTTGCACCCTTAATCCTAATGTCCTTGAGCCTAGCATTGCACCATGAGTCAATTCCACCATCACATACTCTAGATCCAACCACCTCTAGAAAAGCCCCACTTATGACTGCATGAGTCTTTGGGAGGACATCTAGACACAAACCATAACATTTCACCCATGGCAAAAGGCATTTAGTCCATCTCTAAGAGTTGCCAAAGTCCTAATAGTTTCAGTATTGCTGAAAAGTCCAAGTCCAAAGTCTCCTTCGAGATTTAAGGCAGACTCTTAAATCTTGAGCCCCTGCACAAATGAAAAGAAAGCTAAACACTTCCAGCATTCAATGGCATAAGGTAGACATTTCCATTACGAAAGTACAAATGCAGATAGCAAGGAATGGGAACAAAGCAAGACCAAAAACTAGTAGGGCAAACATTAAAGCCCACAGTTCCACTTCCAGCCTCCCCAGCATTTATAGCAAGTTGTGAACTTCAAAGGTTTTGGGTGACTGTGCCACTCTGGCACTGCTGGTGGTTGTAGCTCCCATGGCTTCTCTCTTGGGCCAGCTCTGCCTCCTCCTTTCAGTTTTCCTCCACATTCCTGGCTTCTGCAGACTTCTGAGGTCTCCAATGCACCTTTAGCTTCACATTCACAGCTTCACACACTGCCCTCTCAGGGGCACACTGCCTAACCTCCCACGCCTTCTTCTGAAATCTGATTAGAAGCCTTCCTGAGCCCACAACTCTTGCATTCGGCATGCACCTAAAATCAGCAACATGTGGATGCTGTCAAGGTCTGCTGCCACTGAAGCAGTAGCCAGATTTCCTTCTCTCTTGGCTGTAGGGGTTGAATGCCTGGATTGCTGAGCACTCTGCACCTAATCCTGAGGGAAAAAATTCAATTGTCTAGGCTGGCGCCATTTTGGAACACGGTAGTCTGGGACTTTCTTCTCAAAGCAAATTCACCTTTGTAACACAGGCTGCAAAGGCTGGAGTCCTGCTCATTCTTGTGATGTCCTCAGGCCATCTTTTCTGTTGTCTTCTTCTGAAATACTTGGCTTTTCATTGCTAGCCTTGTTGGTGACAAATTTCTCCTCTGTTCCATCTTTTCAGGTCCCAGTTTTACTGGAGCTTCCTTTCTGGCCAAAAGTAAAATGATTTGAATCATTGTCTTGGGCTCTTTGCTCTTGATCCTCAACACAAGTCTGGCTAAAATCCCCCAACAATAGCCATGCCACAGCCTCAACATTAGACTGCATTGAAATTCCTTCTGCAGGATTAAATAGTCAGCTGCCATTAATCTCAGTCTCAGGTAAAGTTTTTGGACACAAGCAAAATGCAGACAAACTTTCTGCCAAGGCATGACACACATGTTTTGGAGTCCAACAGCCAGTGCAGTCCTTCTTCCCAGCAGAAACCTCCTGAGCCTGGTCTTTACTGGCATCATTTCTACCAGCATTCTGGTCTTCTGAGCTCTGGCCAGAATCTCTCATCAAGTATAGCCTAAGGCATTCCAGGTCTATTTTTTCAATTGGCATCTCGGAACCTTTCCTAACTCTTCCCCTTCCCACAAGCCAGCTCCAAAGGCTCCTAAACCACATCATCAGGTATAGTCATAACAATGAGCCCATTTCAGGTACCAAATTCTGTCTTAGTTACTTTTCTTGTTGCTGAGACAAAATACCCAACACACATAATTTAAGGAAGGAAAGGTTTACTTAGCTCAGCTTGTAGAGGTGTTAGTCCATAATCGGCTGGTGCCAAGGCAGGGTGGCTTGGCAGAGGGACATTGCAGAGAACAGTTCATGGCACCCACAAGGTGGCAAAAGCAACCAAGGAACTTAACAGCATCTTTTTGTACTTTTTATCTTATCCAGGCTAGTTAGGGTGGGTAGCGCTGACACTCTTAATCTTAGTGCCCTTGAGCCTAGTGTTGCACCATGAGTAAATCCCAACATCACACATTCTAGATCGAGCCACCTCTGAAAAAGCCACACCTATGACTGCATGAGGCTTTGGGGGGACATCTAGACACAAGCCATAACAGGTGGGTTCAGTCCATAGTTGGCTGGTTCCCAAGCCTGGTAGAGGGAAGCTGTTCACTGTGGTGGTCAGGAAGCAGAGCAAGAATGGAGGCCTCTGGAATGAGAATAGAGCCTTCCAAATCATGCCCTCAGTGACTCCCCTTTCTGTGCAGGCCCCACCTCTGTGCATGAGAGTTTTGGAGGACACTTTAGATCTAAACTATAACATACCTCATGTACCTGTACTCTTGCACATGGCCTTTGCTTTGCCACTAATGATTTTTGATTATTCCATTTTTCCTTCATATATTATATCCATATGCCATCTCAGGAACCTCTTTATTCTTCAAACCCCTTCCACAAAGTCTCTACTAACACTACCGTTGTGAGTACTACCCTCATTTTTATTAGATTCCTTAATCATATGCTATCACTTTTGTTAAAAACTAAAGTAATTTATAGTGGTCTTATGAAAATTATTAGGTCACCATGAAATTTGGATATGAGATTTAAATTTGAGTTAGATTGATAAATATTTTGACACTGAAAATAAGTCTTACTTCAGAAAATGAGATTATTTGTCTGTCTGAAATGTTTGTACTCACCAAACCTGTCCATTTAAATAGAAAACTCATCATGAGCAGAAGCGACATCTTGTTCACAACATTATACTTCACACTGCCTCCCAGTTCCTTTCACGTGTTTTGGTATTTTGTCAACATGCACTAATTGAAGGCTGAGGACAACATGGAGGAAGGCTAAAATATTCTGGTTTTAGTGTCTAGTACTCAACAAATATTCACTGAACAAACTGAAAGAAACTAGAGTATCTGAAGGTGCCTTTGGCTGATGTTCTCAATCAAACTGAAGAGAAGTAGGTATCATTATATCATATTGTACATGTAAAGAGTTAAGGGACACTTAAGAAAAAAAGTGAGGACACTTGAGGCTGAATACTTGAAGGTTTCAAGAAGAAATGAAAAAGAAAACCAACTATTGACAAGTAGCAGTAAGAGGCTTGTTGTATTGAACTACACAAATCTATAATAGGTAGGCCAAAAAAGATTCTGTACATACAAAAGAAGTATCGAATGTATAAATATGCAGCAAAAAGTCTTTATTAGGAACAAATTAAACATTAATTTTGTATGTATCTAGGAGATTTATAGCATTCAAATTATGTTTGTTGCTGCCATTGGAATAATCATTCATAGTCAAGCAGTTGATCAAATTTTCCCTATTAAGTCTACAATGATTTATTTATTGATTATCAATTATAATTTTAGGAGAATTTCTTTAGAGGGCATCTTTATTTTTCTGTTTATAAGTATGATGTGGCCACATTCAACTAAGTGGTATGTTTTATTCTTTGAATTGCATAAAATTCCTTCCCCTTCTTCAGTCTTTTGATTTGTTGTTATTGTAGACGTAGTACTAAGGATTAAACCTAAGGTCTTGTGTATGTGAGACAAGCAATATTCCACTAGCTACACTACAGCTCTTTTTTATTTTGATTTTGAGACAGACTCTTGCTAAGTTACCCAGTTCAGATTTGAACTTGTGAACCTCCTGCCTCAAACTTCCAGGGAGCTAGGATTACAGGCATACACCACCATATTCAGACAGCATCCTCAGTTTTAATATGCAGTATCATGAGTCTATGTACAGCAGTACAAAGCAAGAAGATTTACAGGGGTATCTGGAATCAAAACTGTCTTGCAAGCTTCTGTTGAATTTTTTCACTTCTCTTCATTATTTTCTCTTTCATTTATAGTTCTAAATCTTTAAATTATCATTATAATCTTATTCTAAAATTATTTCCTTTTATTTTTAATATTTTTATTAAAATATGTAATGCTTAATTATATATGTAGACATATTACATATAATACATATACATAGACACATTACACATAACATTATCTTTGGAATATAAAAATCTAAAGTTCCTCTAGGTCAACTTAGTGACACAGTAATACATTTGAAATTGCTAAGGCAGTTTCCTTATGCGTTAAATGAAAAAATGATACTCTCTAAGTTTGAAGTGAGAATTTAAATGGGATGAAAGGGAAAGCACTGTTGAATTTTGAGCAAAGAAATAATACGTGCTACTTATATTCCTATAAAATCACCATGCTCTTACATGAAGAAGGGTTAGCAGGAGTGCAAGATCGAAAATGGTGATAAACAATTCAGAAATCCTGCCAGGAGATCATAATGACTCAAGTTGGGGTCATACCAAGGAAATTGTGAAAGGTAGGTAGAATGTGAATGCATTTTGAAGTCAAAGGTAATTGAATTTTTGGTATATTAAATGCAGGGTAACAAAGCCTCCAAATATTTTGGGCTGAGCAATTGAAACAATAGAATTGTTATCAACTAATGGAGAAGTTGTAATTATAGAGATTCAGTTTAATTGTGGAAACAAAAAGTTAAGATTTCTACTGGGTCTTGCCGCAGTTATAAACCGCCCCCAATTCAGAGGCTTGGGCACCAATAATTTGCTTGCTTATGAATGTATAAGCTTGGCAAAAGTGCAGGAACAGTGCATTACTTCTCTACCTCAAGTGTGTTGTGCAAAAGCTGAAGTGACATAACAAATGGGCACTAGAATCATTTGAAGATTGTCTTTCTCACAATGTCTGAATATTGGTGCCAGTTGTTAGCTGGTGCCTTAGCTAGGCTCGTTGGCTGAAAAAGTTACATGGAGTTTCTTCCCTGGTATGTTTAACTTCCTTACAGCAGAGAAGTTCTTCTAAGAGCATCTTGAGGGAATCTGATAGAAGGTTTTTATTTACTATACATAATAATTACTTTCATCTTGGGAAACTGGTGCATATACACAACACATCTTGATTGTTTTTGCTCATGATGTCACAGTAACAATGAAGACACACAGCTGTATCTCATAAGTAATGCAACATTTAAAAATAGGCAGTTCTATATTCTTAGAGAAGAATAATTGTCAACCAGATACTTGCACTTTAACAGTAAAACCATGATAATAGTGAGGTAAACCAAACACCCACAGCTCTTCTCATCATAGAGTTATAGTCCAAATTAGAAACATTATCCAGTCTAAAGAAAGATATAGCTACTAGGCAAATGAATATAAATAAATAAGAAAATTTTAGTGCACAAAATTTATATAAATAACAGTAAACATAATGGTGTCAAAGAATAATGTAACTTATTTTCAAAGCTAGAGAACAGTAAGTAACATATACAAGGTAGGAATAGGAAAGAGAGCACTGTAAGTAAAGGAAGGGGCTATATGAAACCTACGAATGAAAGTGAATAAGAAATACTTGAAAAATTCAGAGAAGTCCTAGAGAGATTGATTAAGAGATTAAGATATCTATAACAGGTTTTGAGACAAAATATTTACACACGGCCTGATTGGGAAGAATCGAAATAGAGATTCTGGACTTTACACAAAAGGAAATAAGAATTCCTTGAAAAGTTTTAAGTAAGAAGATTTATAAAAGAAACTATTACAGCTTTTGGTGAAGCTCAGACAAGAAGTTACTGCTGATGTAAAAGATAACACCAGATTCATTTAGGATGGAGGCAGTTTAGGCATGGAGTGCCAGCTGAATCATTTAAAATAGAAAAATCAGAAATGTGGTGGCAGACTGAATGCATTAAATGTTAGTTATGTGCAATTTGTGTCCTCATCAAATTTCCAAATGGAAAGATTAATATAGGTAGACACACTAATATATAACTCAAAAAAGAGGAAGGGAGATTCTTGGCTTGTGTGAACACGTTGATTTAATAATCATAGGCACATAAATGGAAATTAAAGCTTTGGAGATACTGGAGAACAAGACTGGCTGGAAAATGGCTATTCCTCTCATTTAACAAATAATTGAAAACCTAATTATGTAAACAGTTTGATGGCAGAATAGTAAATTGAGAACCAGAACTGTAAATAGAGATGTTAATGTTCTTATTTAGATTTACACATACTAAAATATCTGCATAAAACTGTGACCTTGTTAAATATGTACTAAAATCTACATGAACAAAGTGAAAATGTTTTTTTGATTAAGATATTTCTGAGTTTTGTATCGACCATTACAACTAAAAATAAATATTAATATTGTTTTCTTTCCAACAAAATTGAAGAAAACACACTTAAGACTCAAAAGACAAACAAATCTTAAATTACCCTTTCTCTGGGTGCACAGCTATAGATCTTGGCTGGTCCAGGCCTTGGGAAATAATGACGTAACGGAAAGAGCCATTGAGTCTTGCAACTTCAATTAAGTTGAAACCATGATCTGTCCAATATATGTTACCTAGGAGAAATACAGAAATGCTTATAATACTGTCACAAGAAAGAAACTTATTAGTTATGGCTAAAATTAAATTTCAACCATTCATATATAACTATTAAGAAATTTTGGGCCGGTGAGATGGCTCAGCGGCCTATGCATCTGCCTGGCAGCGCGAGGGCCCGAGTTCGACTCCCTGATCCCACGTACGAAAAAAGGGGCCGGTGATATCGCTCAGCAGCACGGGCGCCTGCTGGCGCGCGAGGTCCTGAGGTCGACCCCCCGGTACCCACAAAAAAAAAAAAAAAAAAAAAAAAAAAAAAAAAAAAAAAAAAAAGAAATTTTTATTTCTCACATTATTTTATTATATATATGTATGTGTATATATATATATATTAAGCAAAAAGCTGCAATTAAGGTAGTATGCAAAAATTTTTCAGTGTTAATTTCATGTAACTCGGGTTTAAACCATTATAAAATGGTTTAAAGCATTATAAAATTATATGCTGAAAATAAGTCGAGACTTCTCTCACCCATCATTGGGATCTATTTTAAACTTCTACTGAATTCAGCCGAAAGAGAACTTGTAATATTTTTGTTTATCTGCCTTTTGGAGCTCTCAGGAGATTTAGACAAAGGTAGCACCACATAATCTACTTCTACATAGAAACACTGAACTAAAGGCTCAAAAGAATTAGAAAAAGTAGATTTAAAAGCAAAAGAAGACTATTTACCACCATGGCTATAAATAAAAAGAAAATGTTAGAAGTAAGAAACAGGATTTTTATGGAACAGTTTTCATCCCTTCTCCCTGTGTTATGTACATGTTCCAATTCTACATAAGGAGTATAAATGTTGTGCACTGCAAACACGTATAAAAGAAAAAGGAAAGAGATCAAAAGATGGCTGGAGGGGAGGGAGGGAAGAAAAGGGGATGAAAAAAGGAATTAAGATGTGTTATATACATTACCAACTCCACACAAGGAATGTAAACATTATGTATTACAAACATGTACTAATAAATAAATCAATGAGAAAAAAGAAATTTTATGGAGCAGACTGAGCCCCTAGCAAAAATAATGTGAAAAGAAAAAGAAAAAAGCCATAGAGTATACCAGCAATCCAGTCAATAGCTATGCCTTCCACTCTTCCCAAGCCATTGGTAATGATATCTTCTTTCCAAGTCTGATCTCTTTTAGCTCGACTGATTTTATTGAAGCCCATGTCGGTCCAATAGATGGTATCATTTTCTATGGATGAGACAGAGAAAACACACACCCACACACTATTAAAGGTATCAATATATGTACTGGAATACATAGAATTAGTATTTTTGGAGCTATTCTTCAGAATAATTTACTAATATAAATGGCAAGAAAGATACTAAAATAACATGAAAGAACCTATATTTTATTTATTTATTTATTTATTTATTCATTTATTGTTTTGTGGGTACTGGGGGTCGACCTCAGGACCTCGTGCACCAGCAGGCGCCCGTGCCGCTGAGCAATATCACTGGCCCTTTTTTCGTATGTGGGTTCCGGGAGTCGAACCCAGGCCCTCGCGCTTGCCGGGCAGGTGCTTACGCTGCTGAGTCATCTCACCGGCCCAAGAACGTATATTTTAGACAAAAGATTTTTAAAGCACTTTTTGAAATATCTGTGGAAAGGACCTATCATATTCTTTATTACTTTTCTGCATTTGAACTCAATAAATCCTTATCCCCTATAAAACTGCAACTGTGATTTCACACCATGTTACTATGGACAACAACTTTCACTTCACCATTATGCCTGTATCTGAGTTCTCTAAATATAAGAAAGATTATTGAAGATAATCAACTCAAGAAAGTCTCAGAGGACAGAGACAGTGGAAAGAAGTATAAAGGCATTTCAACTATACCAAGGGTATTTTAAGCATAAGGTCACTCAAAATGTATAAAGTCTTACAAATGCCTTATCATCCAATTATTCTTTCTGAGATACCAAGTGATTTTCCAAATGTCAACTACAAACCCATTCTACTACTTTTCAATCTCTCATTTTACAAATGGACTTAAGAATACTTGAGGAATTGCTGTATGCTACCACAGAGTCTTTAAATAACAGTGCCTTTTGAACATTTGAATGAGAAATGTGTCTGAAGACTATCAATGAAATATATCACATGTGCATGCATATGCATAAAGGGTAGTAATTATAGACCGGTGATTTTAAATACAGCCACCAGAAAGACACTGGGGACAAATCATTAAATAATAAATTTGCCACCAACTAAGTAAGTTTTTGTGTTGTGACCTACATGGCCATTTGAAGAACAAATCCTTTAAGACCAATATAATTTCCCTCTGGCACAGTGAGAGACTATGGAAATGAAGAAAATGCAATTAGTATAATAAAGCCATTTCTCAAAAAGTTTTGAGATTTGATTTAAAATGAAATATACTCTGAGCTCTTCAACTTGTTAGGGGAAAGACTCCAAATAGTCCCATTCTCAACAATGGTTAAGTCAGTGATACCACTGTTTGAAGCAGAGGAAAGATGCCATATGCATATATGTGGGGAATGGCTGAGCTGGAGACTGACCACACATTTGGGGCTAGAGCAAGGCCAGCCCTGGGCTAGAGCAAGGCCAGCCCCGAGAACACAGAGCTCCAGAGGTGAGCCATGTAAACAAATTGTTGGGACTACAGCAAGACTAGTCCAGCAGGTGTCGTTCTCAGCAAAACACTGAGACCTGGCGCTTTTGACCCCCTGGTGCGCGTCCCCCATTTTTACCCCATATGAATAAAGAGACAGACCATGCTGGGTTGTCACTGCCTCTCCATCAGAGAGGTCAGGTCCCTCCCGGTCCCAGCTTTCCTTTTAGTATGTGTCTATAGTTTTTCTTAATCTCCCGTTGTCCCCTCTCAATACCCTGCTGGCTGCACAGGTTGCAGCACATATATATACTTGGGAAGCAAGAAACTGTTTGATATTTTGTAAAAAGCATAAGCTAATGCTGTCATTCTTGAAACGGGACTCAATCAACAAAAATAAGCATTATTTTTATAATATTAAGTATTATATATCAAGTCCAATTTTCTTCTTCAAGTACTAAATGTGTATCTCTAACTGTCTGCTTTGTTTCTCTGCCTGTGCAGAAAGAGACAATCCTGATGTACAAAAGACAAATTCTGGAAATTTTTTTACCATGTGTTAACTGAACATGGCTGTCTTATGGTCTTCTCCAGGGCAACTCCTCTAATCAGAAACTGGTTACTTTCTCTTACTGATATTCAAAGTTCTATTAATTCTATGGTATTGCAACAGCCTCCTCATCATTTAGCCTAAATTTCATTTTTGCTCCTGTACTTCCTTTCATTTCTCTAAGTCTTTTCTCCACTTAGGGGGTACTGTTACCTTTTTAAAAAGTAAATAACATTTCTGCCACCCTTCCTTCTGACAGACTAATAACTTTTGATCTCATCTAAGGTGAAAAAGAAAAGTTACAGCTGGGTCATGTTAGCCCACACTTGTAGTGTCAGCACTCTGGGAGGCTTGGGCAGGAGTATCCACAAGTTTGGATACTTCCTAGGCCCAGCCTAGGAAAATTTGTAAGACTCTGTTGCAAAAATAAATAAAAGGAAGGAAGGAAGGAAGGAAGGAAGGAAGGAAGAAGAAAAGAAAGAAAGAAAGGAAGGAAGGAAAAGAAAAAGGAAAGAAGGACTGAGGATGTAGCTCAGTGTGATCATCCTGGGTTCTGTAGTTCAGTCCTTGGTACTGGAAAGGAAAAGGAAAGGAAAAGGAAACAAAAGGAAAGGAAAGGAAAGGAAAGGAAAGGAAAGAGGAAAGGAAAGGAAAGAAAAGGAAAGGAACGGGAAAAGAAAAGAAAAGAGAAAAGAAAAGGAAAGAATCTTCATTGCCATGACCTTCATGATCTCATACCCTCTGGACCTCCACTCACCTTCTAGATGATATTCCTCTGCTCTTCCCATCTACTTCTAATAAAACAGAACTTCCTATTCCTAGTACAAATCAAATCCTCTTCAGTCTAAGGATCTTTGCATAGCTTTTTTATTTCTGTCTGGAATACTCCCTTGCCATAGCTTTCTTTTAGTGAAAATATCCTCTTCTCATAGAAACTTTGTCTAGTCTATGCAAATTATCCCCTTACTGTGTTCTATTACCTCTTACCAAATATTTTTTTACGGCACTTATCACTAGCAAACACATCCTATATATATTGATTTGCTTGTTTAGTGTTTATCTTGTTTCATTGAATTCATTTCTTTAAGAGTTGGGTCTTTATTTTGTTCTTTGGTTTATTCTTAGCATATAGAATAGTGCCTGGTGCATAGTAATCCCACAACATCTGGAGAATCAAAGAGTAACATGATATGTTGGTGCAAACAGGAAGGTAGAAACATGGAAGACACAGGAGAAAGCTTATACCCTTTGTTAAGGAACCAAAAGTATACAAGAAACCACTGACTATTCACAACAATATAAGATGAGAAACATATAATTGTGCAGACACATTTTGGGTAGAGAAGCAATGAAGACAATTGCAACAACATTTACAAGAATAACAAGAGGACCCTAAGTTTGTATGAGACTCTTAAATTGTTATTCCTTAACAGTTTTGCTAGCTCTGAAAAGTTGTATTCGGTATAATCATGAAGTATTTCTTCTTCTATAAACCATTACCTTTTGCACATACATACCTTTAATATCCTACTGAACTGAAATCTGTCTTTGTATTTCTTCTTAGAACTTGACTGGATAAACTTCATGGGTGAGAACTACAATTGACTCAACCTTTGCCTATTTAGTTACATGTAAGGTAGACGTTTTGTTGTAATCCCAAGGTCATCTCTAAGGGGTCAGGTCCAGCAGACAGCAGGGAGGAACCAATAGGTTTCTTTGTATCCTTTGTATTAGAATTTATGAAATAAGTGAGCAAATCAACCATAGGGGACATGTTAAAGAGGATGAAGAAAGTGGAAGAACTAAATCTTTCATTCACAACCAAATTTCTTTTCCTTTTCAATTTTTTTCATGTATATATTATATACTTACACAAATATGCTAAATGGAATATTTGCTAAGATTTGAGAATATATTCTCTTATAATATCTATGAAGACTTGCAAAGAAACATGATTTAGGTTTGAAAAGTCTTCATTAAGATAAGAATCAAGTTGAAAGATGATGGAAGTTTACAACTATAAAGATACAAAATGAAAATAGATATAGAGAAAAAGACTTTCATAACTGTCATGAAACTTATTTCCACATATGAAAATTTCAACTTTACCTCCATTAGGTAGACACTAATAGAATACTTAGCATATGTTAAGAATTAAGGATTCAAGGAATTTATGTTCTGAAGGGAAGTGAAAAATAAGTTATCTTAAGACATGGTAATTTGATAATATATAATATAATTACAAGACTGGAAAATAGAATTCATGGTTTAAGTCAATGACAATTATAATTACCTCCTGACAAATATGACAAAGAGATTCTTTTTTTTTTTTTTTTTTTTTTTTTTTTTTTCTGTACCAGGAATCAAACTCAGGACCTTGTGCTTGCCAGGCAGCCGCTGGCAAATAAATTTTTTTTTAAACATTTTCAAGGATTACCAGATGGAAAGACTGGTAGCCAGCTCTTGTGTATTGGGATTAAAGTTAGAATTAAAAAAGAGAAAGTTATACATTGTCACAGTGATACTTATCTGTAAAACACAGATGAAACGTTCTTGACAATGAGAAAAGTTAAAATTTCTGAGTTGAGACTATAAAAAGAGTTTTCCCTGGTTATTTAAAAAATGAAGGGTTAACCAGAAAATACAAGTCTCATTAAGTGCTTTCTCCCTTACATGTCTACCTTCTTACGATTGATTAATGCTTATTCAACACCTCTTGCAAGCACATCTGTTCCAAGTTATCATGGGCTTCTGCATCATGGAACATTTGATGTTGTACTTCCTGCCCTACATTTACATGCTATTCCAGAAAACAGCACATATTATGTAAGAATATACCAGATAAAAATGTGGTGTATAGTACTACATTTTCTGTACTCGTGAACTAATATGTGGAGTTCCTTGTGACACCCAACAGCCAATGTCTGCTCAGGTCTGCTCCGGTTGACTCGGGAGGCTAATTCTGAGGAGCCAAGACATCTCAAAGACAGGATGTTTTGCCAACTCTCACGCAGATGGACCTCATGGGGAAAACAAGGAAGCTCCCCAGGGGACAATCAGATAAAAGTTAATTATTCAGCCAAACCTTCACCATGCCTAGCTACCTAAAACAAACATCTGCACTCAACAGAACTCTGCCTTTGTTGTCCCTCAATAAATCTGGGGGTTTGAGTCACTTCAGGGTTCCACTCCACCCCATAGAAGTCCCCTGGCAAAGATATTCCCTGTCTTGTGTCTTCATTCATCTCTCCAACACGGTTTGCTGGCCTGACCCAGTTCTAAACATCAACCAGCATATTTGGAGTCTGGTGGAAGAGAGAACAATGTGCCTAGGGCTAGGTTCTCATTCTGCCATTTAACACAGAGTTTTCACAAAATACTTTTTCTCTCTGGGTCTTATTTTCCTCATATATAAATGTGAATATAAGTGTGTGTGTATGATTGCACCTGTGTGTGTTTGTATGTATAAACTATGAGAGGATAAAATTTATATTACCGTTAGGGCTTCCAAGTCTGGTTTTTTAATGTTAAAATTTTTCGCTTGAACATAAAAGAAATACAGTATCTCAAAATACAGTCCATTTTAGCTGTTATAAAAATATTCTTTTTTCCCTGCAATTTTTGCTCATTTTAACTAGCTCCATTGTCTGGAGCTAAAAAAAGATAAAGCGTATGATTTCCCCCAGAATATAGTACTAGTAGTTATTAAGCCACATTTCTTTTTAAACAGCACCATTTTACATTTATCCTATCAAATGTCAGATTGTTAAAATTGATCAGGGATCCTGCCTGTTGACATTTTAAAAAATCATATGATATCTAATGAATCCTTTTAGTGATATCTGCAAGTTTAATAACTATGTTGTCTACTTTATTCAAGTCAGTGGAAAATGTATTAAATTAGATCACAGATGTACTTTTGACACACCACTGAAGACTTCTCCCTGAGGCAAATTGTTTATATCATATTACTATGCCTTAATAATTTCTACATGAATAAACCTTAGTGTACTGCTTGATGAACTTCAGAATATGGAAAATATCCATGTAACCACTACCCAGATGAAGGTATAGATCAGTGTCAAATTTCAGAGGGCTCCTTTCCTCTTCCTAATGGGCAGCCACCATTCCACCTTCTACCACCATATGTTATTTTTCCCTGTGAATAGTAAATACAAGACATATTCTTAGGTGTGCTTCTCTTATTTGCCGTTTTGAGTATGAGATTTTTTTTTTCTGTTCCTTATACTTTGCTTTACCAAGATGTGCAAATACTACTAATTATCAATTTTGAACATTCAGTTTGGATCACATTTCTGGACATTATGAAAACTTCTATGGACATTCATGTCCATGCCTTAGAGTAAATACACACAGTTTTCAACTATTTACCTACAGGTGGTATTTCTGTCATGACAGATAGTGTTAGTAGCTAGGGCTTACTTTAACACATTAATTAATTAATTATCTCAAGCAATTCTCTCCTGATTAAGAATCTAGCATCTAGAATTTTTCAGCTATTGTTGAGCTCTGCCGTTCCTTTCATCTCTAGCTAATTAAATCATGCAGGTATATTAATAGTTGAACTGGCAAGAAGATCTGAAGATTCTCTTATTTCCAAGAATTGGTTCAACATATTTATCTGCATTGACTGATAGGGTTTACTTTTCAGATAAGGGGTAAGTAACCGGCTTCTACTAGGCAGTGACTTTAAAAAGAGCTACTATTAAACAGTAAAGAGGACCTTATTATTTCAGCTTCCTCCCCAGGAACCATACCTTTTATTTGTTTACTTCACTAGTGCTAAAAGGTAAATATTTTAAGAGAGTTACTTTTTTGATGAGATATGTGGTGTGTGTGTGTGTGTGTGTATAGAAAAGTTAATGAAAGAGGCAGGCAAGCAGGTATAAAAGGGAAAAGGGAGGGAGAAAGAGAGGAAGAGGGGCATGAATGGATACAATTTCACCACTTTTAAATTTGGCTTAGCTTCATCGCCTCCTCACATGATGTAACAGGGAATATTCGGGATATGAGATAAGTAAGATAAACTGAGAGCTTTGAAAAAGGTTTTAACTTCTGTAACTGGTGGTTGAAGGAAATGATTCTTCTATCATGTCATCAATGTAAATACTCTAAAACAAATTTATCTTACTAAGTCTGTTATGGTTTAAATCTAAAATGTCCCCGAAGGTCTCATGTATTTGGAAGGTGATTGGATCATGGAGGCGCTGTGCTCACTACAAGATGAATTCATGGACAAGTTCAGCAGCAGAATGTGCTGCTAGGAAACTGGGCCAGGTGGCAGTCGCTGGGGTGTAATCTGGAAGGGTGTTCTGGCTCTGGCACCTCCTTTCTCTCTCTGCTTTCTGGCCCTTCCGCCATGCCCTTTCTGCCTTTGGGTGAGACAACTGAGGACTAAATCCTCAAAACATCTCTTCCTTCAAGCTGTGAGTGTCACTGTTCCAGCAATGAGAAAGTGACTAAGACAAAGTCTAAATGTGACTATGTTCTGGACCTGATACCCTGTTTACAAAAAGCTATTAGATAGCAAAGCAACAATTGGGGGAGCTAAAAACATCAGATGTTATCCCAGACTTTATTAAAGAAAACCCTTACCACAAGCTTCTTTTACTTAAACAAATAAAACTCAAAAAACTTTGGATTTTGGTCACTAGTTCTGATAATGAGGACAGATTCTGGTACATAGTTCCTAAAATAATAATTTAGTGAATGAGGTTTTCAGAATCTGGTTGACATCTAGGAGATTTAATTTCCCCAAGTTTAGTAACAAATGAAATTTTACACATTTTTATAAAACAGTAGTCTTTAGTAATAGATTCTGGCGAAATTTTCTTAGTGCTTTTCTATGTTTCAAAGAAATTCAAATTAGATATATAACTCAGAGAATTATTTAACACCATCTCCACACATTGAACCCTAAAATTTATAAATTTGTGTAGCTTAGTTTATGTATTTGACTTCTATAATTCTATCCTAAATACACTTTACTGTCTTCCATATTTTAAAAATAAAGGCAGTTGTGCTTATTCCCAAAAGTATATTAACTTATGAAAAATTCTATATAAAGTGTATGTAGTTACTTAATAAATTTTAGGCTTAGGTTCTATAGGGTACTTTATCTATGAATATATTATACTATTTTAGCTAGTACTGTATACTCTTTATTATCTTATAGAAAAACTGATTAGATTTTGTTATTATCTTTGAATGTTTGAATTTTTTGTTGTTGTTATACAAAGGTAAAATGTCTTAGGCTGCATGAAGTCAATGTGAAGTTATAGTACTGAGGCTTATGAAAAACCTGTACTATAATTGTGATTGTTGAGATTGAAAGAATAATATCTCTATGGAGTCATCTTCCAGCTATCAGTATTAAGTTAAACTTTATTTACTACCACCTTCAGTGTACCTTATAGCAGATACTTTTCCCTTTTGTAGTCAGAAATATAAGAATTAGCCATAATTTTTATTGTCATTCATTAGCAGTGACCTTAATTGATAGGCCAATAAATATAATTATTGCTTCATTTATAGTCTGCCTCAAGGCCTTGCAAATTTTTAATTCCTATGGGTTATCTAAATAAGGTTTCCAATAAGTCTCTCATTTTAAAACTTTGAAAGATTTAACAGTTAACTATAATGCACTCATTTTCAGCTCATTCAAAAGTCACCTTTTCTAATCTAAAAAGCATGATCATAATATAAGGTGAATATGTAAATTAATAAAAACTTATTACATTATAAAACGCATTTCCATTAATATTCTTTAAAATACTCCCCCTTGCTTCAAATAAATTTGTCTTGTCATCCTTGCCACTCTGTGAAGCAGTTTTAGAAGTCTTCTTTCATGAGTGTCTTTAGGTGGTGTGAAAAAAATACGGTGAATGCTGCTATGAGCGCCTCTAATAGCAAGGCAGGCTTGTAAAACATTGTGTGTGTCCTCACCCACTTAATTCACTAGACCTGGAGCCATGCAAATTCTGGCTCTTCCCCAAAATCAAAATGACCAAGAAACACAAACATTTTGGATCAATTGCAAACATAGAGCCAGCCATGATAGCCCAATTTTAGACGCCATTTCAGCCTAGACGCCAGCTCCAGCCCTTTTCCTTAATCTACATTTTACTCTCAGACCACAGTGATACACACAAAGAATCATTCATATAAACATGAAATCAAATAGTGAAATAGAATCTATGGCAGCAGAGGACAGAGATTTACTATGAATAAAAAGTCCAAACTAAGAATCAGATATTGGATCTTTATTTAGTCTGCACAGTGCTCTGGCGACACCCCACACGCTGGTTTTTCATTGGAATTTCATAGTGAGGCCAAGCCTCACACCATGTTTCAACTCTTCCCTTCCTTTTTTCCCCACTCATGTCATCATCCTTTTTCCTTTCTATTCGCCCATTCTCCAAAGAGAAATATTCTCTACCCATTGTCCTCAAAAGGCCTGCTTTTGCATAGTTTAAATTCAGTAGTTCTCAAATGGCTGCCCATTAGAATTGCCTGAGAATTATTAAAAAAATAAGATGCAGTCACATCTCAGAGATTCTAGATTGCTTAGTTTGAAGTACTGTGCAAATTAAGCATTATTAGTTCAGCCATGGAAGGTACAGATGAGAAGAAAATAACAGGGAGCATGTTTAACAGGGAGCATGTTCTTGTGAAAGAGATTTTGAATATGAAATGCTATCTTCCTCTCTGCTTCCTTTTTACAAACCCATTCCTGTTAGGCTCACTACTAAAGGAACTTTCAAGGGGAGAAGATGTTCACACAGTCTTCCATGGGAAAAATATCAGATTTGATAGTATTTTCTTCTCTAGTTGGGGGAACACTTTAACATGCAAATGTAGCAATTACTGTTAATCTCATGTCTTGGTTCTGATATATTATTGGCCCCTGGTCTCTTAGAAATCACTATTCTTAAATACATGCCTGAACCAAGACAAATCACAAGGCTCCTCTTATAAATAGTAAAATACAGTATGTACTCTTTGGCTTGACTTTTATTTTATTTTATTTTATTTATTTTTTTTTTGTGGGTACCGGGGGTTCGACCTCAGGACCTCGCGCGCCAACAGGCACCCGTGCTGCTGAGCGATATCACCAGCCCCTTTTTCGTATGTGGGATCCGGGAGTCGAACTCGGGCCCTCGCGCTTACAAGGCAGGCGCTTATGCCGCTGAGCCATCTCACCGGCCCTGGCTTGACTTTTATTCACCCTCTCCATTTCTTATATCTTGATGTTCCACTGTATGAAAACACCACAGACTATTTTAACATTCAGACTGTGTTCCATTTCTGACCATTATGAGTACTTCTAAGAACCTTTTTGTTCATGTCTTTAATTGGACATAAACTGTCACTCTATCGAGCACATACTTTTTGATCATTCTCTTCTTCCAATAAGTTGACTTTTACTAAACTTATGTATACTCTACCCAACAGGTATGTATTCTAGAGATGATTTTTTCTTTTAAATTACATACACTTCGTGAGCCTTGAATTTGGTCATACTTTTCTCTTTGCACTAGCTATTAAAAACACAAAAATAAAATACTGACAATTTTTAGCAAAAATATGGAACTATAAACCATACATTTTATCTAGAATTTCATCTTGTTTTTTCTCTCCTAATTTTTCCATGAGTGCCCATTTGATCATATCTTATTTGTTTATCTTATTGCATTTCCCACCTTTGGGGGGCAGTTGTGCAAAATACTTTTTAGAACAAGATTAGATATACTTCTTAAACATATCAAATCATACATTAGAGACAATTGGCTATAAAGTTGGGTATTTAGCCTTTAGGGAATGGCTAGAATTCAAGACAATACAACAAAATGATTTTTTTAAACTTTGTGTTACTTTAAAATTTCTGTGTATATATGAAATCTTTATATTTAATTTTGTAATGAAATACATACTATTTGAGGAAAGAACTTCTTAATAAAAAGAGACTTTTTAAGTGAAATTTCTTTGTTTAGCCAGTAGATTGTGTGATAGCAAAGTTTATTGAGGCAGCTGCCTCATTGAAACTGTTTTCATGATGTATCACAATAAACTAAGGTATTTTCAAGACAGGTAATTATTTTGTGAAAGTTGCTTGTGACTAGAAGGACAGGCCTGAGACCTCGGACTTATCCAGTTTACCTTCCTGCCTGAGAATGATATGCTGTCTCCCCGCATCACTCATTCCTGGCCCATTCCCGAGCTGGCACCTGAAACCTCTGGAGCGGACTACAGGAGTTACAAGAATTAAAAAGAAAGGAAGGGCAGTAAGGCCATTAAGAAAGACTTCAGGAGGAAGTGAGACTTTCTTGAAGGCCAGGTAGCCATCGACTTTAGAGACCCACGAGATAACTCACTAAAACCTAGTTTAGGAAACAAAACAAACAAAAAAAAAATGAGGTGGTTTGCTCAATATGGTCATTTTCAGAATATGAGGCAAAAACAAGACCATTCCACCCAGAATTATGAACATTAACCTGAGATGACAGCCAGTTTACAATCCATTCAATAATGGGTACAGACATAAATAAGGTTAAGCTTTCTGTTCTTTCCTGTTTTTGAAAGCATTTCTTCAAACACTTTCTAGGTTAAGAAAAGCCTGTTCTTAATTTCCTTATTAAAAAGGCTCCAATAATAAACTATTAACACATTTCTTTTGTTTCTTTCATCTTGACAAAGGCAAATCAATACAAATGCTAATGGCAATTATCTTACAGCAACAAATCACTAAGAACTCCAACTTTGTGAGTAAACAAAATCTGCAGACTTCAAAGGTTTTAGATATCTTAATCCCCTTTAGGTACAATGTTATGAAATGTATAGTGTACATTCTCTTTTAAATTACTATTTCATCAAATAAGAAATATAAGCCTTGTCAGGCTTTTGCGTTCTGAATGGAATTTACATTAAATATGCTTATTATAAAAGCAATTCCACTTTCAGGTTTTGAACCATTTCCTTTCAGGTTAATGAAAAAGAATCTTTCACATTTTCTTAAACATTCATTTTTTTTTTCCTCTTCAAAGCAACTTTATTCTGATTTTTTGGGGGGGTATTCAGCTTGTTCCCACAGCCCTTGTGGGGCTAATTTTGAATGTCAGGTTATATATGAGAACGAAAATGTATTGCCACCTTTCATCTTCTTCAGATTAGAGGAGGACTGAAAGCAGCTGCATGGAGACAGGAGACATTGTTTTAATTTCTTCTGTTTCAGTCTTCCAAAAGTAAGCTATGAAATTGAGAGAGCATGTTGCATAGATACATCTTCAGAGGACTCTTATTCACACATTTCTTCAGGTAATCATCAACCCATTCTGGTGCAATTTTATATTTGAACAGAGGAAATGTAGAAATCTTGTCCCTAGAATGCTTGATTTATATGTTATGCTGCAAATTGGTAAATCAGATATCACACTCTCTCTCCCCCCATCTCTATATCTATCTATCTATCTATCTATCTATCTATCTATCTATCTATCTATCTACCTATCTATCATCTAAATAGTGAGACTTTTCCTAGCAAATGTATTTTGGATATTTTTCATCATCGTGCCTGTTGAAAAGATACCTTAATTTAGACGTTTACTGATTAGAGTAATATATCACAATAACTAAAGGCTTAGACACTGAGTTCTGTTATCTTGACTTAAAACACGTGTTACTTAGTTGCTCTATGACATGGGCAAATTATTTAACTTTTGTGTGCACAATAATAAAATTGTTGTGAAGATTAAAGAAATTCATCTTTGTTGAAGCACCTAATACTGTATGTAGTTCATAAATATAACAATGTATCAAGTATTATAAATAAGAATCAATGTATAATACAACAAAATGAAAAGTATATATATATATTAACAAATTGGATCATTTATGCTTTTAGAAGTTTTAATGGAGTTTTATTATAATTTAATATTGTCTCTATACATTTAAGGCTGAAGAAAAAATATTTCGGTATTCCCTTTGTAAAAGGAGAAGAATGTAATTTAAATCTCTTCTAAAAAATAGAAAAAATGTCTCACAAATATACAGCTAAATATTTCTACATTTTCAAAGTCATTATTGATGCATTTTTATCAAAAAATTAACATGATTTGGATGCAGAGCTGCATCCCATGTTTTTAGAAAGGTGAAGATTTTGCTGTTAAAAAGTATTATTCTCACAGAAACATTGTTCTAAAATTTATTTGAAACTTACCATGCTTATTGTAGTAGATAGGTCAAAAATCTAATTTTTTTTCAGGAATAAAAAAGTTATTAACTCTGCTAAACAATAAGATTTTTGTCCTCAGTGGCCATCTGTATAAATGTATATGAACATCATTTAATTTTAGTTGATACATGAATACATATGATCCCCATAATATGATTATTTTCTAATTTGACTTTACTTAGGAGCTTTTGAACAACGCCTAACATGATAATAAAACCACGGCATAAATGTGCTCTGTTTGGGCTTCCAATAAAAAATGGTTTTTGTAAGTTTATTACTGAGAATTTTGATTATTTTAGGAAAGACAAAAATGACTTAGAATCACTCTTTAATTTTCCCAGAGAAGTAATAAACCTCTTGTGAGTATCCAATAGTGATGTGGATTACCTATAAATTACAGCGAGTTACATCTGCTTCTCGCCCTATATTGGGAGTACCTTAAAGGAACCCTTCATAATCTCTTTACAGTTAACAAGGTGAAGACAGTTCAATGGTCAAAGCTTGGTTAAGAAATCAAAGCATTTGTACATATGCAAAATATATAAGACTTGAGGTTTTTCTTGCTATGAAAAGTTCCAATTCAAATGTCAGAGGATGAATCCTTCGGAGCACCCCTAAATCTGTTCATTTACCTGTGCTCACTCTCAGTGGATTGGAAGAATATACTCTCTATCACCTAAACTAAAGACCTGTGAGTTTTGATTCTTTCTCACCCTAGTTACTCAACCATAATAACTAATCAATCACCAATTCTGGCACATTTTACCTACTTTATTAGAAAAAAATCATGATCGCTAAAGTGTGGGGAGCCGCAGCGGGCCAGCCAGAAAACAAAGAGCAATAAAAAAGCAACAAAGATCAGCTGAGGCGGGCTACATAAGCTGCTCCAGCCCAGAGAATACCTAGCCCCAAGGCAATCCGAGCAATGGGTTGCTAGGCAAAGGGGTGTCACGTGACTCCAACTTGCTAAATGTATAAATAAACTCACTGCTTTGGCTGAGCAGTTCCTTTCCTCCCATCAGGAGAGAGGGCTCCACCTGACCTCAGCTTTTTGTCTCTTTTCTTTATTTCTCCATCCTCTCGCCACCGTCCTTCCCCCCTGGAACTTTGAGAGCTGCGCGGGTTGTGGCACTAAAGTGTTATTCATGCTATACTATCTATGTTCAAAATGATTGCAATGGTTTCCTAAATAGCCTCCCTTCCCATAATTTTGTTCTTCTCAAAAGCATTCTTACAACTCTCAGGGTAATGCTGTACAGCTACATTCAGATGAAATATTTTTGCTCTATATTCTTTATGTTCCTGGATTCCTATGACCCTAGGATGATGTCCAGTTTCCTTAATCAGTCAGACAAGGTGTTGTTTGATGAAGAAAAGTATCCTCATGTTCACATATATAAAATTTTGTGAGGTAGTAACATTTTAGCTCATTATTGAATCAGTTAAAGGATTAATGACAATTTATGAAACTATATATATATATATATATATATATATATATATATATTTCCTCCTATAGCAAAATATTAAAATTATGTGACTGTGAGTATGGTATCATTTTATAATACATCCACATGTATAAAATGTGCATATGTATAATGCCCCAGAATATAAATTTTTGAAATATGTATACCTGAGATTCTTTCTTCTCCAAATTTGACTCTCACTTGGTTTCCAGTGATGTGTCTTGCTCTTCTGTTGGAAGAGACTGTTCCGTTTCATCTTTCTGTCTCAAGCCCAACTCTAGTAGCACTACCTTGTTAGCAGCTGTTCCCATTCCCTGCACACACACATCATGCCATCTAACTGTTCTGTGTCACTTTTTCTGAATTACTTTACATAGAAAACTATCACTTCAAGAAACTTCTTGATCATCTCAGTCTAGGTCATTGTCTACCTGCTTCTCTCATACTAATCTCTAATCCATGTTACTGAATACAGAATATTGCACAGCTCACTTTAAACACACCTTCCATTGTAGTAGAGCGAGGGTGTCTCTCATTGAACTCAGGTTTACAAATGTGTGTTTGTAGCTTTCCATACATGAGAATGAAGTAAAGGTTACTGTCCAAGTGACAAAAATGTAAACAAATCGATGTAAATTGTATAAAAGTTGTAAGCAATGAAGAAAGGGATGAAAAATAATTAAGAGGATGTATATAGATATGCCAACTTGACACAAATAACATAAACATTATCTACTGCAAACACATACTACTAAAAACAAAAAAGCTACAAGCAGAGTATAATCTAGAACAAAAAGTAGTAACATAAAATTAATGAGAAAATAAATAATTTTGTAAGGTAGTAATATTTTGCTCATTAATGAGTCAGCTAAAGGACTAATAACAATTTGTGAAATCACACACACACAACATAGGAGGATATATAAATATTTAATTTAAGTAGCAGACTATGATAATAGTATCATTTTATGACAAATTTGTTTATATAATATAATTTAAATGAGTAAAATGTGATGCTATAAGAATTTAAGCTCAAATCAGAGGAAATATGCAAATATAAATTTTCAAGTATTTAAAAAGATGTGGGAAAACCACACACAAAAAGATTCATTATTGATTCCCTGTCATTTAACATAACTCAATGACATAGAATATTTTATTTGTGTGGATTAGGTGAAATAAATTAGACAGTAGTGTAAACTGGTGATGGACATGTGGAAGATTCATTAATCCTCTCTCTCTCTGTCTTTGTCTCTCTCTGTCTGTCTCTTCTTCTCTGTGTCTCTGTCTCTACCTCTCTCTCTATCTCTCCACTGTTTGCTGCTTCCATGATAAATTGTTTAAAAAGTACTCCCCCAGACTGAAAGGAAATCCTCATTTTCATGATCATTCCTAATTCCGAACCTTTTTTGATAACAGAATATATCAAAAACATACCAATATGTGATATCATTTTACTTGGATGACTCAGCATCCAACCCATGCAGGAAACCAAAAACTTCCATCAATTATGTGAACTGAACAATTTCATTTTAACTGAATTGCACTATATTAACCATACATTTTCTATTTTAAAAGTGGAGAAATGAACTAGAAAAAAATTAAAGAAAAGAAAAAAATTATGTGGGCTAGGTTTTGAAGGGTATATATTAAAGTTAATCATATTCTTGGGCTCAGTGGAATCAGGAATGGGGTTTCTAAAAATATAAGTGGTGTTGAAGCAGCTCAGTTAAGGGAGGATTTTCACTTCAAATAGATGAGGTTCATGCCGATGAGAGGGTAAGGATTATATCAGAGGAGAAAATTAACTGAGGTGAAATTAAAAAAATGAATCAGTTGGCATTACAGGTAACTTAAGTGAAATAAAATGTAATACTTTTTTTTAAAAGTTCAGAGGTTTAAAACATATCACAGAGGGATGAAAAAATAAGATTCCTTAAGAAATTTTCATTCAACAAGAATATGAATCTTCAGAAAATTTATGACAGACATCTTAAGAAAGGTAGATCAAGGACAAAGACTTGTTCTGAAGTAGTCAACCTGAAATGTTTTCATTTATCAAAGTAAAGACATCACAATTCTGTGTGTGATATCTTGTCCTCCTGCTGTATAACCTTGATATGTAATTTTCTCTGATCTTAAAAGGAAAACAGTGACAGACTAATAGGTAATTGGCAAGGAGTCTACAAAAGAAACTCAGTGATTCAGGAAATCTGCTGAGTAACCAAGTGGACTTGCCATTTTCTCTGACTCAAATTGGCTCAATACATGTTATGAACAACACTGCAATAGAGCATATGAATGACAATATATATATATATATATATATATATATATATATATATATATATGTGTGTGTGTGTGTGTGTGTATATATGTGTGTATATATATATGCATATATGTATATATGTATATATATATAAAATCATACATGTCTTAAAGTCTTATTTTATTGCTATTTTTGTTGTTCCAGATATATTTAAATGCTAAACTTGTATAAAAGTTTATGCTAGGAAAAATAAATAATAAAAACTATGTTCACAAAATGTTATGTACAAGGATATCCAGTGTTATTTATAAGAGTTGAAAAACAGAAAAATATGCATTCATTCATCAATGGAAGATGGATACGCAGACTGATACAGTCATTCAACGTTACTCGACAATATAAAAAGCACATTAATAGAACAACATGAAACAACATGATGAATACCAGAAGCATTATGTAAAATGAAAGAAACCAAAACCATATGCATATATACATATGTATACATATATATATATGTTGTATATATAGAGTGATTCCACTTATATAACATTTTAGAGTAGGCAAAAACAGCCAAGTGTGATTAAAAAAAATCAGATCAGTCACTACTACTGAGAATAGGCCTTAACTGGATAGAAGGAAAAGGGAATTTAATTTTAAGGGATGGAAATATTTCATAAGTTGTTACTTATTCATCCAAACTGAATGAAAGCCATACTTAATATCTGAGTATTCTACAACAGGTAAATTACACCTCAATACAAAAGAATCAAAATACTGAAAATATGCTTTTAAATATCCTATGATGATTTTAAATAGATATTCTGGCTTCATTTACAGATAAGCCTTTCAAATGCAGGATTCTAGGAGTACATCCTAACTTCAAGGAAACTGAAATATAGATAGAGACTCATAGGATGATAAGCCACAATACATGGTGGAAAAGTTCAGTGCTACTCTAATGAGCCAGATAAATTGAAATCAAACACTTACTGAATAATTACTCCTTTGAAGGGATGCTTTTAATCATTGTGGAGATGCAAATATAAACCAGAATTGAAACTTATAGTCTAGAAAAATTAAATTTAGAAATTTAGTAAAAAAAATGTACAAGAATAAAAATTAGAAAGCAAATATTCAGGGGCCGGTGAGATGGCTCAGCGGTGTAAGCGCCTGCCTGGCAAGCGCGAGGGTCCAAGTTCAACTCCCGGAACCCACATAAAGGAAAAAAAGGGCCGGTGATATCGCTCAGCCGCACGGGCACATGCTGGCGTGCGAGGTCCTGAGGTCGACCCCCAGTACCCACAAAAAGAAAGAAAGAAAGAAAGAAAATATTCAGGAATTGTAATGAAAGTCCAGAGGGAAAACATTACATTAAACCAGGATTGGGAAAATCTCTGAGAATATGGCACAGGGCAACACGCTGTTATTTTGGAGCAAGAGAAAAGTGATAGGGAAAGTAAATACAGCCTCTGTATTGCAATCTACTACCACACTTTTTCCTAGGCTGCTGACAGCTAATGGCTGTGAAGCAAGAATCTTAACGTAGGCTTTTTCCTCCACCCTGTGAAGATATTCTCACAGGCAGCTTAGTCTTCACCGGCGACTTTGGCTACCTAGTTTTGCTGAAACTGTCTTAAAATTACACCTACAGTGTATATACTATTTCCCACCTAGCCTACCTTCTTTTATCCTTCATGGAGGTCTGATAATGCTCCTTACTTTCTTTCTCAGGTGTTTTCTCAATAAAACAGTTTCATATCTAACCCTGTCTTGGGTTTGCTACCCAAAAGACCAAACTAGCACAACTGACGGCAAGGGCAGTCTGGGAAAGTGAAGGCTAAACTGGGCTCTGGGTTTGATTGCCTACCACTCAACAGTAGCAAAAAATACAGCCCTCAATGAACACAGGGCGATGATAAACCCAAGCACAAGATATTCAGTTGCTAAAGATTTTGTGAGGAGTGATGTGGTAAACCATCTTGAGCAAACTTCTTTGCAGGTGCAATGTCTCATACATTCAAAAAATATGGAGTAAATAAAGCTACAAAGACCACAGAACTGGCTGGTTACTGCTACATTGTAATAACACTCTCAAAAGAAAAAGTACAAAGTTCGCAGCTGTTAACAAGCAGTTAAGCGTAAATGTCAAATGGTAGATTATAAAAAGGCCCTTACACCCTGCGGTTGAAGGGAGGATATTGCTAAGAAGTCTTTATAGTTGAAAGTCTAGAGCTCCAGAGATGTTCACCTGGTCCGCTATACTAAAATCATTGATCTAATGGGAAGACACGAGGACCTGAAACACGGGTGGAGGAGATCTGTATGTGTGACTCATAAAGTTTTGGCTCCTGAAAAGCTCCCCTTGAACTATCAGAGTTTGCATAGGTGACCCACTTTTCCCTCGTAATGTCTAGTACTTCCTCTGTGCTGAAAGATATTACAGAAATGTGAGGTGATAAAAATATATGGTGAATATTTAAATTTTTAACATTTATTACATTAAAAGGCACATTGCCATTAATCCCCCCTCAAAAATTCCCCCTCACTTGGAACACCCTTATACATCATATTTTCACTTTCTGAAGCAGTTTTGGAAATCGTGTTTTAGAAATTTTTTACAAAGTGTGATCAAAAATACAGTGAATGCTGCTTTTGAGTGTAATCCAATGGAAAAGCAGGACTGTAAAACTGTTATGGGGTAACTTCATCCACATTATTCACTAGATCTGACACTGTGTGACTTCTGGCTCTTCCTCAGTGTCAAAATGACCATGAAAGGGATATGTTTTGAATCAATTTGGATCACTGAAGCAGCCATGACACTGCAACTAAAGAACACTAATGAGAGAGGACCTGCAGGAAATAGTAAGAATGATGGGATAACTGTGTTCAAAAAAGGGGCGTATTTTAAGGGGCAATAATGACACTATATCTTTCACTGTGATAATTTTTTTTTAATTTAAACATTCACTGTGTTTTTATCATATCTCATATTTTACTTGCAAGGCAATATGTGTTCCCTTAGAAATTGCACATACTTCTTGTCCTACTTATTTTTTCTGATAACTATGGTTAAATCCCAGTATGGCCCATCTGTATATTACTGAATATCAAAAGGAAAGAAAAAGATGCCACACAAAAGGTGCCAAAAGAAATAGATGCAGGACCATGAGAAGCTAGAGAAATACTCCAAAATTGGATTTTGAGGGTGCTTGACCAAAAGGAACTAGAATATAAGACTGGATGCCCAAAATTTCTTTTATTTGGAGGTACTTTGTTTGCAGTGGGAATTAACATCACAAAAATCCTAAGGTATAGTATAAAGTCTTGACTCAGGTGGCTCCTAAAGTCATGGAGAAATTATTCCTTTTATCTTTTGGAAACACATTATTTGCTCTGGTAGAAGGTACAAGAAGGAATAATAAAGATAAAGGAAGGAGGTAGAAATAGACAATGTATGAGAAAAGAAAAACCAACAAATGGGAGGCTTTGAAGGACACACCACTCACCAGGGCTGGTGGGAATGCCCTGGTGATGGGAAAATCAGAATCACTAAGAAACACTATGAGGGGCAGTCACAAAACCTGGCTAAAGACACCTATAGCTTTGATCTCTCCTCATCCCTGCCCCCAAATGAAGATAGGCCACAATGCTGTGATCACCTTCTAGAAGCCAAGAGGCCATACCTCCCTTGGTTTGGAAGTTGAAGGGGCAGCCATGGAGGCTTGATCTATAGGAAATGTGATGTTTCATAGAAGGTGGTGTCAAGACCAGAATTATACTGGCAGCGAACAAGGGTCGTGATAAACATCTACAACCTACAAAACTGCTGGAGGCATTGGAAGAACACATATTCCAGAGGCTTGGAAAGAAACCCAATGAAGATTCAGGAACTTACTATTTTGGTGCTATTTCTGAGTCCAGTAGTGTAAAGCATGGCAGAATTTCCTTTTTAAGGTTAAAAATAATCTATATATATTGACAAACCTATCCTAAAAAAGGAAACATATTTCATCGTAGGCTTCTTTGGATTTTGGACGTAATACATTCAGTCTATACTCAGAATGTTCCTCACCTCATTTCTCTAATGATATGGAAAACTGCTAGTTTTGAGTGTGATTCAGAACAGGAAAGGATGCTGCAATAGCTCTGAGCTGTGACACAAGCATTCTTGTCATTCGTGCAAGTAACTTCATGGTGTTGAAGGTCAATGAGTAAGAAAATATGTAAATATGGAGCTTCTGAAAGCTCTCAGTGAGAGAATCCCAATACAAGCTACTGGAATTCTTCAATAAATCAATACCATCTGTACCAGATAATTATAAAACTGCTCCTGAGATCTTCCTGAACATAAAACAATGCTTGACCTTGAGATTCCAATTGACCATGTATTCAGAACTGGTCATATTTATAGTCATAATGTAAGTATCTAACAACCAACCGAAGAAGAAGAGAGCAAAGTTTGTTTCATGGACGAGTCAGCTCAAAAATATGGGTACAAGCTAAAATTAAATTACAGCAGCATTGAAGAGAAGTTCTGAAAGCAAGAAGATAATGAAAAAGCTCTTGATGAAGATTTGTAAGCAGTGCACATTTTGTGCATGCAGCAGCCTAGCTTTATACACATATAAGTTATGAGTCAGTGGCCATGCCATCTAGTCTTGGAACTGGAAAGAAAGTAACTAGAGAATTAAAGATAGTAAGTTTTAGGGTAGAAGCATGTGGATTAGTATATGGAAGTGAGCATCAAGTATGAAGATTTCTGAATCACACCTTACTGCCTTCAAGAGTACATCTACCCACAAAAGAAAATCTTGCAACCAAAATGCATTGATCAGTTGACTTCATAATCATCCACTGTAGCAATGAGTACAGGAATGTAGGAGCCATAGTAGAAGAATTGGCTACTCACTGATATGGACTGCTACTTATCAAGGCTGATTACTAAAGAAAGTTTCTTATATGGCACTATTCCTCAAGGGCTTCAACTTACCACCCTTTGTACTTTCCAATCCGGAAGACAGAGTGGCTCATACTCATAAGGACATAACCTATTCCAGGTGTGGGTTTGCTTTCCGTCCTACACACCCTTAGCCGACATATTATTCAAGGCTTATGAGATACCTGATCCATAAGTGTGAATCACACACAGCATAGAATCTGTCCAGAAGCCCATAGCATGGTGTCTGCTGGCTAAATTATATACTATATCAACCAAAAGGAGCTGGTCTCATGGAGTGATGGATCAATCTTCTAAAGGCATGACTGAACCATAAGGTCAAAACCAACACTATGAAAGCACTGGAAAGCAACTGAAGTTGACATCTTCAAGATACAATATAAATTCATTATATTAAAGATTCTATGTGGTGCTCTATCACCAAAAGGAGAAATTAATGCACTAGGAGATAAAAGGTGAAAACTGCAAGGACTTCATATTCTATTGTTTTCAATGACCCAATAGAGGATTTTGTGTTTCCCTTCTCTGTAACTCTGGACTCTGTTAAGTTGGAGCTGCTGGCACAAAAAGGTAAGTTCACTTCTGCTAAAGGGCCACAGCAAGATTCCTTTTGAAGTATAAGCTAAAACCACTGCCAAAAAACTTTGGAGTTTAATATCTAGAGATGAACTAGTGAAAAAAGGGTCAGGATACCATCATGGATAATTAACACATTCCTGACAGCTTAAACCATCAGTGGTACATGCATGACTGTCTCACTGGTGGTGCAAATGAATCTAATCACTTTTACTTATATTTTTACTAATAAAATTAATAAAAGCCACCTGACAGGATAATCATGCATATACTACCATCAGTTCAAGCCACCTAGCAGTGAGACAGAACTATAGCACCATCATAAACGTGTTAATTCTGTATGCATTGAATTTTAAAATCAACTACAGCTGTAAGTGCTGTCCTTAGTCCCAATAATCTCCCACTTCTAAGTTTCCCAATAGGAAAAAACAGGTCCACAGAAATGGTGGAGGCACTGTTCCCCAAAACTATGAAGAATTCACACTGTGTGGCAGACAGAATATTCAGTGGCAGCTGAGAACATGCACTTTAAAAATCTGTGAGCAAGAAAGCATACATGACAGTATCCACCATTTTATTCATTCCAAGTCCTCACTTCCCACACTGTTCCCAACCAATAACTGACACTGCTATAAATACATAGGCAGAACCATTCCGAAGACTTCAAAATTCCATTGAATGGCAACTTTGACTTATATACTACCCATCAGCATTCTTAAATATTCCTTAGAATTACACTGCCATCTAAGACTTCTTCCTTCTCTTCTCCACAGAGATCAGCCTTATATCACATTCTAACAGATCGCCTACTTCATTTGCTCCATTACTTTCTTCATTCACTTTTCCCAAACAACCTGATGCAGATCCACAACATCATTTACAAATGTTGATAAAAGTACAATAGATTATATTTGATTGTCCTGGAATGGTGTGGCTGGAGAGAAGAGGGTGAGTTCGGGCCTCCCTTCCTCCATTGACTTGGGACTTCGTGCCTTGTGAGAAGAGTTCAAGATCTGCTCTTACCTTCTTCCATAGACCTGGGACCGTGGCTGGCAAGAGAAGTCTGAGATCCGCCCTTTCCCCCCTCCAAGGCGGGACTCAGGTCCAGATACGTGTGAGAATGCCAGCGACATAGTAGGACCCTGGTTAAGGCACACATGATGGACAGGCTGAGCTAGAGACGTGGAAGTGTCTCATGCAACATTAGCAATATGAGCCAATAGGTGATCTCTAACTTTTCTTTTTGTTTTATTCTACTCATCCTCTTCCTCTTTTTCATCAACTATCTTGCTTCACTTTATGATACTTTCATGTGCATAAACTTTGTCTCTTCTCTTTCTGGTTCACTTCAAAACTCCTAGGCCTTCTTTTCCAATCCTTCCCTCCTGTGTCCTACAATTACCCAAAACCTGGATGGTCATCCTGTGCCCTCCAACTTTGCTCCTACTATATTTAACCTCATTCATCTCTCCATCCTACCCTCTATCCTCCTGAACCCTCCACCCACAACAGGGTAAAATTACTCTACTAAATGGAAAATCATTGCATACAAGTTCTTGGTGTAAGTTGGTTTATAGTATATTTCTGTAGACCTTCCTCTTATGGTTGTAGATATCAGGCTAATAGTTTCCACAGTTTGTCAATAGCCAGGCTGTACTTGAGTCTATTGTTAGTGCCAACTGAACTACTTTAACCAGGATGTCATACATGTTGTAACCCGTTTTTCCCCCCTGTATGACAACACTGCAATTGTAAAGGGTCATAACCATCACTATAGTCCAGTACCAAAAGAATGGGGCCTCAGTCAAATTGATAGCAACTCCTCAGTCTTTATATATTGGGAAGGAAGGTTCTTGGGATAGACCTAAAGACCAAGAACCACCTATATCTAGAAGACACCCTGAAGAACAGACACCTCCTAGGAAAGCCTTGACACCAGTGATAAGGCTATCTAACATAAGAAATCTGCAGGCATCAACACAGAAAACAAAATAATAGAAAATAGAATGACAAGATGAAGAAGCAAAATGCAATCCCAAATGCACAGCCCACCCAGGACAAGTCCAGAGCACAAAGACATAGAGGAAATCAGAGGCCAACAAATGGAACTCTGTGAAATGATAGCAGCAGAAGTGAAAAAACAAATGGAAGAGACTGTAAAAAAAATTATCTCTAAAGTGCAAAAAGAAATGACTATCAAAATAAAAGGCATTAAAGCAGACACAGATAAACAAATAGAGGATCTTAGGAAAACAATGGGAACCATGAATGCCACACATAGACAAGAAATGGAATCAATGAAACAGATTCAAGCAGAAATTCGGGAGATTAAAATCTCCATTGAAAGTATATGTAGCAGATTGAATGAAGGTGAGGATAGAATATCAGATCTAGAAGACAGGAACCCGACTAGCAACCAGGAAAAGAAAGATGTATTAAAAGTCACAAAAGGCCATGAAAAATCAATCCAACAGCTATAGGATGAAGAAAAGAAGAATAACAAAAGATTAATTGGAATCAGTGAGAACCCTGGAGACAGCACAGAAGCCATTAAAAACCTCTTCACAGAAATAATGGCAAAAACTTCCCAAACATGGATTAAGAATTTGACATTCAAATAAATGAAGCATATAGAACTCTAAATAGCCATGACCAAAATAAATCTACACCAAAGCATATACTAATCACGATTGCAGCACAAGAACAAAATATTAAAATCAGCTAGAGAAAAGAAACGTATCACCTATAAAGGAAAGCCCATCAGAATCACAGCAGACTTCTCAACACAAACCCTCAAATCAAGGAGAACCTGGAGTGAGGTATTTCAAGACCTAAAAGAAAACAATCTTCAACCCTGATTGATGTACCCTGCAAAACTATCTTTCAAAATTGATGGAGAAATAAGATACTTCCATGACAAAGAACAACTGAAGAAATTTATGACCACCAAACCAGCTCTACAGAGTGCTCTGAGGGACATATTAGAAAATAACAAAGACTACAAACACATGAACACCAGAAGAAAGAAGCTGCCAGGCAGGGCAAGCAATTAAACAGAGGAGAAAGACAGGGAACAAACAACAGGAAAACAACATGAAAAGATAAGCCAATATGTATCAGTTATAACCATCAATATAAATGGTCTCAACTCACCAATCAAAAGAAACAGACAGGCAGAATGGATCCAACAATAGGTTGCACTCAAGAAACACATTTAACCAAAAAATAAATTCATAGGCTAAAAGTCAAAGGATGGAAAACAATTCTCCATGCCATAGGAACCCAGAAAAAAAGCAGGGGTAGTTATTCCATTTGCAGACAATGCAAACTTTAAGCCAAAACTCATCAAAAGAGACAAAGAAGGTCACTACATACTTGCTAAGGGAAAACTCCAAGAAGAAAAGATAACAATCATAAATATTTATGCACCAAACACAGATTCACCCAACTACATAAAACAAATATTAACAGACATGAAAAAAACTAAATAAGCACTAACACAATTGTAGTGGGGGACCTTAATACCCTACTCTCACAAATAGATAGATCAACTAGACAAAAAGTCAACAAAGAAATATTAAAATAAAACCAAGCCTGTGAACAAATGGACTTGGTCAATGTCTATAGAGTGTTTCACCCCAAAACGTCAGAATACATATTCTTCTCAGCTGCACAGGGGATATTCTCCAAAATAGATCATGTATTAGGTAACAAAACATATTTAGGTAAATGTAGAGGAATTGGAATCATCCCATGCATACTATTTGACCATAGCACAATTAAACTGGAAATCAATGACAAAGGAAATCACAAAAACTACATTAACACATAGAAATTAAACAACACCCTTCTGAACAACCAATGGGTCACAGAGGAAATTAAAGACAAAATTAAACAGTATATACAATTAAACGATAATGCCAATAAAACATACCGAAACTTATGGGATGCAATGAAAGCAGTCATATGAGGGAATTTATACCAGTGAACTCACACATCAGGAAAACAGAACAAGCTCAAATAAACAACATAATGTTGAACCTCAAACTTCTAGAAAAAGAAGAACAAATCAAGCTCAAAGCACATACGAGGGAGGAAATTATAAAGAACAGAAATTAATACAAGAGAGACTAAGAAAACAAAACAAAGAATCAATGAATTGAAAAGTTGGTTCTTTGAAAGAATAACTAAAATTGATAAACCGTTAACCAACCTCATCAAAAAGAGGAAAGAAAAACACAAATTCAAGCAAGTAGGAATGAAAAGGGGGAAATCACAACTGATCCTACAGAAATCCAGATCATCAATACCTACTATGAGAACCTATACTCTAATAATATGGAAAACACAGAAGACATGGACAGATTCCTAGACAATTGAATTGCCAAAAGTAAATAAAAAAGATATAAAAATTCTAAATAACCTTGATATCAGCCAATGAAATTGAAAATGTAATTAAAAATTTACCAGCAAAGAAAAGCCCTGGCCTGATGGATTCACTGTTGAATTCTACAAGAAATTTAGAGAAGAACTAATGCCAATAATGCTGAACCTCTTTAAGGAAAATGAAAGGCAAACAATACCTCCAAAATCTTTCCTGGAAGCAAGTGTTACCCTGATTCCAAAACCAGAGAAGAACACAACCAAGAAAGAAAACTACAGCCCAATCTCCCTAATGAACATAGATGCAAAAATCCTTAATAAGATACTGGCAAACAGAATGCAGCAAATCATTAAGAAGATTATAAATCATGAGCAACTAGGGATGTAGGAATGCAGGGATGGTTCAACATATGCAAATCAATAAATGTAATACACCATATTAACAGAACCAAAGACAAAAATCACATGATCATCTCAGTAGATGCAGAAAAAGCATTTGACAAGGTCCAACACCCACTCATGACAAAAATCCTACAGAAAATTGGAATAGATGGTCTTTACCTCAATCTTATAAAAACCACCTATGACAAACTAACAGCTAACATCATATTAAATAGTCAAAACTGAAAGCTTTCACTCTAAAATCAGGAACAAGACAAGAATGTCCATTATCACCACTGCTATTCAATATAGTTCTGGAAACATTAGCCAGAGCAATTAGACAAGATAAAAAAATAAAAAGAATAAAACTAGGAAAGGAAGAAGTTAAATTATCATTATTTGCAGATGACATGGTACTCTACATAGTAAACCCCAAAAACTCCACCAAAAAACTTGTAGATTTGATATCCAATTTCAGTAGTGTGGTGGGATACAAAGTCAACACTAAAACATCGATACCATTTCTGTACACAGCAATAAACTCACAGAAAGAGAAATTAAGGAAAGCACACCCTTCATAATAGCATTTAAAAAAATGAAATACTTAGGAATCAATCTAACGAAGGATGCAAAAGATCTATACAGTGAAAATTATGGTACCCTAAAAAAGGATATTGAAGAGGATATCAGAGAATGGAAAGATATCCCTGGCTCTTGGATAGGAAGAACTAACATAGTGAAAATGGCCATACTCCCAAAACTGCTATACAGATTTAATGCAATCCCAATCAAAATACCATTAGTATACCTCACAGATCTATAGAAAACATTCTTGAAATTCATTTGAAGCCAGAAGAGACCTAGAAGAGGAAAAGTAATTCTGAGCAACAAAGACAAGTTGGGGGCATCACAACCTGAAATTATATTACCAAGCTATTGTGATAAAATCAGAATAGTATTGGCAAAAAACAGGTCTGAGGATCAATGGAATAGAATAGAAGATGCAGATGCAACCCCAAACACACTCAGCCACCTTATCTTTGACAAAGGAGCAAAACATGTTCTGGAAGAAAGATAGCCTCTTTAATAAATGGTGGTGGAAAAACTGACTTTCCACATGCAGAAGACTAAAACTAGACCCATGTCTATCACCATGCACTAAAGTAAAGTCAAAATGGATCAAAGATCTAAATATTACAATAGAAACTCTAAATTTACTGGAAAAGAAAATAGGTAGAAATGTCAAAGACATAGGGGTAGGGTAGATACTTCATGAACAAAACCCAGACTGCAAGGGAAATATTACAAAGAATCAACAAATGGGATCTAACCTTATTAAAAAGCTTTTGCACAAAAAAAAGAAACCACAAACAGAGTGAAAAGATTATCCACAGAGTGGGAAAAAATTTTAGCCAGTTGTCTCTTAGACAAAGGACTTATATCTAGAATATATAAAGAATAGAAAAAACTCAGACCCCCCAAATTCAAAGACCAAATCAAAAAATGGGCACCTGAGATGGATACGTACTTCTCAGATGAAGAAATACAAGTGCAAAAAAATACATTAAAAAATGTTCAACATCACTGGTCATTCGAGAGATGCAAATTAAAACAACACTGAGATTCCATCTCACCCCAGAAAGAATGGCTCTCATCAAAAAGTCGACCGATAACAAATGTTGGTGGGGCTGTGGGGAAAAAGGAACACTTCTCCACCGTTGGTGGGAGTGTAGACTGGTACAACCACTGTGGAAATCAGTGTGGAGATTCCTCTAAAAACTACGATTAGGGCTGGTGAGATGGCTCAGCGGCATAAGCGCCTGCCTGGCAAGCACAAGGGCCCGAGTTCAGCTCCTTGAACCCACATACGAAAAAAGGGCTGGTGATATCACTCAGCGGCATGGGCACCTGCTGGTACGTGAGGTCCTGAGGTCAACCCCCAGTACCCACAAAAAAAAAAAAAAAAAACTAGGATTAGAGGTCCCATTTGACCCAGCTATTCCCCTTCTGGGTATCTTCCCAGAAGAATAAAAAACATCATATCATGTAAATATATGTGCACCCATGTTTATAGCAGCACAATTTGTAATAGCTAAATCTTGGAAACAACCCACATTGCCATCAACTGAGGAATAGATAAAAAAGATGTGGTTTTTTTTATATAATGGAGTACTGCTATGCTATAAAGAAGGATTATCTGGAAACTTTTATAGGTAAATGTATGCAACTCAAGACCATATTCATAAGTGAAATAAATCAGACCCATGTATGTAAACATCATATTGTCTCCCTAGTGTGAGAAACTGAACAAGTAAATAAGATCCAGAATGTGCAATAGATATTGTGAATAGGGAAGAAACTGCTCAAAAGAAAAGACAAACTGTGATTGGGGAAAGGGGAAAGGAAGAAAGGGAAAAAAATTTATATATAATATAGTTAAGATACTTATACAACTAGTTTCTCTTAGATCATTGAAAAGAAAGGTTTGTGTTAATATTGTTTGGACAAGATATCATGCCTATTTCTTGTACTCTAAATAACTACTATGAAGACAACAATACACAATGTATTAATTATCATAACTCTCCTACTAACCTGTTTTGAAACTCTGTTTTATTGTTATTTTTTTAATTTTTTTCTCTTTAAAATTAAAAAAAAATGTTTACACTTACTGGCCCGCATCAAAGAGTTCCAAGCAGTCACAGAAAGAATGAGTTTAATTTGGCCTACAACACTAATTTCTACAGTGGTACTTTCTTCTCTCAGGAAACAAAAGAGGAAGAAGAAGGAAAAGGAGGACATGGAGAAGGAGGAAGGAGAAAAAGAAGGTAGACAAACCAGAAGGTTGGGGAGGGGAGAAGGGGTGGAAAGAGAGCAGGAGGAGAGGAAGAGGAGGAGGAAAAGAACAGCCACTAGCACTGCAGACCTGCCAATATTAGATCATAACAATGTTGTGTAGTTAAGCAGCATCTGGTCCTGACAGGTCACGTTCTGTATGGTCTGCCACAGTTCCTACTAGGCTCCTCTGCCTCCATAAAAACTTCTTTCATGCACGAAACTTCTCTAACTCCTGCAGTCACTTGAGCTTGTGACATTAGTCTAGTAATCTCGATAAAACTAAGATTCAAGGGTATATGTTTTAGAATGAGATTGCAGCATGGGGTAAAGATTTAAAGTGGCATATAAAGGGGAACTTCCACAAGGGGGGATGGCGAAAGCAGGTGAAAGTGTTAGGCTTTACAGGGATTTGCAAAGTGAGAAAATCAGATAAGTAAAGAGCACAAAGATTTAGAGTTGATTATTGAAATAGTTGACTGAGGAATACAGGTCTGCAAAGAGGTAGAAAAATGCCAAAATAAGTACTATGAAACAGAAGTAGGTAGAACTAGTCAAAAAAAAAAAGCTAAAATAAGTACAGAAATAGTTCTTGGGGGAAGATGTTTGGAAGTAGTATAGAAAAAAGAATTTCCATTTCTATCAATCTCCCTAGGGTAAAGGACATGGCATTATATTTAGGTTTTTTCATTTTAAATCAGGAATTAATAGCAGTTACTGAATTTATTACAATGTTTATCAATCTTCTCTCCAATAGAAAAAAATGGGTAAGTGGCTATTAGTGATTATTTTATAATGTTTTGGTATATTGTATCAGTTTGCTACGACTGCTATAAAAATAACAGATAGGTAGGCTTAAACATCCAAAATTTATTCTCACATTTCTGGAGGCTGAAGTCTGACATCAAGATGTTAGCAGGGTTGATTTCATTCTAAAGATTCTCTGAAGGGTCATCTTCTCCCTTTGTCTCTATATGATCTTTCCTCTGTCGTCTGTATCTTAGTATCTTCTCTTTTTATAAGCACACCTGGTGTATTACTAGACTAGGGCATATCTATATAACCTCATTTTACCTCAATTACATCTTTAAAAGTCCTGTCTCCCACTGCAGTCACATTCTGAGGTAGAATTTCAACATACATATTTGGAGGGACACAATTCAACTCACTGCAGGTACTAATATATGCCTTGGAGATTTTTGAAATATATATGGATAAATGATACTGCAAATGACTTTAAATTGTGAAAGGTTTCTGAGTAGAAGCAAGAAGGTGCACATGTATTAGTGATCAACATTATGATCACACACCATTTGCTCAAGACATGAGAGCAACACTTACGCAACTCTCCTGGAAGAAGCACTAAGTCTACTTCACATTTCCAGGTCATTCAATCATTTGAAAAATCATCTGGCAAAGCACATGCCCCTCTCATTCCAGGGTTAAGAAATATGACCAAGTGAAACCATTCCAGGCAGTGCACAACACTCGATCAAGCAGACTATTACATAAAATAACTATCTTAAATAATTTAGCAGAAACAATTAGAAGAAATCAATTAAAATTAAATCCAACTCCGAAAATGATTGGAAAATTGAGATTGTTATCCCAGAACTTTTCATTGTAGTCTTCAGCATCAACACTACCATTAATTTACAATCTTAATTATTCTGTGCATAGTTTGCAGCTCTTTAAGATATTTTGTTATATATGAATTCGATCAACAGCTCTAAGGCAAAACAAATTTCTGATTCTCTTGTATATGCAATTAATTATGGAAGCTTCAAGTTTTCAAGTACAAATATCCTTATGCAATTAACTATGGAACCTTCAAGATTTCAAATAAAAATATTCTTAGGAAATTTTGCCCAGCAAAAGAGCAAAAAAAAGGTCTTCTAATATTTGCCATAGGACCAATATTTGGCTAAAAAATACTAGGCAGGGTTGGGGAGAAAACTCACTGAGGATTCTGGGAAGTTGGGGGAGGGTGACTAAGTGGTTCTTTCTTCTAAACAACATTCTTCTTTATATAATTCTTCATATATTTTTCCATTTTTAGTTCATTATAATGAATAATTTTGTATTCTTAAAAATATTACTATTACTATAATTCTAAATAGATTAAGCTGCATTAAAAATCATTGGTTAATAAATTATTGGTTAATTAATGTATTTAACTTAATGGGTTAATTGGTTAATAATGATATATAGGTTCAATTAAAATATATACTAATGCATAACTTTGGTATTCAATAAAATAGATTATAATGGAGAAGCAATTATGTAACTGCTATATTATTTTAATTACTGAAGAATCCAAGAAGCATTCTAAATGGCACCTGGATATTTGGTACCTGTTATGAATTATTTTTTGCCACTGACAATATTGGAGAAATGCTAATATGATTTTTAGCTTTAAAGTATTAAGGATGGGTTTTCTTTATACCCTAAAATCACATACATTTTCAAAGCTGTATGGTAATATGTTCAGCTACGTATCTAGTAATAATATGACATGGTACAAAATAATTGGGAAGAAAATTTGTATTGCGAATCTCAATTTGATTTTAAAGGTAAAAATCTGTCAGTGCTGCCAATAACTGCCTGGGGGACTATGGGCAACAGAACATAAGTAAACTAACTCAGAAAGAAACAAATATCATTTTTATATTTTTAGTCATGAATATTATTATTAATTTGATTTAGATGAAATAAATCCTAAAACACAAATGTGTGCCTAAATTATCTTATTTTTTTACATTGTTTTTAATTATAAAAATAGGAAAAAACCCATAGAATTTCAAAACAAGATAATAAGGATAAACTGGAGACTTACAGGTAAATGGATGCAACTCGAGACCATACTAGTAAGTGAAATAAATCAGACCCACATGTATGAACGTCATATAGTCTCACTAGTGTGAGAAGCTGAATGAGTAAATAGGATCTGAAATGTACAACAGATATTGTGCATTGGGAAGAAACTGTTGAAAAGAAAAGAGAAACTGTGATAGGGGAAAGGAAGGAAGGGAAAAGGAAAAAATATATATATAAACAAGACAGCTAAGATAGATATACTCTCTGTGTTTGCTATACATTTCACTTTTTTTTTTTTTTTTTGTTGGTACCGGGGGGTCGACCTCAGGACCTCGCGCGCCAACAGGCACCCGTGCCACTGAGCGATATCACCGGCCCCTTTTTCGTATGTGGGATCCGGGAGTCAAACTCGGGCCCTCGCGCTTGCAAGGCAGGCGCTTACGCCGCTGAGCCATCTCACTGGCCCTACATTTCACTTTTAAACCAGTAAACAAATTCTGATTACTTGAGAGTGAAATGAAATTTCATAACAACAAAATTTTTCATTAAACTCAATATGATTTGCAGGGCTTAAACTACTCTCAAAATGGCAAAGCTTTCAAAATACATGGCTCGTCTTCGGATGTAGTTCTTAACAAAACAGCATAAGGATACTTGGAGTAAAAGTGCACATAACATATATTTCACATCCAAATGTGCTTATTAATGTAGGTCAGAAGTGTGCTGGCATTTGTATTCTTAACAAACACTTAAGACAATTTTAAGTTGTCCTCAAACTACACTTTGACTGCTCTGAGTTAAATGAATTCTGCTTTTTCTGTAAAATGCTAACTGCTAACTTATTCTTCAGAATAGCTTGAGGAGTCTCGATATTTTACTTTTCTTGATGAAGAACTAAAAATAAAGGTTTTCTATAACATAGATTGCCTTACTATTCTGAACATATTTTCAAAACAAAGGAAACAACAAAGTTTCTAATTCATGCTAAAATAAACAGGAAACAAAAGAACGTCCTATCTTAATCTTTAGAACTTGGCAGCCATTGTCTTGTTGAGGTACTAAGCACTTTTACAGAATAGAAGTAAGCATTTTTCAATATTTGAAGATTAAGCAATACTTCTGTCGAACACATAAAGGTACCCAAAATATTTATGTGAACTACCAACTATACCTCCATATTATTTTGTTTTAAATGAATATTTTTGAGGGTTGGGGCATAATTCAATGATGGGGTACTGCCCTTGCATGCTTGAGGACTTAGTTTTACTCCCAGGCAACACACACACACACATACACACACACAAAGTTATAATTTTGAGAAGAAATCTCACATTAGGAGCACATGCTTTGGGTCCACATAGTACGCATTCACAATCCAAATAAAATCTAAACCTGCCCTTTTAGCTATACCCTTTCAAGTAAAATTCTTAACCTCTCTTGTGCCTCCGTTTGCATATGTGTAAAATAGGAATAATAATAGCACCTCCTTATAAGGTTTTGAGGAGGACTGTTAATACACTAAAACATTTAACATAGTGTCTGGCATACTATATATATGTATTAAATGTTTACTGCTACTAGTCTTAAAAAATTAAATTTGTAGAAGCAGAGAGTAGAGCACTGGCTATTGGGGCTGAAGGCTAAGCAAAATGAGGATATGTTCAGCAAAGTACATTTAGTTATAAGGTGAACAAGTTCTAAGGACCTAAATTACAGTGTGGATCATGACAGATGTGCTAATTAACTTGATTTTGATACTCATTATACCATGTATACACATTACACATCCATTATATGGTACATCTTGAATACATACAGTATTCATTTGTCAATTAAATGCTTAAAATAAAGGAAAATAATAGAATAAAATGAAAGGAATGTATAAATTTATAGAAGATCAGAAGATCAATGTTAAAAATTATAGAAGTTAAAGCCTTTGACCCTATCTGGAGAATGGAGAGAATGAAAGTCTGATTCCTGCTGCCAAGTCAATCATATGACCCAAGAAGTGGCAGATAAGAGGTCAAATTTCACCCAAATATTGAGGAAGTCAGCTGTCAGCCAGCATGGCTCACAGGGCAGCAGCCTGCTGAGTTTCCCTCTGATCTGTAGTCACGTGCTTCCTTCTCTGGCCTCTACTAAACTCAGCCCTCCCATGAAGCCAGGCAGGGCCCTCTGCTGCCTTCATTCAAGTGTTTACTAAAAATGTACTTCTTTGTGTATCTGGCCACTTGATCTAAATGCAGAATTCTTCATTCCTAAACTCTTTTTCCTTCTTAGTGCTTATAACTATCTGCCATTAAATTATTTTTTGGAAGACTTTGTTTGTTATCTGGTTTTCCTACTAGGCTGTAAGCCCCGCGAACAAACAGAAGTTTGCCAATTTTGTCCCTGCCGCACCCTTATTATGTAGAAAACCATTTGCCATACAGTAAGTGCTCAATATTGTTGAAGCAATGAAATCAACTACGGGGTAAGAGCATAAAACTAGTAGTATTGGGATTCTAACTATTTACTGTTTAAAAAGTAAAGCCAAAAATATCTTTACTTTAAAAGCTAAAAAGAAAATTAGTCTGGTAGAAGAAGAATGTAACCAGACAGGTTGTAGACTGTTCATTTTTTGTTGAAAAAGTTTGTAGAAGCTAAAGTGTACACAAAAGTTTGTAGTCCTGAGAAATTTCGTATTAATACCATGATGTTCTTTCCAAAAGACTAGTTTTTAAAAAGACTAAAGATAAGAGCAAAATATGAAATTATTTTAATGAACTAAAGCTCAGTCTTTTAAAAGTAATAAACAATATTGAATTTAAAAGTAATAATTATACCCAATTAGTCAATTTCTGTCACTCAAATTCTCTAAAATAAAGACCAACTTTTACTTTTTATGGTGCTCTACAGCATGAAAACAATCAACCTAATCTGATTAGATAGCTTCTTTAACTTTAAAAATTCAGTATAAAATAGCTTTTTTCTACCAAACTAATAGCTCTCATTTGTTTCCTTCAAAGCATAAGCATCCCAAGAATAATATATATTTAGGAGAAAATTGTTCGGGTTTGTGTGTGTGTGTGCGCGCACATGCATGTGTGTATTGCCACATTCTGCATTGAGATTTTGTCTTTTTTCTTGCCTCTTTCACTTTTTGTCACATTTGATTTGCTCCATTTCATGAAATATTTTCTTCATGAATCTAGATGTTCCATTGTTTGATTTCTCTTCAACTTACATTCAAAGGAAGAGTTGTTTTGCTATTCTGATGATGAAAAGCCTATCCCTCACCCACTTATTCACAGTGATTATATATTTAACTTGCATATTATTATTTACATTGTTCTATACATTATATTTAGCAGGTCTTATCAGACCCAAAGAATGAATTCAGTAAACTATTCTGCTTAAGAAAGACAATATGTAATGTGGGAAAAGCACTGAATTTAAGAGATAAAAGCCCATGATATGTATTCCGATACTGAAATGTTCAGAGTGATGACCTTGAGCAAGAAACCTCTTGAAGCCTTGGTTACAAATCTTTTAAATGAGAACAAGGCCTATCATACAGAGTTGTTTCGAGGTTCCATGTTATCTATCGGGAGTTCTCCAGCCTTGTGTTTGACATATGGTTTGTGATTAAATTGGTAAACAGTTCAAGGGCCCTTCTAAAAATAATGTTTTTCTCTTCTAATATTGAAAGATATATGGGATCAGATATATGGGAGCTTCATTATTTCTCAACTCTCCCCACAAATGCTTTCCCTTTTTTTCTTCTTATTTATAGAATTGGAAAAATCAGTAATAAATTAAGATTATTGCATGTCTTAAAAGGAGAAAACTAAAACAAGAAATTCTAAATTCTTTCAAATCAAAAATTTAATATATTTTCTCATTCTCCCTACTTAATGTTGAATCAAACTGCAGTTCTTCTAAACAGCTATAAATATACAAAGGTTTTTTGCCTTAATTATTTCATTTTGCTAGTCACCTAGACTGAAATCATTAAAACCAATTTAGCTTGAGTCACAGTTGAAAAATTCCAATGCTTAGAGCTCTGATAATAACCTGGAAATAATGCAAGTTATGCTTCACAAGTTTAACTTGTGATTAATTCTGTATTTTTATTGTGATTATTCTGAATTTGCAAATGCACACAGGAGAACCATAGTTTTGTTTAAATTTGAGCGCTTAATTTCTCACCACATGCATATGAGGACAGGTTGTGCATTCTAGATTATTTGTTAAAGCTTTTTAGTCAGATTTTTATCAGCAACAGGCAAATTAAGCCATTTATATAATAGAATAAAAGGGAAGTACTTTGGCCATTACTTTAAAGGAAAAGCTATGTTCATTAACAACAAGGAAGAATTTATGGTAGCAAGAGGGAAAATGTCTCTGTTATTTTCTTTCAAATAGCCTTACGGAAAACTAAACAACATCTGAGAATGCATCCTAATGTAATAAAGTTTAAGGGAAAGAAACCTTGCAGTAAAGTAGAAAAAGCATGAAATTCATACCCAAACCCTATTTCAAGTATTGGTAGCTCTGTTGCAGTTGCGTATTTGGGATGTCACTTCCAGGCTCTGGGCTTCTATCCCAGTTTGTCAGGCTCTGTATTATATCATCCCAAAGTCAGTGGCTACAACGCATTCAACAGAGTCAAGGGTCAGCGGGGCAGCTCTGCCTACCATGAAGTTTCTTCTCTGAAATCATCCGAGACGGGAGAACGCTAGGAAATAGAACCATGCGAACACTCACTCACCTATTTGCGGAAAAACCCAAACAACTGCAACAGAAGTATTTTGGGCTCTTTGGATACTTTGTTTCTATGTAGCTTCCCTACTTGCTTTGTCCAACATGCGGCTTTATTATAGCTGGATTTTTCATATCGGTATAAGGATTCCAAGGCATGTGTGCCAAGAAAGAGCCATTTGGAAGCTATATAGCTTTTCATGACACAGTCTCAAAACACACACGGAGCGTCATAGTCACAGCCTGCCCTGAATCCTGTGGAGGGAACATATATACCCCATCTCCACAGATAAATGTCGGTATAAGAACGTGTGGGATAGGAGTCACTGGTGTGTCATTTTAGGAAATATAATCTGCAGCCATCTCCTTTATCTTATATGAAAAATAGTCAGGATGGAACAGATAACCTCTACTGTCTCTTTCAACCCAGAAAGTCCTGTGAGTCTCTGATTAAATGGAAATATAAATAGCTTCAAAGGGAACAGGGACAGGCAATGTAGTGCCAACACATTCTGGAGTAGAGGAGAACTTCAGAGAATGAATATATCTGCAAATGTGCAAAGCATTTAAATCAGCAAATGACAACACTTTTCAGTATCAAGGATTGTGTGTGATTGCAAATGCAAGAGTATTTTCAAAGTGAGCAATTTCCAAGACAAGGCAGGTTTATTGTTCCATGCCATTTAGTCTTTCTGTCTAACAACATAATTATTATCACGGCTCATTTACATTTTGAACACCAGATGTGGTATCAAGAGCTGTTAACACATTTCTATTGCTATCTTTTTAAAGTTCTAGTATATTTATTTAGGGCATTATCAATCTATATAAATTTTTAATCATAATAATACAATATTTTATTGGCATGTCTATCCTTGGCCCTAATGACCAACTGGTGGATAAAAATCAATGCTACTGGTGACTAACAGTTTTGAACAACAAAAATTAACCTTCCTGGCAATCTAGCAGACTACATAGGTGAATTATGGTGAACATGCTTAAATAAGACATGGATAAGTCCCTAAGGCCACATGGACGGTGTCTATCAATAAAAATATATATGTATATATATTTTTAATGTGTATATCTACACATTTACAACTTTTTACATGTGCCTAAGGGTAATTGAAATTTCCAAAAATTATATGGAAATGAAAGAGACTGCAACAATTTAAATGTAATTTTATTTTCACAGTTGAAAAAAAAATATATATATATGCATACATACATTCTAATTTCAAGAACACACATACACACAAGCACACATATAGTCAAGCCATCCATTCTAACTTCAAGTTTCATATTTGTTAAAGTGCATAATGAGTTATTTTAATATTATAGTTATTCTGTACTTACAAAGCATATCTATATAGCCAAATGTGTTGTGATTGCTTTCCAGATGACATTCTAGAATACAGAGTTTATTAGAAAAAGCATGGGGGCCGGTGAGATGGCTCAGCGGCATAAGTGCCTGCTTTGCAAGCGCGAGGGCCCGAGTTCGACTCCCGGATCCCACATACGAAAAAGGGGCCGGTGATATCGCTCAGTGGCACGGGTGCCTGTTGGCGCGCGAGGTCCTGAGGTCGACCCCCCGGTACCCACCAAAAAAAAAAAAAAAAAAAAGAAAAAGCATGAATACCAGCTGTTCCCCATTTATTCTAATAGAGTTATCTGCATTTTACCAGTTGGAAAACTGAAAGCCAAAAGGACAAATGCTTACAAGATCACATCATTTATCAGTCACAACCATCCAACTGTGACATGAGAAGAATTTCCAGACTAAGTTCTCAGACCTGCCTAAAATATAAATGTAAATATGCATAGGTCTTGAATATGTAAATGAACTTAAGTAGTGTTTTGGTGCCTTGAAATGTTCCTTTGGATGGAAGATATTTTCCTAGTAAACTGAAGCCATTCTAGGCACCTGGTTGTGACTTGAATGTAAAATTTCAATATTTTCCTAAACATTTACAACTTTTTATATGTGCTTTAAGGGTAAGTGAAATTCCCAAATATTATATGGAAATGAAAAAGACTGCAGCAATTTAAATGAAATTTTATTTTTAGAGTTGAAAAAAATTGTATTCAAAAATCTTTTAGATGATGACCATAACAATGAATAGAAGTTCTCACATTTCCCACCATGCTTTCTAGGCTATTTGGAAGTATAATTTTATCCTTAAGTTCCATGAAAACTTTTCATTCCATCTTGTGATACCTGAGTTGATGAAAATATAAAAATCGTATTTTAAGAAATGTATCCCTCCCCCAAAATTTTCAAGTACTTTTGATGCCAAAATTTGATCCGTGATCCCATGGTTTTAAGTATCCTCTGAATAACTTGCCATATACATCTAAGAGATATTTACATTCTATTTTGAGGAAACGCCATTTCCTTTAATAAAATCAGACTTTGATTTTCCAAGTTTAACAGTGAAAAGAAATTTACTACTTAAGAAAGATGTTTAAATCGTGCTGCCTTCACCCTTGTTCCTAAGAGTCATTTTTCCTCTCTGGATTATTTCTATAATGAAAGCTGATACTTTTATGGGGGCCTCAGGAAAATCATTATTAAATATAACAGAGGAAATGAATACCCATATAGGAAATATGTACTTTCTAACAGTATCAATAAGAAAGCTTTATTATAAATAGCACCTGTTAGTCTGAATGGAAAAAAGATTGTTAGTTAAGAACATGGAACATAGAATATAAATCTAATTATAGGAAATTATACGAAATTTAAATGTCATGTTTTATAAAAGGTATGTTTCTTTATATATTATTTTTGTGAGTAATTTTATAAGATTATATCAAATCATTTTTTAAAAAAATAGATTTTGGTTTTTAGAGAAGTGTTACATTCACAGCAAAACTTAGAAAAAGGAATAGAGCTTTCACAGGGACACCATGCCCCAATTTATGCATAGCTCCCCCCAGTATCTAAATCCCACACCAAAGTGGTGTATTTTGATGAATGTGAATCAATATATAAACAAGCACAGTTCATAATTCATGTTAGGATTCACTATTGTGCATTCTATGGGTTTTGACAATAGATAATGACATGTATCCATAATATAATATCAAACGGAGGAGTTTTTCACTGCCCTAAAAATTGTCAGTGTTTCATTGATTCATCACTCACTGCCCTGCACTCTCTGCAAATCCCTGATCATTTTACTGTCTCTATAGTTACACGTTAAAAAAATATATACATAAAAATTCGTATGATTTTAGAGTAGTGTAGTCACAGAACTTCTTCTTTGGTAGGCAATTTTTGAAGTAGAACAAAATATTTATAATTGACTATGGCTAAACCCATACCCTTTTTGTATAGTCACAACACCAATTTTTATGCACTCATTTAATGGCTTTTAAAAAAACACTACTTCAAATCTTGACTCATCAGTATTACTCATCTATATAAAAATTATTTAAGATTATATTCGGTATTATTCCCATATTTTCTATATGAATGACATGAAAACACATTTTTAAACAATGTCATTGATTCATATCATGACGGAAAAGACCAAGGAGTTCACTTCTTGAAGGCTGATGAAAATTATTTTAAAATAATTAGTCTGTGGAATTCACCTAAGGGAATATGGCACATGAAGAAAATGCGCATCTAAGAAATTCCACTAAAGCGTGGTAAGAAAAAATAAGAGTCTGTGGCACGTAAGCCACAAACTAATCCCTCCATACCCCTGAATTTAATGGAAAGGTATCGACGAGGGTGGTCAAGAAAGTGGGGTCGCTTCTCTCCTTGGTTCCCAGTAAAGAGGCTCAGTGGGAGGGGCAGGGCACCAGTATTTCTAATACACTTCTCCTCCACATTGAGTGTCCAAGGATTCCCTTCCTCCACTCATGCCCTGCACTCGAAGAGGGAAAACTGCCCCAGGCAAGGAAGGCCCAGAAAACTAAGATGTCACTAACCTTCACCCCTCTGCCAGCAGTGCAGAAGCCCAGAACCAAGAAAGACAAAGAAGAGTGACACAGAGATCCTGTCCAGGGGAGAAGTCAATAGGACTAAAGCACTCCAAAGCTATCACGCAAGGAAACAGTGTGGGAAACTTAGTTGAATCTAAGTATGCTATCTACAACGGTAGAGGTTTTAATTGTAAGCAACTAATAGAAAGTTTTATGAGAGCAGCAGCCTGAACTGCAGCCCACCTACTTTGTTAGAGGACACCACAGAAAAAGACAGCAAAGATAAGCTCTTCTGGAATGAGAAGAACTTTCAAAGACTGATCTCAAAAGCTATTTCAGACAGAATTTAATTGGATCTGGATGGAAAAATTAATGCCAGAAGGCACTGTGGAAAACAGGGCAATCAGCCAGCATTTACTGTGTGTGCTACCAAGTGAGGAAATCAAGCCTCATAAGTCTCAGAATTACACAGACTATGTTTTCAGACCAAAATGGGGTTGAATTATAAATCAATAACAAAAGGAATCTGGAAAATTCACAATCAAGAGGAAATTACACAAGATATTCTTAAATAACCAGTGACTCAAAAAAGATATCACGGGGGGAAATTAGAAAATACTTCTAGATGAATGAAAATGAATAAAATGTGTGAAACTTATGAAAGTGAATCTTATGTAATTCTCAGTGGAAAATTCATAGTTATAAATGCCTACATTGCATACAAAGAAATTACTGAATAACCTAAACTGGAAATTTAAGATGTGGAAAAAAAGAGCAAGTTATACCCAAATAAGCATGGAAATATAAATGATAAAAAGTGAAATGGAAAATTTATAAATACACATAGAAAAATAACAGAGCATATCATCAAAACCAAAAGATAAACCTTTATGTAGACTGACCAAGAAAAAAAGTAAGAAAACTCAAATTATTAAAATCAGAAATGGAAGAAAGCATCCCTATTGATATTACAGAAACCAAAAGGATTATAGGGGAATACTATGAATAACTGTATGCTACAATTTATGTAACTTAGATAAAATGGATAAATTTTTCAAGACAGGGAATATTAAAACTGACTCAAAAATAATGGGAAGCTTGAACAGGCCTACAACAGGTAAAGAGATTGTATTAGATTTCAACATCTAATCATAAAGAAAAACCCAGAAATCTTCACTTGTGACTTCTATCAAAAATTTACAGGGAAGAAAAATCTTCATACACTCTTCAAGAAATGAGATGAGAGAAGACTCCATGCCTCAAATTATGAGACCATAATATTTGACCAGATGGCATTTACTCTCTTGTGCCCACAGGAAAGTAGCACTAATATTCTAGAAATATGTTTATATACTATACTATATAGAGTCACTGGCTTTTGTTGAAGCACTTTTCTGGAATGCTGAATACAAGCAAATTTAGCAAACTCGTAACATTAATGCTAGGAAATAATTAGTGAAATCTCCATTAGAAAATATAACAAATCTATACAATCATCTTAACAGATAAAAAGAAATTTTAAAAAATTCAAAAAATGCTCAATTGTAGGGTGTGGTGGCACATGCCTATAATCCCAGCACTCAGGAAGCTGAGGCAGGAGGATCGCCATGAGTTCCAGGCCAGTCCAGGCTACATAGTGAATTCAAGGCTAGCCTGAACTACATAGCAAGAATCTGTCTCGGGGAAAAAAAAAAAAAAAAAAAAAGTGCTCAACAAATGGGAAAAGTGGGATATTTCTCAATTGGATAAAGTATACCCACAAAATAAAAACAGCTAACATCATACAGTGAGTGAATAATGACTGGATGTTTCCCCTTAAGAGTAAGAATAGAACAACATAGCTGACATGGTATTGTTAACAAATGAAAATTTAATTTTTTCTTAAAATATAAAACAGGGCAAGGCATATCACTCATGTTCAACATTGTAATGGAGGCAATTTGGCAAAAAACGATAAGAAGAAGGGGAGGAAGAATAGACAAAAAAGAGAACGATGTGAAGGATGGAGACTCATGGAGGAGACAAGTGAGAAAGAGGAGCAGGAGGGAGAGGAGAAGAAGAAGGGGAGAAGGGTGAAGAGAAAAGGGAGGAGGAGAAGGAGAAAATGTAGGTGGATTAGAAATGAAGAGGTAAACTCTATTTGTATATGCATGGTGTTATATACATAATAATACTAAATAATCCACTATAAACCTAAAATAATAAATTCAGCAATGTTGTAGGATAAAAGATCAATACACTAAAATTGATTCTATTTCTGTTCATTTACTATGAACTCCAAAAATAAAGTAAAATAATTTTGTTACAAATAAAATAAGAATAAAATTAACATTGATAGTCTATAAAAATCAATAAATTGTGAACTTAAAATTAGTGAGTTTCATCGTATATAAATTATACCTCAATAAAGCTGTTTCAAAAAAAAGAATAAATTAAACATAAGAAGTATGAAGTTTATGACTGGAAAACTGCAAATCTTTTTTTAAAAAAATTAAAGAAGACCCAATTGCAAATAAATAGAAAGACATTACATTGCCATACTGGAAGGTATATTACTATTCAGATCACAAACTATTTTTCTACAGATTCATCATAATCCCTACCACATTTTTTGTTGGGGTGTTGGTCAACTTTCTTGTTGCTAGGGCAAAATGCCTGACATAGACAACTTAAAGGTGGAAATTGTTTCTTTGGCTCATAGTTTGAGGTTTTAGTGCATGGCTGGCTGACTCCAAGACAGGAAAAGACCATGGGAGAACAATCCTGATCTCTTCACAGCAGCCAGCAAGCAGAGCAGAGGTGAAGGGCACCAGGCACATCTGTGCTCCCCCAGGCCTCCTCCAGTGACCCACCTTCACCTGCGCCCCATCTCCCAATAGCACGTTCCACTGTGACCACCAGAGAGTGCATTCACTGATGAGCACAGCATCCCCATGATCCAAGCAACCCTCCAGGGGCCTCTTACTCCACTCAAATTGATAATCAAGAATAACTGACACAGTTTCTTAAAATGAGAAACTGTTCTTTATCTTCATAAGGCAAAGCCAGGGATCAAGAACAGCCAAAATAACCCTGAAAGTGGAACAAAGACGGAGAATTCACACTTCTAGTTTTAAAACTGACTACAAAGCTGCAATAACCAAGACAGCTGATACTCATAAAGATAGGCATATAGATCGATGATATAGAATTGAGAGTCCAGAAATAAATGCTCACATTTACAAACTGATTATTATTAACAAATTGCCAAAATAATTTAATAGAGGAAAGAATAGTCTTTTCACAAAATGGTGCCAGGATAATAGGATGTCCACACACAAATCCACTTGCATAACTATATCCATATATAAAAATTCATTGAAAACAGATCATAAATCTAAACATAACATAAGACAACATTTAAGAAGAAATATGTCATTAAATAGTAGTGTCCTGGTATCAAGGAAAGTCACTTGGATGTGACGCCAAAAGCACAAAGGATAATGAGAATGGCTAAATTGTAATTACTCAGAGTTTAAAACATTTCTGATCTGAAGTACATCATCAAAAAGTGAAAAGACAAGTACAGCATGGCAGAACCTTTTCTAAATCATGTTTGTAATAAGAGACTTTTATCTAGATTCATTAAAATTAAAACCCCGATGAAAACCTGGCCAAAGTTTCTGAGTAACAATTTCTCCATATACATAAATACATTTCTCACAAGCACATGAAAAGATGCTCAACATATTTAGGCTGCAGATACTTACAGAACAAAGCCACAGTGTGATACCACTTCCTACCCATTAGAACAACTGAAAGCAAACAGCCGATACTAACAAGCCTCCTCAAGGATGTAGAATAACTGGAATCTGCTTATAGGAATGTGAAATGGCTCAACCAGTTTAGAAAACAGTTGAGAATTTTCTCAAAAGTTAAAACATAGAGTTACCATATGACCTATCAAGTTCACTCCTGCATATATATCCAAGAGAAATAAAAATCTACATCCACAGCAAAACTTACATACAAATGCCCCTGGTATCTTTATTCATAATAGTTAAAAAATGGAAAAAAAATGTACATCAACTGATGAACAAATAAAAAGTCACTGTCATGATAGGGACTATTATTTGGCAAAACCTTGGAATTACAGATGTGTATTACAACTTGAGGGAACATTATACTGGGCTAAGAAGCCAATCAGTAAGTACTACATATCATATGATTCCACTTGTATGAAATGTCCAGAATGGGCACAACTATAGAAGTGGATTAGCAGTGGCTTTAAATTTGGGGAGTTTGGGAAAAAAATGAGTGACTGTTAAAATATTTTAATGAAAATACCCTCAAGTTAAATATTAGTGATAATTGCACAACTTTGATAATCAAGCACAAAAAATGGACCTGCAAATTTTAAACGAGTGACTTCTAATAATATGAGTTTTATCTCAATAAAGTTGTTAGTTAGAAAGAGAAAATTCTATTTTAAGGAATTTTACAAATATTGAGACATTTACAGCCAAATATTGGAGATGACCCAAATATTCAAAACTATTGCAAAGGTTAAAAAATATATGGCAATCCACTTGATATAATAATGTACTCCTGTTAAAAGATTGTTAATTGTAACACAGAAAATCTTGTTAGTATGACATTTGAGGAACAAGACAAAATTATATAAATAAAAAAGCCTAATATGCTAAAATATTAATAGCTGTTGTCCATATAGTAGCAGTAGTAGTACTGGTGACATTTTTCCAAATATTTACTGTCTTCTAACTTTCTATAATTTTAATAAAATAATTTGAAACAAATATCTATTGAAGCATAAATTGAGTCTCTCATCAATAAGTGATTGTTGAACTGACTACTACTTCACCAACTCATTTTAATAATACTTAATGATGACTGAACTGAGAGATATCTACTTTTTAATTTAATCATTACTTTAGTTAATAAGGATTTATATAAAGATTGCAAATAGAGTATTTAAATATACTAATTAATATCTTTTTTGTATCTCTAGGTTAAAATCTGAGCAAGTGACCTCAAAATATCAGTCGTTTCACCACTAAAACAGTACTAATGGAGACTACTAAGTGGAAAAAAATACAATGATTTAGTCACTTTTAAAATAAGAAGAGTATGAATGAAATTTAGCACTAAATTGTAGCTCTTCTATTCTCCATTAATCACAACAATATGTCAGAGGAGACAAAATAAAAATTGTGAACACGCATATTCAGGATTTAAAGGATAACTTTCATATATATTTAGAACCTGAATTCTTACACAGAATCATCAATTTTATTATTATCTTAGTGTTTAATTTGTAGGGAAATCAACAAAGTAAATAGGATTTCACATGTGAATATTTGTTTTCATTCCCTGAAGAACAAGGCAGATCAAGCATTACAGTTCAATTTCTGCATTTGTGCTATGCGAGCATAATTCTGAACTCGTTCACATATATTTATGGCTGACAACTAAGAAAACAGATTTTTTAAATAGCCCATAGGTTGTTAATCAAAAAGCTAGAGGAGATCCAGAGAGATTCTTATTCAAGAAAAGTTTTGTTTTGTTTGTCTTTTAACTCTAAAATATTCCAGGATTAGAGAAATATCTTTGAAGTTATCCATTCCTGGCTTTTATATGCATTAGCTGTAAGTCAAGTAATGGTTCTGGTTCCACTTTAGGTTTTTCTCCTACTTAATTTACGTCTATCTCTTTTCATTTAGCTTTTGACAAAATTAATAAGTAAATGAAACAAATATCTTGACTAACGAAATCAGTTTTGCTTTATTTTGTTCTGCTAATGTAATGTTTGATGAACTTACTGACAAAATGCTTTAGCCATGGTGAACAATAAAAATTGCACATTATAATGGGAGCAGGATTTACATAATTGCTCTTATTGTGGGTATAAAGAACAGGCAACCACTGCCAGGAACTTTGGAGATCCCTTTTTGGCTACCAAGTTAGACAGAGACATTTGAGGAAATATTTAAACTGAATCTAAGCATAAGTAACATCAGTAAATAGCCTGCTTTGGGGACAAAGGAGAAGGTACCTGCACTAATAATTCCATTGGTGTCACCAACTTTGCATTCTCTGGGCTATGTTAGACAGCTATGAGCAATTTCCTAGAGTTTCAGTATCAGAGAGGTTTTGTTTTAGTTTTTGTTGTTGTTGTTGTTGTTCTGTTCCTTAACTCCATGAAGCAACAGCAGAATGGCACAAGTCAGCTCTTCAAAATAAAGAGCCAGGAATTGTTTTGCACTATAGCGTAACCAAGAATGGGGAAAATTCCCATCCATAGTTTAAATATAGCACTGTATCAGGAAAATATTGATGTGGGTTACTATTATGATAAGCCCTTTCCAGATACTGGTCAAAAATTGTGAAGAGATATCAGAGAGAGTTGCTGGTTATTATTGAAGCACGTTTTAGGAATGCTGAATACAAACTCATAATATTAAATGCTGGGAAATAATGAATGAAATGTTCAAAACAACAAGTAGTAGCTTTTTAAAAAGGACATTGGGGACCGGTGAGATAGCTCAGCGGCATAAGCGCCTGCCTGGCAAGCGCAAGGTCCTGAGTTCGACTCCCGGTACCCACATACGAAAAAAGGGCCGGTGATATCGCTCAGCAGCATGGGCGCCTGCTGGCGCACGAGGTCCTGAGTTCAACCCCCAGTACCCACAAAAAAAATAAAAAAATTAAAAAATAAAAAATAAAAAGGACATTGGGTTCTATTGCTGTCAGAAAAAAATAGTGGTTCTAAATTAGAAGTACATAATCACTATCATCTTAAACACATGTTAGATTGTATGTTGGTCTAGATTTCTCAACCTTGATATTAATAGCATTTAGAGAAGTATAATGTTTTATTGTGGAAATTTTTCCTATGTATTGTTTAGTGGCATCCCTGATACAAGTATGCACTCATCAGTTGTAGCAATCAGCAATGTTTCTAAATTCTGCAAAATGTACTGTAGAAGGTACAATTTTCCTCAGCTGATGATCAGTGCCACAGGTTCCCTGAGTCAGATTCTCAGCACTGGGACCACCCCTCTTCCTCACCCCGGCTTCTGAACCCCATTTACTGAATGCCCAGATATCTTTGAGCCTTTGAACTACTTAATACCATTCTTTCTTAGGTATTTCTAATATATTCCCTTATTCTCATCACTCTATCATTGTAGTGTGAAGGAAACTGAAATTTGGAGAAATGAGTTCAAAGAGAAGCTTTATCCCATTCCATTTCTAAAGCAATTGACATTTTCAGCCTTATACTTTCTGTCTGAATGACTCTAAATAGCTAAGGCCTATTGTTTTTTTGTTTTTTTTGGTTTTTTTTGTGGGTACTGGGGGTCGACCTCAGGAACTCGCGCGCCAGCAGGCGCCCGTGCCACTGAGCGATATCACCGGCCCTTTTTTCGTATGTGGGTTCTGGGAGTCGAACTCGGGCCCTCGCGCTTGCCAGGCAGGCACTTATGCCACTGAGCCATCTCACCGGCCCAAGGCCTATTGTTAACTGGAAGCAAAAGCACAATCTTGCTCTTCATTAATAATTCATTCTCTTATTTTTTAAGCCACAACACAGATACTGTAGAGAAACATCGCTGAGAACCCAAGGCACCCATTAGAATTTGATCTTTTGACAATGTGTGGGGATAACACTGTCATAGTTTAGATCTAAAACATCCTCCAAGGCTCATGTGTTCTCCAAAAGTCTTGTTAATTAATCCACTCATAAGTTTAGAGCTGAATGCACTATTAGAAGTGGTGCCTTGCAGGGCATGGTGGCTCATGCCTGTGAACCCAGCACTCGGGAGGCTGAGGCAGGAGGATTGCTGTGAGTTTGAGGCCAGCCTGGGCTACAAAGTGAGTTCAAGGTCAGCCTAAACTGAAAAAAAAGGCACCTCATTGGAGGAGGCAGGTGAGTGGCAGCATGCCATAGAAGGGTGCATTCTTATTCCTTGCTGTTTTTACTCTTTCTGCCTCCAACTACATGGAGGTAAATAGCTTTCCTCATCAGGCCCTTCTGCCATGATGTTTATTCCTTGGTGCCAGCTGACCATGGACTGAAAACTCTGAAACAGTGAGCTAAATGGATATATCTTCCTTTTAATTGAGGATGTCAGATATTTTATCCCAGCAACAGGAAAAGTAACTAATACAAATACACATAAACCTTTTAACAATATTGTGATAGGTTGTCTTTAATATGGCTGCTCTCAGTGGTCCCAACCATCTGGTATTCACTCCTTTATATAATCCCTTCCCTGGAGTCTGGGCTGGATCTAATTACTAGTTTCTATTAAACAGGCTGCACCGACAGTGGGATGCCACTTCTGAGATTGGATTACAAAAGCTATAACTTCTATTTTCTTATTCACTAATGCTCAGGGAAGCCAGTGGTCCTGTGAAGTGATCCACGGAGAGATCCACATGACGAGGATCTGAGGCCAATCGTTACTGTGAAGCTGTGGCACTCTTTCTAATCTGAAACAGCTCAGTCACACCAAAAGTCATACCAGTGAGGTTACTTCTACCCCAGCTGAGACTCCCAATGAGACAACATCTTAATTTCAGTCTCGTGAGAGACATTGAAGCAGAAGACCCAGCTCATGTGACCCACAGAAACTAGAAGATAAGTGCTTGTTATTTTAAGTTACTAAGGTTTCAAAATTTGTTATATAGTAATAGATAACTAAAACATATAGAGCAGAGTAGTTTTTTCTTTCTTCATCTCCTCTTCCTTCCATGACAGTGTTGATGATTAAAATTATAATGATGGGCCGGTGAGATGGCTCAGCGGCTTAAGCGCCTGCCCGGCAAGCGTGAGGGCCCGAGTTCGACTCCCGGAACCCACATACGAAAAAGGGGCCGGTGATATTGCTCAGCGGCACGGGTGCCTGTTGGCGCGCGAGGTCCTGAGGTCGACCCCCCGGTACCCACAAAAAATAAATAAATAAATAAATAAAATTATAATGATGATGCTGATGGTCTACCTAGCTCTTCTATGCCTCTGTCAGGCAGGGGAAATCTTACACTCTATTATGACCATTGTCCCAAACTCTGAGTCCTGATATTGGCTATCAATTATTTAAAATCAAGGATGCAGTGTTCATTACTTCACACCAGGTATTCAATTAATGTTTTATGTCAGTCTCATGGGCAAAAATCCAAACATACATCCTGAATGCAGAATTTAATACGGGCTTTAAACAACCAACATCTTTCTCAAATACATTCATACATCTATACATTCATAATACCTAAATGATACATTCTTCCCAAAACAATTTTCTTCATTGTTAAAGTAAGTAGATCACCTTTTTCAAAAAAATTTGACAAATTAAATCATGTAAGTATACAAATTTTCCTAATCTGACTCTTGTAGTACTAAGTGCTCAGCAAATATTTTTTGTTGTTATTTTAATTTGTCCTCCCCAAACACTTCTTTCTAGTTCTTCTGTAGATGTTTAGTAAGATTTTTCTATTTTGACCAATTTCTAAAAATGCTAAAGAATTCATAGAAACAATTGGTTCTTATTTTATCCTTCATCACAAAAGATCCTCTTACTATTTATCGCCCTTAGATAAAAGTAATACTAAACAATAAAATGCAACTAAAGATCCAATGCTGATGATCAGTCTAAAAATCAATTAAATAACTTCCCCTTTTCTCTCTTAACTAGAAATTTTTCTACTTGATTAAAAACAAATGGCCATGAATCTCAGAAACTGAATCATAGTTTTTTTTTTTTAAATTAGTGTCAAAAAGATAAATGAGCTAATATATCCTTAGTTTTCTTAAAATGGGGGAAACAGAAACACTTTCTCAAGGGTAAGATTAAACTCAAAGATATCCAAGGTAGCAATATACTTAAGTTAAAGGAGATTTTCAGATTATCCTTTGACATTGTCTGCATATTCAAGCCTGAGTTACCAGAAATAAACAGATTTTGGTCTATTTTCTAAGAGTCAGTAATTTGATAAAATATACAAAAAATTGACCTATTCATAAAAATACCTTCTGCATTCATCTTTCAAGGTGCTTTAGTTGGATTTGTGGCAGTAAGGATGAGATAAAGAAATTCCTCATTTAATGACAGAGCTCCATTCCTGGGACTAGGTTAAATGATCTGGTTGCTGAATGAGGAATTATACATAATATGTACATTACAATGTTCTGAACAAAGAAATGGCCAAAGACAAGTCCAAAATCATAAAGATTTTGCTTTTATTCACATAACTCTTCTATGCAGTACAGTAATGTATAACAAAACTGTAGTACTGCAGTGTAGAGTATAATCAGCAAAAATTATATTACTGTATAAACAAGGTATACTGTACCAAAAAAAGACACTGAGGCTCAATGACTACACTGTACAGAACTGTATCAGAAAAAAGATGGGTCATAAGTTCAAACAGTCATTAAACAGGTAGGTCATTAAACGAGGATTATCTATACTCCGATCTATTCAAACATATGTGGTCGAAAACTTGTCAATTTTCTAGCAGCTATTAATAATTTACTGTGAATTAGTATAACCAGACTTTCTGAAAATTGATTTCTCTGCAATTGAGTTTTGATGAAGGAGAAGGTATGAAGGCATTAGGGAATCAGTTGTGACTATATCTTCACTAAAGATAATTTTGAGCAGCTAAAAAGAAACATAGCAGCACAGGGTGAATCAGGCAAGGAAAAAAGAAGTAGGCCTTAGTGGAGATTCAATGTGCTCTGTGTGAATTAGCTTGAAGTCAGTATTGAAACCTTTTGTATCATGAGTGGCCTGGTCTTCAAGAGTAAAAAGTTTCATGAAACTTGTATAAGTAATTCTCTTAATAATATAAAAAATATAGATCTCAAATAAATTAGCCAAAACTTTGCTCTTAGCATTATTGTACATCTTCTGGCAATTTTTAATTTTAGGTCACTGATTGAATATTTCAGATGCTTAATAGAAGCTCTTTTTTTAATGTTTTGGGTTTAGAAATTATCAAGACGCATCTGTGAGATATTCTAATAACTTGTTTAATGTATAAATGCATAATGATACATATAGATTTTCTTTTAGGTAGTGTTAAAGAGCTTTTGCTTTCTTGTGATAGTGCTTTATATTTTTAAAGATTTACTTGATTTTACCATTTACAAATACACACAAACTGCATAAATGATTTAAAAACTAGATTATTGGAGCAAGTAGAACACAAAGCAGTTTAGTTCACTGTCACAAGAACAAAAATAAATTGAGTGAGCTCTAAAAAATCAGTTCATAGCCAAGGAAATGGTTTTCATAAAATTGAAAAAATGTCTCAAAGCAACAATATTATATTTCTTAAGCTATTGGTGTTACTGACATAGGAAGAATTCTTTCTATAATTCTTCTGTGGCCTTAGTTGATGACAACATGATTACTAGAAAAAAATGGTAAATAACTGCTTTATATACCCCTCTAGGCAACGAAAAAATAAAAGACTCACTTACTTGAGTGGCACCTGCTTAAATTATTAATGGGTTCAAAATCATATGACTCAGTATATAAATCAAAATAATATATGATCTTCAGCCTGCACAGAAGTACACTGTAGTTTCATCAGTAATACTAGCAATAAATAATCTAAGTAAAATTTTGCTTCAGTGGTTATAAATGGAAAGTGGTACAGTAGACAGAACTGGCAATAGGATACTCAATCAGGATATACCCCTTTATCATTCCTGCTCCAGTCTCCCTATCAGTAACATAGGGAAGTTCTATAAATCTGGGGTCGCCAAACCATGAGGGCACTAACTGTACCAGTCCATGGCCTCTTAGAAATGGGGCCACAGAGCAGGAGGTGAGAGGTGGGCAAGTGAGGGAAGATTTGTCTTTACCTACAGAGGCCGTTATTCTTCACATTCTCACCTAGGCCCCTCTCCTGTCAGATTGGAGGCAGGGGCCTTAGGTTCTCATAGGAACCAGAACCCTACTGTGAACTGCACATGCAACGGATCTGGGTTTCCTGCTCTGATAAGACTCTGACCTTGAAACCATCACCTCCGCCATTCTCCCTCAGACCCCATCCCCCCACCCCTGTCCGTACTTAACAAATGATCCTCCTCTACTCCATCTACTTATTACGATATGTGTGTGTGTGATATACAAATATATATATATACAAATATATATATATTTGTAATTTATCTCTGATTTTACATGACAGGTATGTGGGGATAAACATCCTTATTACCTCTGCTTAAAAATAAAAAAGTCAGGGTTGGGAATATAGTTCAGCAGCACAGCACCTGCCTGGCAAGCACAAAGTCCTGAGTTTGATTCCCAGTACCAAAAAAAAAAAGATAAAAAAATCAGGCAAGTGTGTTTTGGTTTGACCAAATTCTATCACCACTGATTAACTAAAGAGGTTGAATGTAAAATATTCTGACTCATTTTTTACTGTTTCCATTTTATTTGCTGTCAGGAGGTTTTCAGGTTTCACCTTAGAATTTTACTGAAACTTTAAAATAAAGATATTCTGTCTAGAATCATCACTGTGGGAGTAGAACAGAAAACATATGCAACAGAGAGAGTTTGAATTATTTTCATTAATTGAATGTTGTGCTTATCTATAACTTTATTATGAACCACTCTAAAATTTAGCAGTAACAGTCATTATGTTCTTGAGATGAATGTCATTAATGGAAGAAGAAATATAATATCTGCAAGAGAATAATATTAGAAGAACTTATAATCAAGTGAAAGATGAATATCACATTTAAAAAGATAGGGATTGATCCATCAAAAATTGTTTATATTCTAAGAAGTATTCCAGTTATTTTTCCTTCTTTTTGCTCTCCAAATATTTACAGGACTTATAGATTATCTATAATATCATAAATCAAGTTGCTGATACTTATTCTGATCCTAGCATATTTCCATAAAGCAGTAAAAGAATCAGACTGTAGAGTAAACGTTGCAAGTCCCTGATACCAGCACCACTATCATTGTCTTCGTGAGTGTTTCGGTTGCCTCATTGTCTGAGTCCTGTATGCTCGCTTCCTGGGTTTTTATGTAATAACCATAGGTAGCTGGTGATGCTACTAATTGTTAGTAATCTTTCCTACAGACCAATAATGATAATGATGTTCATCACTGGGGAAATTTTATAAGGTATTCTAACTGACCCCAAATATTAAAGAAAGTCCTATTATTCTACATAAATATCTGAATAGAAAATATATTCAGGAATGAGGCAAGGGAAACAAAATTCTTGCTAATTAAGTATTTAAAATGTTTGTAAAATTATCATATAGTAATTTGATAGTAATTTGTATGATAATTTGTTTACCATCTATTTGATATTGCTACCATTTTGAACACTCATATATATTTGACGTCGTCAAATATTTGTATATATTGATTTAAATATTGCTGCACCCCCCCCAAAATAAGGAAATTGAGGCTTGGAAATGTTGCATTGGAAATGCTGTCATTAGAATCCAGCTTTCTCTTGCAAACTCTGGACTATTCTCTTTGGTTTCAGAGTATGTTTTTTTTTTTTTTTTCCTGATTAACAGAAATTTCAATAGATTCTTGGATGCTGTACCTTCATGACTATTCAATACACCTATATATTTTAGCATTTAGAAGAAAGGGATTTTCTAAAAATATTTTCTATTAATGCAAATTTAAAATATGGTCCTAATTCCTCTTAATAAAAGCTACTTTTGTATGAAATAAGGTTATTATATTAATAATTTGGGTCATTTTGAAATGGAGAGACTACTATACTATGCAAATAAAATTACTTTATTCCCTGGAACATATTAAACTTTACCTATTTCTGAAACTTCAAAAAGTGAATTTAACTTATCCAAATAATCAGTTTTCCCTTAAGAAGCAAGAGATTTACTAATGATCTAATCAGGGCATTCAAAATCAAATTATTTTTATATTTCCATCTCATGAAAATTTATCAAATACTTTAAAAAATTGCTATGGACGCTTTAAAGAATCAAATATATCAGTTAATACAAGGATTATATACTAAATGAAAATACATGTGTACACCTATAAAACCTTTCCAGAAGTTCACATTTTTTAGTTTTGCATATGATAAATCACATAAAATTCTAAAGCATAAGATTCATGTACAGAAAAAGAAATGTGTACATGCATTGTAAGGTAATAAAACTTCTGTGAATAATGACTTGATTTGAACAATATTTGATCAAAAGTTACACTGATTTTGGCAAAACCAACATAAGTTTTAACAAAATATACAGTATTTGTATGAATTCCCTTTTGGGAAAGGCACTTTTTAAAATGTAGGACTTTTGACTTTCTGAGATTCCAAATATTTGGTGCCAGATAATTTACTTAAGAAAAGTAATCCTTTTTTTTTTTTTTTTTGTGGGTACCGGGGGGTCGACCTCAGGACCTCGGGCGCCAGCAGGCGCCCATGCCGCTGAGCGATATCACCGGCCCCTTTTTCGTATGTGGGATCCGGGAGTCGAACTTGGGCCCTCGTGCTTGCAAGGCAGGCGCTTATGCTGCTGAGCCATCTCACCAGCCCAAGAAAAGTAATCTTTGAACCGCTTTCAAAGATCTCCAATAATTCCTTAATTTTAGCCAAGCATTTCTTTAGCACATGATTAAATAGAATGTCAGAGTGGGGAGAATAAGTAAACTTAATTCCAGAAGTATACATGCTCATGAGCAAAGATTTTTTTTAAAGTCTTTAAAGACTCATTTTCAAACATCATATACCAAAAGGTTATTTATATTTTAATGTTTGATAAAATCAAGTGTTTATAAAGATACTAGAAACATCCACAAATGTCATCAATACGACAACAATAACCCAGGAAACATATGACTTAGTTGAGAGATAGAAAGATTTGTTTTTATAAGTTAAAACTCATAAGTGTGGAGTCATAAATCTAAATGCTAATAAGAGACACATACCTAATATTTATACTATCTCTGAATTTAGTAATCAGTACAAGATTGTTTGTTTCAATCAGTTTAACTGTGTCTAATATTAATCTCTAAACATTCATTTATATTAGCCAGAGCAAAACGTTAACATCCAGTTTGCCTTCTTTCACTATTTATTAAAACACAAGGAAGTAAGGTAAAATCTGACTCTAAAATTACATATAATGTATTAAAAATAATTTAAAATAGATTAGCATTTAAACTTTTCATTACTTTGAATTTCATTTGCCACTGCTTATATTAGAATTGATAATTACATCTTGAAAACATTTTAAGTAAGATTATATTTGAGTGTATAAAGACCAAAATGTGTTAAATATCTTTATACTTATAACTAGCTAAAATAAAATGTCATTAGAAAAAAGGAGAGAAATAAAAATGAAACAACCAAGTGGCAATTATAGCATGGTAATGCATTTGCAATTCAAATGTTAAACTTTAGAAAAATTGTATTTGATTTTTTTCAAGCAAAGCCATACTTTGAACAATTTGTGATAGGCTTAAACCCTAATCTGTAATTCACCTTCTTATTTTTCCTTTTTGATATCAAAGTACAGATAAAAATTTATATTTCCATAATGTTTAATAAATCATGTGAACATTGTACATGAATTATGAATAAAAATCTATTTACCTGCATGGAAATCTATTCCCACAGCAAATGAACTTCCTGATATAGGCATCAAAGCGTCCATTTTGTCACTTGGCTCAAGAGGTATTCCCCTGATCCCTTCATGAACAGAGTACATAAGAAATGATTCTATACCTAAAGGCGGGAGGGAGAGCCCAAAACAAATATTAAAATTAAAAAAATTTCATTACCATTATTTTTAATAATCTTAATTACTAAGTGTTTTAATTATTCTTCTACCTTCTAAAAATTTTGAATGCACACTGTCCTTCCTGACTGGTGGAAAGGTAGGTAATTCATGGTTCTGAAACTTCATAATGCATCATAATCTCCTAGAGGGTTTTTTAAGCCATATTATTTAGCCCCATCTCAGGGAACCAATTGTTTGAAATTCTATGAAGTTCGCAGTTGAGGATGATGCTACTTGTATGTGAACATCACTTTCATAAGCAAAGAAGTAGGTAATTCCTGGAAGACTTGGCCTCCTAATCATAATTTTTTTCTCTCTCCTCTAAATTCAAGAATCTCTTTGCTTATATATGATAATAAACTTTGTCTTTAGGTAGCTATAATACTGTAATTGTTCTAACAGACATTTGGATTTCTTAAGGGATACTACACTTCTAAAATCCTTTTGAAGCATAAAAATGCACCAACAATAAAACTGGTTAATTTTTGCTACATATATAACCTACTTCTCAGCATCAAAAGTTGATGCTAAAATAAGTAGGTAAATATAGTCTTACTACAAGAAGTCCACGTGCTAATGCTTATTAATATTACTAATATATTAGAAAATATGTATCTAAAAATGTGTATAATATGTACATTTTATTAGGATGAAAATGCCTAGATTTAAATTTATTTCTGCCACTTTCTATTCATATGACTTAGACATATATAATTTCTCCTAACCTAATTTTTCTCATCTATAAAACGAGGATAATAAGAGATCTACCTCATAAGGTTATGAGTATTATGAGAATTAACATGCATAAGTTGATTAGAACAGTTTCTAGCACATAATTAGTGTCATATAAATATTTTATGTAATCTAAAATAAGTAACAAGGACATCCGAATTAAGCTCTGATCATGAGATAAAAGATCATTCTAGAACCAAAGTTCTTTGGAACTATTAGAACTAAGGACCATGAAATAGGAAAAAGAAAGGTTGCTTCGGTTGTGATTCTCTTCCAGAAGTATTCTTCTCCCTCAGTGATGCATACCTTAGATCTGCATCTGTCTGATGCTTTCTATAAAACAGCTGAAGGAAAATAAACTTAACCAAACTCAAATTGTACATTGATCCCACCCTATCAATCACAGCTTTTTATTTCAAATTTCTCCTTTTCAAGTTGAACATAGAAATTACTAGAGTTTGTTCAAAGTTTTATAATAAACTGAAGCTGCTGAAAGTAATTAAAATTTAGGAAATGATATTAATAAGAAAAAATGATATTTCAAATATCTCCAATCCATTAAAATCCAATGTATATGAAACTATGCAGTATACCATTAGTCTAATGATTACTTAATATTATTTTTTCTAATTTTAGCTGACTTGGGTTGCATAAAATCTTCATGGTAGATGATGGATGAAGTAAATGCCAAAGGTTTTCATGAACTTATACCTTGGCATGACATGCGGTTCTTTTGGAGATAATACCCCACTGTACACATGCAAGTTCTTGTATTTTCAGATGTTGGTAAACAAAGCTGAGAGCATCCACCATTATTTAGGTGGCAAGAATTGCTGCCTGCAAAGAACGAAAGCAAAACAAATTTTGAAGAGAAATATAAATTTTCAAAACAGTTTTATTTAAAAATCAATAATGCAAGCAAATGTTTATGCTATTAATTGCTAAATGTAACAGTTTCATATTGTTTATAATCACATTTTACTCTCTCAAATAGGTTAAACAGTAGCTTACGGTTGAATAGTGCCCTTTAAGAAAAAGAAACAAAAGCATTTTTAGTTACAGAAAGTAGAAGGAAATTGATTGGTACTGAGGACTGATATAGAACTTTAAAAATATTTTAAGATCACAGAAATTAAGAAACCTTTTTGTTTCTTAAATGTCATCTGTATGGTTAGTTGTTTGGCAAGAATATTTTATCTAAATGTGTCCCACAAATAGTGAAATTATATTACTAACTCAACTCAAAGATTTTGTCATTAGAAGAAAGGAAATATATATGTATATATTTATTTTTAAAATGAAGGAAATACCTTTTTCCATTCCTAGAAACATAATTTTCCCATAATATATGGAAAACACTCTCCTAAGAGACATCTAATTAATTGGTATATTAATAAGAAATTCTCCTTATTTCAGTAGAGTAGCAAATGACAAATATTAGTCAGTAAATCACAAGTAGCATTCTAGCAAGACACTCCAGTGAATTTACTAGCCCCAATGTGCTAATCACAGCTGGTAGCATGAAGTTAAATAATTTACAATCTTACACAGCAGGTCCGTTAAATATCTCATTTTTACATTTTTATTATTCTAGGACATGCAGTGCCATTTACTAGATGTTCAGACTCTGATAGGAACTGCAGTAACGCAGTGAGAATTAAAAGCTATGAGAATTAAAAAGTTTGATGGAAGATGCATGTCAATACTGCTCTACGGAAAATTCAAAGTACAAATGCAGTTTATGGTTTCTCAGCATTTGAACTGAAGATAGTCTGGTGGGATTTAATTGTTCAGTGGAACTTGTCACGAGCTATCATTTTTGATATGTGAAATACTCTCAATTTGGGACATTTCTTATCAAGAGATTTACCACATTCTCTGCTTATCTCCCAAACCTACTGTTTAGTCGATGTTTTACTCCATCTTAAGTAAATTATACTGTTTAAATGATTATATTTATCTTCTATATAAACTAAGAATAATTGATTAATTCCCAATTTCCCCAACTGATTTTTAAGATGAAATTCCAAACCTATGATATTTCTAATAAAGAGATAATTTTACTGTAATTGTGCAATAATATCATATAGATATTTCATTGTTAGAAACCATTATATATTCACATAATGCAAATATATAGGTATGGATTTAGATGTAGATTTGTTTTAACTAGCACGAAAAGTGCAAAGGCTGGGAAGAAATTCACAGGTGATGCTAATGATATGATTTAATGGAGCACCATGTGGAGAGGAAATAAAGGGAACTAAAGAAGTAAAGAAAAAGAGGTTAGAAAAGAGGATAAATTTATAAATATAAGAGAATATGAGGTGGTATATAGCCTTGATAATCACAAAAGTATGTGAACAAAGGAGGAAAAGGAGCTTCTGAGATGGCACAATTCTTAATACAATTTCAATAATAGCAATATATTGTTGACAAATAATACATTTAACATATTTTAATAACTATATTTTACACTAACAATACACATTTCACATACAGTATCTGTAGAGAAGTGACCAGTGGAGAGAAAAATAAAAAAGTGATTAATAAATGTACACATATTTTATAATAAGTACCTTTTCCTATTAAGTATGAATGGAAGTAGGAAAATATTACATTGTATTTTAAACTAATAATTTACGCAGTGAGTATCTATCAAGTTAGTGCTATGTACTAGCTTAGATTAATATTTTGTAATGATATTGATGTTCCCACTTCATGCCCCAAGTGACTACGGGTGATAGAAAGTTCATTTGACTAACAAGGAGGTTCAACTCTCCAGTGATCTGTGTCAAAAATGATTAATGAAGAAGCTAATTGTGCTTTGAAATCCAAAGAGGTAGTAATATTAACACCTCAAAGAGTCCTAAATTGCTCATATTTCATACTAATGAAGCTTTTAAACCACCTGTAGTGATTCTGTTAATGGGACTGTCTTTAATGCAGATGCTGCTATCAGTGTATACTTCTAGTAAAAAACACTATTTTCATCGCACTTTAAACTTACTTGTATTCAGGAATGGTGGCACATACCTGTATGTAATCCCAGCATTTGGGAGGCTAAGGCAGGAAGATGGCCATGATTTCAAGGCCAACCTGGACTACACGGTGAATTCAAGGCCAGCCTGAATTACCTAGTGAGACCCTGCCTTAAATCCTACCCCCCGACCATAAAAATTAGTTGTATTATCCCACTGACTTCTACATGCTATAGACCCTCATCAGTTTGACAATAACTTCATACTGCATGGACACCCCAACTATATCTATAGAATCAAATCTTTAAGATAATGGAAATCTTATTAACAAGGACAGAGTGAGGCTAGAATAATACACTAAATATTTCTTTTCAGAACTTTATTAAAGCTACAATTTTTATTTTGGAATATAGTGCATGCTTTTTCACATTTTGAAACAGTGGTACAGATTTTAAATGCTGATATAGGGGAGTGAAACTCCCAACCTACTAGATGTCTGAAAAGCCATGTTCTCTAAAATTGAGGAATGAATTCCAGGAAAGACAGAGGTTAAAAGTAGGGAGAATTTATTGAGAGAAACAAATGTTCTGTCTGAGAGGGACAGAAAGGGGCCCAGAAAGTGGGTTGCCTACCAACCCTGCTTCTCAAGGGTGTTTATTGAGCAAAGCCACGGGTGAGGTGAGCTTAAAGGTGGAACAGAACTATAATCAGTCAATAAGATTACAAGTATAGTCACTTAGGTAATATTGATCCAATGGCAAATCATAGGATGGGTGTGAGGTGGGACAAATCTATGGTCAACCAATAAGTATACAAAAAGTATAGTCGCTAGGGTAATATTGATTAAATGGGGCTCAAATGGGGAAACAAGTCATGTAGCAAGTTCACATGGGCAGACAAGGACTTTCCTGGATGGGATGGGTTAAGGACTTTGGTCCTCCATCCCAAGGTGACTAACATATATTTAGAATATCAATCACTGTTGCTTATCCCTAGGGGAAGTATATGGGCGAGTAGTTCTTTTTCTTGAAGCCTGGCCCTCAGTGAATGCACCTCCAGCCACAGTTGTCTTCCTCATTGACCTCTCGAGGGCCCAGCCCTGTCTCACTGCCTATAATATTTCTACCTAACTTAGCCACGTATAATAATGCCTCATTTGAAACTGGAGGCCGGGCATGGTGGCACAGGCCTGTAATCCCAGCTCTTGGGAGGCTGAGGCAGGATTGGTATGAGTTCAAGTCCAGCCTGAACTGCGTAGAAACCCTGTCTCTAAAAGACAAAAAAAAAAAAAAAAAGGAAATACATATTCATTCAGTCTTTCTCTTTCTCTGCCTCTCTCTACCTGTCTCCTTTCTGTCTCCCTTTCACTCTATGTTATATTTTCTTATATTGTATTTTTATGTACAATCTCATATTGACTACATAGACGATGGCCTGATTTATAACAGTGCTATAACTTTTTACACTTTATTCTATTAAAACTTTATAAATATGTTGTAATATGCTTTATTTACCAATTATCAATACTTTATTCTCAGTTATTCTCAATCAATACTTTATTCTCAATAATTTATTCTCTTCCTGCTGCATAGGATGCCCGTAATATTTATTTATTTATTTACTTATTTATTGCCATTCTGAAAAATTGTACCCAGGACTTTACACATGCTAGGGAAGCGTTCTACCACTGACCTACACTTCCAGAACAAATTATGTATTTCAATACAGAACATACTCCATTACTGAACTGGTAGTGAAACTACCCCTGTCCATTATCAAAGACAATGATAAAAAAGTCATAAAAAGAATAGATTTGGACATAAGAATTTGGGCATTAATGTATTCTTAACAATAAAAGGAGCCCTTTCAAATTCATTTTAAAAACAATTATTTTCTCTTAAAATAATACTTTTCCCTCTGGTATTTGCATGTAAGAATTCCAGACCAAAGCTTGCCACTTGCTATGCATAGGGAAGGCAAACTGGAATCTGGCCGCCATTTTGTCTCCTTTTGCACACACACAGACTTTCACCTGCTATTGCCCCTGAGTCCTGACTGCTGGATGGTTGGCACCTGTCTGCAGAAACGGTGATACCCTCGGTTCTAGATTCTTCATCCTACTCTTGTCCGCTTTGTTCTACATGACCAAAATCCACCAGAGGAAATCTCTTTCTTCGTATGCAATTTTTTTTCTGAAAAATTTTCCAAAGAGGAAAAGAATGTGAAGCTAAAGGCTCACATAGTAAAGATTAAAATAAGGAAGTAGAGTAGAGAAATGGCTTTATGTTTTCAGGAAAAGTTCTGTTAATGTTATGGACCATGAAGCAGAAACTAAGCAAGGACTAGCAGGTGCGGAGCTGTGCTGGCAGCATCTCTAATCCAATTGCCAACGGGCAGTGTGACAAGTTCACCTATGTAAACCATCTGTTAGCTCTTGCACTCAATTTCACTCACACCCTTTGGGCAAGCAAAAACAAAAAACCAAAATGCTTACAACCAGAACATGTAGTGTTTTTGAATGTGAAAATTTTTATGTTGATATAGTTTGAGTCTCATAGTTCAATCTGTTCAGGGCTTAATTACATGTTGTATATACTTTGCAGGAATATATTTTCTTATTATATTTTTTAGTTAACAACTGGAAAGGAGATTTCTTTGAAGACCTGACAAATTAAGATTCCTAGGGCAGCTTTGTTAGTGTTCTGAAAGCTTATTATCCATCTTAAGTTCGAAACATTCCTCCTACCATATTAAGCAAAATTTTTCTTTGTTCCGTTTTTATTAGAAGCAAAAATAAGAACCTCCTATTGTTAAACTAAGAAAATAGTTTAGAAAAGAAGAAACATCAATGTGCCTTACCTTGCTGGGCTTCCTTATCATACACTTTCATGTGAACAACCCCAGAAGTCTTATTTCGCAGAGTGGTAGGGTTTCGCCCATCTCTTTTGCTGCAGGTTCCCAACTGAGCTAAGTTTTGGTCTGCCCACCAGAGTTTCTTATCTATGAAAAAGAAATGAAGGCTTAAAGGAGAACATAATAATCTTATTAAATAACATAAATAGCCATTAAAAATGCTTTTGATTTCTTTTGTTATATTTTCAAGCGATTTCTAAGAGAAACACTAAAATTACCTTTGCTTCTAAAAATGCAAACCATACTGAGATTTTCTTGTTTGGATGTTCCCCCTTCCTCCCCAAGTAGAGATTAAGCACTTTAAATTTTTGTTTTTCCCCCAAAATACTTAATATTCTTACATATTATCTAATGTATATTATATAGATGTAAATAAAAGCAAGTTTCCAATTAATATGGAATAAAGATTTTATTATTTACATACTTGACCATAGTAGTTCTGAGCTACATTTATAAGTAAATGAAAAAATCCAACAAAATACCTAAAAATATTTCAAAATGATATTATTTCCCAACTTTCTGTTTGTTAAAAATGTATAAGTTTTTGTATTCTCCATTACTGGATTCTTCACTAAGCTTTTTATTTTTATTTTTTTCTGTACTGAAGATTGAATGTACAGCCTCCACACTGAGCTATATCTTAAGCCCTTTTTGCATTTTGTATTTTGAAACAGGGTCTTGCTAAACTGCAAAATTTTCCAGGCTTGGCTTGATTACATGATCCTCCTGCTTCAGCCTCCCAGAGTGCTAGGATTACAGGAATGCACCACCATGCCCAGTTCCTCTTTATCTCTTTTATTTCTTATACAGTTTGTGCTTGTTCCTCCAAAAGTTTGTTAATTGAAAATGTTTGGGGGATAATATAACCACCACACAGGAAATTTTAATAGAAATTAAAAGTTATGCATAAAATCATGATTCAAAAATAAAGTAATGGGGCTGGGGATATAGATCAGTGGTGCAGTACCTGCCTGGCAAGCACGAGGTCCTGAGTTCAATTCCCAGTACCCCCCCCAAAAACAAACAAATGACCAAACACAAAGTAATGAGTTATTGATGAAGGATGATGTAATTTCCCTTGACGACAATACTCTATTTTGCAGTGGGTCAGCAGTCAAAGGGTTGGATCAGGAAAGAAGCAAATACAACCTTAACATAATCCTAATCTAGCCTATTGTTTGAATAAAAGCTGTTTATTTTCAGTTTTTAAAACCAGCCTTTACAGAAAACCCAGAGGAGTTTCTGTGATTGTAGTGCAGGATGTAAATATAAAGAATTTTGCTATGTAAAATGAAAGTGTAGTTAATGAAATTTCTTACATGCACTCAAGAAGAAGATGAGATTAGAAAGAAAATATTATCATCGTAAAAAATGAATCAAAAATGATTTTGAAAACAAACATAAAAGCCAGTAGACACTGATTATAATACATAGCTAGAAAATAACTAACACAATAATATTATAAGTGAAATATTATAAGTAAAAAAACTGGAAGGAAGAGAAAAATAGAAATAACAAAAATGATTACAGTTTCATAATTCAGATCTGGCAATTAACACATGATATCTAAAGTTAACAAATAAATACTGTATCATTCATATAAAAATTAAATTAGAATTGACTCTTCATTTTTATATCCTAGAATAAAGCACATCATCACTGGGACATGGATGAATGACTGAGGCTAAAAGTCGTAACACTGGGAATTCAGCAATTTTGTTTTGAGCAAACTTTACCTACTAGTGCCCCTCAGTGAAAGGGCTTTCTCACCTTATCCACCCTTCAGGACTCAAAGGATCTTGAATAAGAACAGATCTCTATGGGAAGATAAAAATTTTCTGTGTTTCTTGTCTATTTCTGTGTGATGTACTGTAACCCCCAGGGGCCTTGACAGCAAAAAAGTCATCACCAAATGTGACCCCTTGACATTGGACCTGTACCAAGCACCACGAGACAAAACAAAAATCTTTTTATGAAAACTTACACAGTCTGTGCTATTATGTTATTAGCAACAGATTGACTAATACAGGCATTTATTATTACGAAGTTCTATCCTAGATGGTGGGAAATGACACAGAACAAGACAAGTAAGATCACTGCCTTTACAGATACTACATTTTAGTGAGAAAGAGATATAAAATAAGCAAACAGAAAAAGAAATGAGTGACTGTTATTAGTGTCTGAAAAATATAAACAGAATTCCATCATTTGTCTCTGTACCTTTACCTAAACATAACTAAGCCATACTCACACTTCAATACACAAATATTACCCTACTAACAATGAAGTGTTTCACGCTAGTTCGCATCATACTTCCCGCTCACTGGCTCTAAGATCGCTGCAGAGAGAATCCCATGGTTTAATATTTAATTGTTGCTTTTTCTCTCTGTTTCACTTGCACATATTTTGACGCCTTATGCAGAGATGAAAGCTCCCGAGAGCAAGGATCCCGCCTTGTTCTTCTTTGTCTTCTTCACAGCGCTTTGCATTCTTTTGAACTGAATATGATGTGGGCTCCCTAAATTCCCATGAAATGACTGGGGCAATAAATATCCCCCCAAATATCTCACATTACCATTCATAACTTAGAAAACATTTAGATAAGGTCAGCTCCTCCATTCCCTGTGGATATTATCTCTTTTAAACATCTCTGTTAAAATATTACGCTTTTTTAAAGATCCCTCTAACATAAAGAACTTTGTTTTTGTAATTATTAGTTTGCTTCAACTTTGTTTTTGTTTCTCACTGTTAATAACATGAATATCCCAGGCATTAATGGAATTCAAACACTGCTTAAATTGTACATAAGTCAGTACAAGAAACCCTGACACACTATTACAGGTTTAAGTGTAACCACCCTCCAGATCCATACACTGTACTGAAATTTGAGTGCCCATACCTCAGATTGGGCCTGTCTTTGGAGACAGAGGCCTTAGAAAGATAATTAAGTTAATATGTGGTCCTTGTGGTAGACTCTAATCCAATTGACTGGTATAATGAGAAGGAAAAATTTGGGCAAAGTTATGCATGCAGGTAAGGCCACATGAAAGCAGCAGAAGCTGGCCACCTGCTGATGAGGAGAGCAACCTTACAAGAAACCAAGCCTGCTGTCACCTTGACCTCAGACCTCCCACCTCCAGAATTATGAAGAAGTATCCATATCTGAATGTCATGCTGTCTGTGGGACTTTGATATGGCAGTCCTGGCCAAATAACACATTCACTAATAAAGATTTTGAATAGAATTAAGGTAAAGGTAAATTGTTTCTACCATAGAGTCTCCAAACTCTTTACTGAGAGAGAGGGAAGGAAGGAGGGAGGGAGGAAGGAAGAGAAGGAAAGGAAAACATATTTAATGAGCACCTATTAATTTCCAGGACTTCTGAACATAAATAAGATCCTGAACATAAGGTTCTGAACATAAATAATATTGCCTTATTTAAACATTATAAGTGAATATGATGTGTTAATATACCTTCTGTTAAACATAAGCAAATAGAGAGTCAGGTAACCTTCAAAAGGTCCCATGGAAGGAATGTACATTAAGTTATTAAGTTCCAGTTAATGTAACTAAAATTTCAGTGTTCTTTCCACTGCATTACATTGAGTATCAAACAGCCCCCTGTTAGACTTAATGACCCTATATACTGCAGTGCAATCATAATTTGAGTTTCAGATAAATTAAAAAAATTATTAGAATTTACAAAAAATTTTATTTGAAATTGAAATTCAGCTGTGTGTCCCCTATTTTATCTAGCTATTTTATTATCTCTATGCACTTCTAGAACACCAACATTTACAAGAAAGTAATGAAAAAAGCATAAACCTACGAAGACAAGAAACAGGAGAGAAGGCCATGGCAATAAAAAAAACAGTAGCTATAGGTTGAAAGTACATTATAATTGGTGATTGAATGGAAGTCTAGACATGCAGTAGGATGATGCCAGATATTAGTTAATAAGCACTATACAACTTCAAAATTGATCAGAAATTATGGGCCTCTAAACATCTAAAAATAGGAGGATGGATCTAACTGAAAGGAAGATTGTGTTATTAAGGAAACAGGTAGATCCCAGTATATACAGCCAAGGGAATGCCCTTCCTTCATTCTGGGCCAAAACTAGAGATTTCCCCAAAAGAATAACTAAGGAGGATACTGGGGTGAGGATTAAGTGGTAATCTATAGTAGAGGTTTGCAAATTTGAGCATGAACAATGCTCACAATGATTGCTTGTAATAACACAGACTCTTGGGCCACTCTCTAGAGTTCATGATTTAGTAGGTCTAATGCAAGGCCTCAAAATTTTAGTTATGACACATTCCCAGGTGATGCTGATGCGCTGGTACTGCTGGTTTACTCTGTCTTCACTTCAGACAAATAGTAGAATCATATGCAACACCTTTGAAACTATCCTTAGGTTCTGACTCCAAAGATAGCCTCTGAATTGTTTCAGTCTATGGCATGAGTATCCAATCTCCTGTTCTCATGTGCAACTAAACTTAAAATCCACAAGCCTCACTGCTAAATCCTGAGACCTCAATCTCTATTCCCTTCTTTTAAAGGAAGCTGGCACCCATGCTTATATTTCTCCCATGTTTCTTATTTGTGTAAAACAGTACAGCCCAGGGATCTGAACAAAGAGATAAGAACTCTTCCTCACTACAAAAGAAATTTACTCAGTACAATATTTTAAATGATGCTTATTATTACATAATCCTTGCTTCTTGAAATCATAGTTCCAATCATCAACCAAGAAAATCTAGATAATTGAAAAATGGCTACAATATTAGTTAGTTTCTTAGCCACCATAATGAAATATCTGAGATAGGCTAACAATATGAAGAGGTTTATTTATCTCACAGTTCCAGTGCTTCAAAATCAATGATTACACAGTCCTATTATGTCAAAGGTACTTTCCTTTCTCACCTTCCCCACAGAAAGTGCTCAATTCCAGCCCTCATCACGTGTCATGCTTCTGACTGCCATTGCTCAGAAACATCATGGTGGTCTTCCTAAAATGCAAATGTGAGCATGTCCCTGGGTCTCCAGCTGCTTCCCCTTGCCAGAGCCCTTAGCATGGCACAAAAGTCAACCACGATGTGATGCCTGCTTAATTTTCCATCACCAGACTTGCTGTTTTCCCCTGTGATCTATGTTCCAAGAACATTAAGTTGCAGGTAACTTTCAACTCTCCAGGAGTAGACTAAATATGACAAAAATATAGAAAAAATAGCCAAAAGGCAGCTTATTTGAAAGAATAATAGTTAAAACCATTGTGAACTGCAGAGATACCTACATATCACAATGAGTCTATTATTTATAATCATGTAGAAACCACTACATTTTTACATTGTGTCCAGGGCACATCAGAAAAGCCCTTCCACCTGGACAATCAGAGGTGGAAATAGTTACATATTCCAACCTGTCATCATGTTACCTGCTCTTCTGTGTAGAAGCAGCTCTCTGGGCTCTCCACACTTTGTCTGAAGCTGCATGCAAAAATATGTTCATGTGGCAGTGATGGGACTAGAAGTGCCTTTTTCTTGCTTTTTTCCAAGACCTTTTTGTTGTTGTTGTTGTTAAACAGATAATTTGGAAGACAGTGAAGGTAGGACAAAAGCATTGCAAGAACAAAGCCCAGAATTTGTTTTGAAAGCTTTGTGACCTTGAACTGACAGATACGACCCTAAACTCTTTCAGTTCATGGTTACAGTGGGAGATTTGCCTCACTGAGAGCAAGGGCAGTCTGGGGTTGCATGGAAAATGACAGGTAATTCAGTTTTCAAATTGATGGCTTGACTGTGTTGCCAGGGAAGTACATTTGTGCAATGATGAAGGAGAGAATGACAGTGAGCTGAAGGAATTAGCTGACAAAATCAAGGTAGCATTGAATGACTGCTGGCTGAAATATTTAGGAAATAAAATGCAGAGTTTATTCAGTGAAAACAATTGTTCCCTAAAATTTTGATTAGAAAAAGGAAGAGGAGGAAGATGAGGGTGAGAAGGGAAGAATTACTCAGCTCAGTTAATAAAGCAGACTACTGTGGTATTTTACTTAAACATATTCATATTAAAAACATTTGTATTAGACATTTGTCTTGTGTCAGAGTTGGGTCTCAACTGTGAGATGCGATCAAAATATATGGTGACAATTTTAAATTTTAAAAAATGACAATAAAAGACACATTGTTACTAACCCCCCTCAAAATACTCCTCCTACTTTAACAAACTGATCCCATTGTTCTTGCCGCATTCTGAAGCAGTTCCAAAGTCTTCTATTGTGTTTTTACAAGGTGGGATCAAAAATAAGTAAATACTGGTGCGAGGTACCATTCAGTAGAAAGGCAGGCTGGCACAAACATTGCAATGAATCCTTGCCCACCTCATCACCACATCTGGCACTTTGGGACATTGGGCTCTTCCCAAAGTAGAAACGACCATAAAAGGTAAAGGTTTTGAATCAGTTTAGGACCTCAAGACAGTCACGACAGCACAACTTGTATTACAACATTCATAATTTTCTAGCACTTTATTTACATGACTGTCTTCTTGTTTAAAACGTAAGATTGATTCTTTAGGACGGGTATTGTGTCTTAACTCTCATTCCTCCTATGAATATAGCAATGGTAACACCTGGGTGATTTTCACCTGGGTCTTTGAGAATCACAACAGTAGGTGAGAGAGGACAACTTGGAGTCCCACAAGACGAGTTTGATACATGGCTGTGATATCTATTCTCCGGGTGTCTTGAACAATTTACTTGCACTCTTAATATTAGTCTCCTCATCTATAAAATAAGGATAATGTTATCATATGCAGATGCATGAATTATTTGCCAAGTGACTTGAATGCTATAAATAATAATCGGTAGCTATATTGAATGAACAGATGAATGAGTCAATAAAAACTCTGAAGCACACATGTAACCATATTGATTCTATCACCTTGACCAATTCAGAAAATGTGTCCACACACTCTCAGTAAGTGTGAGGAATTACTTTTTCAGATGCATGGATTTGTAATATTTTTCTATGATTTCATATCACTTCTCTTATGGCTGCGGGTGGGACATGCATTTGTATGGAAGCTGATTGAAACAAATAGTGCAATTATTGTAGAAAAGAATAATGCAAACTGTCTGTGGAGATCATTCCTAAGGTCTGTTCGCCATGGCTCTCATGCAGTGGTTTCTAGTCATAACAAGATAATGATGCGTTGGGACAGAGGAAATAAAATATCAGACTCCTTATTTACATATTTGTAATTCTTGTGTACAAGTGAGATGCACAGTCCTCAAAAAAAAATTTGTCTTTGTTTTCCTTTACATATGCACTCTTTAAGAAAAAGATTTTCCCCCTCATTGGGGCTTAATTAAGGCAATGTCTAAAAAGAGTTAAGTTAGAGTGATGACCTTCCATGTTATGGACTTAAATGTGATCCCCACTTAATTCATATCCTGCCCTAATTCACATATTAAAATATTAAGTACAAACGTGACTCTATTTGCAGATAGACTAGAAAGAGAGCTAAGTTTGAATGAGGTCCACAGGGTGGGCCCGGATAAGGAAAAGACACTCTAAGAAGGTGCACCTAGAGAGGAAGTGCTGGGTGAAAGTGGAGGGAGGGGCAGTCATCTGCAATCGAGGGTCACAGGAGAAATCAAATCCACTGAAATCTGGATCTTGGACTTCCAGCCTCCAAAACTGTGAGAAATGGATATGTTTTAAGTTGCCAATTCTGTTACGGCAACTCAACGAGACTAATAGTGCACTCTAGCCATGCAAATCATTAAGAGCAGGAAAGAGTACTACGGCATTTATTACAAAGGGCCTAAGATGTTTAGAAAATCCATTCTGAGAAAGTGCAAAGGAGCCGTTAAGAGAAAACCCAGCCTATGCTGAAGCAGATCTGCACCTCACCTCTACACATAATTCAGCTACTGTATCTACCTTCAAATTATTTCTCCAGACCTCCACTCTTCCCATTTTTCACTATTAAGCTAGTCTGGGCTATTAGTACCTCACTTGGACCGAAATAAAGGCTCCCAAATTTCTCCGGCTTCTCCACGCCAGACCCCATAATCCAGGCTTCGTATAGTAAGAAGCACTCCTCTTTCAAAAACTTCAGCCTAAAACTCTACCGTTGAATCCTTCAACTAATTATTAGATGAAGTGTTTACTTTCATATTGTATTTAAGACTCCCAGGAGTATTGCCTAAACATTAAAATAATGTCGTATGGAGCCGGTGAGATAGCTCAGTGGCACAAGCGCCTACCTGGCAAGCGCGAGGGCCCGAGTTCGGCTCCCAGAACCCACATACGAAAAAAGGGCTAGTGATATCGCTCTGTGGCACAGGCGACTGCTGGCGCACAAGGTCCTGAGGTCGAACCCCGGTACCCACAAAAAAATAAAAAGTAAATAAATAAAATAAAATAATGTCATAGAAATGATTATTGATCTGAAAAGCAACATTTTTATGAAATTAAAAATGAAAGGTAGTATGTGCACATATTTTTAAAATATATCATAAATTTTAATACTTCTAAATAAGGCTTTAAACCACAATTCTGGGCCAGTGAGATGGCTCAGCGGCATAAGCGCCTGCCTGGCAAGCACGAGGGCCTGAGTTCGACTCCCGGAACCCCCCCAAAATAAATAAATTATTTTAAATAAATAAACCATGATTCTACAATGATCATTCCTAGTATCTTAAATGTTAGTATTTTTCTTGAAGTTTTTAATAATTTGCTGTCTTAAAATTAATATTATATAATTATATATAATTATAGTGCCTACTTGGACGATTCGTTTTTGTTTTTTTGAGACAAGTTCTCGATATGCAGTTCAGGGTGGCCTGGAACTCACAATGTCACCCAGGTTGGGCTCAAACTCACTTCTATCCTTCTGCCTCAGCCTCCCAAGTGCTGGGATTACTGGCAGCTACCACCACACCCAGTGTGAACAATTTTGAAAAACTTTAAATCAGAATCAAAAAGTTAGCATTTTATTTTGGTTTGAACTCATTGTATAAGGGTTCATATTTCAAAAATTACTTTATATGGTTATTCCATCTTTGGTAATTTAATGTTTAGTCTTTACTATTAAAATATAATCATTGTTACAGTCATCAAATGCTTGATATTGTCAAATAGTTTTGTAAAATTTATTACTAGAAAGGTATGTGAGGTTATAAATATCAATGTATTTCTGAGAAAACTATATAAATACTGTTACAAATAAATGATCTCCAGTGCACCCATTTGTCATGTCCCTATCTTTCCCAAATTATTTAATTTCACTTATTCATTTGAAAATAAAATCACCTAAAAACCTCCACATTATAGCAGGGAGATATATTGCTTATTTAAAAAATCAGTTCCTAAAATAATACTTTCAATTGAATTGGATGGGATATCTGCCAGCTGGAGAATACTCTGCAGTCAAAAATAAAAATAAAACTATTCTTTGTAAAGTGAGCATTGTTAATCTTTTATTTTGTAGTTTATTTCACAACGAATGTCATTTTAAGCAGTTCATAAAATGAGTAAAACTACATGCACCCTTCATGAAGAAAGTACATGAACATCATTATGTTATCACTTCATTGGACCCTCAGTTTTATACCTAGAAATCCAATAAATATGAACTCATTATCTTACAAATAAATTATAATGTGACTGAACAAGGAATATAACTGAATTTGTATATGTACCTAGGTTCAAATTCTGAATTTTAGGAAGAACAGTCATCTTACTGAAAGAACAGTGCCTAAAAGATAGGATGGTAGATCTGTACATGAAGTTTTTGTCATTATACACTAAATATCTCTTAGCTTCGGATTTCTCACAGATTTTACCACAATAATAAGTCACTGCATAACAAAATATCACAAAGAAGAAATACATGAAATACATAGATTTAATTTGCATGAAAATGATTTAGATGCATATTAATTATTTCAAAAGAGAAAAAAAAACACATATGTTTCAAGGGAGCTGTCCAGATAACTATTCAAAGATTAGGATATGGTTAAATAATGTTAAATTTTTATTTTCTTAATTTTATTACAACTACTTTTTATAACTATCCAGCTTGTATGTGTTCCATTATTCAAGCAATAGAAATATAAGAAATAGTACAATTTTTAAAACCTCCAGTCTTTCTCCATTAAAGGCAATATTGGAGACAATGAGGTCAAAAACATCTCAAAGAACAAAAATTTGCTTACAAATTTCAATCTTAGTAGTCTTCACCACACAAGGATTCACTATAGACAATATACATTATACATATTATTTGTCAGTTCATCACAAAATAATCTCATCACTGGCCTTTTGAGGATTATACATCTTTAATATATTTACATTAATAACTGTGTAGAACAAAAAAGATGTGAGCTGCTTCTCTGATTGTGAGAGCATGTATGTATTAACTATTGGTTTTTATTAAATATATCATATGATAATAAATCATGAAAAAACTACATAGAAAAATTACATCTATAATTTAAGATCTAAAAGCATAATATTTTTAAAAATTGGATAAAATTATGGTCTTTACTTTTTTCTGTATTACTCAAGATATTTCTTAATTGACCAAAGTTTAAATATGGAACAATATTAATTTTTTGTGTGTGTGTGGGTACCGGGGGGTCAACCTCAGGACCTCACGCACCAGCAGGCACCCGTGCCGCTGAGCGATATCACCGGCCCCTTTTTCGTATGTGGGTTCCGGGAGTCGAACTCGGGCCCTCGCGCTTGCCGGGCAGGCGCTTACACTGCTGAGCCATCTCACCGGCCCTGGAACAATATTAATTGAAATTAAATTGATACTAATTTAATATTTTTGTACTGCAATTGACTGAGGATAATTGCAATAGTATCAATACTAACTGACACTAATTGATTTCTCTAATCTGTGCCATGTTTAACATTCTTCTTACACTGTATTAGATTTTGCTGATACTCATTATAAAAAAAAGGGAAAAGGAAGCAATTTAAACATATCGATCTTCAGGTCAATATATATTTATATTTGTTATACTTATTATATTTATTATATTTTTAAACATATATAAATCAAGGCCTCTATGTGCCAGAATTTCTTTGATCAGATATTGTCTATCCAGATACATTTAAATTGAAATAAAACCTGCCCAGAAAAGACTCAGATCTTTCTGTGTAGCTTCAGTTTGAATGAATAACACTTGGCATATCATGACACAACTCCACAATATTTGTTAATATGAAACATAACATAATACCTGCAGTATATAACCAGACATCTGGAATAAACTCTTTGTTTCTCTCGATTCATTCTTAGGCTCTAATTAAAATGCAGCTATAATTATATCACAGTAGCACTATCCTTATCTGCAGCTTCCCTGGTTGCAATTATCCTCAGTCAATTGCAATACAAAAATATTAAGTGGAAAATTCCTTAGAATAAACAATTCATAAGTATTAAATTGGATGTTTTTCTGAGTAGCTTGATAAAGCTGTTCTAGCTCATGCCTTTGTCTAGCAAGTCCACACTGTAAACACTCCCTGCCCATTAGTCGCTTAGCTCTTTCAAGTATCAGACTGATTGTCAGATTCACAGTGCCAGAATTCAAGTGCCCTTATTTTACTTAACAATGGCCAGAAAGCACAAGAAAAGTGATGCTAGCAATCTGGATGTGACAAAGAGGTCATAAAATATTTCCTATAAGTGCAAAAGTACAAGTTCATCACTTACTAAGGAAAGAAATACAACTGTGTACTGAGATTGCTAAAACCAACTAAGAACAAGTCTATCCATGAACTGGTGAAGAAGGGAAAAGAAATTTGTGCTAGGCTTGCTGTTGCATGCTTACAGCAAAAGCAATAACCACAGTGCAGGGTAAGTGCTTAGCCATTCACCACTCTTCATCTGATCATGTAGACATTGTGGCAGGTCACATCATCAAATGAAGAATGGATCAGAACACGTAAGATGCTTTGAAAGAAAGAGACCACATAAACATAATTTTATTGCAGTATTTTAATTGTGCTATTTTACTATTAGCTATTGTTGTTAACCTCTTTCTGTAGTTAATTTGTAAATTAAACTTTATCATAAGCAGGTATGCAAAACAAAAAAAAAATCTGTATGGGGTTTGGGAGCACCCATGGTGTCAACCACCAATGTTGTTTTGAAAAATATCCCTTGGGATAAGACAGTAATATTATAACTTAAAAATCTATTATGAATTTAAATTCTATATCATTTTCAACTCCAAATATTTTACTGCTTCCTCATTTTCTGTTAAAAGGGAGATACATGAAATATATAACAATTATCTACCAATCCAAAAAGTAAGCATTTCAAATTTGTTCTTTTTTTTATACTATAACCATTGAACAATGTAACTTTCCTTCCTAAAAGTAATTCCAGATAAAGTTAATATTTAGCAATTTAAACGGAAATCATTATTTAACATTTTAAGAGTGATAAAGCAAAGATGATGTAATTAGTCCATTTATGTTAATGAGACCACTCTCTTATCACTACTTTTAATCTGGTTATAAAAATAGCACTACGATGTGTTTTTTGATTGTTGTACTTATCCTCACTACTCGTTGATAGCATTAAGTAGAGCTACATATTGGAACACAGCATTTTAAGGTGACAAAAATTGCTATAAAAGTATCACATATAGTCCTTTGGAGATTTCAAATAGAACTTTTAATGTAAATTTTGATGGGCTATTACTTTTCATTAATGTTGGTGTGAGTACTTAGAAAAGACAACTATGTACTGTACTTAGTGCTGGGCAAATTGCCTGGCTAAACTCCATATATTACTGTTACATTAATGAAGAGTGTTATGGCAATTAGAAGACTGATGGCTTAGAAAATTTAGGTGGATGTATTTGAAGTTCCTTGAGCTAAGTGACACTGCTCAGTGTGCTACGAAGTAACATCTTTTTTGAAAATTATGATTTGAAAGCAGCATAATTTAAAATATACGGTATGATTATCATGCACTTAAACCACACTGCATATATCAAATTGCAGATGGATGTGCAATACAAGTATAACAATTAAAGCACTGCAATTTTTGACTAAAAGTGGCTGCAAACACAATTATTAAGTAAATAGGATACCATTTAAACCTTTTTCAATGATGCTATTTGCTGAGCTTTCCACTATTTGTATTTTCTTAAGTAGAACATGCTCACATAATGCAGTTAAGTATAAATATTGTAATAATTATACAAAAACCTAACATAATTGCATAAATGATCATTCACATACCTAAGAAAATTAACTGTTTTCCAATCCCTGAGATAGGCAGCAAATGGAATTATTTTCCTGATTTGTTTTAAAGGCTTAATTAAAAGAACAATTCTCAAACATTACATTCTATAATCCATTAATGCTCTCTCTTAGGTAATATTTCTTAAAAGCATGATTTCAGAAAACTGGTGTCTAGAGATAATTCTTCTCTCTCAAAGACAATCTTTGTCTTAATAAGTTAATTTTTTCAGAAATATCTATAATTTTAACTGGTAAAGTTCTAGTCCATAAACATAAATCATTCAAGCTTTAATTTTAAAGCATATGAAATTCAAGCAACAAATAAGAAGTTCTTCAAAGTTTAATTTAGTCTAAGTAATTATGGTTGTTTTCTTCATATGCCTGGTTTTATGGTTTATTATTTCTATAAACATTAACTATACAAGCTTGAAATAATCATATTTACTAAAATATGTCTCCGCTTTCTTATGGTAATGCAAAATCAATAATAGTAACATTGAGTTAAATAAATTGGAAATAAAATAAAACACATGGAATAGAACTAATTTCATCATCATTTCATGTACATTAAGGCTATAAGCATTCATTCATTTAAAGAAACAAGGTTCTACAGATTATTATTTTTACCTAATTGTTAGCATATTAAATGTATAAGTTAACTATGCATTCTATTTCTGCAGGTTAATGGCAGCAGAGAAATCACATGAAAGATCAGATTTTTTTAAGTATATAGCTTCACAAAGGAAAGTATGTTCTATCTCCTTGGCATTTTAAAGAGGAAAAAATGAAAAGATTTAGACACTCCTTCTGAAAACAATGGTGTTGAAAAATGTAATCAAACAGTCAAGTTGCATTTTTCTTTTTCCTTGTGGAGGTTGAAACCAGGGACACAAACATGCTGAGCATAAGCTCTACCATGCAGCTACGCTCCAGCCCACATTTCCTGATCTCTTTTCCTCATGTGATCTTCCTCAGATACATGACTGATTCACTCCCTCACTCCTTCAGATGTTTGCTCAATTGTCACTTTCCAGGGACGCCCATGACCACTCCACTTAAAATTGTAATTTTGCTGTCTCCTTCAGCCAGACCTAACTCTGCACTCACTCTCTATTTTAGGCTCTAGCTGAATTTTCTCCAGTAGTAACTTTCACCATCTGACAACCTGAATTTCACTTGTTTATTTTTATATAAACAATTTTCCTCCACTAGGAATCTCAGTTTCTTAAAGCAGGGAATCGTCACCTGTATAATGCACTGTTGTGCTCCTACTACCTAACAAACACCTCGCTCATCACAGTCACTTGATAAATTGTTGAATTAATAAACAAATCAAATAACAATATTAGCAACATCATACGGACAATATATAAGTATAAAAACAATTTAACGAAATGTTTGTTTTTATTCAATTACATTTAAAAGAAAGAAAACAATTATCTTGCCTCTTTCTCTGCAGCACTCCTTCCAAGAAAATGTCATAACATCAGTTTTTATAGACTTCACGTTTGCTTCAATTTTATTTATTTTTTAAATGTTTCTGTCTTAACCAAAATTTATGATGATGAGCCTGTAGTTCCAATAGCAGGTTTCAGAGATGTAATTGGCATATGAGGGTTAGCACGGTCTTTCTAGAATAGGGAAAATTTTTCAGCCTCTGGTTTGTTTAACATTTTGGCCCTAATAGTTATTTACTATGGAGAGGGGCTGTCTTGCACCTTGAAAAATGTTTATGAGTACCTTGCTCTCTACCCAGTAGATGACAGTCTACCTGTCCCCTTCACCTCAAAGTTGTTAGAAGTAAAATACTTGAAGCTACTTTAAAATATTCCTGGGTGGGCAAAATCACCAGAGGTTGAGAATCACTGGTGTAGTGGTAAGGATGGCAGATGGCTTCGACCTCAGATGACACACCGTGTTTTCATAGTAATATTGTAATCACGTTATCTCCTGGTTACTGTGTCTCTTATCATTGATGTGTGCAAATTTCTCAGTATAGAATTGATGCTTTCTAAATAATATTTATGAAGATAAGCAGTGTCACATAGTGGTAAAAACGTCATTAAAATAATGCATGAATGTGATAAAAATCCAAGTAGTTTGTGCAGGCTTTTTAAACCTAGATATTTGTGATTAAAATATATTGGAAAATAGTTCTACCGTGGATTGAATTCTGTCCTTCTCCCCTCACCACCACTACCCCAATTCATATGCTAAAGTCATAACTCCAAATGTAATGGTGTTTAGAGATGGAGTCTTTGGGTGGGATTAGTTTTAGCTGAGGACATGAGGTTGGGACTCTCATGATGGGAATAGTAGAAATACGACACTGTGTTTTTCTCCCTTACCTGTCAGGGCACAGTAAGAAGATTGCAAACTAGGAAGAGATCTTACTGGGAACAAAATTACTTTGCATCTAAGATCTTGGGTTTGTCTCATCTTCAGAATTCTCAGAAAATAGATTTCTATGCTTAAGGGACCCAATCTTTGACATTTTGTTATGGCTACCCAAGCTAAGACAATTTTGTTTTCAATAACTGAATATTTCACTGTATATATATTCCATGATTCCTTTGTTTATTCCTTCATTGGTGTTTTTTTTCCCCAATGTTTGCTATTACAAGTAACACCGAAAAGTATATTATTTGCATACCTCTCAATGAATATATAACTTAGTGTAAGTATAGCTATAGGACAAATTACTATAAGAAACAATTTAAAGTCTAAGCATCATGACTTAGAAAGATTGCTACAACATTTGTTAGCCATGTAAAGCTGATCAATTAGCTTACCTGAGCTGAGCCCCCCCCCCGGGACCTCTAGAATAAGCTGTGTTCATGGTCCCTCTCTCAGAGGACTATTGTGAGAATTACACAACTTAAGAACTGTAAATTAAACACAGCATTTTATTTATTTACACTATCATTATTATTATTATTATTATTACATACTATAATGCTATTAGACTCAGCTGTGAGACTACCATCAGAAACCTAAAATACCCCAATTGCCAATGTTTTTGTTGCTTTTGGAACTCTCTCATTTTTGTTTGCATTTGTCTTCCAGTAAACAGTTTAGTTTCTTTAAGAACAGGCAAATTCCAACATATTCTTTCTTTTGTTGTATTTCTATATACATATGAATATGTAATATGTGTCAGATATTATCGACTATGTTTTATAAATATATCTTGTTCATTCTTTCTGCATCAATGCCAATTCTTTCATTGTAAATTTACTTCAATAAATATTTAACTTCTACAATTTATTTATGGTTTTGTTTATTCTAAACAAACAGTTACTCGCTTTCACTAATAACACATTTTGATCACAGTGGCAGATGTTTTGGGTCTAGTCATTGTCTAGTCATCACTGATGCATATGTGAAACAAAGTGGTTCCAAATTATGGAGAAGTGAGACAAGTTTATAGACAATTATTATAAGGGACAAAAATATTCTAGAACTGTGGGTATATAACTCAGTGGTAAAGTATGAAAACCTAGGTTCAGTCCTGAACACAGAAAAAGAAAATCCATTATATCTGGAAAATATGAGTAGGTTCAGAGGAAGGAAATATCTTCAATATCTCAAATCATACTAAGGTAAAGTTAACATGTCTTTAAGGGTGCATAGTATTTCACCCATTAAGGTAACAAATTAATATGGAAAACACTCCATGAACCAGGAACTACAAGACTTAAAGAATTAAGTAAGATAAAGCAGAAACAGCTTAACTGGATGCAATGCACGGGACTGTAGTAGGGATAAAGGAGAATCTGGTAAGACATGGAATTGTGACATGGAAGTTTCTCCCTTTAGTGGAAACAGCACTTGAGCTGCGATAGTAGGGCTTTAGTTTCACGGTGCTGTGTTTTAACAAGTCTTACTGATCCCGAGTTTATTCATAAGGTGAGAATAATAATTCTGTGCCAAACAAGATTTGATAAGTGAAGTGAAACAAAATGAGCATTTCAGAGTAAGTGTGAGTGCTGGTTTCAGCTTCTTATGATGGCTTAGTCCAGGGTGTTAGAGCAGACCCTGCATAGCAGACCTTGAAAGTTTGGAGATTGGAAATACAGAGTAAAAACAAATTTAGAGGCTATGGCAATAATTCAGACCAGAAGTTGTTAAGTATCTAACCAGACTACAAAAGAAAACAAGCACACGAACCAAATAACAAAAGAATAAACAAAGGCTGGTGTTAATCATATATTAAAAACAAACATAACAAAATAAAACAAAAGAACCTGGCAATCCAAATATATTTGAGGATCAAGGAAAAAAAAAAAAAAAAAAAAAAAAAAAAACAGAAACCAGTCCTGTTCCTTCTGAGTTTAATGCCAAGCGCCTAGAGGAAGTACAAAATTACTGTAGAAAAAAGAGCACCAAGAAAAGCAGCTGCTTTGGAAGTAAGGCTTCAATTTCATTCTATTCATCAAGCAATTGTGCAGTGATTGTAAATGGTGCAGTGGTTGCCGCTTGAGGGACTCAGGGAAATTTGTACGATTATTGTGACTATCAAAATCACCAAGGACTATTGTTGACATTTAGTAGGCTAGGGATCAAGGATGTAGACCTTTTAGAACACGCTGATTGTTGGATATGGCACTAGACATTTATACTGATGAAAAACTCTGTTTGTAAATATCTGAAACGAGATCTTAATTTTCCTTTACATTAAAACACAAGGCAATTTCTACTTGGTTAAAAAAATTTAATTTTTCAGGATTAAAATTGTTCATTATATTACTCACAATGTTACCAAAAATCCTTCACCACTTCAGAAAATTCAAGCCGTGAAAATCATTCCACTTGTTATTTTAGGGTTGCCAGCACAGCATACCTGCAGCCCTCTGTATTTTTAGCTACTGAATTTGCAATGACTCTATATACAAGTAAAAGCATTTATTTCTTCAAATTAAGTTGTGATCAAAGTATTTTATTGGTTTTTAATTAAAAATTATTTTCTTCTTGTTTCTCACTTCTACTATAGCCAGAGCATTGGTTTCTGTATGTTACATAAAAAGAGGGGGAGGTAACGACCAGAGCCAAACTTAGAAATTCAAGCTTATTTCAAATTGCCCTCAAAGGTTCAATTTTCAACTAGTTACTATTTTACAAGAGGGGAAGGAGAAGTACAAACGTACGTGAAGATTTTAGCTAAGTAGTTTCATCCTAGTCAAGCTGCTGTCCTCATGTGCAGCCTCCCTGCCCTTGAGTTCTCCAGCTCAAACACCATCAGTGTCTCTCCCTTAGTTCTCTTCAGACACCGAACCTCACCCAGGACCAGTCTCAGTGCCAGCCCCTTCACAGAGGGCTCCTCTGCAGGTATTTGCAAGCCTCACTTGCATTTTTACTCAAGGATCTGTACCTTCCCATATGTATAAATCTATCCTCCCTCTCCTGTCGGCACTTTGAACCCCAAGAAAATAACCTACAACTCTCTTCAGTTCCTCAGATACTCACTTCCTCACTAAAGGTAGGCAATAGCACTCTACTAACTAGCTACTCCAAAGCAGGTAGTGCTTTTTAAACTTTTTAAACATGGAAACTTTTATTTTAAACACAATCTAATAAAAAAGAACACTGTATCAACTCTACTTCTCAAAACAATGCCAAGAAGAAGTGCTGGATTTATTGTATTGTGCTAGAAGCTTCCACACAATTTCCAGGTCTCTGTAGGTCATCGTTTATAACTCATAAAAAAAGGGGGCATTCTAGAATGTGATTGAACTGAATTACTTTCAGAGTATAATTATACAGTAATACCTTGGTTCACAAATGCTTTTGTCAGGTGACAAACAGGACCACGGCCTCTTCCCACACAAACACAAACACAAGCCATCTTCCTCAAAAATCATAAAACAAATTAAATTCGTAAACTGAGGTTCCACTAGTTGGGAGTGGTGTGCCCACCTATAATCCTAGGGCTCTGGGAAGCTGAGGTAAAAGATGCAAGTTTCGGCCCCACACAGGCACCTTAACGAGACCCTGTCCTAAGTTAGGGAAAAAAAAAAAAAGAAAAATAAGAATATAGCAATTTAAAGTTTCATTTCATGAAGAAAATAAATGTGGTGCCATAAGAAAACAGAAAAAGAAGAAAGAGGTAGAAAAGCAATGGAAAGCCTAGGGCAGGGACAGAAAGATGGAGAGCTTAAAAGAAAAAGAAAAGCTAGGAAGGGAAGGAGGGAAAGATCTCGTTTCCATCTTTTTTCACTTTTAGAGAGACAGATAATTTAGCCATTGTTGGTTTTGAAAAAATAACAATATACATTTTAAAACATATAAAGTGATTCACAGTGTAGGAAACAGAGGACACGGCTCCTTAAAGTGGACGATTGAAGTGAAAACCTTCCAAGTTGCCAGACGCCCCACTCTGCGAAAGGCACCAGACAGGTTCGCTTCAGACTAGATTTTAGTATGAATGTGCAAGAGCTCCATCTGAGGCTCTCAACAAGATGAACTGCCTCAGAGCCACAGCTCGTCATTTGCCATCATTTATGATGTTCCATAGAGGCAATGACAACTGGCCGTAATAATTTATGTTAGGAAATAAAATAGAAAAAAAGTCATTTGAAGATTTCTGCATGCCGGTTTTACTAGGTTGTTTACTGTATGCATATTTTACATTTGTCTTTCATTATTTATAAACTATATTACACATCTGATGAAATTCATAACGAGTGTGTAACTTAAGCACCAGACATGCTTTATTTCAATAAGCCCAAGCATTATTTATTATAGTAAATAATATTTTGCTGAAAATAATGGAGATATAAATTTAATAAGTATACCATTGAAAAAACAGCTGAGGGTTTGTGTCAAAGTAGGTAAAGATTAATTTTTTGCCACTACAACTCAGTTTTTTAATTAGCAGAGAGGTTAGACAACTCTAAAGGCTTTGACATAGTCTTGTGGGAGCATTTGAAACAATTAATCCCCAACAGTATTAACATTGTATTCATTCTTAAGCAAATGAGTATGACATTCTGTGATATTCAGATGGAGTCTAGAAACATTTCAATCTGCCAGCCTTGATTTTCCCCAGAGTGAATTATCCACGTGCTATGAATTTCCATAGCAGATAATATGATGGTTCAGGTTCGCACGGTAAGTCCAAAGTATGAGCAAATGTCCTTAGGGTTACTTTTGTTAGACTCTTCAAGGGTTCTCTAAAGGACAAATTATTAACTTATTTTGTTGACATTGAGTTAAAAAAAGAAACTGTGCATAATCAAATCAACAGAGCCAATTTTTAAAATTTATTATAGGGCTGTGTGTGTTTCTAACAAGAGACTGAAAGCACATCTAGAACTTGCCTTTTCTCCTCCTCTGCTGCTCCCAGCAGTCGCCCAAATTAAATGACTCTCAGATATTTAATTATTAAGTGTATTTTGGACAAATTGCTACTTGAAACAGATCAATAGTATATTTAAATTTGATTGATATCAGAAAAATTCAGTAGGGACAGCTTAGGTATTCATGAAAATTGTGTAAACATTTTTTCTTGCTATTATCTGTGACTTTTTTTGTGTACAGGTTGTTAGCCAGTTGCAATTGATTCTAACATTTAGATGGGTGTTAGAGATGGCTATTAAATATTTATAAAAAGCACCAACCTATCTAAAGGGAGCCAACTTTCTGTTGCTTCTGTTGTAATTCACTATAATACCAAATCGCCAACTTAAAGTCAAAAGTAAAATTTTTGCCTAATTTATAAAACAGGTTAATATGAACTCTGATAAGCATAACTTGACAAATGAACTTTATTTTTAATCATAATGTTGTAGTCTCTTCTGCACTGCTTCAACCTATGTAATGGTTTATTGAAAACTATTTCTTGTACCTTAGATCAACCCACTATTGACAGTCGCTCAAGGTCAAAACTTTATAGCTCATGTTGAGACGCTTCATGCTTCAACAGAAAATAATGTCTACTGGAGTTTAAGGGCTTTCTCAAATCACATAGCTGATTGGTAACGAGTAGGAAACTAAAGTATTCTTACTTAGCCAAAAATGATAACTTAGCCAAAAAAGATAATTTTAATTGTCTTTATTTAATTCATATTGTATGATTTATATATAGAAATAGATCTATAGATAGATATGGATACTTAAATAATGGAGTAGATAAAGGTACATATAATAAATGGAATGTTTGTGTTAGAATCTTAACATTAAGTGTGATGATACTAGGGGGCAGTGCATTTGGGAGGTGTAATGGTCCACGCCTATGTGTCCTCCAGAAACCTCATGCACTCATAGGTGGGGTTTTGGGGAGATGGCTGAATCAGTCAGGGTGTTTGATACTAGATCATGGGTGTGTGACACTGGATTAATCCATGGATGGGTTTACAGCTGGGTGTGATGTTGAGAGATGAAGCCTGGTGGGAAGAGGTGGGACACGGTGGGTGTGACCTGGAAGAGTATATATATCCCTACTCCTCTCTTCATCCCTCTCTGCTTCCTGCCTGCCATGCCATGAACTATTTCTCCTCTGCCACTCCACCCTGCCTTGGAGCCAGTTGACTTTTGATTGAAACCTCTACAAACTGAGAGCCAAAATAAACCTTTCCTCCTTTAACTTCCGGGTGTCAGGTATTGCTTCTCAGAAATAAGAAAGTAATAAGACAGTAGGTAATTATGTCACAAGGGTGAAACCCTCAAGATGGGATTAGTGTACTGATAAAAAGGGACCCCATAAAGACATTTTCTGTCTCTTTCTCTCTCTCCCCATCCAGTGTAGAAATATGAAATTAGCAACCTGCGATCCAGAAGGCCCTCACCAGAGCCTTATCTCAGACTTCCGAACTCTAAAACAGTGAGAAAAAAATATTTTTGTTGTTTTCACAAGTCTATAGTCTATAATACTTCGTTGTAGCACTCCAAACTAAGACATATAAATACGCAGATATAAATATAAATGTAACAAGAAGAATATGCCATGACAATTTTGTAACCCTTACCTATAGTTATCCAGGTAAATATAATTTCCATAGATTATACAGTACCATAAAAGAAAAACAAAATTAGATATACAATGCAATTTTAAAGGTAGTGACAGTGTACACAAAAGAGTATTAGAGAACAATGAATAAGCAAATCTTAAGGTACAGATATGGAGTAAATGGTTCAATTCAACCTCTTATCTTTTACATTGCCCAGGACTCAAACTCTTCATCTTGAAATTTGACAAATTACTATATGACACATTGTAGTTACCAGAAGCAAGATCATCTGTGATTAAACCATCTGCTGACCATGAAATCCACGAATGCCAAAGATTTTCTATATAGACATACCTATAGACTTCTTTGAGTTTATTTAATAGCCTTATTTCTATTTTAAGTTTATGATCCATTCGCACTAGGTCTTCCCTGTCCCACACTAAAAATACAAATACAAATAAAGTGCCATGCTGCTCTTTTCTGAATTCCATCTTTTGATTCCCCAAATGATAATAAACCTACTTGTACCAGTATATTCAGTATATGGATATGTTATTTTCTCTCAGCTTCGTCAAATGATTTTTGTAACTTTTTCAGCATAAGTAAATATAGGTAATCTGCTTTCCAACTGTATATGTTGAAAATGAATAGTAAGTTAAATAAAACTCATAAACAACACCAAATCTATATTTTAGTCAATAGTGTTACCCTCCTCCTCCAGTTCCTCCTTACAGAGGCACCTCACACTGAGCAGCAGGTTGATTAACTCGAGTTCGCTTCATCTCTCCAGTAGCAGTTAACAATGAAGACAATGTCAAAAGTTGTTAGGAAAAGGTAAATAAGAAATACAAACAAAAAAGCCTTCTCACTGAAAGCCAGGTGATAAATAGTTAAATACCTCATACTTGATTGTATGCTATCTTACATCACAGGTAATCGGAAAACTGTGTAGGAAAATGTCTTAGAATATCATTATTTCATGAACCTAAGGTTTATCCACAACAGAAAACGTCCTTAAAAATTGGCTAGGAGCCGGTGAGATGGCTCAGCGTCATAAGCGCCTGCCTGGCAAGCGCGAGGGCCCGAGTTCGACTCCTGGAACCCACATACGAAAAAAGGGCCGGTGATATCGCTCAGCGGCATGGGCGCCTGCTGGTGCGCAAGGTCCTGAGGTCGACCCCCGGTACCCACACACACAGAAAATATTGACTAAATACTGAAAAAATATCTAAGAGAAATGACAATAGACATAATTTTAGAGATACTAGCTATTGTGCTAATACCATTTGGAGAATGTTTATGCCCATATCTTGTACTGTAACTACTTTGAAGATAATAATATGCAATGTATTAATTATTGTTATTCTATTATTTTCTTACAAAATTTTATTTTTTTCATAAAATAAAAAAATATTTAAAAGCAGAAACTATTGTAGTCGATATTTCTGAAAATTGAGAATAGGCAATTGATAAGATTGCCTTTATAAATGGGGAAGAATTTAGCAGGATGTGGTGATGTACCCCTGTAATTCCAGCATTTGAGAGGCTGAGGCAGGTAGCTTGCCATGAGTTTGAGGCCAGCATGGGCTACATAGTGAGTTCAAGGCCAGCCTGACCTATATAGCAAGACCCTGTCTCAAAATAAAATAAAATAATAAAGTAAAATAAAATAAAAATCATTAATAAAATTAAAAATTAAAAAAAAAGAAAGGGGAAGAATTTGATGTTCAAAGATGTAAGTTGGCCAGAAATCTGAAAGGTGTTAAGACTCTCATCAAACAGTGATTTTACAAAAGCGTAAGTTACATCTGACCAGGTGAATGCCTGAGTCACTGGAGAACAGAGGAAGCACAGACAATCCCACATATGAACCACGGTAAAATTAAAAGAAGTCTAAACTGGTAAGCTGCTGGAATCAACTTCAATATTTATGTCAATGTAATTAAGTTATTTTTATAATTTTTGAAAGTAAAGCATTTAATAACATAAAAAACCATAAAATGAATAACTAAACCAGTTCTTGACTGTTCGCATAGCATCGCTTTAATCTTCTCTCACTCTCTCTTTGAAACATTTCTCAGAACTCACTATCCCAGTGAGCCATTACTTGGCCACTCAATCTAAAATTTCATCCCTATCACAAACACTTCCTTATCTCCGTGCTCTGTTATTTTTTCCAGCACTCAACTATCACACCACGTATTTTACTTATTTATCTCCTCTACATTCTGTCTCCCACACTGCTCTGTGAGCTTGCTGAAGGAAGTCAGTATTCTTGCAAACATATATATCTGTGGGTGGAATATGTAGTAGGCAATAATACATATATTTGAATGAATAAAAGAATGAATGGCATTTGGTTTTATTGGCAGGGGTAGAAGCTCTACACCTAGCAATCGTATTTCCTTGTCAAGAATTTAACTCAAATGGAAGACTCAAAAAAGATCTCACGGCCCGGTGAGATGGCTCAGTGGCGTAAATGACTGCCTGGCAAGCGCAAGGTCCTGAGCTCGACTCCCAGAACCCACATATGAAGAAAAGGCCGGTGATATCGCTCAGCGGCACGGGCACCTGCTGGAGCGTGAGCTCTTGAGGTCGACCCCCGGTACCCACAAAAAAACAAAAAAGATCTCACATTAGTACCTCCTTTGTCTGCATACACCACAGTTGGAATACAAACTCTGGTAAAATATCACACAACTTTAGCAGCAAATCGTATATCCTGTCCTCCACACGATGAGCCTTTTCTCCTCTATAAAATGTCAGCTCTCACACCTGCCTTTTTTTTTTCCTATTAAATCTCCTGTAATGGTACAGCTGGATGTGGGCTGCCTTAACTCCATCTCCTTTTCTCGACAACTCATCATCAGCATAGATGACCACACTGGCAATGTCCACTTGTGCTCTCTGGGCTGAGTCACCAACAAACAGTGGTGGTAGTGGTTTTTCATGCGGTTGTTAGTTTGCTTGGCTTGTATACTATTAGCCATCATGATGCCCCATGTTAGCCTTCATGGTATTTTTCTACAATTAAATGATCACTTGATAACATTTAAAACTGTAAGGTTTTCAAATGAAACTGTGGACTGATTGCTTGCTTTAAAAATGAAATATCAAGCACAAAGGTTTAATGTTTCTTATAAGTAGGATGGTGCATACTTGTAAGCAGGAGGCCGAGGCAGGAGGATTGCTTGAGCCCAAGGTCAGCCTGGGATACATAATGAGTTCAAGGCCAGCCTGAACTGCATAGTGAGACCTTGTCTCAAAACAACAACAACAAAATATAATCCGTAGTTATCGTGTCACGTGGTTCCTGTGGTTGTGGGACAAACAACTGGGAGCAGCTCTGTGTATGCTTCTGGGTTGGCGTCTCCTCAAGGCTCCTTTAACCTGCCACCTTTTGCTTTACTTATCTGAAACTGGGACTGGGATTAGGGCTTCTGCTTTCAAGACCATTTCCATGACATTTACCAGAGACTTCCAGTTTCTTGCTGTGTTCACTTCTCCCTTTGGCTCCTTGGGGGCCTCACTGTGTGTCCGATGGCTTTGCCCAAACTGTCTGTTCCAGGACAGAGGACAAGGAAGGGGGCTTATGTCACTTGTGGCCTTGTCTCCATAAGTCGTATATCATCCTTTCTGCCTGTTCCATGAGCTGAAAAGAAGTCTACGTTCAAGGGAGGGTAATTAAACTCTACTTCCTGACAGTAGCAATAGCCAAGAATTTGGAAAACAACCCTGAACTTGTGGTTTTGGGTTTTGTAGAATCATCAAATAATTCCCTTATTTTGATCTGGGTATTTTCATATATGTTCTACTTTATTCAACTTAAAAATCTCAAAGCTCCTTTCAGTTTATTTTCTGTATAGTATTTAAAGTAAAACTGGGAAACGCTAGTGCTTATAATTTATAATCCTTGATAATTAAAAATGAGTGAAAGGTGTGTAGGAACCTTTTTTTCTCATTTTTAGGAAAAACTGCTCTCGAATTTTAATGGAACACAAATGTAACTTATTATCCATTACCTACCAAGTCTCTACACGTCTGTGAGCTGGCACATGCCTGTATACACCAGTTATTTACAGCGCAATTCTTTCTCTCTTTTCTGGATGTGCAATTTTATCATTACTGCAGGAAATTTTCTTTTTAAGCATTTATAACTGCAATCATTGATAATCCTCTGGATAGTAGTGAGGCTTCTGAGTTTTACTTTTTTATTGCATTTTTTATGACTATAATATTCACCCTCAGCAGTAAGCAGTCTGCCCCCCAGTTTTTTTTCCATTCTTGAAGATAAACGGTGGAGGTTCTGAAAGGAGGTGAAGCCTGAGCACAAGTCCGAGCTTGCCAGGAAACTTTTAAAGTTTCCTCCCACGCATCACTTTCATTAGGTCATTTATATTTTAAATCCCTGAACCGCTAAATGTATTTTGATATATCTAGTTAGTGTGTTGCCAGAAAAGGCTTAGTATGTCATATGTCTTTTTATATTTATTTTGACTTTTTTAGGGCTAATCGAATGAATATGGGATGAAGGTATATATATATATAAATTATGAGAAAGTATCTAAAGTTTTAAAAAATTTATTACAGTAAAACTCACAGTGCCATTAATCCCCCTCAAAATATTCACCTTCACTTTTAATATGCTTATCCGATCACTGTTGGCACTTTCTCAAGCATCTCTGAAATTCTATTTTGTGTCTTTAGTTGCACTGTCATGGCTGCTTCAATGGCCTGAATTCACCCAAAACATTTAACTTTCATGGTCATTTTGACTTTGGCAAAGAGCCAGAAGCTGCACAATGCCAGATCTAGTAACGAATGTGGAGGACACACTGTAATGTTTTCATGAGCCTCCCTTCCATTGGATGACATTTAGCAAAAACATTCACTGAATATTTGATCACATCTCTCATAAAGGCATTAACAAGGATTTCAGATGTTGCTTCAGAAAGTGCCAAGAAGGATGAGATGAGAGTGTTCAAAGCGAGGGTGAGTATTTTGTGGGGGATTAATGACGGCATGTCTGTTAGTGTAAGATGTTTTTTAAATTTAAACATTCACATATATTTGATATACCCTCATACATAACCATTCACATATTAAAAGAGTTTATTTTGTTCAAGGTTGGATTACCATGAAGAGTTCATGTTAGAGCAGATTCACAATGCTACCATAATATAGACATTATGATTTCACACATAATTTCTTCCATTTTGTTCACCCAGAGAACAAAACTCACTAACTGGATATTTTGCTAAAATGCACTTGATTCGTTTTCAAAATTTCATTCATAGGATCGAGTTTTGTAAGTTTAGCATTCATCTTCTATTCAGAAGAGGATTAGTAGTATTCATACTAAGAGAAATAAACCTTCATAGTCTTAAATATTTCACCAAGCCTATGAATTTCATGATATAATATGTCTACTATACAAATGGTCAATAAAAATTCAATGGATTACCTTAAAATTTTTATGACTGAATTTTAAAATGTTTTGTCTAATTTACTGGATTTGTTTATATTGTCCGCTAGTTTGGATTAATTTCACGAAATATTGGAATTTAATTTTTAACAACAATGAGAATTACTATTCAACTACTTTAAAGCATTTAATCTGTTTATTTATATTCAAGTGATTTAACATATGTAAAAAACCACATAAAACAAAATTTCCATGTTAATTTGGAAATGTTGAATAATATAATATTTTAAAAATATTTTACAGGCTTTATAGAACAATTGTAAATAAATTTCTACTTTAAAATAACCCACCGGGGGCCGGTGAGATGGCTCAGCGGCTTAAGCGCCTGCCCGGCAAGCGCAGGGGCCCGAGTTCGACTCCCGGAACCCACATACGAAAAAGGGGCCAGTGATATCGCTCAGCGGCACGCGCGCCAGCTGGCACGTGAGGTCCTGAGGTCGACCCCCTGCCACCCACAAAAAAATAAAATAAAATAAAATAATAAAATAAAATGAAATAACCCACCGGTAACGTTCAACCTGTGGTGTGTGTGTGTGCGTGTGTGTGTGTAGCTTCTAGATACATACAATGAGAAAGATATCAACATAATGCTACCAAAACAGCACAAGAATTGATTAAAAAAAAAAGGGCAGGAAAATTGGAGATTAATTTTTTAAAAAGTGATTGCTTTCTTACAAATTGAAATTTTTTAGCTAAGGAAAAACAATTTTAAGAACTCCAATTCTAAGAAATAATTTGAAAAAGACTATTAATGAAAGTAATAGCAGAACAGCAATTTAGGAAAAATCTACCATGAAGAAAGCCACTGAAATGCCTGATGGAGTGACACCAGATGCCTAGAAATGTCCAAGTAGGTAAAGTTAGAGAGTGTTGTTCATGGGTCAAATTAAGGGACATAAGATTTTAATTTTAAGATTTGTATGAAAAGTTTTTAAAAAGTACATTCACACATACCCCCAGTAATTCTCACAACAGTGTAATATAGGCAGATATACTGGATATCTGTATTTCCCAACAGTAAAAACTGACATAGAGGCCATTTTATGATTGGTTAACACGATCTCATTTTCTCTTTCAAAAGAAAGAGGAAGATTTATTCTGTCTTAAATAATAATTTGAATGTCTAAACACTTTTCACTTCATTCATATTTTGTACTGATTGGAAATCAAATGTGTTATGGCTGTGTCTAGATGTCCCCCAAAGCCTTCTGTGGTCATAGGTGGGGCTTTTCAGAGGTAGTTGGATCTAGAGTGTGTGATGCTGGGATTAAGTGTGTGATGTTGGCATCCAGGGTGTGTGATTACTAAATTAGTCCACTCATTGGTTTGGCAAAATTCTAGGTGTGGTAATGAGAAGGCCCACCCTGGGTGTGAGTGCCACCCACCCTAAGGGCATGTAAACTAGATAAAATATGAAGGACACAAAGAAGGCTGCTTTTGCCACTTGCTGATTCACTACTTTGCTGCTTGCTCCCTTGCTGCCTTCTGCCTACCACAAACTGTTTCTTCTCTGTCATGCCACCCTGCCTTGGAGCCAGCCAGCTATGAACTGAAACCTTTAGAAACTGTGGGTTACAATAAACCTTTCCTCCTTTAACTTTGAGTGTCAAGTGTTTTGTCTCAGCAACAAGGAAAGTAACTAAGACAAAAGATGACACAACATATATTTTTGTTTTGTCTAGAAAATAAATTTTCAAGTATTCCTTCATTAAAATCTGTTTGCTTATAAATGAACTTGCTGATTCACTCCAAAAATAAAAACCTCACATTAAATCTGAGAAAAGACGAAAGAGTCAAACGATTGTAGAATGTAGAATTTGTATAATTAAATACCTAATTTATTACCAATAGAAATAAACTTTAAAAAATACATTCAAATTGACCACTCATAAGTATCATGACTTTTTAAAAATTATCCTGACTAAATAACAATATTTGGAACTGTAAATATAGAGTCAGTTTTCTGACTTCCTGTAACAAAACGTAACACTGTGATTCTATGGAATATTTAATTTTCATGCATTTGGCTATCATGAACTTTACTTGAAAGCCCACCACTCTCAAAGCAAAAATACAGCTATCCTCACCAAACAGCATACACTCTCACATCTTGTCAAAAATGAACTATCTTTTAAATTTCAAGTTACAATACAAAAATTAACTTTTAGTATCAATCAAATAGAGACTATTTGCTCTTTGGAAAACCACACATCACTCTTACCTCCCTAGCCATCTTTTGTAGTTGCCTAGCACTTTCTTTTTTCCAGAAGATCAAATACAAAGAATAAAAATGAGACTCAAATCAACAAAACAGTACTCATTCCTAGATTCCTAGTTCCTCATGGGGAAGGAACAGAAGGATTATTGTTTGAGATTAACAATGTCATTCATTGGTCAAATGGTCCCTGTTCCCTTATGCTTTGAATTATCTATGTGTATCAAGCTATGTTTGTTTGTTTGTTTGTTTTTGGTACTAGGAATCGAACTCAGAGCCTCATGCTTGCAAGGAAGGCTCTGTGCGGCTGAGCTACATCCCCGGCCCTCAAGCTGTTTTAATTAACAAAGATTAACCACATTTGATTTTTTGTGACAGATACACAAGGTCAGCAACGAGGTAGAACACAGAAAAGAACCATAAATAATGCAAGTCACAGTAAGCCAAGAATCAGTAAGAGTACAGGTGGAATTGCCAAGAGTACTAAGTCCCTGATGTGGATAATTTTATCATTCTGTTTTCTAAACTTAAAAAAAAGAAAACAAATCTCATAGACATGTGCAATTTGAACGTGCTTTTGGTGTTAATGGAGCAGTAATTTTCTTAAGCTTTTAAGAGGTGATAATTAATCAAACCCCAATCAATAAGAAACACCCTAGCTATAGAATCATTGCACTTACCCATGATAGTTAAGGCTGTAGCTTTTGTTAATTCTTCTTTCATTGACTCTATTACTTCCAAATTCCCACCATCCAAGTTGCATCTATTTATAGTTCCATTTCCCGAACTGATCCAATAAAGTTTGTTTTCCACATAGTCTATTGATAGACCTGTAATTAAATTGTACAATTTAAAAATAATAACAGTCACTTAAATTGCAATATTCACCTAGCACCACTGGATTTGAGGGGAGAAAATAAGCTGAAAGTTCAGAATTTTGTCTTACAATATGAGATCTGACTAGTAAGAAAACAGAGATACACTATCTTAACTGGCTGAGAAACATTTTATAAGCATTTAACATATATCTCTGTTAATTATTAAAACTATCTTATGACCTTGAGAGGAAGATGCCTGCATTTTACAAATAAAAATATTATCTAGTGTAGTTAAGAAATCTTCATTCTCAAGTGCACATATACCTAACTATTGGAATGCTCTGCAAGACAGGGCTTATTTTATAACAGTAATTACGAGGTTCCATGAACGCCTCTGAAACCCATCACTACTTGTAGAAAGGCACATGTGGATAGATGCACAGGCATACAAAGCAAAGGACTGCTCCCTAGGATCTCACTCAGCCAATGAAGTGAATAATTCATAAATAAAATAATCCCTCTAAAAAAAAAAGCATGATGGAGAAGGAAGAAAACAAGGAATGAAGGGAGGGAAGGAAGATTAGAATAATAAGGGTTAAGTACACAGAGAGAATTTCAAATATATCTAAATAATTCTCAACTACAGCGAGTTTCGGGCCAGAGGGCATTATTAATTTATTAAATGAGTTTAAATCAAGTAGAAATAATCCAACAAGTCTATACAATATATCTGCTCTTTCTTGAGTCATGGTATGCTCTGCTTTTAGAAGTCTGGAAGGTTCATACGAAAAATCACAATTTTCCAAAATTAGACATTTCAGGGATGTATTTTCATATTTTTGATGACTAATGTGGGTGATTAGCTTGAATTACTAAGGAAAAATAGTCAAATAAAAAATTACCACATCCCTATTTTATGGTGTGGTATCTTCAGGCTGAAAGTCAGCATTTGATTATTTAGGAGAGAATGTTTGGTTATTCCGCAGGAATCTAAGTCAGCTTGATGCTGTGAATCTTAATTTGGGCCACTTAACTTTCAGAACAAGGTAGTCATGCTACCTTCTGCTTAACTGTTTATCTAAGGGATAGCAATCAAGAATACCTTTACTATGGATTAATGGCACAAATTATCACACCAAAATTTGTGTTGCCACATTTTTACCAAGAATTGAATGAACAAATGTATTTTAAAATTCAGCCCATTCATGTCTGTGGATACTCTAAATTGTATCTCTCAATCAAGCCAAATATCAGAGAGCTGCATTTCTAAATTGTTGTATTTTGTCTCTTCCTGGTTCTTTTGCTGAACTGAGCTTTGGCATTGTGCCCTCAGTTTCAATGAACGATAATGTAAGATATAGCCGTAGGAAACCTTCTGTTATACTTCTAGAATATAGTGTCTGAAAGCAGTACATCATATGGTGTGACCTCTTTATCCAAGGACCCATGGGAGAAATTTCTTTCAGGGCTCTGTGCCAGAAAAAGCTGTATGTGGAAAACATAAAATTTTAACTGATCATATTTTTCCCCTTTCTTTGGCTGCAAGAAAACTGAAGAGTCAGATTTGTGACCCATCTCCAGTAATCGTAAAGGCACTGCATTTACACTATTAGCTTTAGCCCTGACTTTGATAGACTAATCTATTATTTTGTTTCATCTGGATTATTGAAATCAATATTCTTGTCTATCCTTTCCTAGGGAATGCATTTGTTTAAGTTTCCTTAACTCTTCTTTGGAAGGAGGATATGCATTCAGTCTGAGTGTGCCTGACTCCAAATTAACCTACAGTGTCAGAACTTTCTTGTCCACCTATAACCTCTACTTTAATATATGTTGTGTAATGAAGAATTAAGCAGAGTAGGAAAGTTACAGAGTTTGAGCCAGAGATCATTAGAATCTAACTCTTGAAATCTTTGCTTCTGGAGTATGAGGGCACCAGGAAAGGACTTGTGACATAACCATATGATGCTTGAAAGACAGAAAACCATGTAGAGACATAGAAGTTAGAATATTCAATTATATAAGCAACATATAATTGAATATTCTGTATATATAGATATATATAATATTATACTATATATTGTATATACATATAGAAAAACAAAAATATGTCTAGGAGGATAGGTGACATTTACCATATGCATATATAGATTAATTTAGGAAGTTTGAATGTGTTTTTATTGTGAAATTCAAAACTATTAATCTAAAACTATGCAATCTTAAAAATCGATGAACAAATCTAAGCTATTTTAAATACGTAGATCTATTGAATCACTGCTGTTTCTCCCTATCTGTCATGGCATCTGTGTGTAAGTAAATATGAAAAAATCACATTGTGAAGATAAACTTTGCTTGGAGGTCTGGAGGTGCAGCTCCAGGCCTTGCTAACAAGAACAACGCCCCACGTGTGAGCCCTGTGTTTCACCACAACAAAACAGAATAAAACAAAAAACAAAAAACAAAAAGAATATTTAAAAAATGAAAAAAAAAAAAAGAAAGAAAAGAAGAAAGAACTTTACTAGAGAGAGTTTCTTTAAGACAACTTATAATTTTCATAATGGATGTAAGTAATCCATTTATTCTATGTCTCTACAGGCACACTCAGACTGAATGCATACCCTCCTTCCACAGATTCTCTGTATTTCGTTCTTATGTTATGTGAGCACAAATATAATGGACCACCCATAAGTTACCTTACGTACATCTGGCAGGCTTACCCTGGATGCATTCACTCCACTGTGATGTGGTAAGGAAAAGAATACCTGCCTCATGTTATAGTGCCTGGCACAGAGAAAATACCCCAAAAAATGGAAGTTATTTATTATTAGTAGGTTTTTTCTTTTATTTCTTATTTTCACTTTTGAGCTAAAATATTATTTTAAAACTTGTAACTATTTCTTTGGAGATCCATGTAATGAATAATGTTTTAAAAATTATTAGAAATAAATTATTTTTCATAATCACATGTAATATCTCTTAGTTATAAAACAAGCACATCAAAATTAGAAATATTTGTTCTGTGAAAGGAGATAAAAGATATGCTTCTTCTGGGAGAAAATATCTGCAACTTATGAATCCAACAGAGGACAAGTTATCAATAAAAGAATTATCAAAATTCAACAGTTTAAAACATTCAATTAGAAAATGAGCTAAAATGTGATTTGAAGAAAATATACCCATGGTAAATAAGAACATGAAAAGATATTCAACTTCACAGGAAATTCGAATCCAAATTACAATGGTTTACTACTTACATAACCATCAGAATGACTAAAACAAAAATTTAGTGAGAATAATAAATTCTGACATACAGAAAAATAGATCATTATCACATTGCTGCTGGGAGTATAGAATGATACATCCATTCTGAAAAATTATCAGTGAGTTTTTTATAAAGACTAAGAATATTATTTTCATAGGACCTGGAAATTGAACTCCTGAGAATGTATTCCAAATGAATGAAAGATACATTCACACAAAAACTTTTACATGAATGTTTATAGTTATAGTTTTATTTGTAATAGTCCAAAACTGGAATCATCTCAGATATCCTTTAAGGGTTAAAGGAGATTGGTTAATAAACTGTGGTGTAATTATATTACAGAATACTACAGAGCAATAACAAAGGAAAAAACTTTATCCATGAAACGATTGCAATTATTCTCTAGGAAAATATATGGAGAGAAAAAAAGCTAATGTCAAAAGGTTACATACAGTATAATTCTACTTATAAAACATTTTAATGTGATAAAATTTTAGATATAGAGGACAAACATGGAGAAGAAGGGCATGAGGGGTGATCACAAGAGGGAAGTAAGTGTGGTTATAAAAAGACAACATGAAGTTGCATTGTGGTGTTAAAATTATTCAGTATCTTGATGGTGATGGTGGATTTAGGAACCTACATACATTGGAAACTATGTAGTTACGCTGTGCGTACCAATATATGCCAGCACACAAATGAGTAGAAGGGAAACATGAAATCTGAGTAAAACTGGTAGATTGTATTATGGTCAATAACTAGTTATGATACTGCACTATAATTTTTCATAATGTTCCAGTTGGAGAAAATTGAATAAAGAAGATAACTGAGGATCTCTCTATTATTTTATTTTATTTTATTTTATTTTATTTTATTTTATTTTATTTTATTTTATTTTATTTATTTTTGGTACCAGGAATCGAAGACACGACCCTCGTGCTTGCCAGGCAGGTGCTGTGCCGCAGAGGTATATCCCTTGCCTCTCTCTTATTTTAATACTTTCATTGAACTCTAAAATTGTTTCAGGGGGCTGGTGAGATAGCTCAGTGGCATAAGCACCTGCCTGGCAAGTACGAGGTCCTGAGTTCGACTGCTGGTACCCGCATATAAAAAAATAATAATAATAAACCAGTAAAATAAAATAAAATAATTTCAGTAAATGTTTCACTTTTAGAAAGCACCTTAGTCGAACATAAATTGAGTATACTGCCTTTATTTTAACTGATCTAAGTTTTTCTCGGAAATCGCCTTTTTCAATTCTCCATGCTTTTTTTTTTTTTTTTTTTTAGTGGATACCGGGGGTCGACCTCAGGACCTCGTGCGCCATCAGGCGCCCGTGCTGTTCAGCGATATCACTGGCCCTTTTTTTGTATGTGGGTTCTGGGAGTTGAACTCAGGACCTCACGCTTGCCAGGCAGGCGCTTAGGCCGCTGAGCCATCTCACTGGCCCATCACCCTGATTTAAGAAATCATTAACAACATGTAGAGTTTCCAAGCTAAATTATGTCATCAAACTAGATTTCAGAAACTCTTTCATCCTCCTTCATACAAAGCTTTGTACCTATAGGCAGTTTACCCTATATTCCTAGTGTCTGGTGATTGGCAAATGTTATTTGCCTTGTAAGAATAACAGGGAAAAAGAAAAAAGGAGGAAAGTTCAGAGTCAATGACAGCTTACTTCGTGTGAAGTGTTTTATTCTAAAGGCATTTAAAAAAATATTATGTACAGTTTTATAAATTGTCAAAACTATATTTTAAAGCTTGATAAGTAAAAATAGAACAAAAATTGTAAAGCACCAGCTTGTGCCGTTTAAATATTTTTAAATTGTACTTTCTGACAACATAATGTGAAACATTTCCTTACACTACTTACCCTTCTCATATGGTAAAATTCAGAGTTTTTATATAAATACCATATACCTTTTCATGCCTCTTCCTGATTTTCTTTTTGCTAAGAATCAAAACCCCCTTCTCCCTTTGTCATTTCTTTAAAAACAAAAGTATATATTTTTCTTCAAGGCACTGTCAAAATTTCATATTATCACCAATTTGGCTATAATACTTTCCCCTATTGTGGTTTCCTCTACTTTCATAGTGTCTACTGGTATTTTTATTATTTATATATTTATTTACTTTTTTTTTTAATGTGGGTACCAGAAGTCGAACTCAGGACCTCGTGCTTGCCAGGCAGATGCTTATGCTGCTGAGCTATATCACCGGCCCTCTACTGGTATTTTTATAATGTCTGGGACATACCAATCATAAACACTATTAAATGTGTTTTGGTATTTTTAAACTCTATCAAGATCTCCTTCAAATAACTTTTAATAATTACTGTGACTTTTTCCTTCACTGGACAATGATCTTTTTGAGAAGCGTGCTGTAGTATTCAGTTGTCTCAAATTTAGCATATACTTCATAGTCTTTCCTAAGAAATAACCATCTCTTCCAGTTAATATTCAAAAGAATAAGTAAATGAATAATAATCAGGTTAAAGAACAATAGATTTAAATTATTTGTGTATATGCATACATAATTATAATATTGTTTTCCATTCATTTATTCATTCTGTAGTCTTAACATTTCCATGGGTGTACAAAGGTTTATACAGTAATTGTTCTTCATAGATTTTTAAAATGATAGTGCAATATAATAAGTGTATATAAATAATATGATTACATTACACTGAGCAAGAAAAAATATGCTGGAATTTTCTAAACCTTCCTTTAAAAAAGTAATATCCCGGGCCGGTGAGATGGCTCAGTGGCTTAAGCGCCTGCCCGGCAAGCGCGAGGGCCCAAGTTCGACTCCCTGAACCCACATAGGAAAAAAAGGGGCCGGTGATATCGCTCAGCGGCATGGGCGCCTGCTGGCGCGCGAGGTCCTGAGGTCGACCCCCCGGTACACACACACACACAAAAAAAAGTAATATCCCTTAAATTATTCAATGTAGTAATAGTTCTTATGAATCTTATCCATTAATATAGTTCAAAATCTAATATAATACATAACTTGGAATGATTAATAGAAGGTGTTTGGTAGATTTCAAGGTTCCATTAAGGTAATAGAAATAAATGTCTTTTGATTGAAATTATATTTAAAAAAACAGAGGGAAAACATCAAGGAAATAAACTATATAGTACACTATATTCTTAAAAATAAACCATGAATGGTAATGCTGATTGACAAGCCAAGTTGCTTTATATGAGGCTTAAGGGAAAAATTTCATAATATGAAGATGTTATACCATGGAAATTGCTTTAAATAGTAAATTAAAATCTTCTGTTATGTAAACTTCTCTAAGCATTTAAAGTATCCATGACTGAGCAATAAACTGTAATTGAGAATATTTAGTTCAACAACACGATACATGGGATGTTGATTTGTATTTAACAGAAATAAGGTTATTCAGCCCAAACTGCTGAAGGCTACAATTACTGACTTTTTCATGATACACACTCATAAAATTCCAAGTTGGATGTTATGATAAGATTACCTATTTTATTCATCTATAGTATTTCTATTTCAAGTTTGTCACAATATGAATTTAACAACAAACAAGCAAATGAAATCAGGCAATTATAATAATTTTTTTAATTCCACAATGAGAAAGCCTAGTGTATCACTGACACTGGCATTTATAACTAGTATTTAAACATTCAGAAATAATTAATTGTGGGGCACAACTGGCACACAGGTAAAATTGGCTCTTTCATACTCCTGGCTCCTTAGAAAAGCCAGCTGCTGTGTCCTAATTGGCTCTGCATTTTTAAGAGTAGCTGCGATCTGGATTTTTCTTTCCTACTTTCTATGCTTGAAAGCATACCAAGTTAAATCTCTGATCTTTGCTTGAGGTCAGGTAATTATTATATTAAATCAGTATCTCTGGTCATAGCATAATTGTAAAGATTTAATATGGTTCTGGAAGCATATGAATTTGTTTCGGAATCCCAACTATATCATTCATCACTGGAGATTTTTCTCAACAAATCTCAGTTTCTGAATCTATAAAGGGAAGATAAGAAGTCACAGTGGAGTGCTACTCTGCCATAAAGAAAGGTAAACTTGAGTCATTTGTAGGAAAATTGATACACCTTGATGCCATAATGTCAAAAGAAATAAATCAGACATACAAGCTAAAATATAACATAATTTCTCTTATAGGAGAAAACCCAGAGTAAAAATAAAGAGTGAAATAAAATATAGATAATAGGAAGTGGAGATATAGCTCTTTCTTAAAAGGAAAGAGGATCAAGAGCTAGTGGGGGGGTGTGAAGGAGGGGAGGGCTAAAGTATGAAAAAGAATGGGGTTGTGTTGTTACATACTTGTACTAACTCCATATAAGGAATACAAACATTACATATTACACACATATACTAATGAACTAAAATAAAACATACACACACAGAGTTCACTAGAATTATATTGCTTTTCTGGCCAAAGCAATTGTGGCTCTACTGTATGAGAGATGAACATGCGAACACAAAAGTGTGGCTTCATGGTGAGAATACAGGTATAAAACGTAAGAGGTAATTATTGTGAGCTGATGCTTCCTCACTCTCACCAGGTAGAACGTTGTGTTTTTTCCACACATTCTGGGAAAAGATAATTTATTACCTCATCAGAGAAAACTCACTGAGCAATGGAAACTCATTCACTTCTCCTTTCCTTTCACTTAATTTACTCAGGGAAATTTAGAAATGCAATGGGCAAGCCATTTAGTCTAGAGTTCCCCCAGATAGATTCCTCATTAATAATAATTGTCATAATTGCTTGCAATGGGTAAATAAAATTACAAGTAAATATGCTAGTGATACATTTTCCTGAGTGCATCTCATAGGTGTAATGGCTGTGTATAGCAGCAAAAACAGGTTTTGTTTTTTTCACATATTTGTATATCCATTCACAGTACTATAGAATTCCATTTTAGCAATCATCTCAGGGCAATAGTGGTGAAAGAATGGTGTAAAGTAGGGTTACCATGTTGTGTACTTCTCTAGAAGTGAGATTTAACCTGGAATGTACTTTAAATAGCATTTTTTTCTTGTGGGTACCGGGGGGTCGACCTCAGGACCTCGCGCGCCAGCAGGCGCCCGTGCCGCTGAGCAATATCACCGGCCCCTTTTTCGTATGTGGGTTCCGGGAGTCGAACTCGGGCCCTCGCGTTTGCCGGGCAGGTGCTTAAGCCGCTGAGCCATCTCACTGGCCCTTAAATAGCATTTTTAATGTGTAAATAAAATCAAAAAATATTTTGTCCAATTATTTGTATCATGCTTTTAAATAATCACAAAGACAGGAAAAAATAATCATCGCTAAAAATAGAAAACACAATAATCTGAAATAGTTCATTATTTTGTCTGCATTAGTAAATAATGTAAGTTACTAAATATATTTTAAGAATATATGTTCAGGCAAAATGAAAATATTATAATAAATAAATGTACTATGCAAGGCAGGCATGGTGGTGAAACCCTGCAGTCCCACCACTCTAGGTGGCTGAGGCAAGAGAATCACGAGTTGAAGCCCAGCCTAGACAATTTAGTGATTTAGCCAAATACTGTCTCAGAACAACAATAGCAAAAACATGAACTAACAAAACAAATTTGAAAACTGGGCTGAGGTTGTAGCTCAGTGTGAAGGCTCTGGGTTCAACTTCCCAATACCCTCAAGTTCCGAAGAAAGTTACTGTGCAATATATTTGATCTATGTTAATCATGAAGAGCCTAGTGAGGAAAATACAAAAAACTACAAGTAAGACTGACATGAATGTCAGATTTCTGTCAAAATGTTAGATTTTTACCTTTATTTCCTATGCTAACAGGACTTATCAGTAATACATAAGTTGACCAATTCTATTTTTGCCCTCTTTATATTTTTATTTTTATAAAAACCTGTTACTGAGGCACTAAGAGTCCAATGGCTATGAGGTTAGCTTGAGGTAGGAGTGAGAAGAAACAAGAGAAACAAGTGGCAACTTTCTGTAAACCAAATATTCTCAACTCTTTCCCTAGCCAGCCAGCCATTTGTTTATAGCACAATTAATGCAATTTTGTATAGCATACTTTAAAAAATGATGCTATAAACCTAAGTGTGACAGCGTGATCACTTGTTGTCTACTCATCAGCTACATGGAATGAAATGCAGCATGAATCCATTCTCAGATCACCAAGTATCCCGTTCTACTAGCAATTTTTATTAATATCACAGATTCACAAAGGAATTTGAACTAAAATGTGTGAACAAATCTTGAGTGCGTTCAATCCACTAAGAGTCTCTTGATAGATGATAGGAGACAGCATTCATTTCACTAAGCAAAAATTTACTGAAGATCTACTTATATGTCATGTTTGCAGTTTTGAGATGGTGACACTGTGATAAATCAAACAAATACAGTTCCTGAGTTTTCTGCGTAGTTATTAATCAAGAATTCAGCAAACATATGGAAAATTAAAACAATCACATTAGCTGAAAGCAGAAATACTTGGTGCCAAATGTCTGTTTTAAGAGATTTTGGCCTAGTCAGGAAGATTAAGGAAGTTTTGTTGAAAGAAGGAAATAACACTTGACTTATTAGACAGAGAAAGTGAACTAAAGTAAAGAATAATTTGTGAAAATGTAGTTAATGGAAGAAACTCAATAACTAAATGAGAATCAAAGAAGGAAAATGTGGAAAGTTTTGGTCACGCTGCAACTGCTTTTAAGTCATAAACTCCATGAGAAAATGATTCACAATACTTTTCTTCCTCATTACATTATCAAAGCTCACACCACCATCATCATCAATTATTATTTTTTATTATTATTACCTTTTCACATTACTGAAGCTCAACTTTTTTTTTTCTTTTTGTTCCTTTTTCTTCAAGATTCCTACATATAAACAAAGTTTTGCAATCTTTTTCTCACTGAGATGTAAAACCACAAAATCAGTATTACACAGAGTGTCCTTTGTATCATCTGCAGTGGTCAGCACAACACCCTAACCTGGGAGATACTTCACACACGAACTCAGATTTAAGAAGTGCTGAGTATGGAGTTGTTGATTTTCCCTTTTTTCCCCCTTAGTATCGATATATGGATATGTTTGTGACTAATTCAAACAGGGTTTGTTTCTCTCCTCTTTGGCTAAAACGAACACATTGTCATAATTTACATAACTATCAATATCAAAGTCATCATAGGGTAAGTTCAGTATAATAAAATCATTTACCACATTCCATTCAGAAAGTGTGAATCATAAGTGCATTTTTGTTCACTTACAATCTCTTTTCTTTTTTTTTTTTTGGGTACCGGGGGGTCGACCTCAGGACCTCGCGTGCCAGCAGGCGCCCGTGCCACTGAGCGATATCACCGGCCCCTTTTTCGTATGTGGGTTCCAGGAGTCGAACTCGGGCCCTCGCGCTTGCTGGGCAGGCACTTAAGCCGCTGAGCCATCTCACCGGCCCACAATCTCTTTTCTTTTTTTTTTTTTGTTTTTTTTTTTTGTTTTTTTTTTTGTTTTTTGTTTTTTTTTTCACAATCTCTTTTCAATAGAAATTTTACTCCGATTTTAGGTGATCATTTACGAAAATCTCTTTTAGACCAATATATACAGAACTGATTCATTTGGAAATATATATGTATTTTATCCATATATATACATATGTATATATATGGATAAAATAAGGAAAAGTTTGTCTTCAAATCTAATGATCAGTGTTGTGTGTCAACAAGGCCAGGCTGTGATCCTTAGTTATTCAATTAAACTCTAATTTGGGTGTTGCTCTGGAGGTGTTTTTCTAGGTATGACTACAATCTGCAATCAGATAAATTTTAGTAATGAAAGTATCCTCAACAATCTGGACAAGGCCGGTGAGACGGCTCAGCAGCTTAAGCGCCTGCCTTGCAAGCGCGAAGGCCCGAGTTCGACTCCCGGATCCCACATACGAAAAAGGGGCCGGTGATATCGCTCAGCGGCATGGGTGCCTGTTGGCGCACGAGGTCCTGAGGTCGTCCCCCCGGTACCCACAAAAAAAAAAAAAAAAAAAAAAAAACAAACAATCTGGACAAGACTGATTCAGTGAGTTAAAAGTTCTTAAAGACCAAACCGAGGTATACTTGAGTAAAAGATGTTTAGTCCATGGTCTGCGGGCTCAGCCCCCATCTGAGAGTCTTTAGTCTGCCCTTCATATCGGCCGGCCCATCCAGAATCTCAGACATGCCAAGCCAGTCTCCAGGAATTCATAACCAAATCCTTGCAATACATCACACACACACACACACACACACACACACACACACACAGATTTTTTTTACAAAGGATGTTCTCACACACTTTAAAAATGAATTAAATAGTATGAGAAACTGAAAGAGTAAATAAGATCCAAAATGTACAATAGACATGATGAATCAAAAAGAAACTGGTCAAAAGGAAAGAGAGACTGGAATAGGGAAAAGAAAGAAGGGAAAGGGAAAAAAAATTGTATATATATATATATAAGATGGTTAAGATAGATACACTACCAATTTTATTCAGTTCATTGAAGAGTAAGGTTTGTGCCAATAATGTTTGGACAATTGAATGCTAATGTCTGGTATCCTGAATAACTAACTTAAAGATAGTAATACGTAATGTATTAACCATTGTTACCCTCCTATTATGTTGCTTTGAAAATTTGTTCTTCTTTTGATTTGTTTTGTTTTTTCTTCTCTTTAAAATAAAAAAAATGAATTAAAAACAAAAGAATCTGTAAAACAAAGACTTAACTTCATGTGTATGAATAAAACTCAAACTCACAGCTTACTGTGTACATTAACATAGCTTTATATTCCATTGTTTTCAATGACACAACTACTATTCCAAGAAAATTTTACCTAAGAAAATAAAGGTAGTATATATTATTGTTCATTTCAGGAAATGCCTAAAAGATGTATCACCTCTTTAATAAAAAATTTAAAAAACTAAAAAGAATCAAATGATTGTTTATACCTCAAGACTGTTGGAATTACATCTTTTCATAATCGTTTTGTATATTCACCAGTACAAAATTATTGTGTATTACGCCTTAATCATAACCAACACTTCAACTGAAGGTGCTGTTTTAAGTCAGGCTTCAAAATTTCAACTACTCTTCTGATTTTGTCATTACCTTTCTGAAACAGTGAGAGTCAGCTAAATTATTGCTTTTACTTGCCTCTATAAACAAAGATCTCAGTTTTGTCTAACCAACAGTTTGGGTAATATGTTGCGGAGCCCACATTCAACATGGAAAATAGAAGATAATAACATTCATTCACTATACAGAATTGAACATTAACATGATTTTATTAAATTTAATTGGAATTTTTGTGGTACTTGGAAGTGAACTCAAGGCCTTTGCACTAAACTATATCCTCAGTCCTTGTTTGTTTGTTTGTTCATTATTATTGTTATTTTTATTTAGACTCAGGGTCTCAGTCACTAAGTTGCCTAGTTTGGGTTCAAACTTGTGATCTTCCTCCAGCAGCTTCCCAATATGCTGGGATTATAGGCGTCCACCACTATGCCCAGTTTGAATGTTTTTATTAAATGTGCAGCACATTTTACTAATACAATCAAAGTCCTTTTGTAAAACTGAAAGTTTTCTTTCAAATGTTCCTACAACCTCTTCTCAAAGAAAGAAAATTACATGGGTTATTTTATTTTTTTTACTTAATTTTATAAATAGATACATCCATATGCAGTACCTACTAATGTTTCATTTTGAAATTATACAAATGGTATCATACTGTTTGATTTTGCTGTTCACTTTCCTCAGTGCTTTTGAGATGTATGTATGCATATACATAAGTATCTATCTATCTGTCTGTCTATCTATCTATCTATCTATCATATTTTAGCAACGAACATGCTCCATTTATTCATTCACTGTCTTTTCATGAAGATTTAGGATCTTTCCTAAATTTTTAAAAGTATGACAAGCAATGGTTTAATTAACTTCTTTGTACTTGTTTCTTGGAGCACATAAAAAGTATTTCCTAGGATATATAAGCTTGAAATTGCAGCAACATATGGTATTTTATATGAGCCTTATACCGCTATATAACCCCCCAAATGTAGAACTAATACCTCTAATAAAATGGAGCCCTAGAAAACGTAAGAGAGTTATTAAAGTCGCAGAGTTAATAAGTATCAAAGCAAGAATTCAAGTCCAGATTTGTGTTACTCTCCAAAGAACTTGCCCCCAACTGTGTCATCTCTCAAACACAGTGTAAGGCACGTTTTGCATGAATATGAAAATGAAGTTTTCTCTGGTTTCTGGGTGCCTAAAGTTGCTTTTTTCCTTTTCTACTTAGACCCTGAACAATTTAACTGACTTAGATTTGCAGTTAAGTATGAAAAATGTTTATCAAAGAAGACGTTTGTGACTGTCTTAGTCACTGTTTCACCACTGAGACACAATAGCTGTTACCCACAACTTAAAAGAGGAGAGGTTTATTTTGGCCCACACTTACAGTCCGTGGTTGGATAGTTCCAAGGCAGGATGACATGGCAGAAGAGGACAGGGGAGAAGAAGCTGCTTATATCATGTCAGATAGGAAGCAGAAAGCAAAGGGAGGAGCTGTGGAGGCAGATATACCCTCCCAGTCCACGTCCCCTCTTCCACACAGTCCCCACTTCCTCATGGCACACTTGTCTATAAGCTCATCAGTGGACTAATCCACTATGAGTACAGTGCCCCTGTGATCAGGTATCTCACAAAAGCCCTACCTTTGAGCGCATCAGGCTTTGAGAGGACGTCTATGTATAAACTGCAAGAGGGACCCACCAGGACAGAACCTTTGCTCTGGGTACAGAACTGGGAAATAACAGAGGCAGGTGGGGCATGTTGGGACACCTGTTACCCCAGCACTCTAGGAAGCTGAGGCAGGAGGATTGCAAGTCTAAGTTTAGCATGCCATTTAGGAACGTAGCAACACCCTGTCCCAATATAAAAAAAATTGAAATGGCGGAGAATGTTGTTCAGCACTAAGGCCATGAGCTCAGTCTCCAATTCCAACTAAACTAAACTAAACCAGACCAAACCAAACTACAAACTAAACTTCTTGATCTACTCCTCAGTGGGCCTAAATTTAGTAAGGACTTTTATGGAAGGTTTCTGTGTGACAGAATACAACAGGCTGGGTGTTTGCCATAGAGCACCCAGATTTGGGAAACATCAAAAAGTAAGATAATTTGTTACCTTTCTATATGGGCAACAGCTTCTCATTCTGCAGTGGGGATAATATTGATCATATCACTTAGTTAATAAAACTAGTTAGCTAAAGCAAAGCAGGTTAATAGAAGGCACTTGTAAGTAACGTCTATTTGTAATTTTTCTTTTTTTTTTTAAATATGAGGTCCTTCTAAATTGCCCTGGCTGGACTACAACCTGCAAGACTCCTACTCGGCCTCCCCAGTAGATGGAATTGTAGGCCTATGCCTCCAAGTCTGGTTTTGTCAAGCATGTGAAGATTGGCAAGAGCGAGGCAGGATCCAGTTGTCCTTTTGCCCTGACCCTTTGCTGGCAAAATGTGAGACTACGACCCATGTACCTCAAACTTGTTTATCTCTTAGGTTTTGCAACAACATAATATAGAGTTAAATCCTCATATTTGCATAAAATTTGGTATTGCCTGTGTGGTTACATATATTTCCTTATCAGATTTATATGAAATCTATTTTGCTTATTCTTCACTAAACTCACTTACAGTCAATACTATAGACAATTCAAATTCTAATCTATTGGGCCTATGGTATAAAGTATTGCTACAACTGAGTGGGTCTACTATTAAGGGTTAGATTTTTTTTTCCTCATGAGATTATCTCATTCAATTCTTGTAATAACTTTGAGACATTTTGCCTTCATTATACAGATAAAAGAACAAGCACTGTCAAGCTAACAGTTATTTGTTTAAGGTTACAGTATAAAGTTAGCTAAGGTGAACTAAAACAATTTAGATTCCTGCAAGCCCTAAGAAAAACTAAGAAGAAAGTAATGACACATTCATGACACAGAGACTGACATACAGATGGAGATGGGCAGGATCCCAGGCTCTTAGCTTATTGCTTACTCTAAACAGGAATTATATTTTCTTCTGGGAGTCAGGGACTTAAAAGCCATTTTTGCTAAAACTGTGACTGCATTTGGGCCTACAGATGCCCACTTTGTAACTAGCAGTACGCCACTTCACTTCATTTTGTATCTTTTGTTAACTACAAAACATTAGATCAAACCCCTTCTCAGTTCTGCATATGTTCATCATTCAGGGCATGTCTGTCTAAAAGTTGGCAAAACAAGGTTGATTAGCCATGAATTCACATAATGACAGCCCCTTCAAGACCAAAGACACCAAAATAAGGGACATATATGGACATTCCACTATTCCCAGAAGTCTCCAGCCATTGTTCTAAACCTCTGATCAGCTGGATTCAAGGAGGACTGAAACCACCACAAAGAAAGACAATCATTTCACGGATCAGAACTTCACTTCAAGCAGGGAGGATTCTGAAGCTATAATACCAGGACTGTGATCAGGTTCACCAGCACTCTGGTCCACCAGCTAATCCTTAAAAGACGGCTTCCACCTTACTAGCTGAGCCAGTCTTATTATGCCCTTCATCAAACTGTGCCCTCTACAGCTGCTCACGTCCTTCCTTATATTTCCTACTCTTCTTTGGTAAGGGCTGGCATGATTTTTGTTAGCTACTCAAGATCAATTTTACCCTTACAGTTTTCTGTTACTTTATATGTAAAGCTTTTCCTACATATTTACCCTTTATGAAAGAAAAGACCCAAACTAGCTGGCCACCAGTATAGGCTGCCCTAAATCTTCCATAGAGGCAATGGATTCACTGCAATTGATCCATTTCTCATTGTATTTTTATTACTAATCCATAATATTTTCTTTCAGGCTCTAGATCAAAGTATACTGTACAAGTATAGATTTGTCACATTAAAAATTGCAGTGGTTAAATATTTAAAATAAAATACTTACCAACCGGTTCCTTTTGATTCTGAAAAAGAATCTTGCTATTACTCCCATCCATGTTTGCCATGTTAACTGTATTTCCATCTGTCCAGTACAGTTTCCTTAATTTCAAAGAGATATAGATAAAAATATTAGACATAGACTTACTTGCTAAGTAGAAAGACAATAAAAAACAAATGAAACATCAAAATACATTATTGACTTGGGATTAATTCCTTTCAGAAAAGCCTAAAATTATCAAGTCATTCGCTGATAATATCTTACATATTTGCCTAGGAGGACAGCACCACTCTTGTTTTTGCTGTCACTGAAAGAAAATTACCTCAATCTATTTTTCCTCTGACATTCAAAACTGAATACTTAACAATGACTACAGTAAATTACTTTCACTTTGGGTAATTCATCATGACTGAATCCTCTTGGCCAAGAAGAAATCAGACATTAGAACAAACTCATTTCATCTATTCCTAGTAAAAGCAATAGAGAGAAAAAATTTCTTTTCACACTGCACAATCTTCCTCAGAGGTACATGAAGACTCCTCAAAAAATTGGAGACGTGAGATGTAATCTACTTATGAATGATCATACTATCAACATGAAGCAAATATGTTATTAATAACTGGCATGTGAAGTGAAATCAGTGACTTTTCCCCACATCTCTTTTTATTCTGAACTGTCATTCTTTATAAGCATAAATTATAAAATATAATTATAAATTATAATCATGTTTCATGAGGATACAAATTTCTAATCAGAAGTACCTTTGACAATTCCCATATTTATATGTGATTTAGTTGCTCAATGAATATTTGTCTTCTAAATTAAACAATGCTTTTATATAAAGTCAGTGTAAAAGTGTGAAATTTTGAAAAAAAAAAACTGAAAAGAAATAATCATACTTTACCCCCTGACTGGGTGAGCTGCAAGACATTGTGGCTTATCGATTCCATGGATAATTGAGGTTTTCAAAGAACCGTCCAACCTTGCCACATTAATTTGGGTTTCATCAAATTCAGAACTAATCCAGTATAAATTACGGGAGACCCAGTCCACTGCTAGCCCTCTGATACTCTGAATATCTGTAAAACAGGAAAAAGGAAAATTAAAAGTGAAAGAAGTTTCTTATTCTCTTGTTTCTGCAAATAAGTTATTTTCTGTCTAAGCAAAATTTTAATTTATAGTTTAATTTGTTAGCTAAAGTTGTACAAGATTGTAATCTCATTCCCCTATCAATTCTTCTTAAAGCATGAATAATCATTAATGTCTTTCTCCTGAGGCATTTGAAAACCTGAAAAAAATTAGCATTAAAATTACACTAACAGCCAATGATTCACTAGTAAACACTTAGGAACAGACACAGGCTGAAGTCTAATGGACAAGATGACCAATATTTAAATCAGAGTATTAGCTACTCCAGTTGGTAGAATATTCTAGTTAGAAGAAAATACTTTTCAAACATCAACAAATGGGCTTTTTATGTTTTCAGTACCAAGTATTTACTGAAATGAAATAAAATAACTCAACTTTCCTAAAAATCACCAGAGCTAAACATCTTTCAAAATAGATAATTAACAAGAATTGAATGAAATATGTATGAGAAACGAAACTAAAATTGTTTTAACATTTCCTCTAACCTGGATTTGCAAAAATTACCAAATCTAATTAAATTGGCTAGAGTACAGACAATATGAATATTTAAACTGCTATTCTTTGATTATTCAATTAGGTGTCTTTAAAAACAATGATGGGATTGAGTCTTAAATGTAACTGCACATTTTAACTGAAGAAAAAAAGTAAAACTAGTGTTAAAAATGGTGAAGACTACAAAATCTTTAAAAGATAGCAACATATAAAGTAGGCCAGTTTAGTCCTCAATCTGTGGCATTTGACTACTGTATCTTACTTTTGCTTTTATTTAACAAAGAAGATATAGAACTGGCCAACAAGTATATGAAATTGTGTTCCACATAGCTAATTATCAGGGAAATGCAAATCAAAACCAAGGTATGAGATCACAGCACTCTAGTAAGAATGGCCCTTATCATAAAGAAAAAGATAACAAAAAATGAAGACTGAGTCTCAAAAAAGTAGCTGCATCCCCATATTGAAAGCAGCATTATTCATAAAAGTCAAATTTAGAGGCACCACAAGTGTCAATGGATGGATGACTAGATAAATAAAATTGAGTAAACACACAATGAAATATTATTCAGCTTTAAAAAGAAGGAAATTCTGACACATATACAAATGAAGGAATCCTGAGGACATTATGCTAAGTGAAATATTCCAGTGACAAAAAAAATATAACTATGCCAGTTGCAAATAAGAATTCATTTATATGAGGACCCTAGAGCCGTTAAATTCACAGGGACAGAAAGTAGAATGCTAGCTGTGTACGGGCATTTTAGCTGTTTAGTTCAGGATTGGCTAGCAAGGCACAGAGACCAAAGTGGAGTTGGTTGTGAACCTGATCGATAGGCATTAAAATAAGATTAGGCAGTAGACACTGAATGGGAAAAGGGTTTCTCAGGCAAAGGGAAATGTGACTCCTCTTTATATTCAGAGCCCATTTTGGAGGAACTTAAAAATGCAAAATAACCAGGTTTCTTTTAAAATGCAGTTCCCTTTAAACTCGGCATGCTGAGTAACTAGATTAGAGAGCCTGAGTTCCATTTGAAACCCACAAAGCCACCTGTGATAGGTGGCCACTGGACAACTGAGCAAATTGTCATGCTCTGCTTATTCATAAAGTGTTCTAGACCAGACAACCCTCTTGGGAGCCCTCTCAATTGATAGCTCTTTTTTCTTCTTACTTCCTCCTTCTTGTCCTCCTTTTTGTCCACAATTTCATTCTTTGACTAAGCAAGGCCATGGCTCAGTTTTACTTGATTTGGACAAAGTTAGCTGATTCAGTTCTAGGGAATGGTAGAAGGGGAAAATTGGGAGATTTTGTTTAACAGGTGTAGTTTCAGCTTTGCAAGATGCGATTTCCCCAAGATTGGTTATATAATGTGAATGTACTCAACACTACTGACTTGTATAATTAAAAATGGTTGAGATAGTGTATTTTGTATGTTTCTTACCACAATTTTGAAAAAATATTTTTCAAAAATAAATGCTCAATAAATACATTTGCAGATAAAGTCTAAAATTATCACTAATAGAGTCACATTAATGTAACAGAATTTTAAAACTTTAGAATTTTATACTTTAGAAAAGAAAATGATAACAAAAAAAAAAAAAAACCTTAAGTAAAAGAGGAATGGAAGTAGGAACACAAATTGGTTAACATTTACATTAATACTAATGAAAAAGGACTGGTTGTCAGTTCTATGCCTGTAAAATAGGTATTTTTTTTTTGTCTGTATTCTTTCTTTCTCTTTCTCTTTCTCTTTCTTTCTCTCTTTCCCTTTCTTTCTTTCTTTCTTTCTTTCTTTCTTTCTTTCTTTCTTTCTTTCTTTCTTTCTTTCTTTTCTTTCTTTCTTTCTTTTCCTTTCTTTCTCTCTTTCTTTTTTTCTTTCTATGAAATGACACCAGTGCTTTCAGGCTGCACATAAAGTAAATTTCCTGAACCCAGACCTGCCTTCAAAGGAGTAGAAAATTCCAACTCTCATATTTTCTTAGAGCACATATGATTACAGCCAATTAAAATTCAAGTGAGCTGCATTTCTAGGTAATTATTTCTCTGTCTTGGTAGTGAAATTTAAAAAATAATTTGATAGGTTTCTGAAAAGCTTTCTGGAGGAAAATTTATAAATAATATTAAATATTCCAATTGCCATTATATGGTAAACTGTAAAAACATATAATTTATATGTACTTGTGTAGGTTATATGTAGTATACAGTAAAAAATGTCCATTAACAAATAATCCACCCTAAGAATTATATATCATATAACTACGCAGGAGCCTTCTGTGCCACACTCACCAATGTTATCGCTTCTCAACTCTGAATAATCTACTGTTTATTGTTATCTTGTTTTTTTAGTTTTAAAATATATGTGTGTGTCCCAAATCTAGTTTTCCCTAGAACATGTAGGGTCAAAATTTTAATTTTGACAAATTTCTATATCTTTCCATATCACAAAAGTATAATTTATTACTCTTAGAGAAATTATTTACTATTGATTTAGGAAAATGGCTGAAGCAATCTCCTTTCATTTTTATTTGAATCAATATAACCATAATTCCAGTATCTGGTAATCACTACTTTTCAGGTATTGGGTTGAATTTCCATAACTTCTATTTCCTCAGTGTTTGTCATCTCCTTTGTAACTCTCCATTTTCTGGTCTAATTTTTTTTCACATTTAGAATACTTTCTCTAACTTTTTAACTGCATCTTTATCTATAATGTCCCATTTCGCCATATATCTTTTAATTTTCTCCTGGATTTATCTTCAAAAGTGTTTGAGTCATCTGTAGCCATTTTAAAAGTTACCATTAGCTTTCTACTCCCTAGAGGGAAAGAATAACAAAACCCCAAACAGCTCAACATATTAACCTACTAATTTAATCTTCTGCAAGGTCTAGTTACACTTTATTACTTGATCCTCTTTAAATGCAAAATCTAGATTGTTGTTTCTACGGATTCCTCAACCAAATTGATCTCACTACCTTTTCTCTTCCAAGGGCTCATTTGATTATTGCCCCTTCAATAAGCAATTTAGTAATATTTTATAACTTTCTGAGAAGAAGCTTATATGCCTGTTAAATTGCATATTTTATTTAGCCTTATTTTTAGTCAGTTCTTAATATTTTGTGCCTTACTAGTTGTGAGGTTCTATGAGATTAGGAACTACCTGCACTATTTATCTTTGAATATACTTTCCCTCCCTACTTCCCTCCTTTCTTCTTTCCCTCACAAATATTGATATTTTTCCACTAAAAAACTTTCTGGGTGAAAATAAAAATTGAAAACCCTATTCAGAAAATGGCAAAATAATAGATGTTTCATATCTAAACTTTAATCCAAACCCCATTTCCATACTGGCTCTCACTGTTATTACTGACTTTTCATTTCTTTCTCTCCAGAGGAATTTTCAGAATAGTTTTCATTTTCTAACTAGTGTTATTACTGGGTATAATAAAATATGGCATCTTTCAACACAGAGGGAATGAATTCTTAATACTGACTGACAAAATAATTGTTGGCAGAAAGGAGCAACATTTCAAAAACAAATATCTACTTCCAAATAGGTTAAATAAAATTCAAATTATTATTAAGATTGAATTTTGAATAATAGCAATATGATAAAAAGATCTGGGATTAAAATGATCTATAAATTTGTAGTTGAACTAAAGCAAATAATGATATGGTAATTTTATACAATACAACAGAATGTTTTTTATAAAAATAAATAGCTACACATGTAAAGTTTAATCTTTTTATGCATTTTAGCTTTCTGCTTAACTAAACCTAACAATCTGGTTGATTCTGATAGTAAATTACTATATTATTAAAAAGATACTTTGCTCAAGCAACTGCACTTACCCAGAGTTGTCCTTCATTTTCTAAAGTGAACAATGTATATTTCACCTTACAATAGACACATAAAGAGTCTTTTCCAGTAAGAAGGAGATTCCATTAGTAGTGGCCTGGAAACTCGTAAAGCTATCAACACATTTTTCTCATAATTCAGAAAAATAAAACAATAAAAATCCTTGGCAAAGGGATGAAATACCTGTGTGTGCTTCACTAGGACACTACTAGATAAACTCAGAAATGATTGAGTATGTATTACAAAAATGCTAAAAGGGAATATCATGTACCATACATATTGCTATAGGTAAATATCTTTTCTCCAAATTTTTGAGGTTATTTATTTGTAAAAGAAAGGAATATTAAGGAAAAAAGAGTACAAAATTTTAGTCCAAGGGCCTGAATCCAAATTTCGATGCAAACAAAGCTCTGCTATTTACTAGATTGGCAAACCTAAGCAAAATCTTTTCTCATTTAAAAAAGTAGAGAACAACTTGTATATCAAAGCACTTTGTAAGGAATAAATGATAGGAAAATAAAGTAAGGCAAGTGCAGATAAAAATGTGAAAGTTCAACTATGCTTATATTAAGAATTTTAAGATATATTGTCTTTTTCCTCCTTACTGTGTTAATGACAAGCAGTACTTTAGAATATTGTGGGACAATCTATGATCTAATAGAGCATAATTCTGGGTGGCACATGAATGCTCAAGAATAGCAATTGAACTTCTGGAACCCTTTTAAAAGACAAACTAGGGCTGATGTAATTAACCCCTAGTGACTTGGGATAATGTAGCAAGCACTTTTATTATAAGGTAATGGGATCAAAAAAACTATAAAATGTAGTCCTGAATGCAAATTGATGTCTATCATTTCCCTACTTTGACTTTGAGGCAGGGCTATAGCTTCTGTGAGTTTAAGATTTCTCATCTGCAGAACAGAAGAAATTTCTTCCTTATAATAGATTTGCAAAGATTAAATGAGGTAATTATAATATTAAATTTATGACAGCTTTACTCATCATATCAAATCCATAAAACAACAAAAATAAATAATTGAATATTTGGGCCATCCTGTGACTAAAGTAGAAGAATTAACTGCCACAAAAGAGTAGACATCTCAGTCCACTATCAAGAATGTTGTCGTGTTCTTAGAACAAAATTAAAGTCTTTTGTGAAAGAGAAAATAATATATGTGTGTATGTGTATGTATGTATTTTTGTGTGGCTATACAGCATATAGCTGTTAGATTATGCAATGAATGTATCTATAATCATATATTCATATTTTTCTTATACTGTACTTATTCCAAGTCACTTGGAATAAGTAACTTCTGTTGGGAATATAAATTAAGAAGAGTTTAGTGTTTTAGGATATAAAGAATGGTGATCAGGCACATGATTCTTATGCTCATTCAGAAAGCCTGAGTACATCTGTGTTTTCTTCAGAAAATGGTGTACTTGAGAAGAAAACAGTGGGAAGTGGTAGGGGCAGTAGATTTACGTAGGGTCCAATTTTTCAACATTATTTCACATTAGTCTTAGACTTATTAAGTTGAGCAAATACATCCCTCAAGAAAAAGTACAATAGGGGAAGAACAGCTAAATGAGAAAATACAGGGGTCAACAGTGCAATAGTACAAGAAGTCAGAGTAGAATCCTCAGAGTCATTCACAGGGAATCTAAAATATGAAAAGGATAAAATAAAGTCCAATTACTAGTGGCATTTGAGATCCTTTAATGAGCTTAAAAGCTGAACTGTCAAAAGGTCATCTCAAGTTTTTCTGCTAATAGAAAGTTATACCAGTTTTTAACAACGGAACTTCAAAGAATTAAAAATGGCAGGGTAAAGAATGGCAGCAAAATACAGCTTCTCCAGGAACTGAAATTAAGGCACCTGGAAAATAGTGAATTTGTGAAGAAAATAAAAGATATAGGTCTCTGTGAATTAAGAGGGAGCTGAAAGCAAAGCAAGAAACTACAGAGAATAGAGAGAAATTGAGCACACTGCAGAGAAAAGAATAAAGCAGTGTGGAATGCTAACCCTGGGTCCCAGGGAGAGGGATGTGTCTCTGCTAGAACAAGGTAATCCCAAAGAGGGTCAGAATCTCCATGAAGAAACAATGGACCAGGCCAGCAGTCATAGTCCCAAGAAAAGGTTATAATTATTGTAAACTTCAGAAAGTGTGTGCCGTTTTACTCCGAAAGTAATTGCTTGTAGATGGCAGGCAACAGTTGAAAAAGAAATCCAGTATAACACTTTCATATTGGAGAGTGTTTAATCAGTAGCCATTTTGGGAATGGATTAATTGCTTCAGACTGAGTTATGGAACAACAATAGCATGAGTACACTTCAGGGTTTCTGAGGTCACCTTTCCACAGTGACTGGGAGGGAGATACCCACAAAAGACAGTCACAGAGAAAGCATGGGCTAGACATAGACCTCCTGAGAAGTTTAAGCTCAGGCTGAGAGGGACAAATTGTGTGGTGTTTTGGAAGGGGCTGAGTCTGAAAGGGCTAGCATTGAATACATTGGATTACTTGACTCCCCCTGCCACACACACACTCTTTCACACTGCCTACATTCAGCACAGAACTCAGTTGTCTGGTTGCTTTCCCCATCTGCCACTGTGAAACAACTTGGCTTGGATGATTACCAGAGACTGGAGTGTATGGATCAAGGGGCCACTGTGTCAGGGTGTGGGGGATACCTCACAAATCCACAGACCATAAAACTAGGTGGAATATGCAGTATCTGGGGCTGCACAGGTGGGCATAGAACCTGTAATCCTTGGGAGTACAGCCATAGGAAGGACATCATTGACCAACCATGCCCAGCAGGAAAGGCAAAGCAAGACTCATCATTCACACACAAAAACCTGAGTGTAGAAAAAATAGAATTTATTAGTGACTTACTGTCTCCACCCCCATATTTGGTGAATTCCAATACTGCAAACCCTGGAAAGAAATCTCTCATTCAAAAACAAAGAGGGATTTTTTTTTTTTGTAGATATTTTCTGTCTTTCTTTATGGGAGGATCTTTCTTCTGCTGCTTCTTCTTCTTCTTCTTCTCTTTTTTCTTTTCATGTCTTTTTTTTCAGTTTTGTTTTAACTTCTTTTTTTTCTGTTACCTTATCTAACTCTATTATTTTTTTTTACTGCATAATAGGATCTTTTTTCTCATTTCTCTCCTCCCTCTCTTTTTTCTTTATTTTTAAATTTTACTTCTTCACTTTTTCCTTCTTACTCTCTTCATTTTTACTAGTATTGGTATTAAGCTTTATTAATCTTTAGATACTTGGTTGACCATGCTATTATTGTTAAATTATTTTCTATTGTGAGTGGTGGTATTCTTGTTGCATTTAGCAGATATTTACTGTACTACACGACTTGGTTTATCTTTGTGTCTATATTATTCTTGCAGCTTTTTCTACTATTAAGGGTGGTACAGTAGTATCTTCTATTAATTTTTATGGTATGTCAGTATCCAGTTTGTTCTTGACTCTATTATCATTGCTGATTTTGTTGCTATTGCCAGGTTGGCATAGTTGTTGCTATTAATTAGTTTTTTACTGTATGCCAATATCTGGTTTATCTTTGTGTCATCAACAATATTGCAATCCATTGCCAGAGAACTGGGTTTTGGGCCAATTAAACTATACATGTCTATCCCCAAATTAATGGAGCTGGTTGGATATTGGGACAAAGGAAAAAGACTGATAACTAGCCATGCCCAGAAAACATCACTGGAAAGAAAACACTAACTAAATAAGTCTTCATACTAGTAATAAAATGTTCCACTATAATCAATTACCAACCCTCAACACAAAAAGAAAAAAATAGAAACATGAGAAATCAAGGCAAAAAAATGCCTCCAGAAACTCCCAACTCCCCCAAAGCTAATCCATGAGGCATCAATTAGAGGAAGTCAAAAGCCAAACAGTTGAATTATATGAAGAGATAAAAGAGCAGATTAATAAGGTGCTAGGTGAGGCCAAAGATGCTATAACTAAACATATAATGTACTTAATAAACACAATGATCAGTTAGCTTACAGAAGACACCAATAAAAGGCTAACTGATCTAAACTATGCAATACAAAACATGAATGACCAGTTTAGCAAAGAATTAAAAATCATGAAGAGTTAAAAACCATCAATACAGTTATAGAGGGCAACCTTAATAACCCACTAACACAAATAGACAGATTAGTCAAAAAATTAACAAAGAAATATCAGAATTGAATGACACATTTGAACAAAAGGATTTAATATTATCTACAGAGTATTCCACAAAACAACAGAATACACATTCTTCTCAACAGCACGTGAAACTTTCTCCAAAATACATCTTATACTATCCCATAATGTATACTTAAATAAATACAAAAGAATCAAAATCATCCCATGCATATAATCTGATCACAGCACAGAACAAATAGAAACCGATAGTAAAAACCTACAGAAATCATTCAAACATATATTAAACAATATATAATTAAACAATATGCTATTGACTAATCAATGAGCTACAGAAGAAATCAAAGAAATTAGTTGCAAGGATCAAATGATAATACCAATAAAACATACCAAAACCTATGGGACACATTGAAAGAAGTCAGCTGTGAATGCCAACATCAGAAAAGCAGTGAGCCCAAAAGAAAGACCTGATGATGCAAAGTCCTAGAAAAACAGGAACAATCCAAATCCAAATCTAGTACAATGACAGAAAGTATAAACAATGTAATAATTAATGAAATTAAGACTAAAAAGAAAATACAAACAATGAATGAAGTGAAGTCCTTTTTTTTTTTGTGGGTACCGGGGGTCAACCTCAGGACCTCATGCGCCAGCAGGCGCCCATGCTGCTGAGCAATATCACCAGCCCTTTTTTAGTATGTGGGTACTGGGAGTTGAACTCAGGACCTCGCGCTTGCCAGGCAGGCGCTTATGCCGCAGAGCTATCTCACCGGCCCTGAAGTGAAGTCTTGGTTCTTCAAAAGAATGAGACCAACCTTTAGCCAATCTTACCAGGAAGAAAAAAAGGAAGAAAAGACTCACATCAATGCAATTAGGAAAAAAAAATGCAAAATTACAAACAGACACTGCCAAAATCCAGAAGTTGATGAGGAATTACTTCAAAAAATTCTACTCCAATAAACTGGAGAACCCAGAAGAAACAAATGCATTTTTAAATGCATATTAATTACCAAAACTGAAACAGGGGTTGGAAAAAACTTGAATAATAAAAAAATAAGTAATAAAAAATAAGAAAAGACCAGGATTCAATGGATTCATCACTATTATACCAGAATTCTAGGAAAGATCTAATGTCAATACTCTTCAAACTCACTAATGAAATTGAAAGAGTAGGGATACTACCAAACTCATGCCTGGAATCAGACATTACATTGATTCTAAAACTAGACAAGGACTTAACCACAAAGGAAAACTAGGGATTGATTTCTTCAGTAAACATAGATGTAAAAATCTTCAATAAGATATCGGAAACAGAATGCAAGAAATTATTAAAAAGATGATACATCATACCCAAGTAGGCTTTATCCCAAAGATGCAAGTATAGTTCAACCTATGCAATTCAATAAATGTAATACACCAGGTAAACAGAAGCAAGGTTAGAAATTGTATAATCGGGCCAGTGAGATGGCTCAGTGGTGTAAGCGCCTGCCTGGCAAGCGCGAGGGCCTGAGTTCGACTCCCGCAACCCACATATGAAAAAAGGGCCGGTGATATCGCTCAGCGGCACGGGCGCCTGCTGGCACGCAAGGTCCTGAGGTCGACCCCAGGTACCCACAAAAAAAAAAAAAAGAAATTGTATAATCATCTCGATAGATGTAGAAATACCCTTTGACAAAATCCAACATACATCCATGGTAAGAAAAACTATAGAAGGACCTTATCCCAATCTAATAAAAGCCATATAGGACAAACCTACTGCCAACCTCACCTTAAATGAGGAAAAACTAAGAGCTTTTCCTTTAAAATAAGGAACAAGACAAGGGTGTCCATTGTCACAAGTCCTATAAAACACAGTACTCAAAACATTAACCAGAGCAATTCAGCAACAGAAAGAAATAAAACAAATAAGCATAGGAAATCATGAAGTCTAAGCATCACTATTTGCAGATGACATGATCCTTTACATAGAAAAACAATAAAAGTCCACCAAAAGACTCCTATAATTAATAACCAAATTCACTAATGTTCGGTACAAAATCAACACACAAAAATCAAGAGCTTTCTGTGTACCAATAATGAACTCACTGAAAAAAAAAATTAGGGAAACAATATCATTCTCAGTAGCATCAAGAAAAATTAAATAATTAGGAATTAACCTAAACAAGGAAGTGAGAGTTCTCTGCAACAAAGACTATAGTACTTTGAAAAAAGAGATAAAAGACAACCTTAAAAAATAGAAAGATGTCTCTTGTTCCTGGATAGGCAGAACAAATATTGTCAAAAAAGTCACATTTCCAAAACTGTATATATTCATTTAGTGCAATACCAATCAAAATACTGACAACATTCCTCACAGGATTAGAGGAAAAAATTCCAAAATTCATATTGAACTAAAAGAGACCCAGAATAGCAAAAGCATATCTGGGCAACTAAAGCAAAGCAGGGGACATCACAAACCTGAATTGCATATTATATTACAAAGCTACAGCAACAGAAACAGCATGGTACTAGCAAAAAACTAAACCAAACTAAAACAAAAACAACAACAAGAAAAACAGATCTGTAGATTGATGGAATAGAACAGAAGATGCAGAAACAACTCCCAGGCACATTCATTCATCTGATCTTTGTCTGGCAAAAGTGTCAAAAACACATGGTAGAGGAAAGATAGCCTCTTTAGAAATGGTGCTGGGGAAACTGGCTGTACAGATGCAAAGGACTGAATCTAGGAGCATATCTCTCACCATGTACTAAACTAAAATCAAAATAAATCAAAGATTTAGACGCTAAAACAGAAACATTTAACACATGAAAGATAAAATAGGTAAAGCTCTTGAAGGCAAGGACTATCGAAACAGATCCACAGTACATGTAGCATTAATAATCAACAATGGGATGCTCTGTGCAACAAAGGCAACAGCCAACAGAGTGAAGAGGCAACCTACAGAATGAAACAAAAGGTTTTTTCCCAGCTGTACCTCACATGACTAAGATGTAGAATATATGAAGAACTCAAAAAAATTAGACTTCTTCTAATAAAAGATTCAATAAAAAATGGCCAACTGAAATGAATAGACACTTCTCAGAAGTACAAGTGGCCAATAAATGTATGAAAAAAAAATGTTCAGCATCTCTGGTCATTATAGAAATGCATATTACAATACTGAGATTCTATCCTACTCTGGAAAGAATAGCTACCATCAAAAAATCAACTAATAACAAATCCTGGAAAGGCTTCAGGGAAAAAAGAATGCTTCCACATTATTGTTAAGAATATTAAGTAGTAAAATCATTATAAAAATCACTAAAAAACTAAAACTAGAAATTCCATTTGAACCAGCTTTTCCCCTTCTGGGTATATTCCTGAAAGAATTAAAGGCATCATATTACAGTGATCCATACACACCTATGTTTATAGCAGTACAGTTCATGATACATAACTTGGAAGTGGCTTATGTGCCCATCACCTGATGAATATATTTTAAAATGTGTTATTTATACACCAAGAAGTATTACTCTGCTACAAAGAATGAAAAATTTGAATCATTTGTATGAAATGGATGGACCTTGAAAGCATAATAATAAGTGAAATAAATTAAACACACATTCTTAAATATTGCATAGTTTCTCTTATTAGACAAACCCAAAGTCTAAATAAATTAAAGAGCAAAATAAAAGATAATAGGAAACAGGGAGACAGATCTCTTGGAAATGAGAAAAGGACCAAGGGATGAAGGGGAGGGGTGATACTGGAGAGGGGCAGGGAAACAAAAATAATTAAAATGTGTTATATGCATATACCAACTCCCCATGGTGAAGTAATTGTACTGCAAACTTGTACTATTAAAAAAAATAAATTAAAAAAAAGAACAAAACACCGTGGGCTCTCCAGAAGAAAGAGAATGACAACACTGTTCAAAATGTGAGTAAGCCAGAAATAGAGGAGTCATCTTCAACTACACCTATTCCTCTACCCTCGTCCCAGTTGTTTAAGTCCTTGTATTTGTAGTCTTTGATTTTTCTATAGTCTGTACGCATTCCCTCATCTCTGTTTTTTCTCGCTTTAGTTCAGGCTTCCAACATCTTTTACCAGAGCTACTGTACTGCCAATTAACCTGTCTTCCAGTGGACATTGCTCATCCTCCTCCCCAAGACAGAAATCTCTACCACATATAATAATTATTGCAATTTTTTTCAAAGGCAAAGCTAATCTTGTTGTTTCACCTTTCCTTATACACTTCCTTGATTTGCACAATTTTGAGTGTTAACATAAAAATAAACATAAAAATAAACAACTTGTCTTAAGAAAGCTGACTGAATTTTCTTTCCATTTCTTCAGCTTCGTTAGCTTGCAGAGGTACATTCTCTAACTGTGTGCTCCACAGCATCTGTGTGCATTGGTTCTTCCTCCATTTCTTCTCTCATAGAAAAATCCCAATATTTAGTGAAATGACAGAATTCGTAGCTATTGATCCTAAGTAGCATATGTATTAATTGTTAGTGAGAAAATATTATTGCTCAAATTTTGGTTAATACTTATATGTAGAACCTGCTAAATGCAAATAAGTTTGTGATTTTCTCAAATATAAATTAACCAAATTAGTACTGGATACTAGTCCATAATTAAACACAGAAAACTGTTCCAAAATACTTTTTAACGTATAACACCTTTAGCTGTAGAGTCTATACCATTCACAGGGCCATTTGGGAAGTATTTTATATTTGCAATAAACTACTTGAACATGTTCTCTGTAGACTCTGATTTTTTAAAGGGTTATCTGACTTTCCTTTTACTAGTCTCTTAAGGAGTTTAATGACGTTTAATCCACACTGTTACATTTTCTGTTCAACCATGTCAAAAACCCTGTGCACACAGGAAATACTTCATTAGCTTTTAGAAAGAGATATTTACTTAATTTTGAAATAAATATTCAAATAAGCTTATAACCAATAGATTCAGTAAGCTCCTTTAATAATATTAACCTGAAACTTCTTAATGAAAGCAATAAGAAATGTATTGCTTTCATTAAGTAGTTACTCATTCTCCAAATATTGTTTGATTTTAAATTTTCAGTAGACTTTGAAGCATAAATGTTTAAAAATTGATATGGATGACTGATTGCCTTTCCTTCCATTCTTCTCCAAATATCTCTAACAAGTTTAGAGGGCATAAATTTAAAGAGAAATCGAGTCTTATTTGGTTTTGTGCTCATGGTAATGAAGACTCATTTAAGGAATTTATGACTGACCCAGCAAGGGCCAAAAGTTAAGCAAATATTAGAATAATTCAATGGTAAATATTTAAAGTTTTCACTCAATGCATTTATATGTAGTTTTTATTTCTGTTCTAATTTATATTTTACCCACTGAGTCAGTAAGATGTTTTGAAAGTTTCCCTATCTTCTTTAACTAGTCTGGTTCTGTACAAACACACAGAAAGGGAAATTCACAATAAGCTTATTTCAGAGAAGGAAACCAGTCCTCTGCAATATCCTATATTCTCTCTATGTAAGTAAATATAACTTCCTCATCAACAAGAAAGCTTTTTCAAAATGATTATCAGTCATTTCTGAATTTTAAGGTGATTTTTATGAAATTTTTGCTCTTCAGAAAGGAAACTTGTACTTTATCAGTCTGATATGTATAATTTAATTACAGCATCCTACAATTTTAAGGATAGAGCATTTTATTAAGTCTTTAGAATAATCAATTCCAACTTTCTATTAATAGCATACAGTTGAATAATACAGAAAACATGGAAGACACAATTATTACAAATTAAATATAAACATTTTAAAAAGTTGTAACATACAAATATTTTACCTCTTGAAATAACGGTTTCTAACCCTGTTCCATTAATGAAAGCCCTTTTGATGGTTTGCGTTTTAATATCTGTCCAGTATAAACGTTCTTCAGAGGCGTCAAAGTCTATCACAGTAACATCATCGATATCAGGGACCGTAAAGGCCGTGATAAAGTTAAAATATGGATTGTCGATATCCACTCCTCTGATTTCAGAACGCCTTGCATAAAGAAGAAATTTTTTCATTTCTAAAAAAAGAATAGAAATTAGGGGTTTTTCTCTTATATCGTTGTGAAGTTTGAAGCCATCTAGAAATTCTAAAATATTACTGTTCAATAATTTAAAACATTCTAATACTTTAAAATAAAAATCAACATTTGATGAAAAATGGCTTATCTATTTTAAGTTAAGACTCTTGATAGGAACAAATGTAAAACAAGCTGGTGTCATTAAGTCATCATTTTCTGTTAGCTAGAAATGGCAAGAAATTATCAGTAATTTATTTAATTTTAGAATTTCAAACACATAAAAAACATAAATGTTACAAACATTGCTAAAAATCATAAATGCTACAAATGTTCAACAATCGTATTTGTTTTCATACATACTGTAATTTTAGCTATATAGCCTCACATTAAATTATTTTTGAAGGGATCTAATAATATTTTTCTAATACTATTCTTGAAAAATAGAATAAATCATGGCTTTAAAATTTTTTTTTCTTGTTTCCCCCATCAAAACCAGGGCTCAAAGGTACTTTTCTTGCATTGGGTTTATGAAGTATCAGTAGGTTAAACAAAACAATAGTTACAAACATTTGACTATTTTATTGTTCTCTCTGGTTTATTGCTATATTTTGATATGTTATTATTATATAAAATTAAAACCATGTACATATATCTAAAGTCTCAATGTAATTTCTGCCCTTAAGTAAATGAATTACAAATAAACAAAAATTATTAATTAAAATGCATTGTCTGGTTTTCATTCATAAATATCATTATTGTTTAGTAGAAACATTTTTTACAAATCTTTCCATGTTATATATTTAACTACAGTTTCCCCCATCATGTTGATAATTCCCTGTAAAATGATGTTAAAGTAAGAGCAGGAGATTAGAGCTGTTAAGTACCTCTTTGTTATGCAGGTACCTACATCATCATTTTCTGATAATGCACTTTCACTTACAAATCTCCCTGTTTTGCAGAGATAAATTCTGCTAACACACCAAATAAGACAGTAGCAAGAAAACAGGAGTACAGTACTAAAAAGCGAAGTGCAATGTAACACTTGTTTAAAAAATGTGTCAGTCTTTCCAGAAGTAGATGAATTGCCAATCATGGCTTGAAATAGCAGTGCCTGAAATGTATTTGAAGATGTTAAAACCTGCTTCTCCTTTACTTTGAGTAAAATCTAATATGATTTGAGAGAATTCATAAGAACAGTAAGAAATGTACCATAGCAGGTCTTCTTGTCTGAGGAAAGTTTCATCAGGTGGGGACAGGCACAGGCAGCACTCCGGTTATGATTAATCAGGCACAGGTGTGAGCAGGGGCCTCTGCCCTCATTGGCTGCGCAAGGATTGGGAGCTGCAATTATACAATGAAACATGGACAGTGATGAAGGATGGATGAATTAAGGAAACTCTCTGGCTGACAGGGGTTATCCTGTTAATGATTCAAGTAGTTTTCAACATTTCTTACATTATTAGGGTGATTAATATGACAATAATAAACAATCATACACAGCCGTTACATTATTAAGAGCATTTTTTGCTCCAAGGCAACAACTAAGATAACTCCCTGATTTTCCTCTAACATGAATAGTATGCAGCCTATTTTTAGTAGAACAAGACTTCTTCAGGATTTAGCCTGAGAAGCAAACAGAAATAATTACTGAATTTAGTAACAAGAAATTCAGTAGACTATAACCTAGCCCTTCTAAGTGCCAGTGGATGGCATTACTTTCCTAACCTACACTACAGACTCCTTGCCCGTCTTAGCACACCACTCTTAGCACACACTTTCCCTAGGAAATTGTTGTTACCTATATAATCTTTCTTCAGGCCATATGCTCTTTTCCAAATCAGAGTCACATTGAAGAAATATCTGCCTTCCTTCATTATTAATTCATCACTTTTTAATTTTTTTCTGTATCAACTAATTCCATGGCTAAAGTTTGCTCCATATGCACATACTTAAATATTCCTTTATGTAAATAACATGTGATATTTTTAAATTTTAAAGATAATATTAAATTTTGCATATTTTCATTCTATTATGTCTCTTGGATAATATTTTAATTTCAATTGATCAATACTTCTATCATTGATTTTATTATTATAGAATCTACCTAATAAGATCATCAGAACTAGGCTACTAAGTTGAAGGTGGGAAAGAGCTATACATTCTGACCCACCAGCAACATTTTAGCTTTCAGTTAATGAATGGTATCTTTCTAACAGGTAGACCTATTGCTCCTAGTAGTACATGGGTCAGAATATGCTATCCCAACCTATGCGACCTTGTTATATTGAAAAATGGCATATGTAGAGAGGTCTCTGACCTTCTCTCCAGTCTTCTTTTCTGAAGCGAGTCAAAAAACATAGAAATGATTTTCTGACCTTTCCCTAAAGCAGTCTCTCATGTCAGAGGTGCCCTCCCAACACGTAGAGGAAAGGAGAACCCTCATCTAAGCGGAAAGCCCACAAAGAATCTGGACAAATGGGCCCTGTTAAAATTTCCCTAGTTTATTACCATCACATCTAACCTCTTTTGTTCTACCATATTTCAATACAACTGTCCACGCTTCATCAAATCTACTACAAAAATACACAGAAATTTTGAGTTTTCTTTTCCTCATCAAGTCTCCTTGTTAAAAAAAATATTTGTAGTAAGCAAATGTGTAGATTTCCTTGTTAATCTGTTTATTGTTATAGTGGCCTCAGCCATCAATCTAGAGTGAGTAGAGAACAAACATTTTTCCTCTCCTACAGCATTTAATAATTAGTTCTGTGAGGCTTTGAAACACAAAGAATTTCAAAATTCAAGTAAATATAACTATATAATATTCATGGTAGATTTGGCAACCTTCAGTACATCCCACATCAAGAAGATAAAAGTAATGTGTGCCTTTGCATTTATTAAAAATAAATAAAAGGAAAGCCTCAGAAACAACCCAATCTCTTAAAAAACTACATTAAGAGCAAAAAATGCTAGAAAGAAGTAGAAATTACTATCCTGGAAACTTCTGAGTGCAAGTCCTTCTATCACACAGTGTGAGTGTTCTATATTCTGCTCTTTCTAACTAATCGACTACATCTGTAATAACTGTAGTCCCTAAGGAATCACAATGTTAAGAAGAAAGAGAGTAGGTATGAAAATTCTCAATGTTAGGGAACTGTTAAATACTGAATCAGTTTCAGCCAGTATGCTTGGTGGAAAGAAAAAAACTCAAAATTTCCCACCCTTAAATAAAAAGAAGAGAAAGAAGAAGAAGGAGAAGGAGAAGAAGAACTAAATAGAAAGAGGAATAAAAGAGAGGAGAAAGAAGGAGAAAAAGTTTACTTGAAAGCATTGATGTAGGAAATGATTCCTTTTAGGGAAATTAGAAGAAATCTCATGACAGTCCAATTGCAGGTTCTTGGACTTCACTTTGTACATCATTATTTTTAGCCCAGAATCATGCTAGCTTTTCTTAGCATCCTATAATTATGATGAAATGCTTCTTTTAAATAAAGGATATTAATCTCTATATACATAGAAAAAGTATATTGACTTTGTAGCCAAGTATCTGTATTATTAATAACACTATGATACAAAATTCGCAACACTTTGTACTTCACAGCTTGGAAAGTCCACAAAGAACTTTTACTCTCTGCTTTTGTCTCTTCTCACTGTAACATAATATTGTTAAATCTTTTAAAAGTTTCGTTCTAATTATGCATTTAACAGTTATTTATTCTTATTATTAAATTAAAGAATTTGTTTCATAATACATTTTAACATAAGGCAGGGATTTATTGATGGTGACCCCTGAACCAAAATAGGTAACTGACTGTTTTGTAAATAATGTTTTATCTGAATATATTTATGTATATTAGTTTGCATATTATCTATGGCTACTTTCATACTACAATAGCAAAATTGGACAGTTTCATCAGAGACCAAATGTCTCTGATGAAGGCTTGCAATATTTATTATTGAATTACTTATAGAAAGAGTTTGCCAACCCTTGATATAATGCAATTAATTATTCTATGAGAAATACTACTGCAAAATTCACTATCAAGAGAGATTATAATAAACTCCTACAAGACTATGTTTATCTGTATCCAAGAGAAGGAAAAAGCTGATCTGTGAATGGAATGTAATAAGTAATATTAACGGGTGAAATACAAATACAACTGTGCAGCCTGGGTTCATTGATAATTCACATTGTCTAAGCTCCCAATGACCAAAGAACCTTAGAGATATTTCTAACACACTCCACCTTCATTTGTGTATTATACAAATATTCACAAGGCACTTACTTGTTTCAAAACACTATGAAAAGAGCTGGAGCATAATAGTAGATAGGACAAAGTGCTCACATCAAGGAGCTTAAGATTTTATACTTTAAACATATATTTTCTGATTCTCTAGTCACTGGCTCAATTTAGATTCTCTCCATCATCTGTATGGATTGTTACAGTAAACTTCTAACTAGTCCCTTGATCTATACTTACTACATGCAATTATCTTTCTAAAATAAAAGCTTAAACATGTATCTGATTTGCTTAACAATTTTAGATGGTTTCCTACTGTCTACTTTATAAAGTCTCAGCTTCACCTTTTACATCTTCCACTAGACTTCTTCACACCAGTCAGACTGGTCTACCTGCTACTTCTACTCACACTCTAGCTTTGATTCTCTTCCATTATGTCATTTTTTGCTAAAGAAATCATCAATCTTTCTTCCAAAGAAACAAAACTCAACAATCAAAGCATTTTTTTCACGTCTCTTTCACCACCATACTTATCATTTGTCAAGTATTGTCAGAGTTACCCTAATAAGTCTCTTTTGCATTTTTTTACCATTTATCTCTTCCAACATAAAGTTTATTTTCTCACATTTGAATATTGGTAGTCTATAGTATTTCTCCAAATACAGCATTCTTTCTAAGATAGTCGGGCCGGTGAGATGGCTCAGCGGCTTAGGCGCCTGCCCGGCAAGCGCGAGGGCCCGAGTTCGACTCCCGGATCCCACATACGAAAAAGGGGCCGGTGATATCGCTCAGCGGCACAGGCGCCTGCTGGCACGCGAGGTCCTGAGGTCGACCCCCCGGTACCCACAAAAAAAAAATAAATAAATAAGATAGTCACCTGTTTTCTTTATCTACCACTTTCTTTCTAGATATATATCATGTACATGCTAAAATGGACTATTCATTAATATCTGACGTCTACAGCTTCTCTTCTTCCACCTACACCTGATACTTTTCTTCTAGAATTCCACCAACATTATATTTATATACATTGTGTTACATTCTTCATGATCCAGCTAAAATCATTGTTCCACGTGAGAAATTTTCTAATGAGACCAATGTTGTTCATTTCTTCCAATGGCTAAATAGTAACTTTAATTATTGATATTACAAATCATTATATAATTTATTCCTTACTATACTATTTTCTGGTTATTTACTTATTTATTTATTTATTTATTTATTTATTTATTTATTTTTGTGGGTACCGGGGGGTCGACCTCAGGACCTCACGTGCCAGCAGGCACCCGTGCCACTGAGCGATATCACCGGCCCCTTTTTCGTATGTGGGATCCGGGAGTCGAACTCGGGCCCTCGCGCTTGCAAGGCAGGCGCTTACGCCGCTGAGCCATCTCACCGGCCCTACTTATTTATTTTTGATGCTGGGGCTTGAACCTCATGCATGCTAAGCAAATGCTCTACCACTGAACTGAAACCCCAGCTTATGCTATTACGTTCCATTTTGTGAAAAATAATCCTATGTTTTATATCAGTCAACACTGATCTCTCTAACCCAGTGACTGGCCAGGCTTTTTCTAAAAAGTCCAGAAGTAAATATTTTCACACTGGTAGGCATTATGCATTCAATAATAATTTATCAACTCTGCTACCTTAGCAAAAATGCAGTCATAAGTCAACAGGTAAACGAACAAGTGCATTGTGTTCAAATAAAACTTTATTTACAAAATAGATTGAGGGCTGAATTTAGGCTGATGGCTGCAGATTGTTACCTGTAGCTAGATGTGTTAGGCTGCAAAAACTATGACATATATGTGCATATTATTTTTCTTAAAATTTCTATGGGATAGATTATTGTGTTAGTTTCAATAATTTTTTGACTAATGTCTACTCATCAATATGTGCGAGTATGTACATTAAATGACAGTAATCTAAAAAACTGAAAAGTGAATTAATCTAATGCACATAATGGGGGCAAGTGAAAAGATGCAATAATGTATAACTACAATATTTTCACAGATGAACCAAATGTTAATTGTGCAATCACATGAGACTGATGTGTACTGTGTGAATAAAACAGTATCATTAAAGATAATTTCATATTTCATGCAAACAATGATTAATTACTCTCCATTTCTCATCAGCAAAAACTAAACACTGTTAATCCAAACAATTATTTTGCCCAGTCAATTCAAATAAAATATATGCTAATGTTGATGCAATATAAAATATATGTGATATTTAATTACTCGAAAATTTTATGTTTGAGCAGAACAATGCCAGGATCCAATTAGTTAAATGAGATGAATATTTTTCTCCTTCTAAACCAGTCATTTTTTTTAACCTAGTCATTTTTGATAGTAAACAATATTTATCCTATCAATGAACTTCACTGGTACAAAGATAATTACTAATATAATGAAGTAATTTACTATATTGCTGATTTTCCTATAGAAAAAATTTCATATTATTAAAAGATTTTCAGAAGTACTTTGCCATTAAAAACTAATCTTAATTTCATTTGGCAATGTTTGTCAAATGACAATTTTAATATTTGATACTGAAGAACTTGAGCGAATTCCTCATTTGTTTATTTATTTGTCTTTTATTTGGGAGGCAGGATTTTGGCAATCAAACCAAGAGACTTACACATGTTAGCTGTGCTTTACCATTGAGCTACATCCCCAGCTGATTTCTTATTTAAAATACACACTTTAATGTAATATGTGCAAGTAAATGATGTTCTGACTATTTTAGTTTCACCACATTCCAGCAATGGCATACAGGTAGCAGCTATTTTCTTTAATTATGTCATAGTTTATGAATTAATTTTATACTCTACTCAAGTTTTATGAAATATAAAAATGACTAAAAATTTTATCTGATCATGCACAGATGTCTGTACTACACAGTAATAATATTTAAAGTCAAAATACTATTATTATTTATTTGTGCAAAGTTCTCCTAGAAGGATGAACGTGAATATGTAGCATATTATTAAAGGTGAAGTGAATGTTAAAATACCAGTAAACCTTCAGTCACTCTAAAAAGGTGACGTCTTTCTTGGTATTTTAATTTACTTATTTATTTATTTCACTTGCTATATGCTTTGAAAACATTTTTGTCAAAAGAAGTTTCCAGCACTACAATGCTGGTATATGTCAGATCAAATAAGTCTCCCCGTGATAGTATATGATTTTATGAAATAAGGGACCAGGAATATGGTTCATTGGTAAATCCCTTTCCTAGTAAGCGTGAGTCACTGAGTTCTACCCCTAGAGCTGGAAAAGGAACAGAACAGAACAAAGGGAAAAGGAAAAGGAAAAGGAAGGAAAAGAAAGGAAAGGAAAGGAAAGGAAAGGAAAGGAAAGGAAAGGAAAGGAAAGGAAAGGAAAGGACAGAAATACATTATTACTGTGGGAAGAACAATATTTTTAAGAGAATACTATATAAGATAGATCACACACTAATACGTATATATGGGAATACATGAGAAAGGAGAGAAGAGATAAATGTTTGATGTAACAGCTGGTTAAATCTTAAAACTGTGGCGGTGAAAAATTTAAGTAACCTCCAAAGATCAGAGATTCTCCTTCACCATACTATAACATAGTTTTTTTTGTTGTTGTTGTTGTTACCAGGAATCGAACCCAGGACCTCACACTTGCTAGGCAGGCGCTGTGCCGCTGAGCTATATCCCCAGCCTTGCAACACAGTTTTGAGAGTATTTTTTTAGGAGGGTTTGGAAAAGACTTTTATTAATCTTATAAATACTATTATTTATATTATAATTGAATATGTTTATATCATTGTATGAAATCCTTCATCCTCCACATTGCCTAAATGATATAGTTTTTGCCCTAAGTAACAATGATATTACAAATAATCTTAGAATCTCAATTTTTTTTGCATGACAATAAACTGTTTTCTTATAAATATTGTTAAGAAAACCATTAAGGTTTTTATAGAGATATCTTGTTGATGCAATTAGAAGCACTTAAATCACGTTAATGCAAAAGCAACACTTTAGGAAAGACTGCAATTCAGTTAGCACAGTACAATGCGTAAGTAGGTTTATAATATTTAATCTAATTGTGGTATTGAGGAGAAATTCCTCAGAAAAATTCCTCACTATCTCCCTATTTTCTTCTGTTAATGGATTTTGATTTGTTTCTCCAAAGGATATTGTCACATTAATATTATCTAAAAAGTGAGTTGCTATTGCTTTTAAATTCAAAACAGAAAAGGGGAGTTGAGTGAGTAGACTGTCTTTAACAGTAAAATAAATTGTTCTTTATAAAATAGTACCAGTTTTACCAACAATATTTAGGTTCTCTTTGAACGGAACTATTTTCAGACAGAAATTTCTTCAAGAACGACAAACATAACTGATGAATGCTTAAAACAAAGAGTTTTCAATACTCTTTATTTAATGTGACAGTCACATTCTTGAATTATTTTAAGATTCTAATCAGAGGAAATAAAGAAGTCCAAAAAAAAAAAAAACCGAAAAGAAAAAGAAAAAGAAAAATACACAGTAGTAGAATCCTTCTGGATCCCTGAGAAAATTCAGCTCCACTAGTTCTTAAATCCTGATTCAAGATATGATTAAGAAAACATCTTCGGATTAAAAGAATATACAGAGAAGAATGGCAAAGTTGCTGGATGATAGAGTACACATATTTTAAAAAGACAGTTATACTTCCTCCAAGTTTACAAACATCCCTTCAAGGCCAGAAGGTTGAGTTTTGGTGCTGTTAGGTATAACAAAGTACACAGGAGACTTTATGAGTGATTATTTGTCTTCTGTCTATCTATCTATCTATCTATCTATCTATCTATCTATCCATCCATCATCTATTTATCCTATTATTTACTTAACAGAGTCGTTAGTATTTGTCAAGAATCCTCTAAGTCCTCAAAAGGGACTATTGCATTTAATTTTTGTACTAATTCCATTTTACAGCAAAAGAAATCTAAGGTAGAGAAAAAGTCATGAAATCAAGAAATGACAAAATTGGAATTTGAAACCAAACAGTGTGACTCTTCAATCTTTCTTTTTACTATGTCTCCTAAGCTGATCAGCTGAAGGTTCTCTTTTTTAAATTTATTTTGTGTTATTTAACAATATAATTCTACAGTTTAATAAATTTATTTTTAGTGAAAATATTCTAAATTAATACTAATATCCAATCTAAGGCACATGTAGGATCACTACAACATATTCAAAAAAATGCACTGAAATTGCTGTCACTAAAATTATTGTTGAACTGTCTCCATGTAGACAAAGGTGACATTTGTGTTTTTATATCTCATGCTATCTCTGCAAGAGTTAATACTATTGGCAAATGTCGTCTTGACACTCTACCCTTAGTTTTTTTGATTATGCTCTTTGGATTCGGTAATCTTTTGGTCACTTTTTCTGCAACATTCCTCTTTGCCCTCCTCTTTAGTGTTGGTTTTTTCGAAGGATCTGTCCTTGCTCTTTCCTTGTCTTTTCTTCTTTTACTGACTTACATAGTCTTAAGAGATCTCATTCACCATTTTTGTCTTCAATCTACAATTAAATGATTATGAAAGCTCAGCCCTAATCCAAACTCTTCTTGGCTTTTTAGTCCATAATACTTAACTACATCCCACAAATATCACAAATTCACCATACCCAATGCTTAATTTTTCTAGTTGATCCTTTTAACCAGGTTTCAGTAAATTCTGGACAACAGGCTACCACTGACCTGTAAGCCCCTTTTCAAATGGCTTAAGAAAACTTTTGTGAAGAGTAATATTTCATGAGACACAGAAATTACATGAAGTTCAAACTTCAGTATCCAAAGAGTAAGACCTATTTTTATGCAGTCACACTTATTCACTTTCCACACAGCCACATTTACATTACAGCAGCTTTCTGGGTAACCGCAAGAGTGATGGCATGGCCTACAAATCCTAAAATACTGAAGTGTCCTTTATAGAATCAGTTTGCTGACAACTCTCTTAAACCTTCCACCACAGTCTCTATGTCACACTGTGGCTGTGAAGCCAATTACAGAAGCTAGCAGCTCAATTCTTTCCCTCCCCAGCCTCCATAGCCACAACTCCTATCACTATTTTATTAAATTAACTTTGCCTCTGTCTGCACCTCAACTATACAATACCATTGACTCTGTTCCGTCTCCCAGATTTTGCTGCCAGCCACCCTCTGTGATCTACTGCAGCACTTTTCTGTGATGAAATTTTATGTATCAACTTGACAGGGCAAACAAACACCCAGATGGCTGGTAAAGCATTATTTGGGGGCATGTTTCTGGAAGACATTAGCATTTGGATTGGGACACTGAGTCAAGAAGATCCTGCCTTCGCCAGTACCAGTGGCTACCTCCTAATCTGTTGAGGTAGTGAATGAAATAAAAAGGTGGAGAAAGGGCAAATTTGTTTCCCGTTGGAGTTGGTACATTGGTCTTCTCCTGCCCTCTACCACCAGCACTCTTGATCCTCAGACCTAGGAATTCCTGGATCAGCACTTACACCACTGTCTCATTGCTGCTCCTGGTTCTCAGGGCTTTGAACTTGGCTCAAGTTTTACCACCAGCCTTTCTGGTTCCCCTGCTTACCCAGAGCATATACACTGTGGGACACTGCAGCTTCCGTAATCATGCGAGCCAATCCCAGTTCTCTCTCTCCGAACATTTTAAAAAATTTAATTCACTTGTATATAAAATACATAATACTAATTATGTGTCATGTAGTATTCTAAAAATACTTTACATATTAACTCATGTTTAATATGTGTGTATTAAATGGTAAAATAGTTTCTATATCCTCAGATATATATATATATATATATATATATATATATATACACACACACACACATATATATATGCTATTACCTACAATTCACAGATAATAGAGTAGGAACAGAGATTTTTAATAACTTGCCAATAATGTTTAATCATGATGAATGTGTTAGAATCATGTTTTTAAAATAAAACTATGCTACTGATGAAGGGAACATCATGTAATTAATAAATCACGGTGAAGATTTAATCCCAGTTCATGACATTATGCTTGGATTCCTTGTACTGTATTTTTTTTTAATTTAGATTTTAAGGTCCCCCCATTGCTTACTCATGTTGCAAATGTTTAAACTTTGGTTTATTTTTTCCTAATCTAGTATAGCAACAACATAAGAATCAAAAGATTTACAATAGATTTTTAAATATTCTGTTTGTGTCCACTAACTAAACAGGAAATTTGTATACACAGTGAGTGCTTACTTCTAAGGAAACTAGTATTAAAACTTTTATTAATTTCCTACTTGGATTAGATAACTTCAATGAGTATTTATACTCTTTACTTCTTTAATTTATGAAAGATGTATTTCAATTTCATAGCACTAAATGGTGTGCATTTTTAAAAATCTATTATTCCTTTCATGGTCCTCATACTATTATTCAGCAGAGAAGAGGAGACTATTATTTTTCTGTGTTAATGCTGAGCCTTTGTCACCATTTTCATTTTAATTCTATCCTTGCTAATAATAGTGGATATGTTCCTGCATCCTTTTGTCCCCTAGCAGTGGAAGTGTTACTTCACTGAAGCAGATAAATAGGATAGGTAATGATTGTTATATGCTCAGTGATCCTTATAATGGGGAAAAGTAGAATGTTCTCTGATCACTCTCAAAATCTGGAACTAACTGAATTTCATTTAGGAAATAGCAAATACACTTTTTAGATGGTAATCTCTAAATGTATGTATAAAGACTAGAATACCTTCTTTGCATGTTGAGAAATATGTTAAATTAAATCCACATAGTAAAAACTGTCTTATTGTAATGCAAAGTAGAGAAATCTCAGGATCTCTTTTTTGAGGTAAGTAAAAATGTCAAAAACACTTCCTTCCAAGCAGTCTCATTACCTTTAATACCTCACTTCTTTTCTATATGTACAAAAACATCAAGAAGGCTAGACAGTGTGTTGTTCCTTTATATTCTATGAATTTTCCAGTGGTCCTACCAGTGTGGAAAAGTCAGATAGGAACCTATGCAATACATAGATACGGGCCATGTTCATGGCCTACTTTATTTAAATTGCTCTAAACATAAAAATCACAATTCTCACAAAATACTAAACAATGTAGGGGACCAAAATATAGCTGTGTAATTTTTGTACTTATAAATATCAAAGCCTATTATATCTTGTAAGCACTTGTCACCCACAGTATCTGTGACCAGATAATCCTCCACAGTGAAGGAAACTTTTAGAGAAGAGTATTTTTCATTATGCCAGTAGCATATCACTGGTCAGAATGACAATATTTTGCTTTGCTTATTTAAATGTAGTATATTTACTGAACACTTATTAAGTGCAAAACTCATTAAGTTATATAATTTCTTTGATGTCCTAATGCTTTGCAGATTATAGAGCATTGTCAAGGTGTTGGAAAAGGTTAAAGTAATTGCTCCCATAGTCTAGGATGCATAGTTACTCTCATGCAGCAAAAAAGGATCAGTCATATAAGAAAAGTAAAACTGAGAAACTGAAAACACCTGTGAAAATTCAAATAGACTAAAAGAGAGAAGGTACAGAACATTTTATGTGTGAAGAAATGTTGGTAGAAGAAATAGTACTGAGGGAGAATGAAGGCCAAGTACTAAATAAAGACAAAGGTTGGTCATGGGATAATGTCAACCACAGAGGTGATGGAGTGTAGTCAAGTCCAGAAGATCTGTAACAGTGTTGTGAACCTATAGCGTGTGTGCTACAGTGGGCTGTTTGTATCACTGAAAACTCTAAAAGGTTCACCATTGCTGATCTATAACACAAACTTAAAACAAGACTTGAAGTTTTGATTAAAAAAGCGGAAATGTCAGTGACTTACAAGAACTACACACTGAAAAAAAGGGATGAAGAGGAAATGTATCTTCTGCATGAGGGACCCTGTCATCTGAGAATCACGTGTACAAAATTTTTACGTGAAGTGAACATAATTTGCATGAGAATGAGATTTCCACAGGTTACATCACAATTAATGTGGAACAGGTGTAAAAGATGCACTGATGCTGCACCAGATGGCCATGGTATCCCAGAAAACAAAGAAACAAACAAACCAACAACTGAGATGTGGTATAAGGACACTTGCAAGTATTGAATAGAAATGAAATAGCAAAAATGACATCACAAAACCATGAGGAAGTTTACTACTGAACCAAAATGTGGGATACACAAGGAGAAGCAGAATACATGCTTCCGTCAGCTCACTTCACTTGAAATAGAGGAAATCAAATAAATGGTTCACGGTTTCTCATGCCCACCTTCTATCTCCCAGTATGCTCCCCAGAGACTCTGCTGGGGGCGGGTAGCACAAACATGTCCTTGGTTCTCTTTTGTAATTTGCTGGTCATGTTTGTATAACGGAATCCAAAGGCAAAGACAATTTACAATTTCCCACAGCATCTTGTTGATGCAACGCTAGTGATTACAACACTGGAGGACTAAGTGTTATATCCTTGATTTCTAAGATGTGTCTGTTTATTTCTATGTGAGCAAAATTAAAAAGGGAAAGAGAAAAGACCTTATCTACTTGAAGGCTGAAACCACTTAAATTCTCAAATATATGTCAAATGTCAGTAATTGTTAACTTGGAAAGTTATTTTACAGTTCCCACATTGCATGGCTCACATGCACATGCCTTTTAGTTAGTGGTTATGGGAGAGACACTTACCCTGTGGCTGACGACTAGGGTGGTAAATCTGAAGGTCAAATGGCTGTGCGCTGGTTTTCTGGATCACACTGACATTCTGCCCTGTCCACTTATTGGCCTTCGACAGTGTGTTGGTCCTCCAGTCTGTCCAATAAACCTCACTCCCATACAGAGACACAGCAAAGGGATGAGAAAGGTACTCGTGACCGCGAATGATTTCTATCATGTTTGTTCCATCATAGAGGGCTGAGTAAATAGCATCTGACCTAGAGAAAAGTAAATATTAGTTTATCAAATCTCATTAATATAGTCCAGAGATATAATCATGCAACTCACATAAATAAGAGAAAATACTTTGTAAATATTTTATAGGTCTGTGTCTGATTTGCCTAATACAAAAAAAAAAACACTAATATCAATGTGTATATACATTAAACCTGTATATTAGGACACTTTCCAAAGCTGTTAATATTATCAGAGGAAAGTATCTGAGGAAATAAAATACAGAAAATAGATCATTTTAAAAACCTGGCATCTGTCCAAACTATCCTTTTTTCAAAGTGGTCCACAGTTAGTCCATTCGGCCAAGCCCCAGTTTTCATGTCTTTGTAGATGGTTTTTCTCCCAGCACCACTCATAGAGGCTGATTCTATGCGAGGAAAATTGGCATCCCAGTCTGTCCAGAAAAGAATTCTGAAGAAGAAGAGATAGTGCCACTATTTCAGTCATTCATATTCATTGAATGCTTACTATATACCAGCTACTTGTTAGGTGAAAAGTTGCAAGAGAAATAGTTGCATTTGAGGAATTTAGATTCCAGAGGAGGAAACAGAACTGAATCCATGAATAAATAATGGCAACTTGTGAAGTATTTTGAAGAAAAACAGTTGCTATGAGAGTCAATGGCAAATGAGTGGCCTACTTAAATATGGTGATCAGGGCAAAAAACTTTGAGGAGCTGAGATTTGATTGAAAGTGAAGGACGAGAAAAGCAGCGTGAAGAGCATGGTAAGCAGAATGAACCACACACGCTAAGGCCTAACAAGGAAAACTGTGGGTGACTCCAGGCACAGAAATAAGGTCAAGGTATCAGAAGCGCGAGGAGTAATGAGAAGGGGGGGAGAAAATGAAACTGAAGAAAGCACTAGTACTGTTTTATGTGGTAAAGAAATTCTTGTGGATTTCAGTGCAAAGTAATAAGAAGTACCTGAGCCTTCTAAGGTTTTTAAGCAAGGGAGAGACATTTTTATAAGTTATATTATATTAATTATATTATTATACAGTGATACCTTGGTTGTGGAACTAAATTAAATCCAAATTCATGTTTGAACACAGAAAAGTTCAAGAACTAAATTTACTTTTCTTGTAAGAAATAATGGAAACCAAATAATTGGTTCTGAGGTCCAGAAATTACACGAGCACTGTACGTTCTCTGGAGGAGAGCGGCACTCAGACCGAAGCCTCACTCCTCTGTCCACGGCCAGACGCGGCCTGTGACTCACTGGGCCTGTGGAGGTTTTTCAAGTCAGATTTTCTGTTCGACTGTGGAGCAAAGTTATAAACACCGAGCAGATTTTTGAATAGTGGAAAGTTTGAGTTTGGAGCCATTTGACAACCAAGGTATCATTCAATTATATTGTGTTATAGTCACATTTTTGTATGTTTTTACACACTCAATTTGGCACATAAAATGATTAGCACAGAGCACAGAAAAGATTACTTATTTTTTTTACATGAACACAGGCATACACATCCACAGAAAATAAATATTTTTAAACACAAAATTTCAAAGTCTTGCCAAACTGTAAAAGAAACAGAAAAGTGATAAGGAAGACTCAAAGGATGGAGACAGGGGGACGGAGATAGACGACAATAATGTCAATGTTTAAAGTGCTATTACGATATGGACATGAAGGTAGATTAGCTTTTTATGAACTAAATATGAGTCAAAGCCATGAGAATATGCTCCAGAGTGAGAGACCATAGGACTGGATTCACGTCATTGAATGTCTCTCAAACAATGGGTTTTTATCAATGATTTTTAAAAATCAGTTTCGTAGACTGGTTTAGGAGTTTGCATAACCATGGTAGTGAGAAAATATCCACAATATCTCAATTATTTATTCTTTGGACACAAAATATCTGAGTAATTTAAATGGTTGGGAAAGAATAAAACGAACAATAACATGCCAAAAAACAATGTATTGACAATTCTTGAATCTCAGTAACACGTACAGAGGAGTTTATTATACAGTTCCTTCCAGTTTGTGTATTTGAACATTTCTGCATTAAAATTTTAAAAGTGTAAATACCTCAAAATTATATAAATGCTTAAAAATGTTTAAAATTGTACTGAAGGACATTTGTAAAATGTTATTGTTGAGGGTTTTTTTGTGTGTGTGTGAAAAGACTTATATTTAAAGATAAGATTATTTTGGATAAAAAGTACTAATTCCCTGGGGACAGTAGTATGAAATAATTTACATGGAAAATTAACCCCAAAATAATACAACATTCTGCCATTTCTATAGAAAATGGAAAAAGATTAATTAGTATTAGGTTGACAGGGTCTTCAATTAAGTAGTTAAATGTTTTTCTTGAAAACAATGAATATGAAATGGACCACATCTTACTTCAAATAAAATTTTGGATGCACACATATCTCATTAATACTGGTTTGTTGTCAGCTTTTCTTTAAAGCAGCGCTAAAGCATATGATATAAAATAGAAAATAACATCAGAGCATCAATAAAAGTATGGTGACCTCTTGTCAAACAATGTTATATAGAAAGATAGCAAGTTTGAAAAAGAAAAGGAAAAACAATCCTTGAATACAAATTTAGTGAATTTCATATTCATAGGCAGTTTTGAGTATTTGTGGAAATGCCACCATCAGGTTAGGTAAGATCTACTTTGCACTGCAGTGCTGACACAAAGATTTCTGAAGCACCCTCTTCTGCTTCTTTGACAAGTGGGGATGGTGTCTCCCTTTTTCTACACAGGTACACCTTACATAGTGCAGTAAGTGTAATTCGTGTATTGGTAGTTATGCAATTTTGCATTTTCTATATTAGCTTTATTAGCAATGGGCACCTGTATTTTAGTGGGGAAAAAAAAAAACATGGCTTGGCATAATTTACAGCATTCTAATATAAGTGATCCCTTCATTTCTTCACACTTTCAGTGTGAATGTTTCTTCCATAGCGAGCATTGTAGTACTACTCTTTCAGCAATTTTATTGGGAAATTTCTAACACTTTTTATAAAGTAACTAGTTGTAGAATTAGTTACCCTAAAAGTGTTCTTAACCTTGCCATGAAACGGTTCACACAACCAATCTTAAGAGTTGATTAAAAAATAAGTTGATTTCAAGGACCATTGTTTCATGAAATTGTAGCTATTCTTATAGACTTTACAATGTCATATTTTAACAAAATCATTTTTCCCTCTTTCTTTACATATGTTTAAAATGGATTAGCAGGGGCTGGTGAGATGGCTCAGCGGCGTAAGTGCCTGCCTTGCAAGTGCGAGGGCCCGAGTTCAACGCCCGGATCCCACATACGGAAAAGGGGCCGGTGATATCACTCAGTGGCACGGGTGCCTGTTGGCGCGCGAGGTCCTGAGGTCGACCCTCCGGTACCCACAAAAAAAAAAAAAATGGATTAGCATTTCAATGATAACATTATTTCCCCAATTATACAAAGACAGAATATCTCTTTGTACAGGACATATGGAAATGTTCAGCAACAGTTGCTTTTGAAAGGGAAACCATAGTCTATGGATTATGCAGTTTCTTCAGTGATAGGTTGGTTTGTATCTGGATTAAACTGGGTCAATAGACCATGAACAACTGCTATCATTATAGGCATGAAAGGACCATTATCATCTATCAGGTGAAGCTGCAAAAAGAAAAAAGATTGATCCTCAGAAAAATGTGGTGTTTATTGATGTATAATCTTTAGGTTTTCTAAAACCAACCATGGCTATAAATTAATTTCACTTAGTATATTCTCAGATAAAATTAAAGCTTTATTTAAATGTCTCACTAATCGTTGCATTTTTTTTCCATCAGTGCAATTCTTATAGTGCAGTCCAGTTATTAGGACAGTACAACAAATGAAAACTAAACACTAGCAATGGAGCAGGAAGATGCCATGCAGTAGAACAAAATAAAGACATTAAAGATATAGGAACTGACATGAGTACACTATAGATTCTGAACTCTCTGATGCTTGTTACTCCCTAATAATAAGCTTGATGTTTAAAAAGGATTCATTTACACTTTCAGGTCACCTTAGCAATAAGTGCATTACCTTAAAATGGAAAGAAAGAAAAATGGCTCCTCCCTAACAGTCCCAATTTACCATCTTGGAATAACTTGTCACTTGGGAGACTGGGTCAAAACACAGAGGCTGAAAACATGTGGCATGAAGGCAAATATGTCTCCTAATGTAAAGTGAAAGCCAATGCATTTGATGCTGTGGAAGCACAGTTAATTGAAAACACTTTTTATTTGGTATTTTTAAAACATATCAGACAGACCTTGATTGCTATAAGAACCTAACATGAAAGTAAACACCTTTTATAGGGATAATGTTATGGGCTGTTTGTTTCTCCACCATATTGAGGGAGCAAAGTGGCTCATTGCATACCTTTCTTTTCATTTATTACATAAACAAAGTTTATACTATTCTCCATTGACTGTCTTTTACCATGTACTTAAAATGCATACTTGGGTACCTGTATGCTGCAGATAAATGAACTCATATGTATGCATTCATTTATTTAACAAGCATTTATTTATCACCATTGTGTATACCAAGAGCTGTGACAGACTTCACAGACTTGAGAGCAATTCTTGCTATGAAAAATCTATGGTTTTACTGGGAATGTTGATAACATTTATACAAATCATACCTCTAAAAATTACCCAGTGGATCTCTTTGCAAATAAAAACTTGCACTATAAGTTTAAAAAGCTTGCAAACTAATGTCAATGCTGATTCACAGTTTCCTCATATATTTCATGTATAATTTGAGAAATAAAGGGAAATCAGACCTTTCTACTTACATAGCGCTGAGACAGTAGGGTAAAGTTTAAATATAATTACTTTTCATTGTTTCTTTTTTTGTGATTAGCTTGGCTTTGCTTTTCAGTATGTGTGTGTGTGTGTGTACATGTGTGTGCTTATTTTTCCTATGTGAAAGTTTCCTTTTGAAAGTTCCAGTGTTTGTAAGAATCTCAGAACTTTTTAGAAAATATCCAATAAGCATGAAAGTATTTTATATTCACACTGTTTTTATATTTAATTGCTACAATTATTACTTAAGGTGTTTAAATAAACCTCATATCTTAATCATATCGACATTATATAAAATAATTTGAATAATAAAAATCCTATCAAATCATGTCAGCCAAACCTGTCAACCTTTCAATTAACCCTTAGACTAGAATAAATTAGTATTGCCATCTGAACTTCTATCATTTATGCCAGGAACAATTTTATAAGGGTTATTTCTTTCTGCTGTTTTTAAATATTTATTACCACTCTAATTATATTAATTAATTTCAAATTTCATATTAGCAGTTAGTGGTAGAACTCATCCTCTCTCCTAGGAGCATCATCAAGTTTTTCCTAAACAGGCTAGTTTCTGGACTAACATTAGACATTAGAGGATATTTTGCTTCTGGAAATCCTTTTATATCACTTAGTGTTTGGTGTATTCACTTACATAGCAAGCTGTGTGTTATTTGTGTTTCTATTTTGTTTTTTTCTTCTCTCTTCTCAGGTTGGATATATTCCAAATAAACTGAGATAAATGAATGTATCTTAAGTATTGTCAATATAATGCTGTAGAAAGTGAAACATTTCCCAAATCTGCTTTGTTTGTTCACACCAGCTTCAAAACTTCCATATACCTGCTTTTTGTTTTTCTCTGTCAGTGCCATTTGTTATTTGGGAAGCATTCATATTTTTCCTCTCATGTTAGTATGCATGCTGGCACTGCATCTTTTACTTTTACAGAAAGTTTTTCATGCAGATAAGAGGTTAGTACAACTTGCATGGGTCTGATAAGTGAAATCACATCAGTAGTGGTTACACTGGAAATAAAACTCCTGTTGATAATGTGCCAGCACCTTTGTGAGTAGTGTAGGGTCAGGATCAGCAATCTATTTGTACCTTGGGAATATAGTTGAAAAATAAGGGCTTTTCTCCTTAAACCTAATAGGTTGTTTCCAGGTGAACTGTTACTACAGAAGGTAGCTAGTGAATTGGGTAGCGTAGACTGTGTAAATTAGAGAACACCCCTCCAGGCTAAGAAAATATCTACTTCTCAGCTCATTATTGCCAGATCTCCCTAGTTTCAAAAGAAGTGAGAACTCCAAGACTTTAGGTAAAATCTCTTAATATTTTAAATTTTGACAATTAAATTCAAATATATTTCAAACACCGTTGAAGGTAAAGCAAACACCTCAGTGAACTGCTAATTTGGAATCTCTGTTTCAGCCAGGCTGCTTTGCCCCTTTAATTTCAGTATCTAAATTAAAGAAAAGGAAAACAAGTTTCACTCTCTATTTTTTGTCTGAGTCTTGGGCATAGACCAGAGCAAAGCCACAGTGTGTGGTCAGGAAGCTAATTTAAACACAAGGGAAGCGTTTCTCTCTTCTGTATTTCATTAAACTCCCTCTTGCTTTACTCCCCTCTCCCTGGAAGCCGACCCTCGAATTCTCCTCAAAATCCTATCCAATACTCTTGATTTGACAGTAGCTTTGGATTTGCAAACTAACTACCAAGTAAATATGTAATAATAAGTAAACAAAATTATAAGTGTTCTTGAACATCAGCTGCATCTTATTTCATATATATATTCCTAATCCCCCAAAAAAGTCAGGTATGGTGGTGCATGCCTGTAATTATAGCACTTTGGAGAACATTGCACATTCAAGCCCAACCTGCACAATTTAGCAATCTAGCAATTCCCTGGCAAAAGAAAGAAGGAAGGAAGAAAGGATGGAAGGAAGGAAGGAAGGAAGGAAGGAAGGAGAAAGAAAAAGAAAGAAAGAAAGAAAGAAAGAAAGAAAGAAAGAAAGAAAGAAAGAAAGGAAAAGAAGAGAGAGGAGAAAGAGGCAGAAAAGAAGAGAAAAAGGTGGAGAAAGAGAAAAAATAATGTTGAAATTGCTTTTAGTTTTGATTTACAGAGTGAAAATTAACAACTAAAAGAAAATAATGCATTTGATTCCCCCAGAGAGAATGAATAGGTTGGACCTGGAATTCATATCTAACTCCTAATCCAGTGTGGTTTTTCTCTTCTACTCCTTCAAAAAAAAAATAAAAATAAAAATACTCAGGGGAAAGTAGGCGAGTAGCCTGAGTCTCTTAATATTTAACCTTGTTTTCCAGGATCAGTACTTTGTCTTTCAAGTATTCAAATAGTCAGCATACCATTGCTGGGATCCTTCAAGATTATTTTAATTTTCTTTTGAACTAACTTCAATAACATACTAAATAAATAAAGGATGAGGTGGTTAACATATGTGAATGTATAGAACAAAGACTTGCCCTGTGGTTTCTAACCGTTAGAAACAATTACATTATTTCTTTGGCAGGGGAACAAGAATTCATTAAATTACTGGTTTGAAAAAGAGTAGCAATAGCTTCCAATAGGGCCTAATGCCCATATTTAGAAGAAAAAATACTTTGAGACTCTAAAAGTACCTATGTATATAAACCTGTGACCAAACTTGTGGAAATAAATTTAAATTTATTGCTGTACTGTATACACAACTAAACACACACAAGTATGCACACATATGCATATATATGCTCAAAACAAGCAATTTGGTGCATGACTTACGGGTTAAATTCAATATTAAATTGAAAAATTATTTTCAGAGCAAATGAATGTGGAAATGACAAATGTCTTTACCCAAATCTTGGGTCCAATGCAATGGCCCTGGGGTGTTCCATGGCTCCTGCTATCAGTGTAGTTCTTAGGGAACCATCCAGTTTGGCCACTTCGATTTGGTCCAGATTGCTGTCTATCCAGTATATGTTGCCTGCTATCCAGTCAACAGTCAGGCCTTCTGGAGTAGCCAGCCCGTGCTCCACAACAACCTCTATTGCACTGACACCTGTGAAAGAAGGGGAACCAAAATGTGCAGCCATTCAAGGGATGTGTGAAACACCACAGAAAGACCTGCTTACAGTCAGCAATACAAAGAAAGTAAATCTGATTTTAACTGTGAGAGATACAGTGTAAAAGTGCTACCTAGCACAGAGGAAACTAAGCATTTCCAAACTTAAAATTTCCAAGATTTAGTTTCATAAATCTTTTCATTAATAACAGGGTGACATTTTTAAGCAATTTTGAGGCTAGTATCAATATGACACAGCAAAAAAAAAAGGCCTTTCTTGTTCCTGTTAAAATTAGTGACATTTTGGGCAGGTGAGATAGCTCAGTGGCATAAGCGCTTGCCTGGCAAGCGCGAGGTCATGAGTTTGACTCCCGGTACCCACATACTCAAAAAGGGCCGGTGACATCGCTCAGCAGCACAGGTGCTTGCTGGCGCACGAGGTCCTGAGTTCGACCACCGGTACACACACATACACATACACAAAAGTGACATTTTGCAGGGTCTGCCTGGCAAGCGCAAAGTTCTGAGTTCAACTCCTGGTACAAAAAAAAATTAGTGACATTTGATTCAAATGTTGTTCTTCAAGAGTAGAATAATATAGAAAAGCTATTGGGAGCAACATACTTTATGGGTAATAAAATATCCATACTTTTTTCATTCTTTAGATGCATGATAGATAGTACAGCTACTACTGTATTTAACTTTAACAAAATAATCTTCAAATAACACCACCACCCGTGGCTATAAGATGTAGAGGATATAAGAAGGATGAATGCAAAAGAAAGAGGGATTAGTGTGGACTGAATAAAAATAAACAATGTTGCAAGGTCCATCGATTTTTTATTCACTTTTTTTTTTTTTGTGGGTACGGGGGGTTGACCTCAGGACCTCGCGTGCCAGCAGGCGCCCTTGCCACTGAGCGATATCACCGGCCCTTTTTTCATATGTGGGTTCCGGGAGTCGAACTTGGGCCCTCACACTTCTCAGGCAGGCGCTTACGCTGCTGAGCCATCTCACTGGCCCCAAGGTCCATCAGTTTTCTTATTTATGCAATATTTTAATTTTTATAAAATGTTTAAAAATTTCATCTGAAAAATATTTTCTTTTTCTAATTGGATAGCATCACACTTTTTGATCCTGCAGGTAGTTTTGGTTAGAAATTTTAAGTGTTTTCTTTAATAATTAACAATCTAATTCCATGGATCTAAATCCATCATTTGAAATTAACATGATACACAGTCAAAATTCAAACATTATAATTCTTATGTATTTAAATATTACCATTTTTCAAAATTGCAAGTGTGATTTAGAGAAGAATTAACAATTTCATAAAAATACCTTGCCCTCGAAATGCTACATAAAGGCAACTTTTCCAGTGAAATATTGCATATATTTATCTCAAAGTCTTGTTACTTAAGGAAGATCTGGTTTATGCAAACTATGGCAGAACTATTTAGCTGATGCTAGCGGTCTTTGTACAAACTTCATTTTTTCTTTGACTTTCGCAGAAAGACAGTAACTAAATAAAAAGCAAGCTATTTTAACTGACAAAAATTTGAGTATAAGTATGTAGAAATAAATTTTCCCCTCATAGTAAATAAAGTTCACCATAAGTCTATGGGAAAGTCTACAATTAAACATTGTATAAGTAGAGTAGCCCTTCACCACTACACTCCTTCAATATATCTTCATACATGGTGTGACGTCTCTGTTTTTATAAATAGAAAGATGGGATAGAGAACCAAAAGTCAAAGATTAATCAAAATTCTTCCTGATAACATGCCTTTTGGAATTTGAAAAGTAGCTTGAAGATTAAGTTAAATGATAATATATATACCTCCACTTTCAGAAAGCTTGCCCCGGTATATTCTGTCTTCTACAACATCTGTCCAATAAAGTAAACTTTGATTGAAGTGAAAATCAAGTGCGATGGTATTTCTCAGTCCAGGAACAAGTAGGCTATAGTCTCTTTTATGAATATCAATCCTTCGGATCTCATGGCGAATAGAAAAGATGATGAATGCTTCAAAAGGATCTGAAATTAGATTTATTTTTGATAGGTTTAAGAAAACATTTATATACTTCGAGTAAGTTAAATGAAATGTTGAGGTCAAAATTCATTCATTTAAAAATGTATTGATTATATAATGAAAAAAAGTTGTGATAACAGTTCCTATAGAAAGGCAAACTGTAAGACTTCTGTTTTCTTGGAATTTTAGCAGACAACCCAAGCTCAGAACCATCACCACAGGACTTGCTACGTGTTGACTAAACTAGCTCTGTCACCACTCTTAGCCTATCCTATACCTAAGGAGAAATATCCAATGAGCTAACAAACGAGATTTTATGAAGAGATTTATCAGGTTTACTTGACAGTTACTAAGTGGATCTCTATGCCTGTGCTGCCAATGTTCATATTCTTGTAGTTTGAATAAGCCTATTTGAATTGTTCAGCATTGCAGTGTTCAGCCTTGTATTATTCACAAATAAAATATTTTTGTAGTTGGTGTGACCATTAAGCTTGGTGTGTCAACTTGATTGCTCCACTCAGAAGATTGGTGAAGCATAATTCTGGGTATGTCTGGAGGATGTGACTTTAGGCACTGTATGTGGTCTCTGGCCCCTTCCTGTCTGGTGCTACTCCATCTCTGTGTATCCAGTGAACTCAGTAAGTAGCTTTGTTCTGTCATATCCTTTTGCCATGATGTTTCTGCCTTGGGTCCAGCTGGCCATGGACTGAATCCCCTGAAATGTGGATATTGGTTATTATGTCCCAGCAAAAAGAAAGCTGACTAAAACAGAAATTGGTATCTGAGAAATGATATCATTGCTGTGACTAGACTTGACCATGTGGTTTAGAATCCTTTGAAATTTGTTTGTGGGAGAAGTTTGGGAAGTTTTGGAGATCTGTACTAGAGATCTCTTAGATTACTGTGAGCAGATCCTGATGGGTGATTCTGATCTGAGCTCAGGAGATCTTAATACTGTTAAGAATGTGGACAGTGAAGGCCACTGTCAGGAGGTTTCAGCTAGGAACAACGTCTTCATTGACAGTTGGACTAGAGGACAGAAAAACGTTTGTCTTTCTAGGATGTAGGTTAGCTCACTGCATTTTTCAGATGGTATTTAGGAAATGTTTGATCAAATAGTTGAAACAATAACTATTATAAAAATCAATTAAATAATATTTTTCAAAGAAGACATCAAATATTAAGGAAGAAAAAACAAAGGAATGAAGCACAAGAATGAAACAGAAAGAGAAAATATTCACGAAAAGTTAATGTGAATGAAATCAATAGATGAGTAACTAAACAAAGTAGACATTTGGAATATCTAATGATCACAACATGGGGTTAATAAGAAAATACAATAATCTTAATAGGGCAATGATCAAATGAAATTGAAGAATGTAAAATGCCAAGAACTAAAAAAAGAGATGCTTAAACTTGTAAATAATAAGAAAAACACAACATAATGCAATAATATGTTACTTTACATTACATTTACATTAACAAAGAAATCTAGAAAGTTGGATGATTTTGAGAGCTGCCAAAGATGTGGGAAATTTGGAAAAGTTACTCTTGATAAAAATGTAGAGTCCACAACTACGCTGAAGAACAACTAGCTCTATTTAATCATAGTAAGTATAAGCACATTCTGTGACTTGCTAATATTGATCCTAAGGAAACTTTAAGCAGTTATTTAAAAATACAGGTATATGTATGTCTATATAAAAGCTTAGTTTGAGACAACTTGAATGTACTCATATGGTAGCATGGTAAAACAAAATGTAAGATATGTACAATGTGGTACAATCTAGTGGTTAGAAATAGCAGATAAATTGCACCCAGAGCTCAGGTAATAAAAATGCAGAGCTGACTGAAAGAAGGTAAGTGAGAGATTATAATACACAAGAAGATATCAACTTATGAATTAAAATTTATGTGTGTCTATCACATGAATATTTTCTAAAAAAGAATGCCACATTAGAATGATTTCCTCTGAAGAGAGAGGGGAGGAAGAGGAATTGGCTTGAGAGCCAAAAGGAAAGAAAGAAATAGGGAACGAAGAGGGAAGGATCTTATATGACCAACAATCATACTGTATCAAGAAGTGAAGGGCTGGTGAGATGGCTCAGCGGCGCAAGCGCCTGCGTGGCAAGTGTCTGTTTGGCAAACACGAGGGCCCGAGTTCGACTCCCGGAACCCATATATGAAAAAAGGGCCGGTGATATCACTCAGCGGCATGGGCACCCACTGGTGTGCGAGATCCTGAGGTCGACCCCCGGTATCCACAAAAAAAAAAAAAAAAAAAGAAGTGAAGAGGTAAACAGTTCAAAACCTTGTGTGTGACTTCCAAAAGATAAAGAGAGCAAGAGAGGTAACAATATAAATATAATAGTAGTTGGAAAAAAGAGAGTCTGATTACTTCAATTACATGGAAAAATTTACACTCCATAAGGAATTGCTGCAAAATTGTTCTGTTTCTTATTAACTATAAAATGAAGAAGACCTGAATAGCAAGCCAAAGGTCTTGGGGTTCATTCCATGGATAACAAAGAGCTATTTTTAAATTTTGGAAGGAATTTGAGATGTTAGTGTCATTTTCTCAACACCAGATTATAATCTCCCCAGTTTTATTCTCCTTATTTCTTTACTGTTTTATTTTACCACTCTCCTAGGTCACGCATTGCTGATCATCATTTTGTCATTTCTTATAGGACTCACCCCTTTCTAATATATTAGGTCACATCTTCCAAGACTGGATTTTCCTATCTCTTTGTCGATAAAAATACCACGTTCCTCCCAGTTTAATATTCTCTTCCTCAGAAACTGGAGAAGCAGATGATGAAAATAAACTTGCCAGAGTAAAGGTACCATGACCAGTAGAACTTAGGTATCCTTGGCCTGTGCTCTGTCAAGACGCTACTCAAATCCAGTAGAGTTGAGTCAAACAGATGCTGTTTGGGGAAAAGTTAAGATGCAGAAGGGAAGGGCAGCAAAGAACCAGAAAAGACAAAAGGAAGTTGAGGACATGGGCCCTAAAGAATGGAAAGTAGTTGGACACAAACACAGGGTTAAAGAAAAAGAGTACTTTTAAGCAACAAATTTTGAAGTGATCTGATGATAACTGGGGAAGTAGAACTGCACAAGAGGAAAGATGGTGTTGCTAGAGATGTCAGTGGCATAGTAATTAGAGTTTAGGTCATAAAGGAATTTTTCAGAGTTAAAAGGAGTTCTCAAAGGGAATGCTCATACACATATATGAGAATTAAGTTTTGGGTAATGAAAACAGTAGAGCAAAATTATTATAATATTTATATATTTTGTGCTTACACCCGTAATCTCTTTCCTAAAAAAAAATTGGAACATTTTTAAAATATAACATTATTATAACATATTAACATTTAAAATATAATTTTAAATCTAAAAATTAGAAAATAAGAATAAAGAAAAATATTCAAAATCTAACCTAATTCAGGCTAAGAGAAAATAAAAAGGAATGCTATAGTATTATTTGCAACATCACTAGACATTGTCGCAAAATGACTGGTTGGCTGCCTAAATGCAGCAAAGAAAGCGTAGAAGAGGCAATCAGCAATAATTACAGCCTGGATGATCATAAATTAAAGTAAACCAATATTTCAGGGAAACAATGCTGAATAAATTATAAATTAAGGAGGGAAAACATAAGAAATTGATAAAATATGTTATTGAGATATGCAAGTAAAGTGATATTGATAAGACATTAAATAAAAATAAAAAGGCATAAAAGTAATATTTATGGAAGAATATTATATGTAAAAAATATTGGGTGTGAACTTATAGAAAATAGACTCAGTCTAGCAAAGCAGTAAATGTCAGACTATAAAGAATTTAGGAAGGAGTGAGTGGAAAGAAATAAGACAACACAAGAGAACTGCAGAGGCAAATTCAAGGGCAGAAAGAATGAGGACTAATGACTTTAGCATGCTGCCTATCCTTTTGGATATCGAGATAAGTGAGCATAAGTACTGCATTCAATAGAAAGAATGTATTTTTAAAAGATAGAATCAAGTGAAGAATGTCAGAAACAAAGAAGACTTTAAAAGCCTAATTGTATTTTTTAAAGATAATTTTCTTTATTCATACACATTTGTAGTACATAATGTTAAAATTCCCTGTGTGGAGATGATACGTGTACATACCATCTTTATTCTTTGTTTTTCAGCCCCTTCCTCTCCTTCCGTCTACTCTCCCTCCATCTCTTGATCCCCTTCCCCTTTGAAAAAGATCTATCTCCCTACCTCCTACTATCTATCTCTTATTTTGCTCTTTATTTATACTTTGGGCTTCTCATAAAAGAGGAGCCATGTGATAGTTAAGCCTGTGTGTCTGATTTATTTCTCTAACATTTATGTTCTCTAGGTGCATCCATTTTCCTATGAATGACTCAAGTTTATTCTACTGTATGTAAATACCATATTTTCTTTACCCATTCATCTGTTGCTGGACATACAGGCGCTTCCAAGATTTAGCTATTATGAATTGTGCTGCTATGAACATGAGTATGCATGGATCACGGTAATATGATGTTTTTAATTCTTTTGGAAGGATACTTAGAAGGGGAGAGGCCAGATCAAATGGGTTTTCTATTTCTAGTTTTCTGAGAAATCTCATAGTGATTTCCATAGTGGTTTTACTAGCTTATGTTCACACCAACAATGCAGAAGGGTTCCCTTTTCCCTAGAACCTTGCCAACATTTGTTATTATTTGACTTCTTGATGAGAGCCATTCTTTTTTGAGTAAGAAGGAATGCAGGTGTTGTTTTAATTTGCATTTCCATAATGTCCAGAGATATTGAACATTTTTTCATGTATTTATTGGGCATTTGTAGTCCTTCTTCTGAGTAGTTTCTTTTCACTTCAGGTTCCCATTTTTTGACTGGGTATTTTATTAGTGGGGGTCTAATTTTTTTTATTTCTTCATGTACTCTAGATATTAGTCCTCTGTATTGTTTCTCGGCCTTTCGGCTAAGATCAAGTGTAGTCCTCTGTGTGAGCTGTGTCTTGGAAAAGATTTATGCAATCTGTAGGCTGTCTCTCCACATTGTTGTTTCTTTCTTTTTCTGTACAGAAACTTTTTGAGTTTATTTTTTTATTTTTATTTTTTTTTGTGGGTACCGGAGGTCGAACTCGGGCCCTCACGCTTGCCAGGCAGGCGCTTATGCCACTGAGCTATCTCACCGGCCCAAATTTTTGAGTTTAAATAATACCTTTTGTTGATTCTTGATATTGTTTCTTGTGCAATTGGGGGTCTGTAGAAAATCTTATCTACATCAATGTCCCCAAGAGTTTTACCTATTTATCTTCTAGCAGGTTAAATGTTTCCATTTTAATATTTAGATCTTTGTTACATTTTGCTTTTAGTCTAGGACATGCTGAGAGATGTGCTTCTAAATTCAATCTTCTGCATGTATGTAGCCAATTTCCAGACCATGTGCTAAAGAATCTCTCTTTCCTCCAGCATAAGGTTTTGGCCCCTTCGTCAAGAGTGAGACAGCTGAATCTGCCTGGCCTTGTTTCTGAGTCCTCTATTCTGTTTCATTGATCTACATGTCTGTTTTTGTGCCTGTATCATGCTATTTTTATCACTGTAGCTTTGTTACATAACTTGAAATTTGGGATTGTGATGTCTCTTGCCTTGCTCTTGTTGCCCAAGTTTGCTTTTGCTATTTTGGGTCTCTTCTGGTTCCATATAAATTTTAGGATTGATTTTTCTAGTTCTGTGTCAATGTTGATGGTATTTTGATTGTAATTGCACTGAGTCTGTATATTAGTTTTGGAAGTATGGCAATCATTACACTATTGGTTCTACCTATCAAGGAACAAGGAATATTTTTCCATTTTCTGATGTCCTCTTTGATCTCCTTTTTCAGAGTACTGTAGTTCACTGTAGAGGTCCTTCACTTCCTTGGCAAGGTTAATTCCTGTTTTCAATTTCTCTTGATGCTACTGTGAATAGTATTACTTTAATATTCAAATTTCAATAGCCAAAATAAAACGGCTGCAAAATTAACTGCAAAATAAAATAAAATTTAAAATAAAATATTTAAATAATTTGTTTCTGGAAAACATTATATTTATTAATTTCATATTATTTTACCTGAAATGGGCTGAATAATACATAAAACACAATAGAGAAGTCTATAAATTTATTTCTGACTTCAAAATTCTTACCAACTCATTGGTAAAATAAATAAGGAAAGATATATAGGAATATAAAATCATCATTTAAAATTGTGACCACATATTTTGTGAACAATATATTGTAGGTATAGAAAGGAGAAGTAAATGGAGAACAAGCCTCTTTGGAAAAAGTTTTAGTTAACAAAGAAAGATTTGTGTTAGTAGATCTCAAGGAACATCCCAGATTTGTAGAGATAAAGATGGGAAAGTATTAACTTAGTAGAAGAAGTAAAATGAATAAAAATTTATGATGTGTGGGTTCATAGCAGTGGAATGAAGCTTGTGGACCCCTTCTCAGAAACTTTGAAAAAGTTCAAAAGCATTAACTTTTATTAAAAGTACACATAAACAAGAAAAAAATATATATTAGAATGTAGTTATGGAAATTTAAAAAAACAGATGTAGTAATAAAATGCTCATTTTCTGATTTTGGTGGCATGAAATTCAAACTTCATTTGATAAGATATTTTAATCTTTATTGTTATTCCATTTTCTGTTGAAAAATGTTGAAGAGACAATGCCCAGAGAATTTTGATAACTGTGAATTTGATAACTGTGACAAACAATTGGCCAAATAATTCTCATTATTGAATTAGTAGTGATTATGAAATTCTGAACACAAGCAATATTTTGAGATGTGTGGAAAAACTTTGATTTACATATATCTAACTTTGACATACATGTACATATATCCATTATTTCTATTGAAAACAAATGAATAGTTGCTGATAATAACATCTGTAGTCTGTGGCACACATCCACAGTGGAAGAAATGCTGATTTTTATCTAGAAGTTAAAGAAAATAATGGTGTAAGAATGTACCAAAGTTCATGGAACCCTGGAGACTATGAATTCAAATGGGGAAGCCATCGTTTTCTAAGCATCTAATGGCTGTCAGGCACACTAAGTACCTCATGATATTCTTGCAACATGCAGTATGGAAGAAAGGGCATTTTTACTTGAAAATGAGAAAACTGAGGCTGAAGAGTTTTTGTGTAAGTTGCCAAGGGTCACATACATAACAAATGACCACTGCAAGATTAAAATTCAAATATCAGATTCTAAAGCCTTTGTTTGCTTTCCCCACTATGAAATATCATCTAGAGAATCAACAAAATGTTATAAATGTTCAGTCTGAAGATGAACACATTCGGAGCAAGGCATTGTTTTCATGAATAGTAGAAATAATTGGAAATGTGCTACAGGGATGGACTTTGGGGGTCTACAAAGCATTCTCAGAAATAAGGTAAATGCCTCAGAGAATTCAAAATAAACTAATAGAAAGTATGATAATGGAAACAATATTTAAAGAAAAATTAATGGTAGTTCAATGGGCTTCAATAGTAAGGATTATTTTAATATTTTCTCATCAGAAGATTTTGGAGAAGGTTTAAAATGATTTACTAGCATTCAATACTGTATTTAAAATGAGTTGCGTCCTGTTACTAATTTTCTTACAGTATTTGGACAGCATTTTCCCCTCTCAGGATCCACACATGCAAAACCCATACTCACCAACACTGCTGCAACTTTCACCATCCGCATCCAGCGTCCAACCCTCATAACATGAGCACTTGACCGTGTGCTTGTGCTGCTCACACACTTGACTGCACTTGAGATGATCGCTACAGTAGTCCACAATTTCACATGTTTTATTGTCTTTGTTGAGTTGAAGGCCTTTAGGGCAGGAACAGACGATTCCTCTTCCAGGAACAACGGAACACTGGTTGCTGCAGCCTCCATTGTTCAGGGAACATTCATCTATAAAAGGAGAGGAACAGATTATAGATCATATCAATTGTTTTCCTCAGTTAAATACTAACCATTAACATAATTCTCTCTAAGCCTGAAATTCATCAGCATATTATGAAGAAATATAAGAAAGCCTGCTTTTATTACAGAGTTGTGTACAAATAGTGAAGGAATAGTAAAAAGAATTCATCCAATGGCAAAACTTAATTCTATATGATAGAAAATGGGAATGGATGATTTTCATTTCTGTAAAACTCTGGAGTGTAATTTCTTTTAATCCGTAGATATAAAATGCCATCAGTAGTTCTGCTGTAATAGAAAGGAATATACTGAGCCTTGGACAGCTATGCTAATCAGTTGTGGATGTCTTCCAAGAAATCCACACTCATTAATGATTTGAATACTGAACTTATGTTTATAAACAAATATATACACTAATATACATATATGCATAATATCTCTCTATATATTTTCTATATCTATAGTGATAATGCAAAGATGATTTATTTATATTTTACTGGCTGAAGATATTTATTTTTAAGTTAGGAAAGTTGTACAATGTAAGCTAAATATTAGTTATTTTGACTAATTCAGTAAGGCCATGGATACAAAATAAATAATACACCAAAAAGCAAAATTCAGAGTTATCCTGGCATTATGGCTGAAATAATGAGCAAGTAGTAGTCACTATATGGATACCATTAATTTATAAAGGAAGAGACCTCTCTTAACACACACATAAACGCATATATTTATGTAAGTACATACGTAAATACATGTTCTATATCTATGAAATTATACTACAAATATATTTACCACCAAACTGTATATTCCAAGAAGCCATAGAAAATATCTGTTCAGTTTACCATTGTATACACAATAGCTAATAGTGTTGAGCATTAAGCAATTAAAAGCATTTGATAAATAAAAATAAAATAAAATTTTCTGAAACTCTACAGCTACCCCAAAATTAAGCCAGTATTGTCTACTTGGGAAAATTTCAATGTGACATACACATTCCCTTGAATAGATTAATAGTAGAGTACTGCTTTTGCAACTGCACCATTCCTTAGCACTGTGCACTAGTAGGTAAACAGTGATAAAGATAAAAGAAACTTTGCCTTTCTTTGCTTGAAAAATATTTTTGAGTGCTTCTTAGAAGCAGTTTAATAGTATGTGTTTTGAGATGTGCTAAAAATAAATTGTTATCTAATAAGTGGTAAATTGCACTAATATTTACTTGTCTACCTCAAATATTCCCTGGTGTCTATAGAAATGTATTCACATTTAAAATTAGGCTACCATGTAAGGCTTTTATAAATATTTTTACATTTTAAAAATTTCTGTATGAGTCAACACTTTTTCATATAATTTGTCATCATCAAAAAAGTTGCTGTAATAAAAAAGGAAAATGTTTGCATTAACGGTTTTCTCTAAGAATTCAATTCAGCTTTGGTATTATTATAGAAGGAGAAAAATAGATTCAGTTTTTGGTTTCTCCAAATATGTTTGCTCGCCAGTAATCATAATCATTTCAAAAAAGCAGTCATTTCAAAGTATCTGCCCCATTTTACTTCAATTGACATTCTTTTTCGAGAGAATTACTATAAAGAAATGTCATTGTGCCCAGCAGGTGAAAAAATTTGTTTCAATGCTTTTAGCGCATTTCAAATATCACTGCTCTCTCAGCACTGAAATGTCTCTCTCAGATGCTATCTGAGGGATTAAATGGCAGATTTTAGGAAATACAAAATTGATATTAAAATCTAAAACAAATTTAATGTCATTATTTATATAACTAATCTCTTGTCAGTTCTACTTTCAGCCTAAACCTGTAATTAATGCTGCAACTTCTTTTAAACTTTATTATTTCTTGAAAATCTCTCAATAATAAGACTCCGGTTAGAATCCTCTGAGCAAACCTCTCCACTGGGCTTGACCTTTGTCTTAGAAAAACCACAACCTCTCAGAGTCCAGATGATTTCAGGCACTCCCCTCCTGTGACCCTGCCCTACATAGTGAGAGACTTAAACAAACACCAGAATACAGTACTATATCACACTTCAAATTCCTTCGAGAACAGGGATTTTGGCAACCTTGCAATTAAACTCTAGTCTTTGCTCCTCTGAGATGTACATCTTCTGGCAACCACAACTGTCTTCTCAAAGACCAAGGCCTTTTTCCTTGAAATGCAAGCATTCCTAGAGTTAATTTCTTCTTTCTCTCCCAGCTCTGCACTCTGTTGATACATTGCTAAGATTTGGTGCCACTGCCTTGCCTCCCATCATAGTTTGAAGGGGGAGAAGTTTGTTTGTGTTCCAGACAAAAACCACTTATCAAACTCAAATGGCCTTGCAGCAAGGATAGACCTCCTTTAATACTGCTTACTACTTTTTCCTTACTGCACCCCAGGATTTAAAATTCCTTGCCTTTCTTTTTAGTGAAGTCGAGGTCAGCTGCCAAGGGCTCTTTTTCTTATCACAATAATTATAAGTGAGTAAAATCTATACTTACTGCTTTAGTGTCCAACTTTGTTTATATTTGAGATATCCTTAATGACAAGGATAAAGAACTCTAGTCTTAATGATTCAAGCTTCTTCTCTGAAACATCTGTCTTCCTTGAAATTATTAAAAAATCCCTCTGAAAAAAATTCTGTCTTCACTAAGAGTAGAATATTAACATTCTTCTGTTTTCTTATTCTTTCTATACATTGTGTATAAACATAGACAACAATTATTTCTTTTGCCTGTGTTTGATTTTGATTTCCATTGTTCTAAATTTCCCATGTCTTTGCCTCTCAGAGGGCAAGGTACCCATGAAGATCAGTATGCCACAGTGCTGCAATTAGGATAGCTCTCCATATCTTCTCTGGTACGTCCACAACTAGATTCTTTTTAACATCCTCAACTCTCAGTAATCCTCTGAAATGTCTGAGCTAATCTTCTTAGTTGAAGAATACAATGAATAGATAAGCCAAAGGTAACTTTCCTTCTTTTTTCTTTTTATTCTTGTGTGTGTGTGTGTGTGTGTGTGTGTGTGTGTGTGTGTGTTGTCACTGGTGATTGAACCCAGACATTTTGCACTGAGCTGCATTCCCAAGCTATTTTTCATTCCAGGTAAGTGCCTAAAATACCTACACTGGGTTCAAACTTGGGATCCTCCAGCCTCAGCCTCCCAAAGTGCTGGGATTATAGATGTGCACTACACCCAGCTCAAAAAGTGATTTCTAGTTTTAAAGTTCAAAAAGGAATGAATTCAGAAGGAATTTCTTTTTTTCTCTTTTACTTACCCAGTTCAGTGAGTGAAGGATTGTAAAATGAGTATGCTTTCTTATAATTCTTTTTGTTTTATTTCAATATGTTTATTTAATGTCTGTCCTTTTTGATTTTGACTGACTTCCTTTAACTCCAAGAATGGACAAAAGATGGAAAAACTCAACTTTTCCTCCATACCTATAGTGCATCCAGTGGTATTATCGTGATTACCCAATAGACAGCATTGCTTCCATTGTAATTATGAGGAACTAACATCTTGAGATATAAGTAACCAACTCTATATAAGAAATTGAATATAATTTAGACTGGGCCAAATCTGTATTCTTTCTATAACAGGAACATGGAAATGTCAGGAGAAGTAATCCAAGGAAGCCCCCACAGTGGAGGTGAGGAATTTTAACTCCCAACACCCATAGTACATGTTTTAGGTTCACTGAATTCCATCACAGAAAATTAATTTTCAAGATACGTTAATGAGAGCTGTACAGAAGCTTATTAGTCAGCATTTTAAAGTATACGCACTCAAAAAAATGGGGTCCTCAAGAGGAGGAGGAACTTTTTGGCTTTGTGCTGGGTAAATTTTTAGGAATGTGGGAGTAGAAATCTATGGTCCTATGAATTCATGAAAGGAGTAGGTTCAATTTAGAGATGAAAGACTCATGGCCCTGTCTACAAGGGAGGGGTAATGGCCCATTGATAGCTGATAGTCATGACAGGTGATAAAAGCCAAGTCCATTTCACATATGAAAAGTGATGGTCCCAGTCACAGGTAAAAATGTCCATTTACAGGTAAAATGGATTAGCCAAAGCCCACTTATGGATAAATCGACAGGCCCAGGCATACTGTGTCTTTAAAGACCTTAAAATTTTTCTGAAAGTTTTATGTCCTCAAGATTGTTTTTACTAAAAGTACTATTTTAAGATCATCATTTTCTTTGTTTCCTTTCTACCTATATTTATTTTTTCCTATTTTACATCAGGATCTAGGGTCTCTAACTGCAGATGCCCAATGGGTAACTAAAAGCAGGATAAAGCTTGCATCTCTGCCTTCACCTTACCTGTCTCCCTTTGAGGTACTGCAGATCTCTGCTCAGCTCTGTATCTAGGCTGGTTGGTCCCTTTAGAAATGTCTGTAAAACCTAACCTATCTCATTCTGCTTCAAGACTGAGGACACCAGGACAAGAGTAACTAAAGTAATTTTCAAGTTTTGTAGGTATATACAATTGTCAGCTTTTAAAATGTTCAGTTCCATTCTCCCTGGAGGCAAACCTAGAAACCTACAATCACCTCAGATTACAAGAGGGACCAACCCAGGATGAGGGCATCTCCCCAGCTGGGAGCAATTAACCCAGAACTGAGCCCACCCCAACCCTGCCCACATGTACTCCAAGCAAGAGCAGTCATCTCATGGAAATGGAATTGCCCTTCAGCCTTAATGATTTCCCTGGAATTAAGAAACCAAAACTGAGTGATCCACCCAACTGTGACTCACATAGGTGATGGATTCTTTGTGTGAATGGGTCAGTCTAAACCTGTTCATTAGATTGTGCCTGCTCCAGCTGCTCAAGCTAGACTCTTTTCCCTATTCCCATTTTCTTTTTAACTCTGCCCAATAAATCTGCCAGGCCTTGCACTGACATGTCCTGAAATTCTTTTTCTGTGACAAGAGTCAGCAAACCTAGCCTGAGAGGGAAGTGGATTGAGGTCCCAGTCTCCTCTTTGGGGGAATTCTTTGGAACCCTTCTGGTACCATTTCCATAATTATATACACTTTCTCTTTTATCAGTCTTGGCAGTTTCTTCCTTGTTGAAATGTACTTTTGTAACAGGGACTTAGAGCCTGCCTTTGCAAAAAGCACTGACAGTTCACTTGGTCCTAACCATGATGATGGGTAACTAAAAGCAAGATAAAAGCTTGACATCTCTGCTATCATTTTTCATGATCTCCTTTACCACCTTAAAGTTTGGATCATATTTCTGTTAAAATCTGCACATAGACTTTGAAAGACTGTCTAATATTTGGTAATGTGGTAGAAGATTAGGGCTGGGCTGGTGCAAACAGCTGGGAAGAACATGTCAAAGTCATGGAGACCCAGGGCACATGAACAAAACAAAGATCCAGGGTGACTCTGCAGCTCCTAAGCACTGAACATGGAACCAAGCAAAGAAGTGCTATTTTCAATTCTTCATTTACATCTGGTGGGAAGCCAAATGAATTTTTTGATAGGGTAGTTTGAATCTAGCACTCTAACTTAATTTCTTCTTCCCCTGCCCCAATTCTTGCCCTATCTAAACCAAAAGCTCATGGCAGTATGCCTTAAGACGAAGCTGAGAAAGGCTTTGGTCTCCCTTGTCTTCCTAATGTGGCTGCATGAATATTAAATTCCTTTCCTATGCTGGTCATGACAGCTCAGGCCTGTAATTCTAACACTCTGGGAGGTTGAGGCAGGATGATCATATGTTCGAGGCCAGCATGGACACCTTAGGGAGTTAATGACATGTCTCAAAATAAATAAATAAATGAATGAATACATAAGTAATAAATAAATAAATAGATAAAAATAAAAAGGGGCTGGTGATATAGCTCAATGTGAAGACCCTGGGGTCAATCCCAATACTGCCAAAAAATTATTTCTCTACTTCACCTTTACTTTTGCTCTTCGGTATTCTTTTGGGGCAAGTGGCTATACCTAATCTGCTGAGACCTCCAAAGTCAGGCCCCCAGATAGCCCCATGTAACATTTCAACCTTCATGATGTTGTGGAGGATAGACATGGAGAGAAGGAGGAAAATATAGAAAAATAAATCCTGTCAAGTTTGTGTTGTAAACTTTTGTTTTATAATTTTATTTTTAGGGTTTTTTTTGTTGTTGTCTAAATATCTTGTTTTTTGTGTGTCACTGAATGAAGAATATTATATTTACTGTTTCAAGGTTATTTTATAAAATTATAGAATCTTTGAAGGATGTTTTATTGCATAAATTTAAAAAAGAATAACTCCTTTTTATATCATTCAATATGCTATTAATGTTCAATTGAGATAAAAATATGACAACTGTAGACTTAAATTTAGTTATTTTCTGCTCTCAGCCAGCTTCATCATTTCCTAAAGCCATTTTCTCACAACCTAAAGTCATCTCATTGTTGTTATCACCCTATAAAGTCATCTTCATTACTCTATTGGTGCTACCTTCAGTATTATCTAGAAAACATACCTTTTAAAATCTCCTTGATAAATCTCTATTCTCCCAAAAGAGGAGAAAATGTAATTTTCTTCTATATTTGCTGTTTGGCATAAGGGAAATGGCTAGATAAAGTGACTTTAAATCTCAATAGAATCATCATTTAACTAGATAAGCACACTAAATAAATATTTGAGAGAAGACAATAGACTAACTGGGTTATATTCAATTTGTCTCATTATCCAGCCTTTCCCTTTTCCTAAAAAAATACATTTGTATTGCAATGATTATTAGGCATATGAAAATGCATAGAATAGTAGTAAACCCCATCCCACAGGTCAAGAATAAAAAGTTTCCCCTGTTTGGAGTGATGCACTGACAACAATAATTGTTTTAATTGTGGGAACAGCATGGACCATTCAGAGACTTAAATGATGTACATAGCTCTGCAATTTTTAAATGAGTTGGATGCAGTTCAGCTCTTTTCTCTTTTCAGAAATTTCCGATCATATTTAAAAAGTTGTGTATAGATATATAGCACCTGAAATATACAAGTGAGATTCAATGCTAAAATTAGAATTGAAAGGAATGAATGGAAAGAGTTCATACTCTCATAATAAGCAACACAACTAGTCTAAAAGGTTCTCATTTTCAGAAAGAAACAAATCAATTAAATATGCAGTACCACAGAGATCGCCTTCATCAGACCCATCAGGACAGTCCTTTTTCCCATTGCAGAGTTTCTCTGGCTGCAGGCAAACTGAAGTATCATTAGCACAAGGATACTTCGGTGGTCCACACGAGAAACTGTCACAGTCTTCTTCATCTGACTGATCTTCACAATCGATATCTCCGTCACACACCCATGCTTTGTTGATGCATCTCCCTTAAGAGAACAGAAAGTACATGCATTTGATGTTGTAATTAGGTCACTGTCAGAATGAGCGGCCATTGCTGTCTTTAGTCAGAGGCAGAATTACAAATCATTAGCAAGAAATCCATTTGCTGATAGTTTGACAGTTTGTTTTCCTGATCGCATTTGAGTACTTCCTACCTTAAACTGCTCTTTGAGTTTATTTCTTAAATTTTTAGTTTCAAGTTATTTTCCAGTGTTTAAAAAAAAAAATTCTATGACTACTTGAATATTTAAGTACAATGCTTTCAGGAGTAAACTTCAAGACACATCTGTATACCAGTGCATTTAGTAGCCCGAAGTTTAGTTATAATTTAGTCCGTGCTTAAATGAAGTCTAAATTTAGGTAAATATTTCACGTTAGGAGGATAAATTGTGCTTCTGTTTGAATGCATAATCTCAGCATTTCAATTCCTCATAACAGAAATACCTACATGCCACTTCATAAAGGACAGTCAATTGTTATTAAACTAACATGTATAGATAGAAATGGCAGAAATATGTTTTCTTTTAATTGCCTTAAAAGAAAAAGAATAAAATGGTTATTGTGTGACAGCACGTTTCAAAAGTAACAATGTGGAACATAGGGAGAACAATGGTTTCTGTTGTCTAAATTCTCTTTTTTCTTTTCAAATTATTGTTATTTCCCATACTGTTTTTTTATTTTCTTTTAATCTGCTGTCTTTTCTGGAGTATACATTATTATGGAGAATTTGCAGAAATACCTAAGATAAATACAAGTTATTTTCTGACTCTATACTAATGTCTCTTTAAATAAATATATCAATAAAGAAAAATGCAAAATATTACACTGTATATTTCTATATAATATATTCAACTGACTTTAAACTTTAAAGGCTACTACATTTAAAACAATTGAAATATTGGTGGAAAAGAATGTATGTCTAGAAATGAATTAATAGTTATATACGCTATTGTAGCAAAAATACATAATCTGTTCGATAAAATAAAAATATATTTGATGATATTCAATATTAATTATTGATAAAATAGTCAAAAAGAATGACAGATACTTCGTGAATAGATTCAATGTAGGAGAAATATTATAAACTCAACATAATGAATATTAGTTTATATTATTTTGAAAATAATATCTAAGGTAACTAGATTATAAAAAGGAATGAGATAAAACAATAAGAAATATTCAGCTAATATAATATTCATAAAATCTATGAAAGCTAAATAAAAATTACAATAAATTAATAATTCAAAAGTAGGAATCTATTTTCAAAAGTTATACAAAAGTAATAGATCTTATATATACAAAGTATATGTAATAGAATGAATATCAATTAAAATTATATTATAAAATATTTGGTGTTAAACAACACAGATCTGTATAATACTTACATTAAACAAAATTGAAAATTCTAAAAAGACACTTAGAAGGCTTTAAAAAATTGTTTTCTCTTAGAATAATTTGTCATTCTAAATATTAATTATCTTTACATTAATGTAAGCCTTCCAAAAGGTAACAACATTATATGGCAACTTTATAAGCTCATCCTAAATTTATGAAAATGAAATTGCAAAAATCGTTACCTTTTATTTTTTATTTTTTAACAAGTTTATTGGTACAATTTAGATATACATAATGATCACATTCATCATAGGTAATTTGTACCTGTACATGATATATCTTGATTCCTCTTTCTTTTCCATTCACCTCCCCTCCCTTCATCCCTTTCCTCTCCTTATTTACAAAGCTTTATTTCTAATTTATCCTTTTTTCCTCATTTTTTTTCTCTTTTCTTCCTTCTTTTATCCTTCTCCACTCCGTACTCAACCATAATGAAGGATAAGATTGAGACATTTCTAGGTAAACGGATGCACCTAGAGACTATAGTCTTTTTTTTTTTTTTTGTGGGTACCGGGGGTCGACCTCAGGATCTCGCGTGCCAGCAGGCGCCCGTGCCGCTGAGTGATATCACCGGCCCTTTTTTCGTATGTGGGTACCGGGAGTCTAACTCGGGCCCTCGCGCTTGCCAGGCAGGCTCTTATGCCGCTGAGCCATCTCACCAGCCCAAGATTATAGTCTTAAGTGAAATAAATTGTACACACATCTGTAAATATTGCATTGTCTCTCTGGTGTGAGAAACTGAAAGTGTAAATAAGGACCAAAATGTATAATAAAAATTGTGAAACAGAAATTGCTCATTAAGTATATTTTTTAAAAAAAGAGGAATTGTTATAAGTAAGAGGTGTATGTGCCAAATGATTAGAAGCAGTTTAAACAAACAGTAGCTAAAATATTTTTATGAAAGAATATCAATAAATAGATCAATAATTAAATAGTATCAAGGCATCAGAAATAGGCCATTCATGTAAATGGTTGTAATATACAAAATAATACTTAGTTGAATCAGTGTCCAACATGTCCAACATCCAAGGCATCTGGTGGTGACATGTGAATTCCAGAGAGCTTAGATGGCACTGCCCCTATGGCCTTACTGGTTTTAGCCCACAGTCTGTAACTTCCTAGACAGACATTTCACAGTCCCGGTATAACTGACTTTCTAGGGTCTCCACTGTACCTTTGGCTTTATTTCCACAGCATTACACAATGTAATCTCAGGGACTACTTTCCTGGCTTTTTAGGCCCTCCTTTGAAATTTGGGTGGAAGCCTCCTTGATCTCATAGCTCTTATATTCTCTATGCTGGAAAACGAGCATCATGATGAAGATGCCAAGGTGTGTTCTTGGTAAAACAGTTGCTGGGCCACCTCGAACCATGGTTATAGCAGACACTAAGTGCCTGGATGTCAGAACATGGTGAAGGAGATCTCAGCAAACCAGTAACCTAGGTGGCCCTTTGAAGCAAGTGGCACAGGGATCTCTTCTCAAATAAAAAACTTACATTTTTGAAACCTTGAGTCTATGATGTGTGGTGTCTTGCTGATTTCTGAGATGCTCTCTAGGCATTTTTCTTCCTACTCCTGTACAAAGTATTTGGTTTGTTTTTAAGAGTGCTAATATCTTCAGCAGGCACAAATCCTGTGGCTCTAAATTTATATATGGTTCTTTCTAGGGCAAAATTTAAGTTGTTCAATTTTTTTTCTCTGCTTTTCCTCCTTATTCTCACTATAAATTTCACTAAAAGCAACCAGCAGTACCCACACCACAACCTACATTTTGGCCTGCCTTGGAATTTCCTCATCTAGATCCGCTAGTCCATCACCCTAATTTCAGTTTGCTGTGGTCTAAGGATATGGGTAAAACATAGACAGGGCCGGTGAGATGGCTCAGCGGCTTAAGTGCCTGCCCGGCAAGCGCAAGGGCCCGAGTTCGACTCCCGGAACCCACATACGAAAAAGGGGCCGGTGATATCACTCAGCGGTACAGGTGCCTGCTGGTGCGTGAGGTCCTGAGGTCGACCCCCCGGTACCCACAAAAAAAAAAATAGACAAATTTTTGTCAGTGTGTAACTAATCTAATTATCAATGAAGTCCTCATTCCCTACTGAAACCCCTGAACCTGACCTTCACTGTCCTAATTCCTATCAACATTCTAGTGTTGTGAGGTCTGATGAGACTCACCCATCAGCCTGTTAAGAAAGCATCCGAGGCTTCTCTAACCTGCATTGCCAAATCCTTCCAAACTCCTCTTTCAAACTATTTACAAAGGCTTCTAAGCCACATGGTCAGGTACAGTGACAGCAACGGCCCCACTCCCAGTACTAATTTCCTCTGTTAGTCACTTTTCTGTCACTGGGACACTGACACCTATAAATGAATAGAAGTTTAAATGGCTTGTGGTCTCAAAAGTTTCAGTCCATGATGGAAAGTTATAAGGCAGGAACAAATGGTGGAAGGATATGGTACAGCAAAGCTTTTTAGTTTATGACAGAAAGAAAGCAGAGCAAAGGACAGTTCCAGAGAGGAAGGGATCAGGTACTATATATAATACACAAAGTTACCTTTTCCATGGCCCACCCAGGCACATCCAGAAGTGTGCTTTACTCATCTCCTTGGTATTCATTAAAACAGTCAGTTGGCACAGTTAAGGTTAACCTGAGCAGCAGTTTAGCAACTTAAGAGACCCTGCCCTAAAATAAAAAGTGAAAAGGTTGGGGTTGCAGTCAGGGCTAAGTTCAGTCCCCATAACTGAAAAAAAGTGCACTAGAGTATAGAATAGCCATCACTAGAAACTGAAAGGGAGAGTGGATAAAGGAAGACTGGACTTCATCAGTGGGCATGTTTTGAAATGCCTCACTGAGGAACCCTGTTAATATGTACTATCAATACATGTTAATAAAAAGTTTAAAAAGACAAAAAGGGCACATTTCATTAAAATACAAAGGATTCTTCAGAATCAATAGGATAAATATAAATCCAGTACAACTGCAAGGTTTATAATAAAAGATGGTTTACAAACATGAGATGTTTAAAAGGTCAGTTAAAACAGTAAACTAAATGGCCAATTTGACATAATTTCTTCTTTATTAGATATATCAAGATCAAAATGTTGGATAACAGCAAAAAAGATTTGAAGAGGATGTAAGAAGTAATCCAAATTTTGGGAGGCTGCAAATTGACATAACCTGTCTGTATGAAAATTTTAAGAAATTTAGCAAACAAAAAACACACCTACACTTCACCACAGAAATTCTAAATGTAGACAATATTTCGTTAATATAGCTACACAAGTGCATAAGATGGCACATGCCAATATGCATATATTACATACATAATATATATTATGCTGCTTTGAATATAGTAGGAAAACCAGCTACAATTTAAATTATCATTGCAAGACTTATGACATGCATTACAATGAATTTGTATTATGAAATTATATGCTTGAGTGAAAAAGAATGAGTATGTGCACACCTTAGTGAAAAACAATCTTCAAAATATATCAATTTAAAAAGGCATAGAGCTGAGGATATGTAGGCTTTGTTTTATGTTAAAATGTATTTACCTGTTTATTAATCTATATGAGTATATTTCCATAAATATATTAAAATAAGTATAGTCATCCCTCAGTATCCACAGGGGATTGGTTCCAGGAACCCCTGCAGTTTCCAAAATTTGCAGGTGCTCAGGTCCTTTATATTAAATGGTTTACTATTTGCACTTCACATATGCACATCCACCTATGCACTTTAAATTACTTCTACATTACTTATAATACCTAATACAAGTAAATATAATACCTAATACAAGGTTATTTTAAAAGTTGTCGGGCTGGTGAGATGGCTCAGCAGCTTAAGCGCCTGCCTGGCAAGCGCGAGGGCCCGAGTTCGACTCCTGGAACCCACATACGAAAAAGGGGCCGGTGATATCGCTCAGCGGCACGGGCGCCTGCTGGCATGCGAGGTCCTGAGGTCGACACCCCGGTACCCACACACACACAAAAAAAAGTTGTCATATATAGAGTTTAAGGAATAACGACAACAAAAGCAGTCTGTGGATGTTCAAATTTTGTTTTTTTTTTTTCAGTCAGTAGTTGTTTTAATCCATGGATTTCCGATCCCATATATATATAATCTGAATGAACATTAATAGTCTATTTGTACATTAAGTCTTTCTGGAAGTGCTATAGTTTATATCTAGATGTTCCCCCAAAGCCTCATGTGTTCATAGCTTGGGGTTTGTGGAGGTGATTGGACTGTGGACGTGTGACATCAATCAGTGAATTAGTTCACTGATGAGTTTATAGATAAATACGATGCTGGAGGTGAAGCCTGGTGGGAAGAGGTGGGTCCCTGGGGGTGTGATCTGGAAGGGTACATCTCCTTCCCTCCTCTCTTGATCTCTTTCTGCTTTCCACTGCCATGCTATGAGCTGTATTTTTTCCACTGTGCCCCTCTACCATGTTTCCCTGCTTTGGAGACAGCTGACTATGGGCTGAAACCTCTATAATCTGAGACAAAATTAACATTTACATTGTGGGGTCATTTATTTGATGATAACTGATCTTGTGTTTCAGAAGCCTTTGGAATAGGCTTGCAGGAGGAGTTTTGAAAGACACAGTGATACCGGCTGGAGACACAGCCTTAGAATACTGTAAGATGAGCTTAATGGGAGATTCTGGTCACAGCCAGAAGATAAGAATGCTGACAAAAAAGCTGATGGAAAATACTAGGTTCAGGAGGTGTCCACTGGGAAGAAGGATTCCACTGGCACTTGTACTCCCAGCCATGTGTGTTATGCTGTGGTGGAAAATTTGTCTACATATTCCTCCTGTCCTGAGACTTTGAGGGAGACGACATTAAGGACAAGCGACTAATTAATCTGGTGGATAAAATTTCAAGGCAGTCAAACATTCAGGCTGTGGCTTGGGTACTGATGGGGGCATTTAGCCAGTTCCACCTTGAGAAGCAAGAGCAAAGAGCTCAGATGAATGAATTTAAAAGTTTTTGATTTGCCCAGAGAGGAAGTTCTGGTAAAGCTGGAGCCTATAAAGATGGATCAGAGGAGAGATTTGCTGCTGTAAAGACTAACAATAATTTTTGGAATTTTTCAAATAGGACAATCAGAAAAATGGCTTAAGGGCATGTGAGGAACCATCAAGGCCTACCCTTTGAAGGCTCAAAATTGCAAAAATAAAAGACTTTGCTTTGAGATGAGAGCCCCAGGCCACTCTGTTGGAGAAGGGCTACCTAGGAAAATGATTCCCTTGAATTCAGTTTACTGAGCTCAGCTGTGAGTGTGGGATTCTGTGCTCAGCAACAAGAAAATAACCAAGACAGGAAGGTTCCACAAGAAATAGTTAAGTCATTGCCTCTGGAGAAGAATGATGTACAAGAAATTAGACTAGCAGAAAAGTGAACTTTTCATTGAGTGAATACCTTTGTGCTGCTTTATTCCCCTTCTACCATGTATCTGCATATTTTTCCAAAATATTATGTCTTATTTAAAAATGAAAAGGATGAAAATGTGCATGCATATGGCACAAAGTCTGATAGATTGGACATGTCTATTATAAAGTTATATGTTGAGTTGAAGTTATTTTGGGCCTTACAGTTTTTTGAAGGCCTCAGTAAACATAAGAAAGCCCTCTCCCTGTCACCAAAAAGCTCATAATCTAGTTAATAAGAAAAGATCAATGCATAACATTTAAATGTAGTCCACAATGCAACACCCTATACTTAAGTATTAAATTGTTTGGTGCCATTTGTAAATGTAATGTAATAGAGATTTAAAATAATGTAATGTCCAATTTTAGTTTGGTCAGTAAAGATACAACCTCCTTTTCCACCAGGTATCACTAATATATCATAACATTTTTAACTATTGAACCCAGAATGGCTGTAGAATTATTTCAATAAATGTACCCATAAAACATTATCAATTTTTTAGAGTAAGAATAACAGCAAAACTTTTTGCCATCCCTGACTTAAATGCTACCTGAAAAAGAAGATGAATAATCACATTCAGGTGGCTCTAAAGCTTTAACACAGATTATTTCACCAGAAATATGAATAAATATAGATACATAGCTTAGAAAAATTTTCAAGTTTATATAGATCCAGTCTCCCACTAATTTTGCAGAGAAAGTTTGAAGCTTAATTATTATCATTTTTTGTTAATTTTGGTTTCAATTTTTACCAAAATGTAGACAAATGGGTGACCTCAGTTTCATAAGTTTAATTTCCAACCCATGATCATTAATTGGGTAAAAGATAATGACTTCAGTAAATAAATTTTAAAAATTTTTTCTACTTGCTCCATATGAAGATAGATCCTTACCTAGTCAAGTCATTGGACTTCTTGCAGAGCTGAAGGTTGATCTCAAAGCCACTGCACTGAGCTATATCCCCAGCCCTTTTTTTTTATTTTGACCCTTGTCTCACCAAATTGCCAAAGAAGTTCTGGAACTTGTGATCTATTTCCTCAGCATTTCAGGGTGCCAAGACTACAGGCATATGCCACCATGCTTAGCTTGGACATGAAGTCCTAAATGAATATATTCTTTTTTTTTTTTTTTTGTGGGTACCGGGGGGTCGACCTCAGGACCTCGCGTGCCAACAGGCACCCGTGCTGCTGAGCAATATCACCGGCCCCTTTTTTGTATGTGGGATCCGGGAGTCGAACTCAGGCCCTCGCGCTTGCAAGGCAGGCGCTTATGCTGCTGAGCCATCTCACCGGCCCCTAAATGAATATATTCTATATATTTCCTTATTGCAAATTCTTCCTTTATATATGATAATTAGTTCAAATTGGCATTTTTATTTATTTATTTTATTTATTTTATTTTTTTGTGGGTACCGGGGGGTCGACCTCAGGACCTCGCATGCCAACAAGGCACCCGTGCCGCTGAGCCATATCACCGGCCCTTTTTTCGTATATGGGTTCCAGGAGTCAAACTCGGGCCCTCGCACTTGCAAGGCAGGCGCTTACACCACTGAGCCATCTCACCGGCCCCCAAATTGGCATTTTTAAAACAAATAGAAATTAATAATATTAAATGTGCTATGCAATTTATAAATATCCAACGTGTAAAACACCCAAATTCTTAAAATAAAGTTTTGAAAATGTGCAAGAATGACCAAGTTCAATAAAATTCTCCCTAAAATAACAAAAAGCAGCATGCGAATATAACAATATCTAGTAAAGTCACACACACATATACACTGAAGACATTCTAAGAACTACTTTTATTTGTTTTCCTTGAATATACAATTTAGGTTAAACACCACTACATAGTCAACAGCTGTAGAAAAAATAAGTTTTTTTCTTAATCTCTAGACAACATGCTAGTTTCCTGAAGTAAATTGATATGCTCACTTCCTGAATTTCTCTTTTCCTGTTGAAGTGTTTTGACCATTTAAAAAATATATATATGCAAGCTACTTCACTTATCTTAATAAAAGACAATGTGTGTTATAAGATAGTTTCTGTTCTGGGCTTTGACTGGCAGTTAATAGTAAAATATGACCATGAAGGTAAATGAATATTTGAGAAAATCTATTGGGTTTACTCAAGGAATATATTTACAATGCCTTTTAAAATATGGCTTTGAACTTTAATCTTTCTTTTAATTTTTAAACTACTAACCTTTATTACCAAATGAATATTTATTTCTCTAATAATATTCAGTTTCAATTCAATTTAGCAAATATTTATTGAGTAGTATGTGCAAGATTATCTACTAAATAGTACAGAAAGATAGGAAAGACCAATTTTTCATCTTGTGGAAAAGTAAGTTGATTAGAGACAAAGTTATAATTTTGAACATATAAAATGACAGTAAAATCCATATGACTATCACACAGCCCTGTGGAATTTCAAGGACACAGAATACATGTATGATTGGCAGGCTGAGAAAAAGATTTACTGAGATATTGCTCTAAAAGGGTCTAAGACATAGTAGAGAATCTTACATATGGACACAAGGGAAAAGAATTTCATAGAAACAACTGTTTTCTATAGTACTGGGGACTGAACCCAGAGCCTTTGCATTGAGCTGAATCTCTAGCCCTTCTATTGTTTTCATTTTGTTTGGTTTTAAAACAAGGTCTTATTAAATTCCCTAGGGTGGGCTTCAACTTGGAATCCTCCTGTTTTAAACTCCTGTGGTAATGGAATTATGGACACATGTCACCATGCCCAGCTGCACACAATCTTAACATTAAAACATATACCGTCTGCAAAACAAAAAGCATATAAAACAGAAAAAGTGTGAGAAAAAAATTAATAATGTGGCAACTAAACCTGGTACTCAATGAGAATATATCTGGGCATAGAGAGTGGATATCAATCAATCCTTAATTTGGTCTCTGTACCATTACTGAGAGGATAAACTATAAAATTCTAGTTTGTACATCTATATTTTTATTTTATGCTAAAGATTATTATCTTAATAATATAGTTATGTGGACAAATTATCAACAGAACAATATTCACAGAACTATGTACACTGAATTTTGTGGATGACATTCAGAGGTAATATTGAACAGATGAAGTATTAGCCTTATTTTCTGAGTCTAACCGACATAAAAGATGGAACTCCTAAAGCACAAAGCAAGGGTGAGTCTAGAGTGAAAATTATGTGTGTTAGCGCCAATCTATCCCAACTCTTGGAAGGCAGTAAATCAAATGAGGGTATTGTAAAACTTTAATGCCTCCTCATGTTTTTTTCCCCTAGTTACTCTTCTCCCCTAAACAAAGATAAAAATTCACAACCATTTTTTGATTCCTTCCAGAAATACAATTTATTACAGACATGAATTCTTTTCACTTAAACAAATATTACATACTATGCCTGCTATGATTTTCACTTTACATTCAACAATTAATCAGAGGGAAATATCCATTTCAGTATACTATAATGATTTTATAATTGCTGCAAGGTATTCTACTTTAAGAATATCCCATAATGTTTGTTTTTTCCCATATACTTTATTTGCAGCATCAAACTATTAACAACAATTTAATAAAAAATAAATATATGAAAAGATCCTCAGTATCATGTGTTAGTAGGGAAATGATGGCAGAAATCTAAAATAATGACAACATCAGAGGTCAAGAAGGACATATAGAGCCACACAAAATTTCACTCATACCATGTGGGAATGCAAAATGATAAAGTCACTTCGGTAGGCAGTTTGGCAAGTTTTTACAAACAAAATATACTTTTACTATACTACCTAGCAAATATGTTCCTTGATATTTGTCCAAATGATTGAAAACTTTTGTCCACAAAAAAGCTTGTATATGGATATTTATAATAGTTATATTCGAAATTGCCAGAACTTGGAAAAGAACTTGGAAGAGATATCTGTCAATGGGTGGATGGCTAAAAAAACTGGTACATCTAGACAGTGGATTGTTATTCGATACTAAATGAAAGGAATTATTAAGCCATAAAAATATATCGAGGGCCAGTGAGATAGCTCAGCAGCATAAGCGCTTGCCTGGCAAGCGCGAGGTCCTGAGTTCAACACCTGGTACCCACATACGAACAAAGGGGCCAGTGATATCGCTCAGAGGCACGGGTGCCTGCTGGCGCGCAAGGTCCTGAGTTCGACTCCCAATACCCACAAAAAAAAAATATGGGAAACAAGGGCACATTACTAAATGAAAGAAGCCAATACAAAAATGTTATAAGGTTCTAGGGATATAGCTTAGTGGCACAGCGCCTACCTGGCAAGTGCAAGGTCCTGAGTTCAATTCCCAGTACCCCAAACAAAACAAAACAAAACAAAAAAACCCAAAAAGGTTATAAAATGTATGCTTTCGGGCTGGTGAGATGGTTCAGCGGTGTAAGCACCTGCCTGGCAAGCGCGAGGGCCCAAATTCGGCCCCCGGAACCCACATACAAAAAAGGGGCCGGTGATATCGCTCAGCGGCGTGGGCGCCTACTGGAGCGCGAGGTCCTGAGGTCGACCCCCAGTACCCACATACAAAAAAAAAAGATGTATACTTTCAACCCCATAATAGTCTAAACATGGCAAAACTATGGAAATGGCTAAAAATATCAGTAGTTCCTGAGATTTAGGGAGAGGGAAGTATGAAGAAGCAGATAACAGAGAAATTTAAGGGCAGTAAAAATATTCTTTATGATATTATGGTGGTGGATACTTATCATTATATATTTGTCAACATCTAGAGAACACATAACATCAGTTTAAATCTTAATATAAATAAGAAACTTTGGGTGCTATGATGTGTCCATGAAGGTTCCCTAATTATAACAAATGAACTCTTCTGGTACAGGATTTCAGAGTGAGGACACCTGAGCATGGGCAGGTGACAAAAGACTTAAGGAAACTCTCTGTAGTTTCTGCTCAGTTTTGCTGTGATCTTAAACAGCTCTTAAACCATTACAAAAATTCTACTCAATTCTAAATAGTTAAATATATGTATTATGGTTTCTTCATTAACACAATACTTAATTTGAAGGGTGATTTTAGTTATCCAATGCATGATTTCAAAAATTTTTGATGCTAATTGTTAATTTTAGTTTGTGTATGAAGATTGCTTTCTGGAAATTGCCTAGCAGTTGAAAAAATTTTAAGTCTTCTTTGGAACATAACATGTAGTCAAATTAAAAAAATAGATGTTATGCCGGTGATATAGCTCAGCAGCATAAGCGCCTGCCTGGCAAGCGCGAGGTCCTGAGTTTAACTCCCGGTACCCGCATACAAAAATAAAAAATAAATAAAATAAATAAATAAATAAAAAATAGATGCTAGTTAGTTACACTTGTAAGAATCTTTCTACATAATGACTCATGATTATTAAACACATTATTCAAACATTTTGTAAAATTTAAATAAATATATCTTTACATTTCATTCCTCAAATGATTATCTATTTGATAAATCCATACAGGTGGAATTGTGGGTGAAATAGTAAGCGCAATTTGAATGCTGATATCTATTGCCAAATCCACTAACCTCGAAACGTCTGCTTGATCTAATTTCATCAACACAGATATGACTGAACCTGTTAATTGCTACCCAATGATATTTAAAAAGTGTAATGCCTCTATTGTTTTCGGTGTTATAGGCCAAGTGTTTGAGTCTTCCCATAATTTACACTGACATACGGATCCGCATTGCGACGGTATTGGGAAAGAGGTGCTCTGAGAAGTAATTAGGTCAGAAGTTCGAGCTCTCATACAATGAAATGATCAGCATCTGTACACCAGCGAGTCCTAACCAGACAAATGATCTATTGGTAACTTGACCTTGAACTTTTGACCTCTAGAACTGTGAAAAATAGGTTTTTTTGGTTTTTTTTTTGTTTCTACCACCCAGTTTATTGCAATTTGTTATTGCAGCCTCAACTAAGACAGTGTCATTTGTCACTTTTTAATATTTCAATTTTTTTGCTTTCCTGTATATACACATATGAACACGTATGTGTATACCTATATGCGAATGTATGCCATAGGTGTGCATATTTTCTTACTTATTTTAGGAATATTTTGCCTTTTTCTTACTGAGAATCTCAACATTCGTAAACTTTTTTTGGATTTATACTTAATTTTTGTTTAATCATGAGTAGTTCATTTGGTAATGATTGATTTTTAGGACTGATTTTTAGAGCGTTTCCTCATGCGTTGTAGAATTCTGGTTTGCACTCTCATTTTGGAGGCGAGCTTTCATTTTTCTGTGTTTGCTCATCCCTATCTAAAAGCGTCACTGCTTCCACTTCAGCCCACCCCATTAGTTCCAGCACTCTTGCTTTAGAAATGTATTTTATGTGTGCTTTTTTTTTGAAGGATTTTATACCAAGACATTGAATTTTTAAAAAGCCACATTCAACCTCTAAACCACACAGAGACTTGCTTGGCTGAATGGTAACACCCATGTCCTTCCTTCTTTTTATTTTTTAAATTATTTTGACATATACATAATGATCACATTCATCATAGGGAATTTGTACCTGCACATGATATGTCTTGATTCATTTTTCCCCCAATCTCCTCCCTTCCCGTCAACTCCTTTTCCCCTCTTTATTTACAAAAGCTTTGATTCCATTTTTTGCTTCTATTCTCTTTTCTTTTCCTTTTCTTCTTTCCCCCCTCTCCTTTCCCTTGATACGCTTCCCATTTGGACATTTTCTTCCCATTTCCCAATCTCTATTATACATTTTGGTCCTTATTTACACTTCTGGTTTCTCACACCAGAGAAATAATGTGATATTTGAACATTGTGTGTCTGGTTTATTTCACTTAATAGTATGGTCTCAAGGTGCATCCATTTACCTATAAATGCCTCAAGTTTGTCCTTCTTTATGGCAGAGTAGTACTCCGTTGTATAAAAATACCAAATCTTCTTTATACACTCATCCATTTATGGACATTTGGAGTGTTTCCAAGATTTAGCTATTACAAATCATGCTGCTATAAACATGGGTATGTATATATTGCTGTGGTACGATGTGTTTAATACTTTTGGGAAGACACCCAGAAGGGGAATAGTAGGGTCAAATGGAATGTCTAGTTTTATTTATCTATTTATTTATTTACTTATTTATTTTTATGAAGCCACACTGATTTCCACTGTGGTTGCATCAGTCTACACTCCCACAAACAGTAGAGAAGGGTTCCTTTTTCCCTACAAACCCTCCACCATTTGTTATTGGTTGATTTCTTGTTAATAGCTATTCTTTCTGCAGTGAGATGGAATCTCACCATTGTTTTAATTTGCATTTCTCAAATGACCAGTGATGTTGAACATTTTTTCATATATTTATCTATCATTCATACTTCTTCTGAGAAGTGTATAGTCATTTTAGATGTCAATTTTTGGATAGGATCTTTAATTTGTGGGTCTGATTCTTTTGAGTTCTTTATATATTCTAGATGTAGAATACCTCAAAAACTCCACCAAAAAACTCCTAGCTTTAATAACCAAATTCAGCACTATAGCTGGATGTGAAGTCAACAATCAAACATCAATAGCATTTCTGTACACGAATAACAAACTTACTGAGAGAGAAATTAAGGAAACCACACCTTTTACAATAGCATTGAAAAAAATAAAGGAATCAATCTAACAAGGAAGTAAAAGATCTTTACATTAAAACCACAGTACTCTGAAAAGAGATCAAAGAGGATATCAGAAAATGAAAGATATCCCTTATTGTTGGTTAGGAAGAAGCAATATAATGAAAATGGCCACACTTCCAAAATTACTCTACAGATTTAATGCAATCCCAATCAAAATACCAAAGCATACCTCACAGAATTAGAGAAAACAATCCTAAAATTCCTTAAAAAAAGCAATTCTGAGCAACAAAGGCAAGTCAGGGGGCATCTCAATCCCTGACTAGAAAGTATACTGCAAAGCTACCGTGATAAAATTGGTATGGCACTGGTAAAAAAACAAACTTGAGGATCACTGGAACAGCTTAGAAGACACAGAAATAACCCCAAACCCACTCAGCCACCTTATGTCATTGACAAAGGGGCCAAACACTTTCGCTTGAAGAAAGATAGCCTCTCTAACAAATGGTGCTGGAAAAACTGGCTTTCCACATTCCAAAAATAAAAACTAGACCCAAGTCGCTCACCATGCACTAAACTAAATTTGAAATGGATCAAAGACCTAAATATTAAGACAGAAACCCTAAATCTATTGGAAGATAGAATAGGCATAACTCTTGAAGATACAGATGTAGGCAAAGACTTTATGAACAATACCCCAATCACACAGGAAATAATACAAAGAATCAAAAAACATGATCTCATTAAAGAGCTTTTGCACAGCGAAAGAAATGTCCCTTCTCTTTAGGTACACAATTCAGTTAAGTAATTTTACTAAGTACCTAAAGAGATCGGTGGGGGCATGGTGATTCAGTCAAGGAAGTTTCTGTATGGTTTAGAGACTGACTGTGATAAAAATTCCAATATTGATTATTCATGAATATTCATTCTCTTCTCAAAAGTAAGTGAATTTTGATTCTAGTTTTTGGGTTCTAGTTTTTGGGTGAGCCTGGCTCTATTCCCCAGATTCATGTGGGGAACTTTTTTTCCTATTAATTCTATTTTTTTTTGAGGGGGGTACCAGGAATTGAACTCAGGACCTCGCACTTGCCAGGCAGGCACTGTGTCGCTAAGCTATATCCCCAGCCCCCCATTAACTCTAAAATATAAGCACCTGTTCATTTCTTGTTTTCATATTCAACCCAATCTGGCAATCCACTTCAGTCCAGCTCAACATTTGATATGCAGTTTAGTTTTCTTCCTCAGAAAAATGTTTTATTTTTTAATAAGTCAATATGTCCTTTATTTTCTCTTCTAGTAACTTGTATGTGAAGATCTTTTCTATGGGTGAGGAGAGGGTTTAAGATGTGAACTTAAAATCTGAACTTCATATAAATACCTCCCCTATTCCTTCTTAACAACATCAGGATAGTTCATTATGTAATTATTAAGTTATTTTGATACTGATAAGTAATGCATTTTTTCTATTTTTTCCTGTAAAAATAAAAAAAATATTGCATATTTTGAGCACATATAATTTTATACATTCTTGTTCTTAACCTGAGTTTCTAGAAGGGTCAAACTTAGATTCCTTCAACACCTGGAGGAGCTATCTTTCCCATAACCTTGGCATCACTTTGTAATATTTATTTTTTTTTGTTTTGCAAACTAGAAAAGAAATTTCTGAGTTTCTTTTCCATGACTGGTGGACTTTAAACTATTCCCCCTGGGTCAAAGATAAGTACTTTGGGATAGAAGCTGTTATGTGTTAATGTTTGTATTGTATTTTAATTTAATTTAGCTCTCATTTATTTATTTATTTATTTATTTTTTTTTTTTGTGGGTACCGGGGGGACGACCTCAGGACCTCGCGCGCCAGCAGGCGCCCGTGCCACTGAGCGATATCACCGGCCCCTTTTTCGTATGTGGGTTCCGGGAGTCGAACTCGGGCCTTCGCGCTTGCAAGGCAGGCGCTTAAGCCGCTGAGCCGTCTCACCGGCCCTCTCATTTATTTTTATAGAAATAATGTATTAATGTGCCTACACGAACACTAATAGATGGCAATTTATGTGTAAAACAAAAGCCATTTTAAGCATGGGTTCTGCATTTATTACCTCGCAAACTATTAAGAATTCAAGCCAGCAATTAATACATCTTTGAAAATAAAAATGAACCTCTGGATTGAATATCTTGAGTAATATGAAGGTTTTCTAGCTTGTAAAATTGAGAATTTAATTATAGTAAATGAAAAAAGTATCAAAGGATTAAAGATGTATACATATCTCAACCCAATGGTTATATTTGTGATTTATTTTAATGACTCCAATTTTCAAAAGTCTATCACAAATATGAATATGTAATTATACATTATGACTCACCCACAGTTTCATGCATTCTGGTTTGATGCAATGTACAAACCGATTAAATAACAAGAAGTTGCATGGTTAAATTATTACCTTTCACATTCCTCTTTTTAATGAAGCATCAATTTTATCACAATTCTGCTCTTTTATTTTAAGTTCAGTTTACTTGAAAGCATTTTTTTTTTGTAGTACTGAGGTTTAAACACAAGGTTCCCCAAATGCTACCCAAGTACTCTACATCTGAGCTACTTCCTCAGCCTCTTTTTAAATTTTACTTTGTAACAGGTTTTAGTATGTTGCTCAGGCTAGACAAAAATTTGTAATTTTCCTGCCTCAGCTAGGAGTAGGCAGGATTACATGCATGCATAACTATGCCTGCCAGTGAAGATAATTTGATATAAATACCTGATGATATATTAATGACATTATTACATATATTATCCAAATCCCAAATAAATAAAAAATAAAAGTGTTTCTAAGAAACCAATTATTCAAAGATAGCCAGACATGTTCATCATACTTCGGATTCATCTTTAAATTGAGTCATATTAAAAGAAAGCAATTATATAAGAATTCACTGTACAACATTAATGCATGTTATACTGTAATATACTGTACTGCACAAGCACTTAGAATTTTGTATTAACTACTCTTCATACAGTTGTTTATTATTTATGTTTTTTCTGCATATTTTCTATGTATAGAAAGTTCAAACCAGTTTTCACTAACATTGCAGCTCTTAGAAATTACATTGCTGTTTTTAATACATTTTTTATTTGATACATAATAATGATATATCTTTATGGGATACCACATGGTATCTCAACACATGTGCATTATGTATAATGATCAAATATGACTAGTTAGCATATCCATTACCTCAAACATTTAACATTTCATTGTGTTAAGAACATCGAACCTTCTCTTGACCAGCTATTATGAATTACACAGTACAGTTGATTGTTGCCAAATTATGTTACTCTATGGTGGTAAAGAAACTTAGAAATTATTTCTCATATCCAGTTGCACCCTCGTACATACTAACCATCCTTTCTCAATATTTTCTCCAGTTTCTGATAATCGCTATTTATGAACATTTTTAAATAATTTTTTCTTCATAGAGAAATTGCAGCTTGATTTTATGGTTCACTTTCAGATTTGCTAAATTTTAATAGCATATCCAACTAGTTTAAACTCAAAATTTTTCATGTCAGTTTATATTTTGTTTTAATATAACATGGCCAGTTTCATAGTCATGTACATGTTAAAGATTGTTATGTGCTATATTTCAACATTAGTCCAGTTAAGAAAATGCCAGAAGTCATGGGGGAAACATATTATATATAACATATTGCTATTAACATATATTAATATATTGTACATACATGTACAATCTGAGTAAAATAATTGACCCCTTGGCATTAAAATTCACTATTGAGTAAAAAGTTATTCAGGAAGTCAATAATTCATTCAACAAAACTCATATATTGCTTTTTAATTAATACATATTCAAAAAAATCACTAAACTTAAAATTACATCTTTTCTAAATAATATTTGCAAATTAAGACTTCATTAACTACTGAAGAGTCATGCAATTTTGAAAAAAAATGTTCAAAAATAATCATTTTAGAAACACTACTGCCTCACTAGAAATGGGCTTTAGGGATATTTATTTACATATATTTATGCTACCTTACGTGTACTTCTTTATTTTTCACTAAATGTTTCACAAAGAAGAATGTTTAATAACAAAAAAAAAAAAATCCTTCTTGTATTTCTAAATACAGATCAGCCATATTTTTTCAGGTTTTACTTACAACTGTGAGAGCTCTTCCTTTCTACCTGTTTGCTGAAATAGCGAAAGGAATCAGTAAGAGCTCATGATTAAGCAATCTGAAAACAATTTCACATTAAGAAGAAATCTAGAAGTGATTCAAGAATATATCCTGAAATCTGTAGGAAAATTTTTTTTCTATGGGTTATTTGAATGATGACACTAACTTTTCAGAAATTATACTACAATAGTCTATTGTATTCTACTTTTTTCTATTTAATGTATCTCATAATCTGGTACACAGAGGAAACTAACTTAGTTTAACATGTTAAGTAGAACTGAATATATATAGGAAAAATATATATTGAAAAACCTAGTGAAGGGGCTGGGGATTTAGCTCAGTGGCATAGTACCTGCCTGGCAAGCGTGAGGTCCTGAGCTCGATTTCCGGTAACACCCCCCAAAAAAAAGGTATATAAAAAAAAGAAAGTTATGCTAATAAAATATTTTTATGAAAAAGTTACTATAACCTCAGTGACTCTCACAGTAAGTCAAAGATGTGCATGGCAACCAAAACGTTCATCATAATGGAATCAACTAACAGCATAATAAAATCTAAGAAACTAGTTGAACACAAGTGTATATAATTCTGCCCTTCCTTCCAGTCACTTTCGTTTAAAGTTCAGTGTAAACTTTATCTGTAGGCTTAGCAAACTGGTCACTTTATTTTTTTTTTCTTTTCTTTCTTTTTTTTTTTTTTTTTTGTGGGTATCGGGGGTCGAACTCAGGACCTTGCACGCCAGCAGGCGCCCGTGCCTCTGAGGGATATCACTGGCCCTTTTTTCATATGTGGGTACCAGGAGTCGAACTCAGGACCTCACGCTTGCCAGGCAGGCGCTTATGCCGCTGAGCCATCTCACCAGCCCACTTGTCACTTTCTTGACTCTGAAATTGCAATGGTGAATCCAAATTAGCTGGTATTGAATCTTAATTCTTCCATGCTGACTGTGAACTTGATCAAGTTAAACACTTCTCTTTGCCTCATATGTTCATGAAGAGAAATCCGCAGAACTATGCCAGGCCCATAATACTTCTTAATAAATATTAGTTATTAATATTGTTACATATAGAAGGTAAGCGAATCTACCGGAAATATAACAATATTTTTTACGAAGGTGAGACGCAGTTTAAGGACAAACCAAAGGAGTTCTACATCAGGGAGTCCAAATAGTAGCTAGAATCGATATCTGCTTACCTGTACTCTGACAGGAAAATTTGGTTTTGTAATCACACAATCTTATGGTACCATTGCAGCCCTTTTCATCACTACCATCTTCGCAATCTTTTTCCCCATCACAACGCCACAGATCAGGAATGCAATTTCCATCCGGATAGCATTGAAACTCATTCCCATTACAACCAGCAGGAGACCGAATCTCTTAATTCGAAATGAGGGAGAGAGGAAGAGAATACAACACAGGAGAGAAATTATGATTTTTACTTGATAATAACGTTTTCACATCTTTCTACCATGACGATAGAGTACATATTTTTTACTTTAGTTAATAGATGCAATAGTTTTTAGATTTTTATATTCATTTAAAACATTAATAATGAAGGAAAATAATGTATCTTGTCTCTTTAGAATCACTAAAAGTGCTACATAAATTAGGAAAGAGCAAGTAAGATAATATATGACTATTTTGTTGTGCTTTTAATTAGGGTCTTTAGAATGACTTCTTTGAAAGGCCTTTCTACAAGACACGTGAACAAAGTTGCATATTGCATTCTTAAACATAAGACTTTGGTTGAGCTTTTTGACATTTCTTTGGGTAATTTCTTTCAAATTACTAAGAGGTAAATAACCAAAGAATAATTATCTTTTTTTTTTTTTTTTTTGAGACAGGGTCTCACTGTTTATTCCAGGTTGGCCTTGAACTCACTATGTAGCCCAGGCTGGCCTCAAACTCATGGCAATCTTCCTGCCTCAGCCTCCCAAGTGCTAGGATTACAGGAATGCACCACCATGCCCGGCAAGAATAATTACTTTCTGATTAACAAGGTCTTTGAAGATTTGAAATATAAAAATTTGAAAGACAAAAAAACCCAAATAATAAATGCATCTTCTTCAGGATGTAGTCTTTCAATCCTAGAATCGGAACAAGCACTTATACATGAGGTACTATACATTCAAATTCTACTTTTCAAAATTTCATAATATCACCTGTTAACATTATTATTTGAAACCTGGAGACTAAAAATATAGGACAAATTCTGTACGGTAGGATAAATAAGAGTCAGGAAAAAATATGTATATCAGCATTATTACAATTGCAATATTACAATTGAATAATATGACTATAATTACCAATTTATTAAACTTTATAAAAATATCTAATAAAATGAAGCATGTTCACCGATATTTTCCAATAATGTTGTAAAATAAAGTTTAGTATATATGATTTTTGAGACTGAAATTTTAATGTAACATATTAATTGTATATCTGTATAGTTATACCAGCAATTACTTCAATCTATACTTTATTCTAACAGGTAATCTATACATTACTTTGACAAATGCGAAGCAGGTTCAAGTGAGTTATCTGTTGCTTGTTGTGCTGGTTTGGTGGAGATCTGTGATAATGATTTAAGATTAGACTCATTTAATCCAAAGTTAATAAAATCACTGATATTACCAAAGCAGCTACTGAATCTGGAAAATGTTACCGTGAAGATTAAATCCTTTATCTGTAAATGATCACTTTAACTACAAAGTATTTTTGTTGTTATTTTCTATAGTATAAATAGTTCAGTTATGATTATTATTTTTTTCTTTATTTATATGTGTCAGCTGACACATATTGTAAAGATGTATATGGTAGATTTGACTCTGGTTTCCAAATCTTCCTAAAGCAGTAATGCTTTAATACAAAATAACTAAGAAAAATGTCCCTACTAAGGTAGGGACTTCATAAAGAAGTTGTGTTAGGAGTTGCCATTCACAAAAAGAAAAAAAAGCTTATTTGACTATCTTTCAAAAATAATCACTGCTAAGAGAATGTACAATATCATACCAAATTTATAGTGAAAGTACTGAGTCCTCGCTGGCTTTAAAGTCACTTCCCAAAACAGAGACTTTATTTTCCATTTTTGTACCCATCCAAATTATTCTCACTTTGAATACATTATTGTTATAATTAAACAAAATTCTTATTTTGCCTTGAACTCAGGGCAATCCTCCTGCTTCAGCCTCACAAGTGCTGGGATTACAGGCGTGTGCTACCATGTCCACCTAATTAAACAAAATGCTTGGTGTGCATATATACCATAAAGAAAGATGGTAGGGACTGTGTATAAATGGAAAATATATTTGGAAAATGTTACAGCAATTTCCCACCACATTTAATTTAATATTTGCAGAGTTACTTATATAAAAAGAAAGATTATTTGCTACATTTGTAAAGAACTAATTTGGGACTGGTTTCATTAACAAGACATTGTGGAGTCTCTGAAACAAGCGTCTAGCTTGAAAAGTCTATGTGATTTCCAAATTCAGAAAAAAGACAAATCAGATGGACTTCAAGGCCCACTTAGCTCTGTAGGTAGCCCACTGGTGAAGAGGCCAACTTCTATGCAGCAGTGGAATGGCCTTCCATCCTTTCTCTTACTACTCAAATTTTCTTGAAAACAAAATCGAAATTTGGTTGAGCTGAATTTTAAAATCATAGTATAAGTGTAACTAACGACACATAAAAGTTGTATTCGAAGTAACTGTCACATAATGATTAAAAATATTTAGTAAAGAATAGAAGCTGTAATCTATTGATTTTGTGCATTCTAAAATAAAGGTTGACATATGGCAGCTTATATACGGAATCTATAAATCAATATGTTTAATGTGCCAACAAACTATTAGCCTTTTACAAATTTGATACCTTTTTATTAAAAAAAATATATAGACTCCAGTACTGTGAAAAGTAGGACAAATCTTGATCTGGCTACTTTACAGATTACCAAATGTACTGCCTGGGTTGAACCAACTTATATCACTAGTTCCCTATCATAAAAAAATATAACATATGCTCATCTCTTTCTTGTTTGTTTTTACTTGAACATGGTGTTATTCTTGTTTTGGTGTTTTGTTTTTCTTTTTTGAGACAGTCTACATGTTTTTATTGCTTTTTCCCTAGCAAATGTTTTATCCTGGTAAGGTGGGGGGATGAGTGGGAAGAAAATGTTAACTAAAGTTCTTATGCTTTAAAACTCTACTTCTTCAAAATTTTAAAAAATTTCATTTTGCTGAACTTAGTATTAATACTAATTTCATTATCTCATGCAAATTTGTTTTCTTTTGCATGAATTCTTTTTATGGATATTTGTGAGTAATCCTGAATCTAATCATGTTTCTTTGCACTAGCTTCTCAGATCTTAGAGGCAAATTTATGAAACATTTTTATGATATGAATTTGTTTGAACCAGTCTCAGTCTCAGCTTTATTTACATTACAAATCTTTATTGTGTCTTTGCAAATTCCTAAAAGATCACCTGCTTTTGAAACATAAGCAACTTTGGAAAGCTTCATGCAAAAGCAATGCAGTTGTAGCCATTAGCAATCAGGTGCAATACGGTATTTTTAAAAGGGTAATCCCAACCTTCTTAATTTCCAAATTATAATTAAAGACCAGAAATTGGAAAGATTTACTAAAGGAAACAGTGTGTCCTACAGCAGATTTTACATTGTGGCAACTTTTAACTAGAAGCCTAGTCTTGTAGGGTGTTAGTACTTACCGCTGAAAATCAGCTGTGACCACGAAGATGGAAGCAGAACTCTAAATGGAGACACTACGTTGCTGTTGCCTGATTTTTTCTTGGTCTGTTTGCCTTTACTTTGCTTTGTTGGCTACTCTTTACTTTATCTATTTAGGCTTCATAAGTTAATCCACTCATTTTTTTCCTTATTCTAAATAAACATTTACTTATAAATTCAAATACAAGAGTGAAAATCTCTTGGGGATTTTCTCTTTCTTTTCCTTAATGTGCTCAAGTCTAAATTCCTACACGCTGGTATAGCGCCAATTAAGAGTCACCACAAATAACCAAACTACAGTGACTTAAAAATAATTGCATATTCTAGAGAAGGAATTTCAGTATACCTGTATGAACATCCAAACCCAAATGGGGAAAAGTGCACTTAGTAATGTTAGTACATGTTTTTAATGTACAAATCTTGTTTTGGTTATAATATTCTTCCCAACCTAGACTGTCTTCTTGTCTATATTTCACTCAGTAATGTCCATAATTCTCTCTCATTCTCTCTTTCTTTTTCTGTCTCTCTGTCCCTGTCTCTGTCACTGTCTATGTCATTATCTCTGTGTCTCCCTCTTTCTTTTTAATGTAGTACTAGAGACTGGTCGCAGGGACACTCTACCACTGAGCTACAGCTTCCATTTGACCTTGAACTTGAGGTCTCCCTGCTTTAGCCTCCAAGAGTGCTGGGATTACAAGATTCTTCAAGAAAAAAAAAAAGGGTCTAGGATTGAGTCTCTTATTCTTCAGTCAAGAGATTCAGAGATCTCATTGCTAGTCATTATAGAATTTATAAAATTACATATCATTGTGATGCTTTGGGTTGATCAGTACCTTTTCTTTTTTTTTTTTTTTTTTTTTCCTTGTAGCAGAAATTTAGAGTTATTAAGTCTCACAGAAAACTCCAAAAACATGCCAAGGCTTCAAATTTCTGAGTGTTTAACTCCTATTCTGGGTGCCTGGTACGGATATGTAGTTCACATAGCATTCCATTCTGCTTGTGCTTCACGTTGACTACAATGGATTTAACTAAGCCCAGTGGAAAAAAGATCATCCACTTCTTGAATTTTGATTAAAAATGAATAAATAAATAAATAAACTTATTGAGACCACCATTTTTTTGAAATAGAACTATTAATTTTCCACTCATGCAGATAATAAATAGCAGAGATATGACTTGCACTTATGTAATTAATCCCAGAGCCTGAACTCTGTATCATTATAGCATTATTAACTGCTTGATTCTGTTGTAAATGATCAAGATTGAAAATATAATTGGTTCATGTAATAATCAAGAAGAGCTTGGAAACTCATTTATTTTTTATACTTAAACTACTGCTGTTCAGCTTATTTTTCCTAATGAAATTTAACATTTATTTTCTTGTGTTGTGAGGTCATAGTTAAATTTGGTCTTTTATGAAAAGATCAATAAATTCCAAGTTACAGTCTAGCCTTCTTGGGTTTGTTTCTTCAGTCAGTTGCCAGCCATGAAAACAAGAAGAAAGATCCCAGGAATAAGAATATTTGGTTAATGAAACCCATGGTCTAATTAAAAGAGCCACAAAATTAATTTCATCATCTTTAAAATTGGAATATTGCCCTAAATGACTCCTATTTTCCCTTTCAATACGTATTTATCCTGATGTGCCAGGGCTTTTTCCATGTACAAGAATAGAGCAGGAAACATTACAGAGAAATTACTGGTGTCATAGAGCTTGTATGAGAGTAGAGGGTGGTATGTAGGCATTTAATAAATAATTACACGAGAAAGAACCTAGATCAGTCCATAGAGTAATAGTGCTATGAATAAAATGGATCATGTATTGTCATAGAGAGCATAACAGAGATTACTAGTATGGTTATAATGTAGTAACAGATAAGTAAAAGAATCTCTGCATCAATATAGAAATAATTTAATTATAGCTCACATTACGTGTGCATTGTAGATTAGTGGACAGGCTATGTCCATTGTAATCATTCAAAGACTCAAGCTGATAGATGAGTAACCATTTAGTGAGTGTGCATGCGTTTGCATGTATGTATGTTACTGAGGATTGAATACACGCCTGCACTTCATCTCCAGGCTTTTCATGGTTTGCTTTGACGTAAGTTATTGCTAAGTTGCTAAGTTGCACAGGCTAGGCTCAAACTTGCCATCCTCCTGACTCAGATTCCCAGAGTGCTGGGATTACAGGCACGTGCCACTGCGCTCAGGAGTAACCACTTGGAAGGTTGCGGCTGAGTGAAAAAGAGAAAGGAGTGGTCTGGGTGATGTCATATCAGGCCTGAAAGGATCGTACATATATCATTTCTTATCACAAGTCATGATTAAATCACATAGATTACGTGCCTATTATATTGGTCCAACACAATCACAAAGGCCCCAGGAAGTGCCATCGTGCCATGTGCCTAGACAAGGAGCTAACTTGATATATATTGTGTGTATCACTGATGACCACAATAAGGAATGACTTGAGCATAACTACATGTTAGAAAGATTGATTACAGAAGGTGACACCTGAGGTAAGTCCAAAATGAGGGGAAAATGGTAGTCATGAAAAAGCTAAGGCAACAATTGCAAAGATCCAAACGCAAGAAATACCTTCAGTTTTTACAGAAGAAAATAAAGAAGCTAATGGGATTGGGTGAGCAAAATTAGATATGAGCGGCAGGTAGGGGCAGAGTCTTGTAGGGAATTATTAGCAACCCTAGGAAACTTAATTAGAAGCTATTTACTGAGGATTTTGAAACAGGACTGATGGTAGTGTAATTTAATTTACACTGTCGCTTTCTTTGACTGTGATGTGAAAAAATGGATATCCTATGTGGGAGCAGGACCAGATAAATGGCTTTTGCTAGAATTTAGGTGCAAAACAGAAAACCTAGTTTCTGCCCTTAAAAAGATCATAGAATGGTGCGTACACAGGTAAACAGGCAATATATACAAATATAAAACAATGTCATAATTATTATGGTAAGAAAGAATGCCACAAGAACACACATAGAGGAAAACTAACCCAGACAAGATTTCATATATAGCAAGTTTCCACAGAAAATACAATTTTGAGCCCTAATGAAAAATGGAGCAGAAGAAATGTTAAAGAGGATGGAAGATTTTCTGAACTAGGAGATATTTGTAGACTTGTGTGTAGTATGTGAGAGGAAGAGGGGAAAAGGAGAAAGAGAATGGTAGATAGGTAAGCAAGACCTAGACTTTAAAAATCTTTGTATGATATGCTAAATGATTTAGATTTAACCCTAGTGGCCACTGAGAATCACAGAAAGACTTGCAGTTCGAGTCTGATTTGATCTGGTATGCAATCTATATAATCTATATATACACTTTAGATATGTATTTCATCTGTTTGAACCCTCAGAGTTTACACTAAAGTCAGGTAGAGTAGTACACACAAACATACAGACACTCATTTACACTGATACTTTTCCTTCCCCTCTTCACCTCTCACTCCTTTATGATAAATTAAAAATGCCACAAATGTATTTGTCAATGTTCTTTTTAAGTTTTGTCGCATGCTGATGTTTAGGAATGTCAGAAAGTTTTAAATGACAGAAAACTTTTTAAGGTCATAGAATTTTATTTCTTCCTAAACTTCTTGCCAAGTAAAACTAGCTTCTGTTAACGACAGTTGATTTTCCTCTGGATAAAGAGCTATGTTCCTCTAAGGAGCCTGTGCTGACCCCTCGAATCTGAGTTCCTGGTTTGCGTGGTTCCCCAGAGCTCCAGTTTCCTGAGCTTCCGGGCTTGGCAGATAATCTATCTTTGTAATATGGCTTGTCCCAGTGGAGTGCTAAGATGATAATCATGTTAATACGTATATGCTCACGCTGTTTTACTGTTATGTTTTCATGTTGCCGATGGTGGTTGTATTTTTAACTAATGCAATTTTACTGTTTTTGCCCTAAAGCTTTTTAAACCAAGCATACAATTTGAGAAGTCTAACAAATAAATAAATACAAAGCACTGGAGGAAATGTGCCAACTGATGGTGGAATTTATCCCAATATTTAAATGAATTTTCTATGACTAAATAGTAGTAGATGGAAGACTAGCAACTCTACAGAAAGACTATTTCCCCCCTAAAGTTAAATAAGAAAATCAGGATTGTAAAAATTATATTTATACCACAGATATTTTTTAGTCAGAAGTGAGGTTTATAAGAAGTTTGAAAGCTCCTCTGAGAAAATACCTAGTAATGGGTCTGCAATACAATGGATTATTTAAGTTGTGAGAGCAGTCTGGGAGGGGAGAGCCCTTTTTAAATTGCTTTAATGCAGTTTATATCTTAAATTGTCTTTCATTATAGTGCTTTGAAACATTAAAAAAAGAACTATGCATAGCATGCATACAGAAATTCCTAAATTTCACATAACCGCGTATCAACTCCTGATCTATTTCTAGATTTTCAGTGAATCACTATTAGTAATCCCTGCACCTATGGCAACTATTTGCCCCACATTTCTTTCCAGACATCATTCTCCAGTCTTGACAGTGTAAGAAAACAATCTGGCAGCTCTTCTGTCAATAGCCTCATTCCACTTATAAACAGAATGCGGACAGAACATTTTCCTGTTCCTGCCTGAGGGGACATTTTCTTTTCCCTTAAGGAGGGAAGGTTCCCCGTAACTTCTAGAAGTCATCAGGAGACCAATGCTTCCTAAAAACCCCTCTGTCTCTTAGATCTTGGGCTGGCTGCCTAGAGCCTGTGTCGGGGTTGGTGGGGGTGTACTGCCTTGCTCTTCTCCATGTAACGTAAGAAAAATCTCCCACGGGATGCTGCCTCTGTGAGGGTACCATCATCGCTGCCATGAACTAACAATAATAACAAAACTGGGTCCTCATTTTTAAAGCTTCTTGTCTTTATTCCAGGGGACTTTGATGACTGCATGTCATCTGTCTGATTTGCCTTATTTCTTATTTTTCTACTTCCTTGTCCTTTCTGTAACCTACCACACACATCTAGGGCATAGATTTTGTACTTCGTTCTCTTCCTACAAACATGTTTTAATCTCTCAGACATACCACACCCTGGAGATTATCCTACTAAGATGATGGAAGGTCATTGAGAACATTTATTAGTACATGGGGTTTAGTGATAAACTGAGGGGAAAAATAGATACTAGAATTCAAGTTATTATGTTTAATGTTTGGGCCAGTTAGAAAACTTGAAAAGAATGAAATAAAAAAAGAAGTATAGATGGCTAAGCAAAAATAAGATCGAGGCCAGTGATATGGCTCAGCTGCACAAGCACCTGCTCAGCAAGCGTGAGGTCCTGAGTTCGACTCCCAGTACCCACATAAAAAAAAAAAAAATCATTCTTAGTGTTAACACGTAGACATGCAGGCATACAAAACCAAAAATTTCAACTCGGTAAGCAATATTTGCCTCAAAAGTTAAAGTACTATTGAAATAAAATCTACTTAAAAGATGGGCTTAGTTCATAAATTTTAGGTTTTCGTATCTGGAATTCGACCAAGAATATCTCATTAAGAACTGAAATAGCAACTAGGTGTATTAGGGCATGCTTTTAATCCCAGCACTCTGGGAGGACGCAGCAGGAGGATCCAAACTTTGAGCCAAGTTTGGACAATTTAGCAATTTAGCAACCTAATATCCACCACCAAAAAAAAAGTAAAGGGCTGGGGAAAAAAGAAAAAAAAGTAAAGTAGCTCAGTGTAAAGGCTCTGGGTTCATTCCCCAGTACCACACACTTAAAAGAAGAATCTAAGCATAATGGGAATGATGGACTCCTAGAGGGTCAAAATGTAAGGGAAGAGAATGTATTTATCTGTTGATGTAGCTATGTAAAGTAATTGAGAAATTTAATATTCCATCCATTGTTCCACTAAACAATTACCTTAATGGGTACATTAGGCATCAAATATAAGTAAAACAAATAGAAATGTCTGTATTTTATGTTTGGAATTCACTATTTGGCTTAGCAGTATGGCTAGTTCCCAATAGGAAATATTTATTAGACAGAAAAGGAAAAGATGCTATTATTCAAGTTTATTTAAATATTAATGTGCACAGGCTGGTGAGATGGCTCAGCGGCATAAGCGCCTGCCTGGCAAGCGCGAGGTCCTGACTTCAACTCCCGGAACCCACATACAAAAGAAAGGGCCGGTGATGTCACTCAGCGGCACAGGTGCCTGCTGGCACGCGAGGTCCTGAGTTCCACCTCCGGTACCCACACACAAAAAAATTAATGTACAATATTTTTATGGAGAATAAAAATTCATAAACATATACGAGGAAGGGAGAGAAAATAATAAAGTTTCTTAATGATTTATTTCTTCTAACTTTGGCCCTTTTTGACTCCCCATTATGTTCTGAATTTACACGATATATTAGATCTTCTAAAAAACTACATATAGGGATATGGAAAATTATTGCTCCTTTACAATGAATGTCTTCTGTGTTCACAATGTGGGTCAACAACCTATAAAATGCTGACCGATTCCAGCCCACCACCTATTTTTGTAAATGAAGTTGCTTTCATGCTGGTTGCTATAGGAAAGGACTAAAATACTTCCTATTGGACATTTTAAAGAAAAGATTTGCCAATCTGTGCTCTAAACTATTCTAAATTCTGTGTAATTAACAGAATGTCCAATTTACAGGTAGATATAACAAAAATAAGAACAAAAATATGCTGTCATGAACCATTCCAGTATGAGTGAACACTCCTCACCATGAAGATTGTTAGAGTTTAAATGGATGAATTTAAGCACCGATTATTTCTGGAAAGCTTTTGAATGCAGATAATGACAATGTTTCCTTGGGAAGCCCATGCAATCACATATACCAATGTAGAACACAAGTAAATGCACTAAGAAAGAGTGAGTGAAATGGTCATTACATGATAGGAATATAATATCTAAGTAAAAATTGAGTTAAGACTTCATATAAATAAGGAAATTGATGCTGACGGTTCAAATAGCTTCTCAGGGAATCTAAATACCAACTCTCAGGAAAAGGCAACGTTCATTGCTTATTTCTTTACTCTTACAAAAGTATGAATATCACTCAGTATTTGAGAGGTGCGTTATTATATACATTTTCCATTTCCTTTGTCTTTACTGAGTTTATTTTCTGCTGAACTTTTTAAGTCCTACTATTTTGATAATCACTAATGACAGTGTGATAGTTTGTTGATTTGAAAATGGAAATTAGTTGACTCCTGGCATAATTGTCATCATTACTTTTATATTTGTTAGAAGAGCAGGACAGTAGAGTGAGGGTCTTCATTAAAATTAGTTTTTGTTACCTACTGATTTCAATTATCAATTACATCTTCCAAAAAGAGATTACTTTAATGTCAATATGCATAATTATTCTCTTAATCTAGGAAAATCTAAGCTTCATTTGTTAGCCATTTTCTACACAGTAAAAATGAGGATAATTGCCTTCTTTCTTCCTATTTTATGAACTTTTTCTAATAGTTTTCATTCATAAATTACATTTATCTGATTCCTTTGAGTTTTCCAGATAAGCACATTGCTAGAAACACTATAAAGTCTCAAAACAGACTTTTTGTTATTAATTGATTGCAAATCCTTGAGTCTCCTTTGTGCTTGATGTAAAAGTTGTTTGTAGTATTAAGGCTTAAGTGACCTTTAAAGAATTATTTTATTCTGCAAAACAAAAAAGAGGTTTCCTACAGATAAAATCCATTAATAATTAACACTGTTTTGATATCTCAGTATTAACATTTTCTAAAAAAGTCAATAAATGAAGGAATAAAATTAAGCCAGATAATTTCTATTTCATTGAAAATAGATATTATACTTCTGTACAATTATACAGAGCTTAAATTTGTATTTAATTGTATCTTGTAAGGAGACAATACAGTTTCACTAAGAGTGAATAGTTAAACATTAGAGCAGAAACACATGATTTTGCACAATCCATAACATAATTTAATTCCCTTGAATTCAAACTTTGTCCTTTCTTTGTCTTTAATTATGAGCATTAACAGTAGTTTTTGTTCATGGGTTTGTTTTCAGAAAAAAAAAAAATTGAGAATTCTGGGAGGATGGTGGTAAAGGAAACAGAAAAAGCCAGAAATATCTGTGCTAGGGCCAGTGAGATGGCTCAGCGGCATAAGCGCCTGCCTGGCAAGCACGAGGGCTCGAGTTCAACTCCCGGAACCCACATACGAAAAAAGGGCCAGTGATATCGCTCAGTGGCATGGGCGCCTGCTGGCGCGTGAAGTCCTGAGTTCGACCCTTGGTACCCACAAAAAAAAAAAAAAAAGAAAGAAAGAAAGAAAGAAAGAAAGAAAAAAGAAATATCTGTGCTCACCTAGACAACAATTACACTAGCAGAATCTGTCTGATGCAACCATTTTGGAACTCTACAGTCTATTGAAAACTTGAAAATTTATAGGGTCAGGCTTAGATAGTAAACCCCAGTTACTTTGGATCAATTTCGGACCTTGACACAATACTAGCAATGAATCCTCCAAACCCTGGACCTATGGTAAACAATCATGCACTTGTTTATGGAGCAGCTTTGGACACAGTTCCGTGTCCCATTTTGGGCACAGCGGACTTGTCCTGCAATGTTGGTGGATCTTCACTTACAGGTGATCGCTGTCACTGGTTTAAGAGGTTCAGACAAAGAGGTGGTGGCCATTTATCACCTTTTCTGTTGTCACCAGTCCCTCACATGCTGGCTAAGGTAACTTTTATGAGATTTAAAGTTCAGGTTCTTTTTTCATGTCTTTGTTCTTCTCTTTTCCTCTTTTTGGAAGCCAGATAGTAACAATTAGGATGTCAAATTTCAAACACTTTTACTGGAAAAATTAGAAAACTACCATGCATATCCAAAAGAAGTAGAGGCTAAGAAACAAATCTGAGAAAGTTTAAATTCTTACTTTAGATTCATATTTGACAAAAATAGCATGCAATAAAAAACTAAACAGACAAATGAAAAGCACCTAGGGGGATGGGAAGAATCTCATTTCCAGTTATGACATTATTTGATTCAAAATTCCAGATATCAACAAGAGCTTACAAAGCATATAAAGAAACAAAAGAGTATGGCCTGTTAAAAGGAATAAAGTAAAGCAATAGAAACCTCCCCTGACAAAGACCGAATGGCAGATACATTAGACAAAAGCTTTCAATGACTTATCTTAAAGAACTGCAAAGACCTGCAAGGAGACATGGACAAAATCAAGAAAATGAGCAAAGTAAAAATAGTCAATAAAGAGATGGACACCAAAAAAGAAACAAGAAAGTCCACAGTTGAAAAATATAATAATTGAAATGAAAAATTCATCAGAGAGATTCAGATTGAATTTGTGTATTAAAATAGTAAGAAGAAAAAATTTACAAGCATGAAAATAAAACAAGAGAAATATAAGATATAAGGAACAGAGAGGAAATGACTGAAGAAAAGGAAGCGGAATATAAAGAATCTATTAGACACCATCAAGAGAACAAACATACATTTCACAGAAGAAGAAGAGAGATGGGGATGGAGAGAACTTTTGAAGAGAAAAAATGGGTGGAAACTTGACAAATTTGATGAAAGACATAAATATCCACATTCAAGAACACCAAACTTCAAATAGAAGGAATTCACAGACCCATATTGAGACACACTGTAATCAGAATATCAAATGCTAAAGCCAAAGAAAAATTTAAAAGCAGGAAGAAGAAACTCATCATACATAAAATATCCTCATAAGAAATTAGAAAATTGTAATCAGAATATCAAATGCTAAAGCCAAAGAAAAATTTAAAAGCAGGAAGAAGAAACTCATCATACATAAAATATCCTCATAAGAAATTAGAAAATTGGAGGTCAGAGGTAATATGGGATTATATGTTTAAAAGTGTTAGAAAAAGAGAACCTGTCAACAAAGATACTATATCTGATAAAACTTTCCTTCCAAAATCAGAGAGGATTAAGAATTTCCAAGAAAAATAGGAACAAAGGGAGATCACTTCTACTAGAACTAACATAGAAAAAAATTATCAAGGTAGTCCTGTAGGTTGGAATGAAAGGGGACTGACACTGAATATGGTATGAAGTAATAAAGATATCAGTGGAGGAAAATATGTAGGCAGTTATAAAATCTGGTATTATTTTTATAGTGGGTTATAACAATTTCATGTTTCCTACATGATTTAAGGGATTAATACATTTTGAACAAAAACAATTCTAAAAGCTAGTGTTACCATAATTTTAGTTTATAATGTCACATTTTATTTTGTATATACAGTAATTTAAAAGACATGCACATAAAATATTCTTTTATGTTTTAGGCACAGAATGTATAAGAATGCAATTTTGTGACATGGACAGCTGAAAGAAGTAGGGCAGATACATGAAGAGGCAGACTATTTGAATGTTATTAAGTTTAAACACTATGAACACAATTCATAGTTTTATGACAGTAACTGGAGGAGGTTAAGAGTATTATCCATGATAATCACAAAGAGAATAGATACAGAATGTAAGCACAAGGAAAAGAGAAAGGAATTTCAACATTTCATCATGAAAATGTCAACTAAACACAGATGGAGTAATGCAGAAAATTGAGGGATAAAAAAAGATATGTATATGCAAAACAAATGGCAAAATGGCTGTACTGGCACATTATTCAGCCTTAATAATGAAGGAAATATGGGCACGTGTTACAATATGAACAGACCTTGTCTCATAATGCTAAGTAAAATCAGTCACAAAAAGATAAATGCTTATCATTCTGCTTATGGGGTACAAAGAGTACTTAAAAACATTGACACAGAAAATAGAATTGTAGTTTCTAGGACCTGGAAGAAAGAAAGGGGAGGTTATTGTTTAATAGATAAAGTTTCAGTCTTGCACAATGGAAAGATTTCTAGAGATCGGTAGGTAATGACGCTTGTACAACCATATGAATATACTTAGTACTTCTGAAACTCACATTTAAAACAGTTAAGACAATACATCTTGTCACAATAAGAAAGAACAAATGAATGGCAACATCTTCAGAATTGTTTTGTGAAAGAAAATGAACAAAACATGACTGAGCATGATTGTGTACAGCACTGTTTTTTGTATTTTGCTGTCTATATGGCAAGGATTACACTCTACTGTTAAAGACCCAATAGCTGAGCTGATGAGATATGATATAGGTTGGAAGCCAAAAGATGTTGGTTTGATTTCTACTTTATTTTTTTTATTTTTATTATTTTTTTTAATGTTGGTACCGGGAGACGACCTCAGGACCTCACACTTGCCAGGCAGGCACTTATGCTGCTGAGCTATCTCACCGGCCCCCGGATTTGTACTTTATACATGCTAAACACATAACCTAAAATTTCAGCTATTAATTAGATTTTGATATCTACACTGCTCTGAGTGTACTCAGGCTTCATTTGTAAGATAGTGAGCTCTTTTGTTCTGTAGTACTGTCAGAACTTCTTTAATTTTCCATAAGGACTTGGCATGATCATATGAATGCAAAATCTCCCCTGAAAATGTCTTGATGATTCAAAGGCCTCAGTCTCAGTATTTCTAACACCAAACATTATCAGCACCTTCCAGGAAGCAGCTTAATACTTTCTGGTATCATTATATACCCACAAGGGGAGGGTTTTATCTAGCTGAGCCCTTTTCCTCATGGTCACAGTACGATAACTGAACCAAATGATCTTTTAATTTTCTTCCTGTTACCTGAATTTTCTGGCTCTACGAAGAGAAGCTTTTTATGACAAACATGTTCTTGGGTGGCAGAAGAAATTGTATAGAAATGTTCATTGTCATTCCCAAGAAAAAATTCTAGAATCTACTTTATCAAGGTGATACAAAGGAGGGGAAGGAAAACAGAACCAAAAAAAAAAAAAAAAAAAAAAAACGACACACAGGCTTTTTAGTGTAATAGCCTCGGTCCCTTCTAGTGCCCATTATAAAATTTCATTATGATGACTTGTAATAAGTAAAAAAGGTTTTTTTTTGTTTTTTTTTTTTAAATCTTTCAATGAAAGTGAGTATGCAATTCAGAGCAAGGTAGCAATTACTTGGGAATCAGATACATGCTAATTCATATAAACTTAGGAAAAAAGTCATGCTCTGTAGTCACAAAAATAAATATTGGATCTAGGAGTAAGGCATAACTAATTTTTATGTGGAACTTCAACTGTGTGATCCTGGACAAGTAGCTTAACCTTTCTCCATAATGTTTATTGTGAAGATTAAATATGGTAGGAATTATAAAGTACTTTACAATTAGAGCAACACCAACATATGCTAACGCCCTATCCTTCCCCTATTTTATCATTAATGAAATTTCCTCACTGGCACATAATGCAAAATGATAGATCCAAAAAGATTTAAAATTTATTACCAGTTGAATGGAAAAAAAGGAAATAATAACATGAGATAAGGGAGATATATTATGCTTTTTTTCAATTCATTGAATTCAGAGTTGGAAATGTCAATATTCATTTGATAAATAAAAATGATAAAGTACTACAAAAATGTGCTTCAATCACTCGATGCACTTACTCTTGTACATTATATGAAAATGAACTCATAGATTACTACCTGCGAAAGACAGAACCAAGAAGGGATGGATTTTAACATGGTAATCAAATTTTGTAGTCAAGAAACAAACTTTTATTTAACAATTACTCAATGTGTGTTAAATAGTGTGTTTGACTGTGAAAGTATAAAGATAAGATGAGATTATCCTAATGTATTTCTTAAATCTGGAACAATAAGATAATAAGGAAAATGGATGAATGAACAAAACAATGAATGAGGACACAGACCAAAAATATTGTGAAAGTGTCCAAAGTAGGAACAAAATAAATAGTTGAAATAGATAAGTATGAATATATGTGAGCATATATGGTAGTAATATCATATACCTATCTCATGAATTTGGAGACTTAAAATAGTCAAATTAAATCAAAATTAAAGGTCATATAAATACAAGATCACATATGTTCAACCACCATCCAAGTTGTTCACTTAGGGAAGCAGACAGTAAATGTCTGCTGCCAAACAGAAGGCACTAAAAATAGTAACAATAAACCAGGGTTGGATGTCACTTCAAAATACATAATACAAATATTTGAGAAATATCTCAATTGCTTTTAGTAGAAATTACATTTGGGGGAAATCTAGCTTAGAAAAATACCTGTTCCTTTGTCTATCAAGTCTGTGCTAGATTGTTTGGTACAAATTTTTACAACAATTTCTGAAGGTAAATTTATTTAGAGGAAGAACTATCTAAAGATACCAAACCATTTGCTTATCTTTATATTAGAAATTCCTTATTCCATTTATGAATATAGCTGATATTGCTCAAAAAAATCATGATTAGAAATTTATATAATTCAAATAAATTAAACTGACAGCTATGAGACCAAAGTAGTTCCATATATTTGGTATTTTATAAGTGTGAAATTATATCCACAGTCTCCTTAATTTTCTTTCTTTTTTTTTTTTTTTTTTTTTTTTGTGGGTTCTGGGGGTCGAACTCAGGACCTCGCACTTGCCAGGCAGGCGCTTATGCCGCTGAGCTATCTCACTGGCCCTCCTTAATTTTCTAATACAGCTAAAGAGCTAATGACTTGTAAGAAAAGATTGAAGTTTGATTTTAACTTTATTCTTTACATCCTTCCAGATGAAGCCACTATTTTGTAAAAATTTTCAATATATGAATACAAGGCTAGTCCTGAGCTCTAGAGGTAATTTTGGTACCTCACACCAAATTTGGTGAGAGTCTAGATTCACTTATTTTTCCATTAAGTAAAACAGTGCACCTTGTAGCTTTAAAAAACCAAAGGATTCAGAAACAAAAGTAAATCCAAAGTAAATTAATGACAGATAGGCATTGGGACTAAGGAAGGAATAAGTGTATTGTAGATGGTCTTTCTTTCCATGCTTTGCATTTTTGTGGTCTCTTTCTCTTTCTTTGCCCCCTGCTCTTTCTCTGTGTGTTTTTGTGTGTGTAACAGTGTTCGTGTGTTTGTGTGTGAAACAGACTCTGTAAAAATATAGTGCCTTTTTGAAGACATTGAATCTTTTTTCCTTTACAAGAGGGTTAAAAAATGAGCAAAAAGAACAACACAACATTAAAAGGGAATGAGATGGGTATCTATCAATCTATTAAGCGTGATACACTTCGAGTTTCCTATGTATTAATCACATTGATGATGAAAAATTTATCATCACTGTGGAAATATTTCCTCTTTCAGAGTGATGTCAGAGTGATGTCAGAGAGAATATGAAATGATGAGGAATTTTCTGAGATGGAGATTATACATGGAATGTTCCACTTGCTGAATTCTCTTGCTCCTTTCCTCTTAAAACTTAGTTCAAGAGTATTTTTACTCTTTGAAAACAGTATGAGATGAGAAACCACACCATATGCTTTGCTAAGCCAGGCAGTGTAAAGCAAAGTGCTGAACAATTATATGGTGGATTTGATTAATTTTGACAAGCAGTCTAAAACTCAAGCCAGAATCCCTTGTTCTTCCTTATAAAGAAGGTTTTTGGACCAAATTATACAACTAATTACATCAGATTTCTGCTTTACCTTGGCAATGTCCTCACAAATACTGCATGTGTAAATGACTTTCCCAATCAGCTTCAGCAATTCTATGTCTCATCACTATTTCATCACTTCTTTATCAGAATACAAAATCAAAATTATGATGGGTAAATTTATTGAAATTCTCCGGATTACCTTACACTGAAGTCATCCCAGAATATTAATTTTTCTCAATTCCTGCACATTGTATTTAATGTACAAAATATTTGATTAGGGAACCCGGTACAATTTATAATGTGATAAAATAGTAATTGTATAAGAAATTGCCCTCATTCTTTGCTTATTCTTTGCTGTAGATTATCTAGATCACTTCCTTAGAGTTTTACCATAATGACATAAGGAATATATGCTATCTCATTGATAATATGTCCCTGGCAGTAATTTATTACTAACATTGAGGTTCTCTAAAGAAGACCATTAACATAAACTGCCACTGCTTCTACATAATCCAACCCCAAAAATAATCTATTCTACAGATCCTATAGGGGGTAAGCCCACTCACGAGGCTACACAATCTTCTCAAAATTTTTAATGTGAGGGGGCCGGTGAGATGGCTCAGCGGCTTAAGCGCCTGCCCGGCAAGCGCGAGGGCCTGAGTTCGACTCCCGGAACCCACATACGAATAAGGGGCCGGTGATATCGCTCAGCGGCACGGGCGCCTCCTGGTGCGCGAAGTCCTGAGGTCGACACCCCAGGTACCCACAAAAAAAAAAAAAAAAAAAAATTTTAATGTGAAATGATTATTTTAACTTAGGGATAAACACAAATAGAAGAAAGGGATGAGATCTTGCTTCTGAGATGAAAATAAATTAACTTTGGGGCCATTTATCTTTCACAACAAAGTATGGGGAATTGCCAGCAGGCCACAGATGCACACCCCCTGAGGAACCTCAAAGACAGGAGGGGAGGAAGACACAGTTTAAATTGTAATGTAGTAACGAATGTCAATCAACCTCCAGAAAGATATTTCGAGTATTTTTAAAAGGAATAATTCTTTGTATACAGTTTGCTTTTCTATGCCAGATTAATCATAAGCAAAAAATTCTAGTTCACATACACTCACGGAACAGCTAAATTAAGAGAAAGGACACAATATTGAAATAAAGATAAAAAGAAGAGAAATAAATGTGCCAGAAAGAAAATGAGAGAAGATATTAACTTATTGCACAATGTAAGAAACATAATATTAATTAGTAGCTTTCTCTATAACGCATAACTCTTTAAATTTTGAGGCAAAATTGAATTACATTACGTTTATGTTAAATCTTATATTATCACAAAGTGTTCTTGATCATTTTGTTTTCATGATAATTCTTTTTTTTTTTTTTTTTTTTGTGGGTACCGAGGGTCGAACTCAGGACCTCACGCGCCAGCAGGTGCCCGTGCTGCTGAGCAATATCACTGGCCCTTTTTTCGTATGTGGGTTCCGGGAGTCGAACTCAGGACCTCATGCTTGCCAGGCAGGCACTTATGCCACTGAGCCATCTCACTGGGCCTTCATGATAACTCTTACTATTTTCCCTTCCCAGAAAAGACATGAACCCTGTGAAGACCATTAAACATGAGGACTTACATTTCTTTCCTTCCTACCTCAGGATCATTTTTAAACTATACATATTTGGTATTATTGTTGTAATCCAGGACACAGGTAGAACAAAAATCAAACGCTACATGTTTTAGTGAAACACTTAGAAAGTTGACACGAACACCAGGTTTAAAATTCAAAGATATGTATATAATACCCCATGGGGGGAGACGGAGACAGAGAGAAGAAATAAAAGGAATTCACATAAGACAAAATATTCTAGAAATTGTCCACTGTATAGGTTGTCAAATATTTGTAGATGACAGACACATCTCCTTGAGAAACAGAAAATTCAGCTTTCCTTCTTATGATTAGAGAGAGTATATAGTCCCCATTCTACCACAGTAGAAAACACTTCATTTTTAGTCCATTTGTATAGCAGATGTTTAAGTTACACAGGGAGCATGTTTTCCCTTTTATCTATCCCTTAGCACTCAACAAATATTTGTGGAAAAAAAATTTCTTTCAACTTCTTAACAGAAGAAATTTCTATAAAAGGACATTGATTACAATATTGATTCACAAGGTGATTTTTCTATAATTATTTCCAATGTGATTTCTAATATAGTATTCCCTATGGTTGATCAAACTTCGCAATGCAATGTATGTCAATGTTAGTGTCTGCCTCCTCACAGATATGCTGAGAACAATGGCCATCCTCTCTTTGTTCTGGCCCAGAAAGTGAAACAGAGGAGGTGCATCTCTGTTTAATAAGGGACTGTTTCAATATTTAAGGAAAGAAATTTGAGGTGAATATAAGAGGAAAATCATCCCTGTCTTCTTTTTTTTTTTTTTACTCCCTTTTTGGATGGCCTTGGGGTTTGCAGAAGATTAAGAGAGTGGTAAGTAAAGATCATATAAAATATCAATGTATAAGGGAGAATTGAGATGGGAAACCTGAGAAAAGAAAGTAAACAGTGAAATAATGTATTGATTATATATATATATATATATATATATATATATATAATATTCATATACTTCCATGTGTGTATTTTGAATTTGGTGAGATATGAAGTTTTTATATAATGACTCACTTTGAAGTGCTCTAAACATGTATCAGTTTATAATGAGGTTTCATACATTTACAAAATTGCTAACCTTCTTTAGTGCAGTTGGCATGGGTTTCATCACTGAAGTCTCCACAGTCATTGTCACCATCACAGGTCCAGTGGCCAGGGATGCATCTGCCACTGGAACATCTGAACTGATTGTCAAGGCAAGAGTGAACACAGCCCAACTCATCACTCCCGTCCCCACAGTCATCCTCTGGAAAGAACCAGCAACATCAGATAGTAAAAACTGATCCAGGAAGACAGGCTTTTTTTCTTATAAAATATCTAGCTTTTTCTGTATAGAGTTTGCTTTTGTCTTGGAGAAAAGAGTTGATGAATTAGTGATCAATATTTCCCATGTATAGTGAGAAAATTATTTTCAACTTTATGCAGTTGGTTGTTTCTCTTCTGGTTCAGTATCAACTCCTAAATTAAGGCAAAGTACAAACAAATAGTAAAATAAAGGATGAATAGAAGGAAACAAAGGGGATAGATTTCTTGGAAATGGCAAGGGGTCAAGGAGACCAACGGTGAGCAGACAAGAGGAGGGGAAGGAGAAGTAAGAAGAATTAAGATGTACCAGCTACAGGTAACTAATACCCATAATGAATGTAAACATTATATATCGTAAACATGTTAAGAACAATAATAACACAAGAATGTAAATGGGAAAAGGGAAGAGACAGATGGAGGGAAGTGGGTGGAAAGGGGAAGGGGATTAGAAAAAGGAAATAAATTGTGTTATATATGTGTACCCACTACCCAATATGAATGTAATGTTCATATACTGCCATCGTACTAATAAAATTAAAATTTAAAAAAGAAAAGAACAAATTAAGAGGGACAAAGCACAGGCTTCAGATTTTAAAGCTTAACTTCTGTTCCACTCAGAAATAACTAATGGCTGAATATATCTATGCAACATGAAAGAAAAGGACAACAGTCATTTAGGAATTTTATGAAATGACACAAACTGTGATGCAATTATTGCGGAAAATTATTATTCAATTTAAATCCCTATGCTGTAGAATTTATAACTATATTTTCCATTTGGTCCCTTCTTCTTCGTTCTCCAACACGAAGACTTACTCTGCGTTTCTCCAGTAACAAGTACCTACCATGCTTGTATTTCTACTCAGAAACTGTTGTACACTATCATTGGAAGTGATTTATATTTTTTATTAAAAACAATTGCAGGAGAGAGGATAGAGAAACATTCAAAGAAAACAGATTAAAGTAAGTGGCTGAAAATGCATTGACTAATAAATAATTCATTTACCTGGGTTTGGAATAATTTAGCATAATGATACAGCTGAGTATAAGAATAAACATCACTTGTACATAAAAGGCAAGGTGTCACAGTTGAAACCATCTGGATGATTCCATAATACTTTCTAAACTACTCCATCCTGAAGTTACATAAATGCTTTGGTGCATCTGAATTATCCAGGTCATTTTCTTAATTGTCCCTTTAACTTTATGTTTGTAGACTTAGACTGTGTCCAACATAATGTTTGAAAACGAATTTCTTTCATAGCCCCGTGGGGTAAACACTGAGCTCCATAATCCTCAAAGCTAATCCCCACTGATGTGCCAGCTGCCCCTCACCACTTGTCTTAACCATTTTTCTTAGCTCTGCAAGCTTCTCTTACAAACTGTCTGTGAAGGAAGCCAAGCAGCCCAGACAGCCAGACCCCCAATCAAATCTGTGGAGAGTGCACATTTGTACTTGCCAGAATCGCAGTGCCATTTGCTGCTAATGCATCTTCCACTTTTGCATATAAATTGAGTCAGTGGCTCACAAGTTGGGAATTCTGTGAAAGATAAAATAACATCCAATAGGAAACATGTTATTAATTATGCTTGACTTAATTTGTATCTCACTTACTAATGTGATCAGAACTCTTCTGTTCTCTACAAAGGCTCTGAGGAAATGGTAGATATCATTAGTGTCTCTTAGCCCATTAAAAAGGAAGGTTTGTGCTAATATCAGTTGGAGAAATTTTCATGCCCATATCTTGTACTCTGAGCAACTACTTTAAAGACAACAACATATAATGTATTAACTCTTGTTATTCTTCTATTATGTTGTTATGAAATTTTGTTTTACCTTTTTTCCATAAAATAAAATAAGCAAAAAAAAAAAAAAAAAAGGATATAGTAACAGTAAATGATTGAGGAAAAAGGATACTCATATTTTTAATATCTTTTAAAGGAGCACTTTCCAGTGAGTGAAGGCCTAGGAGAATCACTTAATGAAGAATTATTTAGATTTATTACACTGAGGGAAAAAAAATAAAAATCAACTTTATGCATGGGGGACTCAGCTTCCACACAGGAATAGTGGATGACATTTTACACTCTGGTGCTGCGATGGATTGTGTTTACGCTTCAGCAGAAAAAGTCCTCTTAACACAGAGAGAGGAAATAAGACAGTTGGGTCAAACAGTGGGCTCTAAGACACGTCAATATCACAAGGTGAAAGCAAAAATAAATCAACTCAAAATTAGTTTAGTTGGTATTGAATAGTTACAGAAACTTTGCAAGTGTGAATTCTGAGTCTAACATAAAGCACAAAACATGAAAAATAGCAAAGAATTACATTTAAAAATGAAATTTTAGGGGCCGATGAGATGGCTCAGCGGCTTAAGCGCCTGCCCTGCAAGCACGAGGGCCCGAGTTCGACTCCCGGAACCCACATACGAAAAAGGGGCCGGTGATATCGCTCAGCGGCACGGGTGCCTGTTGGCGCACGAGGTCCTGAGGTCGACCCCCGGTACCCACAAAAAAAAAAATGAAATTTTACACAATTAAATAAAAAAAACACCTTTATAATCCTTTAGATAAATGTAACAACAAAAGGTATAGAATTAGCATAGATAAAGACTTTTGGTAAATCCAGAAGATAACATTGTCATAAGAGTCATTAATCAACATTGATTTTTAAAATGTAATAGTTATCACACAAATATATAATTGCTGAACAGATCATCCAAAAGTTTTGAATAACTTAAAAGTATTTACCGGTAAAATATCTTATTCACTCTATAACATATAGAGTGAAAGTAATTCACCTAAAGTTTTAAGAATTGCTCAGTACAAGACCTTGAAGCTAACAAGCTAATAGAAGCCTGCAATCATAAATCTTCACACACCAGAGTTCATTTAACAGACATTAAAAAAATAAAAAAAAGAAACTATCAGTTCACTGATATAAAGACAAAAGAAATAGATAAGAAATACTGTTCCTCTGACACTGAAGCCAAAGATATTGTAGCAAGTGTTTGTTTTTTTCTCTTTAAAATAACTCCCCTAGTATTATAGAACATGTTTGATAGAAGGAAGCATATTTTCAAATTATGTTTTATAGGTTGTCTTGGGTTTATTTAAGATAGCTCAGGGCTAAACTAGCTAGAATTCAGCGTCCAGACTCTAAATGAATGTATTTATCCCTTATCAATTTATACATTTACACTTCTGCTTACCTATTACCTATGTATATATTCATCTGTAGCTTTAATTTTTGAATTTTTTACACTAATTTATTTTAGGAAACTATATAAAAATTAAAATATATTTTGCAGTTTAAAACATTTTAACTACAATATTGATTATGTCCAAACATTTTAGTCCTAAGGCAACTGACAATCAGAAAATGTTAGGTTTGCCTAATGTTATAGGTATCACATTGAGCAAAAACAAGTCTTAGGATTCAATTTTCAAACTCACCATTTATTCTTCTTTCTACTATACTCTATTCCTAATTTCTTTTCTTATTTTCATTTATAACCCATAAATGTATCTAAGCTATTTTAGTATACCCATACTTTAGTATATATTGAATATAAACATTAAACATTTTCAAAAATATTTAGGGTTATACTTCTCTAAGTTTATCAGAAATGTGACTTAAAATACTTCCATTATTGCACATTTGGTTCACAAGTTTTTGTCCAAAATGAAGGCAGGAGGATTGCATGTTCGAGTCCAGTCTGGGTAACTTGTCAAATTAGTAATACCCTGTCTAAAATTGAAAACTAAAAAATAAAAAAAGAACTGGGGATGTAGCTTGATGTGAAAGCTACATAAATTTAGTAATTTTACATAATTTTACAATTGTGGATACTACTATCATTTACAGCATTTTAGATCTTATTTATTTATTTTATTTTATTTTTTTGTCATTTTGAGATGGGGTTTCACTATACAGTTCAGACTAGAACTGACTTGAACTCACTGGACTTGAATTCACTTTGTATCCCAGGCTGGCCTTGAATTCACAGGAATCCTCCTGCCTCAGCCTCCTGAGTGCTGGTATTACAGGCATGTGCCAACATGCCTGGCTAGATCTTATTTTTAAATTATTTAACAGAATCAACTTTTTATTTACTTTCATAGGGAAGATTGTATCAAGATTAACCTAAATATTTTTGTCATACAGAGCTGTTATGGTTTGTGTCTCGATGTCCCCCCAAAGCCTCATGCAGTCATAGAGGCGGGCTTCTGGAGTTTATGACTGATTCATGGTCTAATGCTGGGATTATGGGCGTGAGTGCTACACCCACCCTGGGGCGGGTAGCCTTCATGTAATATAAGGGAGGGAAAGAGGTTGCTCTCTCTCTTGTTTGTTCTCGCGCCCCTCCCTTTTGCTCTTGCTTGTTTTTGCTGCCTTCCGCCACCATGAACTGTTGCCCTCTGCCATGTGCCACTCTGCCTTGGAGCCAGCCGAGTATGGACTGAAACCTCCACAAACTGTGAGGCAAATAAACCTTTCCTTCCTTAATTTTGGGTGTTGGGTATTTTGTCCCAGCAACGAGAGAAAAGTAACCAAGACAAGAACTATATCTGATCAATGCTTTTTAAGAGTTTGGGGACTTTACATAGTACTTCCAGTGGTGGTTCTGCTTAAAATTAGGCTACAGAACACCTTTACTTTAGTTAACAGAACTCTCTAGAAGAATTTGTAGTTTAACTTTAAAAATATTATTATTATTATTATTACTATTATTGTGGTGGTGGTGGTGGTTTTGTTATTATTTTTTTGTACTGAGGATTAATTCAAAAGCTTTCACATCAAGCTAAATCCCCAGTTCTTTTTTACTTTTTAGTTTTCAATTTTAGACAGGGTCTTACTAATTTGCCAAGTTACCCAGACTGGACTTGAACTTGCAATCCTTCTGCCTTAGCCTCTCAGAGTGCTGGGATTGCAGGAGCACATCACCACAATGGCTCAGCTAGGGTTTTCTTTCACTCTCATAAAATTATTTTAATTTCATTTTTGTAGTACATGTTTGCAGTATATAATGATTACATTCATTGGTTTGGAGTTGGTATATGTACATAAAACATCTGAATTCTTTTTACACTCGTGTCCCTCCCGCCTCCATTTCCTTTTATCTCTTGATCCCTTGCCATATGCAAAAGATTTTTCTCCCTGTTTCCTATTATTTACCTTTTATTTTGCTCTTTGATTTATTTATACTTTGTGTTTATCATCCAAGAGAAACCATGCAAAATTTAAACTTGTGTGTCTGATTTGTTTCAATTACAATTACGGTCTGAAAGTGCATCCATTTTCCTACCAAAGAATCAAATTTATCCTGCTTTACAGTACAGTAGTACTCCATTATGTGATAGATACATCACATTTTTTATTCATTCATTTAGTGATGGACATACAGGCTTCTCCCAATATTTAGCTAGTATTAACTGTGCTGCAAAAAAAATGAGTATGCATATATCCTCGTAATAATATGTCTTTAAATCTTTTGGGAAGACACCTAGAAGAGGAATAGCTTAATCAAGAGGGGTTGCTATTTTTAGATTTCTGAGTAATCTCCATACTGATTTCTATAGAAGTTATACCAGTTTATGTCACTACCAACAATGTAAATGGGTTCCATTTTTTTCCACAAACTCACCAGCATTTGTTATTCTTTGATTTCTTGTTGATAGTAAAGCTTTATGGTTATACTAAACATACAGGAGTTTGGGAACAGGAAAGTGCGGGAAAAATTTTGTTACCTTAAACTACATGTTATGAGAAAGAGTCAAATGCAAAAGAGTGCAAGAGATCTGTCCACACACTAGAGATGCAAAGGATCCCGCTGAAGGCCTACAGCCCATGGCAATGTCCTCCACGCGTCCAGCTGGAGGCCCAGAGCCCACGACAATGTCCCATGCAAGTCTGTATCAAGGATCTGCACTGGGAGGGCCCAAAGGTCAGTGGTGGAAACTAGAAAGTCTGCACCAGCGGGATGAAGGATCTGTGCCCGCAGGCTGAGGGAGCTGCACTGGAGCCAGGGAGCAATGCTCAAGGTAAAAACCAGAGCTCCCACAAAAAGAACAGCAGCCATTTCAGTGACAGGGAGGACCCAAGCTCCTCTGACAATGAGAACAGCTGCTTTCATATCAGGAAAACCGACACGACAAAGCTTCTCCAGGAAAATCAACAGCATACAATTTTCCCTCCAGTTTATTTCCACCCTGATATTTATGATTTCCTTTCTTATACTAGATTTGGATTTCAACTGTTCTTGTTTTTCTAATGCCTTAAGGTACATCTAAACAATACCCCTAACCCTAACCCTAAAAGTCTTTTTCCATCCATACATCATGACAAACTATGAGTCCCATAAAGTAGTAGTAAAAGAAGAAGTAAATTATGCATAATCATATCAGAGGCTTATTTCTGTATTACCCTAAAAGTAATATATTAAAATCAGAGGGTTCAATATTCATCCTGACTCCTACAGTGATAAAAAAAAACAAATCACCACTGGAGTTGATAAAAACTCTGCCTCACGTTCAGCAGAGCCTGGAAAAGAGTTTTCCGGGATATCCTGGAGTGACAGGCAGTGAGCAGTCTCCAGATGCTGGCCATCTTCAGTATCGGTAACTTATCCAGTTGATGAGATAAATGTCTGTTATTTCATAAGTAACATGAGGGAAGAGTGGTAGCCTCACTATAGAACTGTTTGATAATAAATGGAAGGCAAAGATTATATCAAAAGCCATGCATGCAGCAACCCAACAAATACTGTTTTATATAACAAGAAATACTAGAAAGACAAGTGAAAATTTCACTAAGGCATATTTTCGTCAGTACTTCTAAAAATGTTTCTATTGTTACGTGACCAGATCATGAGAATTCATGCTTACATTTCAAGAGTCAACATGAATGTGGGCCAAAATACGTCTTTATCTTAGATAAATAATAAAAATTCAGTGCTTGTAAGTTTTACTGTGACATGAAGCAGGGAACTTCAAAAAGGTACTAATTCAAATTTTGTTTCAAATAAGTAAACACTGAAATGTAGAGTTTATAATGAGATGTGATTTTTAAAAATAATATTACATTTTTTGGATCAATAAGTTAATTGATATTTTAAAAGCTCTTTTTTTTAATGTGGGAGCATATTAAACAACATTATAAGCCTAGTAAAGAAAATAAATCATCCTACATACCTGGAAACTTCTAAAACTTGGTGATACATCATTGATTAGGAAATTTTGTACATGAGGTTAAGATGGTTTTTAACTGTTAAATTTAACTCTAAAAAAATAAACTAAGGATTAGCTCCTAATAGGTAAAAATATTCTCAGAATAAATGAATGTATAATTCAGTGGATCTTCAATCTCTTAAAAGAGACATACCTTTTGTGTACATAAGTACACATATGAAACAAATTAATAATTTCATGTTATAGCTCATTAGTTTATGCATAACATTTAATTGCTTACATTCATTTATTTTGTCAACCTTGTCTGATTTAGCTCATAGAACAAATTACTACAGAGGAAAAAATTTTGGGAAGTAGAAGATGGAGAGGTAAAATTACTAAATAGAGCAAAGACATTATTTGAAGGGAAACATGTAAAGAAGGATGTTACTACTGTTTTACAGCAATTTCATTCTTAAAGTAGTGTGACACTGGGTCCTGTAAGTCATAAAGGTCAAGAAGTCGGAATAAAGATCATCTAGAAATGCACAACCACTTGAAGGCATTTAATGTAGCGAAAATAGTGTTCACCACCAGAGCACTACAAGAAAGCACAGTGACTGGTCTTTAGAAAAATGGTAGAGCTAACATAGAAATGTTAATATTATCTTGACTTTAATCTACTTAATTACTCAGTAAAATATATAGTACTTTTAGGATGAATCACATCAAACATTTTAAAATATAGGTCCCTGGGCCGGTGAGATGGCTCAGCGGCTTAAGTGCCTGCCCGGCAAGCGCGAGGACCCGAGTTCGACTCCTGGATCCCACATACAAAAAAGGGGCCGGTGATATCGCTCAGCAGCACGGGCACCTGCTGGTGCTCGAGGTCCTGAGGTCGACCCCCCGGTACCCACAAAAAAAAATAAAATAAAATAAAATATAGGTCCCTTTATTTTCACTAATGTAGGAAAATGCGGTAATCCTAATCCCTTGGTATTCTATCAGTGGTACAGTAAGTGCCCCATTTATGAATGGGTTCTGCTCTGAGAGAACGTTTATAAGTCAGATTCGTTCATAAGTCCAACAAAGTGAATATTACACACCTTTGTCAGAAACACTGTGCACAGTGTGTATTGCTTTGCGCTACCTAGCAGTCTTGTCTATGTCACCACTGCTTCTCCTCTTGCTTCAGGACATCCTGGGCTCTGTCTGAGCTCTGTAGTACTGTACGTTAGTGCACTGTAGGTAAGCACACAGCAGCACAACTGTGACAATGTCCAACAGACACATGAGATACTTCCACAGTTTGTTTGCATACATGAATGTCTGTAATCCGAGCTCTGTTCCTATTTGTGAAAGTTTACAGCTCGAATATTCAAAAGTTGAGGACTTACAGTAACGAACTGTTTAAGAGAAATAATGTCAATTTATTATCCACATTTTTCCCTAAAAATTAAGAAAAATCCTTTTCAAATAAGTTTAACATTTATCCTGTCTTTTTATGCTAATGTTAATTTAAAGTTGAAAATAGTATTTGAATACTTTTGTTTGTTTCTGGTTATTTGCTTTGTTAAAATGACATTGTGAATTTTTATATTTGATAAAGATTTAAAGGTTACAATCTTGTGTTTCTTTACTTTGTATAAATATTCTTTGCCTTTGGATCTTCTTAAACACAAGTTGTAGGACACTTGGAAAGAATACCTGATTAATATTGAAAAAGAAAAATTATGATCAGCATGGCTTACATTTTATCATGTTACAAATTCAATGAGGCAAAGGAAACTACATTTTATCCTGGTAGTTACTTCAAATTCATAAAAATTTTAATCTAGATTGTTAAAAATATTTTATTGCTGCAGGTAGCATACTCAGTTTATCTATTATATCTTTTACTTAAATTTTATTGCCAATTTATATGTATACCATTTTGTAAATGGCTATAATTTTCTTTCTCTCTCAAAGGTAATCATGGTTAGTATAATACCTATGTTTATCCAGCACACAAAACATACAGGGAAACAGATCTAGGAATTTTCCTAGCTATTCCTGCTTATTTCCACACTAAATGTATATATAAGTAATTTGTTATTGAAGTCTCAAAATATAGTGTTATGTTTATTTAAGATGATGTAGTTCACCTACCTTCATGATTAAGAATATGAAAAATATATACAATTCATATTAAAATAAGTGCCAAGATAAGAATATTGTTGGAGTCCAAGGTTAAGAAAATTATTGAAGAAAACAGCATACTTTGATCGAAGAATGCATCATACAACTAGCAAGTGGCAAAGTAAAATTTGAACATTAGTCTCACTGATGTCAGAGTACATTTTTATTTATTATACCATGCTGATCACTACCAACATCTTTAAAAGAATATTATAGCATAGAAACATTTGGCAATTGATAAAAAATTTAATTCTTCATTCAATGGTTTGTCTTCATGTAAACTCTAATTCTGATTTTTACCTACATATAGATAGATAGGTAGATGATAGATAGATATAGAGACAGATAGATATAGATGTATGTATTCTTTGTGTACTGGAAAATAGTGTTTTTAAAATTATATCTACTATATGACTATAAATGATATGAGAATAAATAACATTAAGAAATACCAATACTGGTTGGTGCTGCTGAGGATTGGTGCTTTCATAAGACAGATGTTAAAAGGTTCAATAATTAAAGACATTTTAGAGAAAATTATGTGAGAGCAGTGTACTACAAACTGTCTTAATTTTATTGCTATCAGGATTGTTCCATAAAACTCTTTTTATTATTATATGTAGTATGATTTATAAAAAGCATGGGCTTTGCAAAGAGATAAACTGGTTTAAATCCTGACCTTTTTACTAATTAATGTGAAGCTTCAGCAGTTACTTAATGTGATGGCTCCCATAGCTACATAGTTACTAGTTGCATAGTTACCAGCTACATAGTTACTAGAATATAGAAAAATACCATTGAGGAAGTATATCTAAATTGCATACCAAAAGTGGACAAAAGAACTTGCTGTTCTATTCTTTTGTAATAGCTAGATACCTCTGTGAGTTCCTTATGCAAAAGCCAATGTACCCTAACCATTATTCACTGTTCCAAGAATATTTGATTACTGTTCCAATCAGGATGTGGTTTTTGCTTTAAATTCTGTGTGTTATACAGACCTAGCACTGATCTGTGATCTCCCTGTGCGGACTTGCAGATCAGTCGCCGGCTCAATAAAGGCTCATCAAACTTCTAGATTGGCTGCCTGGCTTTCTATTATGAGTTTGAACCCATAACACTTAACATCTCAAACCCCAAATTCTTCATCTGTAAAATAACCAGGAAAACTACTTCAAAAGTTTTATTCACTCAAGATATTTTATTGAGCTATAATTCTAGTCTGTAGAGATAGATCATCTAAATGAATGAATGAATGAATGAATCAGAGAAAGAATCAAGTAGATTGGGTACTGGAAATATAATTTTGAATATTCTTTTATCTCACAATTTACAATTTTAGTTGAAAAGTTATTTGGAATATGATTATGAAAGTGATTTTCATAAATATTTGATAGAGCCAGGTGTGGTGGTGCATGTCTGTAATCCCAGTACTTGGGAGGCTGAGGCAGGAGAATCACTGCGAGTTTAAGGCCAGCCTGGGCTACATAGTGAGTTCAAGGCCAGCCTAGACTACAGAGTGAGTCCTTGTCTCAAAAAAACAAAACAAAAGCAAACAAAAAAAGAAACATAAATATTTGATAAGAACCATGATACAGGTAATAGAAAAATGTCCCTTTAACGTAATTGTTTTTACCTCAATAATGGCGCAAAAATGATATGAATCCATTGGAAATGATACTTCAAATATTGAATTTTGGTCATTGCCTGGGCTAGAAATATGTTGTGTTACTCTCTCATGTTGCTTAGCAATGACATTGAACCACAGTTTCCAGTCAGTCACAGAATCATGAGGGGAACCAACAAATGCTTTACTGTGTACAGTGTTGCCAGGACTTTTTGGATACAGGCATTTAAGATTTTATGTAAGATAGTTCATACTTTATTATAAAATAAGTTTTAGATGATCTTGCCCATCTATAGGCCTATGTAAGTGTTCTGAGCACATTTAAATTAGGCTATGAGAAGCTATGGTTTCATTAGGCTAGGGGTATTATATACATTTTTTACCTAAATTTTGTTAAATTTATGATGGATTGGGATATAATTCCATCATAAGTCAAAGAGTATCATTATAAGGTGTATTGTAGCACACAGAAGCATCAAAACTAATTTTAGGTTGCTAGCCATCATTTCCCAGAAGAAGTGATATAAAAGCTACTATGAATGATATGTTCAAGTTAGATCAGAAATATTGGAAGGAGGGCCGGTGAGATGGCTCAGCGGCGTAAGCGCCTGCCTTGCAAGCGCGAGGGCCCGAGTTCGACTCCCGGAACCCACATACGAAAAAGGGGCCGGTGATATCGCTCAGCGGCACGGGTGCCTGTTGGCGCGCGAGGTCCTGAGGTCGTCCCCCTGGTACCCACAAAAAAAAAAAAAAAAAGAAATATTGGAAGGAAAGGCTTTCAGAATGTTCCAGAAATAGGGACAGGGATCTGTGAAAGCCCAGAATTGAGAACACATAAAATAATGGATAAATTGAAAACATTTCAGTGTGGCTGCAATAGAGTACAAAACAGAAGTGGTGAAAAAGCCTTGGGAAATAGATTTCTAAAGCTCAAATAGATACTACTTAGATGACAAAGTCTTAGAAGTCAAAGAGAACATCCAGGGAGTGTGTATAGAATGAGACTGACAGAAATGCCAGGAGAGAATATTGAATAGCTCTGGCAGTATAGGAAATGAATTGGAAATGTTACATAAAATAATAACCAACATTTTAATTCATTGTCGAAGGTGTAAAAAATACTAAACATTTTCACAGTCCAGAAATGTAGAGTGCATGGTGTTGGTGGGGAAGGCCCACCTGCGGATTGCTACTGACAGCATAAAAAGAGAACCAGAGGGGGAGATGGTGTGTGGTTGATTCTCCTGATGTGAAATCAGCTGTTCTCATCATTTGAGGAGCTCGGGTCCTTGCTGTCACTGAGGGTGGCTGAGGTTCTTTGCAGGGGAGCTCTGGTCCTTACCTTGAGCATCGCTCCCTGGCTCCAGTGCAGATCCCTCAGCCTGCTGGCACAGATCCTCCATCCCACTGGTGCAGACTTTCTAGTTTCCACCACTGGCCTTTGGGCCTTCCCAGGGCAGATCCTTGATATCGACTTGTATGGGACATTGTCGTGGGCTCTGGGCTTCCAGCTGGACTTGTGGAGGACATTACCACGGATTCTAGGTCTTCAGCTGGACTCGTGCAGAACATTGCTGTGGGATCCAGGCCCTCACCTGAATTGTTTGGGTCTCTAGTGTGTGGACAGATCTTTTGTACTCTTTTGCATTTGACTAATCAGGTGAATATTATAAAATAATCCTATAAATTATGTGTCCTGTATTAAATCTATTTCCTGTAAACCTTGACTACAACACAGGGTTTTGTAAGAAAATTTAGTGTAAGAAAATAATATTTGGAGAACAGATCAATAAACGCTGAACTTAAAGCTCTGAAAAGGATACTAGATCAGGATGACTGAGAAGTTACCTCCTGACTGCCTTTCTGACAATACAGCCTTACCTCAGGTCAGCTCAAATTCTGGGAAAGATTTCATCAAAGAAAAGAGCATCAACCAGTGATTCAAATATGAACAGCCTGTCTATTACAAGGAGAGCCAAACTACAGAAGACCACACCTTTAGAAGGTGCAGCAGTGGAAGAGTTTTTGTTTGTTTTGTTTTGTAGTTAGATATGGTCATATTCCCAACAACGGAAAGGAATGAAGAGACAAATGTTGCTATCGCTACATAGCAAACTCTAGTTAATGAAGAGGACTATGCAGCCAAAGAGAGCAGCCATTCTTATAGGCAAATCAGACCCTTTAAAAAATACTGCATCAAAATACAGAAGTAGGTTAAGACCTTTCCTCTGCTCTAAAGAAAGTTTTTGTCGTGATAACAAACAGTTATCTTGACAGAAGGTACTTGATGACACTGCTCACATCTTAGGCAAATATGCAGAGATTTTGTTTTCGTGATGTCACCTCAGCATGCTAGAACTGATATGTTTTCTAGATCAATGCATAGCTTCAACATGACACTTTTCAAAGAATAATTTTAGTATTTAAAAATGAAGGATTGGAAGAATGCTGCTATTTTCTGAAATAACCTTTTCAAGTCCAGTTGAAAAATATGTATATTCTGACTTCACAATAAAAAATTATTTGAAAGAAGTAAGAAAAGGAAGACTAATTAATAGTTCAATTCTTATTGAAATACCAGTAAATGCTGTCACTATAGAGGATTTTACAAACATTATCTCATTTATCTGATTTATTTCTGTGTGTTTGCATGCAGGCATGTGTGCACATGTTACACTTTACTAAGGGGGAAATCAATGATGATGAAGACTCTATAAAGAATTCCTTTACTCCTGATTGAAATCCAAAGGGCTTTGTTTCAGTAGTTAAAATTATTATTGCCCAGAGACTGATAAGGGATCAGATTATTTGTAGTAGTGCAGAGATTTAGACTGGACAGAGAAGCAATAGCAACTGAGGGCTGGAGGAATCTAAGGGAGATATGGTGGAAGTAGTTAACCAGAAGGAAGGGACTAAATAATAGGTGTTATAAAAATGTTTGACAAAACTGGATACAAAATAAAGTCATCTGGATACATTTTAAAGACTACTTCCATGAAAAGACACAAAAGGATTTCCTCTATAGCCTGTGGAGTAAATGCTGCTGACATGTGGATTTGAAGCCTCCAGGACTATGAGATTGTACCTGTTTTTTTTTTTTTTTTTTTTAATTTTTATTTTAAAGAGAAAAAAATAGAACAGAATTTCAAAACAAGATAATAGGAGGGTAACAGTGGTTAATACCTTGCATATTGTTATCTTTATTTTTTAATTTTTTTTTTTTTGTCGGTACCGGGGGGTCGACCTCAGGACCTCGCGCGCCAACAGGCACCCGTGCCTCTGAGCGATATCACCGGCCCCTTTTTTTTCGTATGTGGGTTCCGGGAGTCGAACTCGGGCCTTCACGCTTGCAAGGCAGGCGCTTACACCGCTGAGCCATCTCACCGGCCATATTGTTATCTTTAAATAAGTTACTCAGAGTACAAGATATCGACATTCAATTGTTCAAACAATATTAGCACAAACCTTTCTTTTCAATGAAGTAAGAGAAATTAGTAGTATATGTAGTATATCTATCTTAACTACCATATATATATATATATATATATATATATATATATATATTTTTTTTTTTTTTTTTTGCTTTTCCCTTCCTTCTTTTCTCCATTTCCCCATCCAGTTTCTCTGTATCTGTTGTTTTAAACCATCTCCTTTGCAGTAATTTTTTTGTGGTAGGTCTAAGAAATTCTAATCTGTAAAGAATGGTGAAATCATAGAGCTTAAAATTTCTGATCTTGTTTTAGTTTTATCATCACATGCGATGCTTTACTTCAAAATGCAGATTTCTGGATGGCATCCAAGATCTACTTGAGTGGGAAGCAGAGGAAGGGCAGGTAGGAGCCTGGGAATCTTTCCCGGCAACAAGCACTTGCAGATGAATCAGTTCCTCAAGCAAGAAATCAGGGAAACGTTGAGTTAGCCAAGAGAACTAGAAGTTACTGTCATTAGTTTCTGCTTGTGGCTGTCGATCCGTCTGCTCAAACTCCCACTTTTATGCAGACCTTGCCTGTTAGGCAGGTATATACAAAAGAGGGAATTGTAACAAAAGTCAGATTCAAAATAATATCACATACCTAAGATAACAAGAAGAAAGCCTAACAAGGGATCATATACCATTTCTTAATGTAAATATGTAGAATGGTTAAGTATAAATATAAGGAATAAAGAAAAAAAAAAAACATAACAGAATAAGTCAGTCTAGAATACAAACAAATCTTCAGGACACAGTAAAAAGACCTTCTCAATTTCTTAGGCATCTTTAATTTTAATAAAAATTATTATTGCCCAATTGGAGAATGAAAAATAAATGTAACTGAGAGGAAATTAAAATTCCAAATGACAGAAAAAAGAAAATAAAGCAACCTAATAGCTAATCTCAAATTTACTTCCCCTTAATACAGATATCAAAAAATAATAAATCATCAAACATTTTTATCTTGATTATTATTTTTTTTTTTTTGTGGGTACCGGGGGGTCGACCTCAGGACCTCGCGCGCCAGCAGGCGCCCGTGCCGCTGAGCAATATCACCGGCCCCTTTTTCGTATGTGGGATCCGGGAGTCGAACTTGGGCCCTCGCGCTTGCAAGGCAGGCGCTTAAGCTGCTGAGCCATCTCACCGGCCCTTATCTTGATTATTGACAGTGATCTTTTTATTTCATTGGAGATGGGAAAATGAATAAAAATCAGTAAAAAAAGCACAATAATATTGTACTATATAAAGACAGAGCACAATTTAGGAACAATAGAAAGGTGAAATTTACATAAATCTCTAATTGTAGGATAAACTTTAAGCTACATTCACCTGACTATGAAGAAAATAAAAACACTTTAAATTAACCTACCTTACTTACTGATATGGTTTTTCAATAAGTCTGTATCATAAAAATGCCATAGTGTTTCTATATTTTGCAACATATTTTAAAAATCTTAAAAATCTTTAAAATAACAAGTAAAAATACCATACATGTAAAATGATAGCAAATTTATATAATGAATGGTTGTTTCAGAACTGAATCCACAGAAATAACTCTAAAGTTAGCCACCCAAAAAAGAATGTTTGTAATTGCCCACAAAAAGGCTTATACTTTTGTTACTATGATTTCATTACAGCCTTAAAAATCATTCTGAACAAATGTTTGAATTACCCAAAAGGGAGATTACACTACAGTGGATACTGGGTTTAAAACTGCAATTTTGCAAAGATATTAAAAGTTTTAGGAGGATGCAGATCTAAGAATGACAACATGAAGTAAAGAGAACTTCACTTGCTCTGTACCTTCTGAAGTGTGTGGATAAAGGAGAATCGGAAGACTTTCAAAATAAGACTCAAAAGACCTTGGAAATGTAAGATTTAAAGACTTTGGGAATGTACCTTTTGGAAGTACCTACAGAAAGAATCTAGTTTATAACAGGAGCTTAATATTTTAATTGCGATGGATCTCAACATGTAAGTTACACAGTAGGCATCTGCCCAAATGTACATTAGCAGAGGCTTAGAAACTAAATTACTGAAGGTAGTCAGCCCATCACAATCTATAGAAATAGCATATACAGGATAATACATTCTGTTTAATTCCAGGAAATGAATTTGTTATTTTAATAAAAATCTGGTAAAAATAGAATATTTATCATATTAAATGTACAGTTCAGAAGTATTAACTATGTCTATATTGTTGCACAACAGATCTTTAGAACATTTTCATCTTGCAAAATTCAAACTCTGGGGCTGGCAATATAGCTCATTAGTACAGTGTACCCCTGCCATGCAGGAGGCCCTGGGTTCAATCCCCAGCAGTGCAGGGGCGGAAAATATATGACGAAACCGACACCCTGTATATATTAAGCATCAGCTTCCCATTTTAGGCCACGAATTTTAGTGAGAGCATTGAAAATTCAAGTGAATGCACAGTAGCACAGTTAATAGGGAAACAGGGTTATGTAAGGAAAAGTCGAAGGGGTACCTTTAACCTGTAAAGAGAAGGGTTACGTGGACTCGATGTTGTGTTTATCTGAAGAGCCATACTGCGGACAAAGTTATTAACTGAGGTTTTTAGTTTCAGAGGGCGTGCATCAGTATATAGCAACTTTAAGAAGGCAGACGTTGGCTCCACAAGGGAAAAATAACTTGGCAATTTATTTCTGCTCAGCAGGATAATTATCGTGCAATGGCCACTGGTTCGTTCTTGGTAATATTCAAACAATGACTGAGAAAGTATTTCTGGGACAACTTTTAGACTAATTCATATATTGGGAAAGGGGTTAAATTAGGTAGCATCTCACTCAACTCTGAAAGTCTCTGGTTTTATGAGACGAGATAACTAGAAGCAAACGGGTCTGAGCCCCAGTGCTTGCCCTATCTACTAGCTCATTCTGCAGCTCTGGAATTACAGCATTCAGTGCATTGCTTTCTCTCTTTCTTTCTTTCTTTCTTTCTTTCTTTCTTTCTTTCTTTCTTTCCTTCCTTTTTTTTTTTTGTTATTGCCAGGTGTAAAAAATGGATATTGTTTCTTATTCTTTCTAAATTCCATGAGTTTAACAAATGTGTTCTTATTTGTTGGCACTACTAAGTATATGATAACCTGATTTATTATATATATAAAGGGAGAAAGTGAGAGGGAGGAAAAAATGAGTGAGTTTAAATGGACAAATGCATGTAATAGTGGATTGTTCCTTTGCAATGATGCTGTACCACTTATATCTAGTAATAACAAAGAGGAGATGCCAAATACTCCCACACTCTGCCTGTATTTGAAAACATTCTTTATAATGGTATTGTACTACACAAGTGAATCAGAAAGACCAGTGCACCGATGTAGTGGAAAGTTTAGTCAATTCAAAGTGAAGAAGAGATGCCATGAAAATCTTTAATAGAACTTTGTGACTGTAAAAAAGAGATTAGATGTTTCTCAGGAAATGGAACTCTCCTTTCATCCTATATCTAGAGAAGAAGAAAGAACTAGACAGTGGTAGCATTCCCTAAAGATGGGCCATTAGGATAATAGCCTATTCACAACACATTTGAGGGAGGCAAAGAAAAATAAACAGAAAAAAAGAAAGCAAATATATATATTTTTTCCACACAGTAATGCAACCAAGAAGCCAGCCTGGCAAGCAAAGGGATTTTGCAACTTAAAACCACAAGATACATGATCTGTGGTAGGAATGATGAAGGGGAGAGGATAAAAGACATCTAGATCTAGGTGTACAGGGCTTCTAAAGAATGAAAAAGAGTGAGAAGGCAGAGGAGGGGAAAGGTGAAGAAGGGGGTGGGGAGTAGAAAAGTACAAGGAAGAATAAAGTTCAGGAAACTCTGGAGGATGAGACCTCAGGCCTCTGAGGAATTCACAATCCTCCCAAGAGATCTGCATTTCTCATATGTCAGAGAATAGTTATACTCAAGAAGCAGAAAGAGGGTACCCACTAGCCCTGCCTTGAAAGACGCTACACATTACTTCATCTCTCATCCATGCTCAGTGAGCTAAGGCAAGATGAGAAAGGAGAAGTAGAGAATGAAATACGAGAACACATGCCTCTTCCATACCAGGTTCCTAGAACTTCAGATCTAGCTGGCAATGGGGGAGGAGAAAGCAGTGTATAAGATGTAAGACTGGAGTCTCAAAATGGATTGGGCTAAGTTATAGAAACTGAAACTGACCAGAGTCATCGTGCATGAAGGAAAGGTAAAGAAAATCGTGCCTGGCAATGATCATACTTCTTGTCAGTACTTTACTGGGTTAATGCTTCCCATTAAACTTGTTATGTACATATGTAGTTTTTCTTTTTTGACAAAATTTAGAAAAACTATACTTAACCAGTATCTTTATTTTTCTAATAATCATGGGAAATATCTTTGATACAACCTGTATTGATTTAATTGGGTAACAATTTCTAGTATGCCACTTCTCTTGTCCTTCCCTCCCCTTCCCTCCCCTCCCATTTTTTTCTCTGGTACTTGCAAAGTTTCTGATTTTTTTACTCCTGAATTGTGTACACTAATACTACAAGCACACTTAAGAGCAAGATTATAGGTGCAGAATTCTATCTTTCAAGATCAACATTCACAAAATTGATTAATATTAGCTTTGTAAATCTTAGTGGATTATTAATTAGCTAATTGAATTTCAATTTGATAACAACTTTTAAGCAATTTCCAAATTTTATCCCTGTGAACAAATTAGATGTTACCAAGTAATATTATGGCATATTCATTAAAATATGTATAATCTATAGATTATATATAATCTACATTGAGACACATGGAAAATAGAAAAACCCAAAGATTTGTAAGCTGAAGTTTAAAATAAACAACTATGCTGTATTTTTACTATAAAATTTCCAAGGAACAAAAGGTGGTTTTGAAACATTCTACATTTAATCATAAAATACACTTATATTTAGCACCATATTTTGGAGATGTGAAGAAAACACATATAAATAAATGCTTCCATCAGTTTTGCATCAGTTTTCCACCAGTTTTGCATAAACATTATTGTCGCAAAGCCCATATAAGATGAAATCAAATATGCACACAAGTTCCTTAAAAAACTGGTTCTTAAATTGTAGTCCTTGACTAATAGCACAAAGATCAGCATCGGGGATTTGTAGAAATGTAAATTCTTGAGCTACACCTGAAAACTCAGTAGATCAGATACTCCGGGAAAGTGGTACAGTGATCTGCTTTTCCACAGCCTTCTAGAAGATTCCAATGTGTGCTCGAGTTTAAGAACGGCTATCTTAATAAAATGTTTCTCAAATTTGAGCACACATTATATTACTGGAAAGCATTAAAATATTGATTCTTTGGTGCCATTCCTAGACAATCTTATTTAATCAGTTTGGGGCAAGGTGTGGACAGGTTATTTTAAATTTGATCTGATATTTCTTTTATTGACAGCTACAATAAGAACTGATGGTTGCTCTTATCTTTGAGACAAGGTCCAGTTCTAACCCAGGCTTCACAGTTTGACTATGTCCCACTTCTCTGTAGCATCCACATACAAATTCTCCTTTATACGTGTGACAACTACTGAAAAAATGAAATGATTCATTAAAGATTAAGGCGAATCCTCAGAAGGCCTTCCTAATTATGTGTTTGTCCACACATAATGTCAACCTAAAATTTCCAATTAACTTGTAAAGGCAAATGCAAGGAAAATTAGTAAGTTTTGTAAGTATATGTCAGTGAATTTCACTGAAAATTTGACCCTCAGTTGTAATAACTTCAAATTCTAATAACTATCAGGAACATTTTTAATCATAGATTTTTTTTCACCTTTTTAAATCTAAATTTAAAATTATTTTAGTGTAAAATACTAGCTATTAAACATAAGTGATTGTCCAGTGAGTTGAAATTTTTTTTTAATGTCTATAATAGGATCCTTCTAGTAGGATTAAAACTTTGCAAATTTAGCCTTTTATAAGGGCAAAAGTGAAATGTAATCAGGACAATATAATGGTGCTTAATAAAAATGGGGATTAATAGAACCTATAATCATGTATAAAGTGTGTCAAATAGAGTAACCTCTTTAAAAATTGTGGCTTTTGTCACTTTGTACTCAGCACAGGGGTAATTCTATTATGGAAATCTCTTCTGTAACTTTAAAAATGAGATTGTGCCTACCAGTTACTCTGTCAGCTTCTCTCTTGGTGGAAATTTTCATTTAAAATGACAATATGAAAGGTAGGTTAGTAATTTAGTTTAAGAAAAATTTTAACAAGAATATTTTAAGTAAACAGAGAATCAACTTATAAATGCAGGCATTTAAATTGAGAAGTTAAAAAGCATATTCCTAGTGTTAACAGTACTATAAAATGGGGTTATATTATTAAAGTGTAATTATATTATTATTTTTTTTTTTTTGTGATGCTGGGGTTCAAACACAGGGCTTTGCACATGCTAAGGAAATTCTCTACCACTATGACACATCCCCAGAACTAATAACAGTAATTTTAAGAAAATTATTCCTATTACTAAAATAAATTATGTTTTAGAAAATCAGCATCTTTCCCTTGTATTTTTGGATATATATTATTGATACAAATAATAATAACCTACCACTATGTGGGTGAAAAGAACAATAATTAGATTTGCAACTGTATTCAGGAATACATTTTTACTGCTGTCAGAAGTAGGAGAAGCACAGGAAAATGACTTGGAATTTTGCCATCAACATACTATCTTAAACTGATGATGATTTTTGTCAATCAGCATCATGTGACTCTATAAAAAGCAACAATTAATTTACCATGGAATCCCAGTCTTATTTATTGCTTCCAGAATATAACATATATAAACCAATAAGAAATATGTTCTCCTAATTTATTACAAATATTACTCATTGCACAATTTGGCAAGTTTAATCATTATAGACATAAGATTAATTGTGAACACTTGAAAATGTCTAGTTAGTGTTACAATGACCACACCTAATAAAATCTGCAGTGCTTGGTTTCATTCATTTTAGCTGACGATACTGTTACCGCTTCATGAATGAGATATTGCAAAGCTGTCACTAAAGTACACACTCATGTTCAAAGGGCTGCAATGAAAGCAACATGCCCTGTACCTGGTTGGCTTGTATGTAATATGCTTTCAAGGGAACTACAGTGATAGGATGTCATATCTGACACAATCGCTGCTAATAGGATTTTTCATTCACAACTTACCACAAGTTGCCATTTCATCTGTCTGGTCCCCACAGTCGTCTTCCCTGTCACACAGCCATGCTCTGGGAATGCAACGCCCATTTCCACAAGAAAACTGGTCTACCTGGCATGTTCTGGCTATGGTGATCAATTAAAATACAAGGAATAAATTTAGAAGCTTCTCGAACAGTATTAAAGATGTAACAAAGCATGCAATATCTGTTTTACACATAAGATACTATGTTTCCGTATTAAGATAAAACATTTTAAATGTAAATTTTTAATATTTCAAATATCAACTTGCTTGTATTCTCTAAAGATCATATATTTTGACCTTCCATTAAAATGGCCACAAATGACAAGGGATTCAGTATTTCTCACAGAAATGAAGCTCTGAATTTATCATTTTACAATTTTTGCCTGGCATATACTTATGAATATATGAATAAGTTAAAATTTATCTGACCCTTGATTCATAAAAAATAATTTTGCATTTCCAATAGGTCAAGACAGTTTTCGCTTTATGTAAGAGGAAGTCTTTGGATACTATATCAGGGTATGTAGCTTCTAATCTTCATGTCAGAATTGTCTTTTTCCTATGTTTTCAATGCATTTACTTTTTGAACTGTAAATGATCTAGTATATGGAGTGAGAATCTAGAAAATGTTTTCTTAAACATACATTTAGCCTCAAGACATTTTTAAAATTCACTTTGGCACAGTTATGTAAAAAAATATGACTTTTAATCAAGGAATACTAATGAACTTTGCTTTGGGCTCTCTTAAAGGTTTCAGTGAACACCAACATGGAAGCTTGCTTTTTATGTTAGCCAAAGGACATGGTTTAAATTATTCAGGAAGGGGGTTATGGTATACAGGGCTTTGTCCTTTTTTAGCATAATCAGGTCGACTGTTTTTTGAAAGCTTAAAGGCCTACACAGCTTCCCTGCCTCCCCCACCCCCAGTTCTTGTTGTTAAACAGTTATTTTTAGTGTCTGGTTTTCTTCTTGCTTTATTCTGTTCTTCTGAACTCTTAATCTGTCTTCATGTGAGTATCCTTTCCACACTTCTCCTTCATTAGATTAGGAAAAAAAATGGGATCTGCGAGGAAGGAGATACTAAAATTTAACTATATTTTAATTAGGTGGTTTGGATAAATGCTGAACTATTGGGGTCTGCATTTCTGTGCTTATTTTTTTCCACTTACATTTTTCTATCACCTAGTAGGTACAAGGGGTGATATCATTAAATCTATTGAATATCATGTAGAAATATCAGATCTTAGTATTTTCTCCATGTTTGCTACATATTTTTATTTAAAAATTTAAAAATATATTAGTTACATTTTACATCCCTATATAATTTTCCCCTATTGCATTTACCTCCTTTTCTTTCCAGATCTAACTACTGTGTCTAGTTTTCACTTTTTCACTTCCAGAGATAATTTAATACTCTTTGCACACATTTATGAATTCATAGAAATTATAAAGGACTGTTTTGTAGTTTCATTCTTTGTAAAATTGTATTGTTGACATTATTCAAATCTTACTTTTTAACATATTTTGAAATTTATTCCTGCTGATAATTCATTAGTTCATTTGCTTCACCTATGAATAACAGTTTATTATGACTCTCTATCCATTCTCCTATTAATAGATAATTAGAGATGTTTCAAGTTCTTATTATTACTAGAACTGGAACAATGAACTTCCTTGTTCAGAGACATTTATTACTGTAAACATAGAAGTGGAATTACAAACTCAGATGTATACATATCTTTACAGTTATTGAATTTGACCAAATTACTTTCCAATGTGAAAAACAATTTATATACCCACAAAGAATATATGACAGTTCCTTTTTTCCTTTGCCAATACTTGGTTTTGTCAGATTATTTTATTCCAATTAAATAGCATTCTTTATTACATAGGATTTTTTTCTTATGTGTTCTTAAAGACTTAGCTTGAATATTGCCTCCTTTAGGGAATCTCTCCAGCAAACCAAAGATTAAAATTCTTTATTTTTTCTGTGTGCTTGCGTGCAGAGCAACTTGGCACTTCACCTAATGGTTAGAAAGGTCTATTAATGTACTTTCTCCTAGTCTTCATTCATAGATTCTTAATGAAAAGTATTATGTGTTTTTTATCATTCTAACCCAGTGACTTGACAAATATTTACTGAATTAATAGGCTGATGAAGGAAAAACTCCAAAGGATCAATGTAGGAAATTGTGTCCTTGTGGGAAAGGATTTTCTTTTTTAGATGTAAAATGGTCACAATGCTAATGGATATGGGATAGTGGGTTCAATTACAACACAATCCCCTACCACAAGGCTTTTAATGTCTATGTATACCCTTACATTAAGAATAGATTGGGCCAGTGAGATGGCTCAGCGGCATAAGCGCCTGCCTGGCAAGTGCGAGGTCCTGAGTTTGACTCCTGGTACCCACATAAAGGAAATAAAGGGCTGGTGATATCGCTCAGAAGCACAAGCGCCTGCTGACAAGCACGAGGTCCTAAGTTCGACTCCCAGTACCCACATAAAAAAAAAAAAAAAGAATAGATGGAAATGACTCAGGGAAATGGTCTACATAAATTTGCCACTTTTTCTAGTATGGTAAGATACTATTTAAATATTTTGATAAAATGAAATGAAAGAACCTTGTCACACCGACACTTGATTCATAGTTTTGAAAATAAAGGCATATTTATTTTTCTTTTTGTACATTTTACTCATGTCCTTAAGGTATCCAGGGGCCATAATAGTTCTTATAAAAATACTGACATGATCTAGTACTTGGTGGAAGATTTTGGGTGACATCACCTGAAGTGGACCACAGGACTCTAGTGTCTTATATATCCTGGTAGTTAGAATTGATTGTTTAATTTGCTTTCATGCACAAGCATTTCCACTTTTACTACTATAAACAGCTAGCCAAACATAAATTTTACTTTAAAAATAATTTACAAAAAATTGTAAAAGTCTAGAAGCAATAAAGAAGACATGGTATTACAAATTGAGTCAGTGGTTCCTTCCATTTTACTGTGTAAGCAGATCTGTCTGTTTAGCATGTAATGAAGCATAATGTTTGAGTTGAGCCTTAACCTTAGAAGAATAGTAACTGCATTGGCTTACAAAGATGCTTCATTACAAATTGCAGTCATATTGCAAAAGCAACCTGAGCACAATTAAATTGACAAATGCACCATAACTAACATTCTAGCTAATCTGAAAGATAATATAGTTTGGCATTAAAAATAATGGTCATGCGGACACAATATTTGGAATTAAATTTCCCTAAATTCTTATCAATGATGTGAGTTTAGGCAGGTCCTCTTGCAGATACTTCGCGTATAAAATGAATGACCTTGAAAGGAGGGACCTGGGACCAAATGGTTTCTAGAGCTCCTTTTCTTTTACTTTTTCTTTTTTTAAAAAGACTTTTGTGAAACAAGCTTATAAGACACACATAATAATCTTTTAAGAAGTTAATTTACTCCAACTTGCAGAGGAGACTTTAACTTAGGAGTTAAGAGAATAACTGGCCCATAGATCCTGAGCAAGTATGTCGCTAAAAAAAAAAGCTGAATATAAGATATAGGTTAGGATTAGGTGACTGTTTCATTCTTGGCATTGTTGTTTTGTGTGTAGTGAAAACCCCTTTGGAAACAAATTCTAGCTAAATCATACTATTATAGAGCTGCAAGACATATCAGAGGAAAATGAGTTGCAGAGAACTACAAGTCTTACGAGAGAAAACCAGTGGTAAAAACAAGAGTAGGAACGAATCTTTTTGATGGGTGAATCTTTTCTGTGCTTGCTGCTCTATTGTTTTTCCTAGTAATTTATAATAGCTGTTACTTAGTAAGGCTTATTTTGTCAAAAACAAAGAGCTGTGTGCTTGTGTATTTGATGTTACAATATGTAATGGTTTTTTTAAGAAATCACTTTTTATTAATCATATCAATATATGTCATCAAAAACAGTAGTTTTTCTTCGTCATTTAAAGAGAAGCACTAGGCTGCTGCTAGTCAAAATCGTTTTTCAACGTTTATCTGACTAAGAATGACCTTCCTGGTACTCTGTTGTAACTGAACGAGAACCTAGCCAGGGATTCAAAGACTTATTACAATGCTATAGATTATATGGAAATATAAATAGGCTTAGTGATCTTGGGACTTCATGGAAGCAAAAAACTACCTCACATAAATAATGTGCAATGAACAGAAAGCTATTCACAAAGGTATTCCACAGGAGGCAAAATAAAATTTATAAGTTTCTTTTTAAGGTTTAGAAAAAAAGTGTTCCTTGTAAGATGGCTTGTATCACAGCCTGCTTACAAAGCTTGACTTCCACTGCCAAGCAAGATTAGTAGCGGTCTGTCTTGTACAAGAAGTGTATTGACAGTCAATGTATACAAATAGATAAAATGTCAAATTACTTTGGAAAGGAGTCACGCCCAAGGATTAAATAAAAAACAATTAGTACTGGAGACTTCTCAGCATCAAACTTTGAATTCATTGACTATTGCAATATTCAGATTATCAACACTAAAAAAGATCAGCCGAGTTCAAAGCATTCACCTACAGTTTTATGAAGGCCAACTTTAGGGTTGAGTTAGGTACACATCCGAGTAAATCCTTACCTGCGCAAGTTTGATTGGATTCATCTTCATTGCTCCCACAATCATTAGCTCCATCACAAAGCCATCTCTTGGGGATGCAGCGATTATTCTGGCATTTAAACTGATCATCAGGACAGCTATGATTGACTGGCAGGGAGGGTGAAGCAAGTTTAAGGACTTAAAATTGGATGAACTCATAAATATTTTGAATTATATTTACGAAAATGTTACAGAAATTATATTGCAGTACAATAAATGGCATGGCTTTTGCCATTCATTGTCTCCAATTTTATAACAAATATTAATATTCTAGCTTTGTTAAATATAACTTTCAGAGAAGGTGTCAAATACTTAAATCTCAAATAAAAATAAATGTTTTCACTTTTAATGTTTCCACTCAAACCAACAAGATATCTAAATTTGTTTTCCTTCTGTTATCTGAAGTGTTGACTGAATTCCAAAATATTCATCAGGAGCTTTTAAAATTAACTTCATTGCAATGTTTAATATAACAGATAGATCTCAAAATAATTTTATCATATATATCAATGATGTTTTTTTAAAACTATGCATCTATTCAAATATTTTTTTTTAAATATTAACTAAGCCTAATTTGATTCTACTTCATCCAATGTTCTTGGGACTGGGACAAAATACAGAAATGAAAATTATATCACTTGTGACATAGAGTTGATGGTAAAAACAAGATTCTATGTAATTTTAATAACAAAAAGATCATCATGACTTTTCTTCCCTAGTACAAACAAATAAACATGCAACTACAAAAAAAAAATACTGAAGATAAAAGCAATCCTCACATTGGAAGCTGTTCACAGCTAAGGATTAAACTTCCAATATCTAAGCACAACGGGGAGCACCTTAGTATCAACCATTTGTAAGTATTCTGCTGGGATTCTAGGGACACGCTCTTCAGTATTTGTTTCACAATTTCAACATTCCTTTAAAGCAATTTTTCTTATCCTAGCAGTTTCAGTTCTGCATTTTAAAAATGAGTGTTGGTATTAGTTTTATTTAGAATTCGAAAAACTCATTTTTATCATGCTGTTGCATAGAAAATGTGTACATTTCCAGTCAGTTTTTATAAAAAACTTTTCCTTCAAAGCAGTTCTAGTGATAAAGTGGTTTTAACACTTTTTAGAAACTTTTTATTCCTGTAAAGGTAAAAAATATATAAAGGGAGAAAAGACTTATATTCTCTTTTATTGGAGCATGATTAGCTGTTTTTTATCTATTTCGGGGATTTTAGCAAAAATATTTTGCATGAGAAATAAACGTCATACAGTACATCAGAGGGTCAACATTTAAAAGTTTTAAGATTATGTGCAGGCACTTCAGTAAAGCCTAATCAAGAACTTTTGCAATTTTTATCAATAAGGTAAACAGGAATTCAAACATAGCTTTTTAGTTTAAAATTGAGACATTGAAGGCTGAAAGGTACAGCACTAAGAAAATTCAAGGTAGTAGATTGTGAATGTTTAAAACCTAAAATAGGGCCAGTGCGATGGCTCAGAGGTGTAAGCGCCTGCCTGGCAAGCGCGAGGGCCTGAGTTCGACTCCCTTAACCCACATACGAAAAAAGGGCCGGTGATATCGCTCAGTGGCACGGGCGCCGGCTGGCGCGTGAGGTCCTGAGGTCGACCCCCAGTACCCACAAAAAAATAAAAAATAATAAAGAAACAAAACCTAAAATAGTCCTCCAAAATTACTCGTGTAGTACTGGAATATTTTGAAGCCCTAGAGTGATAATGTCACTCAGAATGACTGACATGTTCAGAGAAGTTACTCTACTGAAAGATAGCTAGAGATGTTTAATGATCATCGCCTTTATTATTTAATCAACTCTTGCATGTGCTAAAAGCTGTGTTAGATGTTGAGACTAAAACATAATGTGCCTCCTTATGAAAATATCTTTTAGGTGCACCACACAAGAAGCATGTAATGACCATATGGCTTCGCAAATATTGTAATAAAAATATGTGCAACAGATGAACGTTTAACTCCAACTGGGCTGTACTGAGAAGTTTTGGGTGGTCAAAATTGTCTTTCTGAAGAAGGTAATGATGAACTCTTATTAATTCCATAGACTAGGAATAGCCAGTATACTGTCATAGTAAAGCAAAACAGAAGAATATTTTTGGAGAAATACTTATAATTTAAATTTACAAGTGCTGCCGGATGTGGTGGTGCATGCCTGTAATCCTAGCACTCAGGAGGCTGAGGCAGGAGGATCGCTGTGAGTTCGAGACCAGCCTGGGCTACATAGTGAACTGAAGGCCAGCCTAATCTACACAGCGAGACCCTGCCTCAAAATAAAAACAAAAACAAAAACAAAAACAAAAATTTACAAGCGCAAAAGGGTAAGATGCTTCATACACTAAAGGCTAAAAATATAATTATGAGGCATAATAGAAAGTACCTATGTGTGACTCAACAGATTTTAGAATTTATCCTCTTAGTTATGCAGTTATTGCAATAACAAGAATATATTATGTTTTATAAATAATACTCTGGAAACATTGTAGAAAATGGACTTTAAGGGAGAAGTAGTGGTAATACAAGAACATTTAACTGAGTTCATCTGAGATGGGAAACTAATTTAGCCATGTAAAAAGAGAAGAGGTCAGATTAAAACTTAATTAGTTAGGAGGTGGAAGAGATAAGACTTTTTTTTTTTTTTTAAAGAATGGATTATGTTCTATAAGAGGAATGGAAGAAACCAGGAAAAATCCATGGCTTGGGTGACAGAATGGAAAGGAATGACTATAGTGAAGAAAAAGACACTGATTAGAAATTTTACTAGTGTAATTAACAGTAACATGCAGTACACACAATCATGGAAGATAGGACTTTCTTTTTTTGGGGTTTATGGGAAAGGAAGAACAGTCACACAGATGGAAGCATAGGCATGATGAAGTAACACATGATATTAAAATAAAATATCTCTGCTGTGCTGAGGCATTAGATTTCTGTGACTAGAGGAAGCTAATACGTAGTTAGCATTGATTAAAATCTTGAAAAAACATTGTGAGCCAGAAGGAGTGAGGAAATTAAGCTAATCACTAACTAATATAGCTTTTGGGTAAAAAGGCAGAAAAATATGCTCAGATGAAATGCTTTTCTCAAATGAAAACTTTGATAATTATGTCAATGTAGTGCTTAAGGTTTTACTTGTTGGTTCATATTTTATAGGACAGATAATAATGGAGGTGCAAATAAGAAGTGCAAAATAGTGAAATTAAAGTCCATTCTTGAAATTCAAGAGAAAGCATCTGTATTTATGTATAACTTACAATGTAAGGATCAGGTATAATACATGATTGAAAAACATTTTGTAAAATCCATGTTTAGATTTCACCCTATAGCACAAATGCTTGCATAATATGGATGCCTGGACAGGTTTTGTCTTGTCTTTTTTCTCTTCTCTTTTCTTTTCTTTCTTTGTTTTCTTTTCCCATCCTCTCTTCTCTCCTTTCCTCTCCTCCTCTCTCTCCTCTCCTCTCCTTTTCTAAATCTGAGGACTGACAGTTGAACTGAGGCTATAGTCATTCAGCTATAGCCCCAGCTCTCTTTCTTTTCATTTTTATTCTGAGACCGTGTTTTGCTAAGTTGCAAAGTTCCTCACATCTGCAATCCTTCTTTCTCAGCTGCCAGAATGCTAGGTGTGTGCTACTATGCCCAACTCAAACATGTTCATTCTTTAAAAAGTATATTTAAACTTTACTTTCACATTATTAATTTCAAAGAAGAATAAAAATGGAATATGGTCAATTAATTTTCAATTAGTTTAGTTTAACCTGAAAATATCACTAATTGAAAGATTACATTTAAATCAGTGTGCTTAAGTTAAATCAAAAGATAGAAGATATATTTGTCTAACACATGCCTGTATCCACGTGAAATATTTTATTTCTCTTAAAAGAATGAAGTTAGTGACTCCAAACATATATATTATAAAAATATTATTCCATGATCTTTCCAAATTGTTTTCTCTCCAAATATATAAGAAGTTTTCTTATTCTTACCAGAAACACGAAATTATTCCTATACAATAAAACAACAACAACAACAAAAAAGGTAAATAAAAGACAAAGGGAGGAAGGGGATATTAAACTCTTGATTTTTTTTTTTTTTGTGGGTACTGGGGGTCGACCTCAGGACCTCGCGCGCCAACAGGCACCCGTGCTGCTGAGCGATATCACCGGCCCCTTTTTCATATGTGGGATCTGGGAGTCGAACTCGGGCCCTCGCGCTTGCAAGGCAGGTGCTTACGCCACTGAGCCATCTCACCGGCCCTAAACTCTTGATTTTTATCTGATGCTCCACATGTGTTTGGCTCCATGTCCTGAGCCAGTGAAGCTAGTTAATAACATATTCCAAACCCATGTCTCTTTCCTTGGATCTTCTTCAAGATTCTATTGCCAGAGAGCAATGGAGTGACTTCGGAACCTCTGTAAATTTGCTCGGTCTTGAGCGGTTTAAATTGATTTTCCATATCTTTAAATTCAAAGATTCAAAGAGGTCCCCTGTCTCTGCCTAAATAGTGGTGTGGTTGCACTAACACCTTAGAGTAGGAGGAGAGACGAGTTATGGGGAAACTAAAATGATACATAAAGAGTGGAGAGAGAGAAGAAAATCTTTGCTAAAAACAATGCAAATGAGGCAATTTGTGGTCTAACCTTTTGGAAAAGGATGACTAAGAAATCAAACTGAGTTCAATTTGCACCAAAGATATTTTCACACACTGCTTTGATAATTCCCAAACACAAAAGACTCAGGAAAATGTAGTTTAAAGATGACTTGGTGGAGAACATACAGCAGTTGATTGGGTCCTCATCACTTCCATCGAGGCAGTCGTCATCTCCGTCACATTTCCACCGTGCTTGGATGCAGTGTCTGTTTTTGCAGCGAAATTCTCCAGCTTTACATATGTGAGGCAACACTTCTCCAGGATTAACTAGAGTTTAAAAAAAGTTCAAGGCCTATTAAAAATGCTAGCTGTGTTCAGTTTATTCAAATGTGAATTTTATCATTTTTGCTTAAGATTTCACATATAAATGAGATCATGCAGTATTAGTCTTTCACTATCTGACGTTACAGTTTTCATACTGTGCTTCAGATACATCAAGTTGTCACAAATGACAGGATCTCCTTTTGTTAAAGGCTAAATATTTCATTAAATACAAGTACATGTGCACACAAAAATGCAGGCAATTTCTAAGCTGAATCTTAGAGGAAAGGAATTGGCATGTAGACCAAAGGGTACCAAACTGCAAACTTGTAAGAACAATAAGTCTGCAAGGCTAAGTTACGTCATCAGGACTACAGTCGCAACATTTTAAGGTATACAGGAAATTTGTGGTGACTAGATTTTAGGTGTTCTTAGGACAAAAACAACTACAACAAAACCATAAGAAAAACAATGGATAAAATCAGTTTATTATGAATGTCAAAACATCCCATTATGCATCTTAAATATATACATTAAAATGATAACTTGCCTGAATTTAAAATCCTTTATCATCCAAAGATATATGATGCCCATTTGAAAATTATAGTTTTCTATTGGAAGTAAGTATGGATATTTCTCAAAGAGCCAAACTTAGAAATTCCATATGACCCAGCTATCCCCCTTCTAGGTATGTGTCTTTCACAAAGAGCATATGACATCATACTACAGCAATGCATGCCTATCACTCTTCATGCAGCACAGTTCATGATAGCTAAAACCTGGAGGCAACCTGTATACCCATCAACAGACAACTGGATAAAGAAAATGAGGTATCTATCTATCTATCTATCTATCTATCTATCTATCTATCTATCATCTATCTATCTATCTATCTATCTATCTATCTATCTATCTATAATGAAATATTACTCAGCTATAAAGTACAAATTTGAGACATTTGTAGGAAAATGGATACACTTGGAGAATACAGTGTTGCATGAAATAAATCAGACACACAAGCTTGAATACCGTATAGTATCTCTCATTTGAGTAAAGCAAAGTACAAACTAAGAGAAAAATAAAGGAAGGATAGAGGGTGAGAAGCAGATGGATATCTTGCAAATGGGAAGGGGTCCAGGGGACTAAGGGTGAAGGCACAGGGAGAGGGATGGGAGATAGTAGAGTACAGATACATCAGGTACTGCATCCTAATGACCTCAGTGAATGTGGACATCATATGTCATAAATATGAGCTAAGATCCATGGTATCAAAAGAAATAAAAAGTGAGCAATGGGAATTAGAGGAAGAAGGAGAGAGGGAGAGGGAGAATAGAACAAGAAACAAGCTGTCTTCTGTACGTGTACCGACTGCCCAAGATGATTGTAAACTGCACGTGCTGCAGACTAACAAAAATTAAAGAAAATTATAGTTTTCATAATATTAAATAAAAATTAATGAGATATAATACAAAGAATATAAAAGGAAATATTGTTAAATACAAAATATGGTCTCATTTCAACTTACAGAAAATAGAAAAGCAACAATGTACTGGCAGCCATCTCTGGAAATGGGAGAATTTAAGTTTGTCTGACAATAATATTTCTACTAAGAATCTTAAACAGTGTCATGGTTTGTGTCTAGATGTCCTGCAAAGCCTCATGCTGTTTTAGATGGGGCTTTGTCAGAGTGGCTGAATCTAGTGTGTGCTTCATTCATGGTTCAATGCTAGCATTAAGGGTATTGGGATTAAGGGTGGGTGACTGCTGGATCAGTCCACTGATTGGATTGGCACTGCCTTAATCCCAGGAGACTGGATACAATATAAGGCACAGAAAGAGACTTGTCTCTCTCTCTGTGTTGTTGCTTTTGCTATCTTCTGCCACCGAAAACTGTTGCCCCTTTGCCATGTGCCACCCTGCCTTGGAGCCAACCCATTATGGACTGAAACCTCCACAAATTGTGAGCTAAATAAACCTTTCCTCCTTTAACTTTGGGTGTCAGCTATTTTGTCTCAGCAATGAGAGAAAAGTAACTAAGGCAAACAGTTTCTTTAAATAACTGTCACCAAAATAATGCATAATGCAATACCACTCTATGTTAGATTTGTAGTTTTGCATTTAAAAGGACTTTCATTCATCTTAATTGATATTATGATACCTTAGGTATGATAAAGAATTTCGCCACCTCCACCTTACAGATAAGTAAACTGAGAATTAACTGAACTGGAAAGACAAAAGAAAGGCACAAATTTTGATGACTATATTTGTTTTGCAGGACTATAAGTGAGAAAAAAACTAAGATTCAGTTAAGGAAGTACTACAATATTCAAAATTATGCCTTTATATATTGGAATTCTATGTAATTTTTTTCATACATGTATGTACTCTAATACAATGGTAGAAATTTAGTTAATTGAGACTTATCCACAAATTGAAAATGTATTTTCTGTTCATGTGGCAATGGTTGAAAGAAGTGAAGTGTGTTTCAGTTTATACTGCAGAAGGCCTTAACTTATCTCAAGCTGGTTTATCCTTGGGGAAAACAAAAGCCAATCTATTCATTCTTGTTCTAATGATTTTAAATTTAATTTTGGATAAATGTTCTGGTTTGATGAAATGTCACAAAATTTGTACCTCAAGAAAAAGTTATAAACATCACATGATTTCTCTTATATGAAAAACTCAAATTATAAATAAAGAGCAAAATAAAAGATTAATAATAGGAAATAGGGAGACAGATCCTTCCCAAATGGGAAGGGGATTGGCAAATGGAAGAATGAGAGGGAAAGGGGTTAAAGAGAAAAAGGAATTCAGATATGTTATGTACATGCCCCAGTTCCACACATGTAATGTAAACTATGTACTGCAAACATGTACTAATAAAAACTTTGACAGAAGTTTCTCATCTGGCCCAATATTACATAGACACACACCATATTAAGCTAAAAGCATAAGAATTTTTCTACAAATGGCTGTTTCAATAAATGTATTATTAAACTTCAGCAAAAAATAAGTTATATGAAGCATGTGGCTATTCCACAGCCCTTTGCATAACATTCCTATACTTTTGTTTCTCCCCGGAGGCAAAGCGTGGAAAAGGGATGTGAACCTTGGGCCTTCCTCCAGGAACTGCTTCAGAGATGGCACAGCCCAGCACAAGGCGTGTGGGTTTGTGGGGTTAGAAACAAAAAGCTAACACGATCAGACTCAGGCTCTGATACAAGGGCAAAAAGAATCACGGTAGTGAATGAAATACTACTTACGTACATAGTTAGATCAAAGTAAAATATAGTTAGAACAAAGGTAACTGTTTCTTCTTTCTCTTCTCGGTGAAGCCGACGCTGGATGCGTGGATTGATGGTAATATTTCCTTCCTATTCTTTCAGTCATAAAACACTAAAGCAGCAATTTCTCTATCAGGTCATTTCTCTAACATCACATGAAAGTAGGCAATTTGTGTGTGTTTAATCCCAAATAGGAAATAACAAAACCGTATGTATATGGCCTACAGTTCTTCCAAGCTCTGTCATATGTTGGGTAGAGGCATTTCTCTATGGTGTTTCTGTACAACTTATATTTGCTTTTGCTCTGGATTTATTTTCAAGGTCTTGAAAATAATAGATATCAGCCTTGGAAGATAGAAATAGTATATTCTGGAACAGCAGACATAATAATAAAGATTATTTTTAGCTACTGAGGTTTGATTTCCAAAGTTTCCCAGGGCAAAAGGCACAATTAGTTGATCTTAGCCTTAACCTAAACGTTCCATGTGCGATTGGTAGTTATGTCATAAAGAAACTACCTTGTCAATGCCAACTGCCAGGTTTGTTCAAGGCACATGCTCATAGGCACAGGTATGTTTTGAGTTAAAAACATCCATTAGGAAGAAAAGAACATGAAGTATATTCATCTGGATAAAACAGCAAAGGCATGGCATATTCCACAGATTGACTATCATGTATGAACGGATGGCAACATCGTCTGTTGAGGCATCCGTGCTGATGACCAGGTGATCTACCAGGATTTTGGTGAAGCAAGTATATATAACTTACATGACAGATAAAATAGCTCCTCTAAACAACTCGATCAGTATTTTTTGTATATTTTGTAAAAATCTCTGTGAAGAGTTTTACAAATTGTATGTTTCCACTGGATGGGATTGTTGAATGATGGAAGAACAATGTTGCATTCACAACTGAAAACACCTAAAACAGAACTGGGCATAGACTTTATACTTATACTTACCATTATTTGTTGCCTGACTATTGCAATTAACAGAAATTGCCCTCATTATAGCAAGAGATTCTATCACTGAGACTTTATAAATCTTAAGGGAAAAAAATTATCACTTCTATTAGCTCAGCAGATAATTCTCTTCTCATTACCCAAGAACATGGATGAATTTAACAAGTGCTGGAACTGCAAACCTTAAAGAGTTGTGCCTCAGACTGCGCAAAACTTGCAATTCTACTACCTTAAGCACTTTTGGTAGAAATATTACAACATGGTCTTATCAATAAGAAACTGACAAAGTAATAAATAGTCCTTTAAATTAACAGAGATCAGACATAAACTAAGGCATGCTATAAACTGCCTGGCATAAAGCCACTCATTCTCACATGTCTTGTGAAGCCTATACTATGAAGGGAAATTTGCATTCTAGAATTAGTTATTTCTCTGTGGTAAAACTGGCAGAGTGATTGCTAGAATTAATGTTCAGTTGATAACGAAGTAAAGGAAGAAAACCTACTAATAAACTGTTTTATTTTATTTTAGTTTTACATCATCTCATGTTTAGATCTCAGCTCAGCAAATTAACTCAATACATGTTCCTAACCTTGATTTATTAAGCTACTGAACGAATGAATAAGTGACAGTATTTCTAATTTTGCTCATACTCTTTGCAAAGCTAGTATAGTGATGTACGCTAAACTAATTCCTCTTTTCCCTCAGTTGATGATTTACTGTCAACTGTATCAAAATTATAATAACTCAGTCATAACACCATTTGTCCCTGTGCAAAATGTAAAATAAAATTTTCTTGTTGTCACTACATGCCTCATATTAAGACATTGATTTGTTTAACACATTGTTCATTTCCTTTTTGGTTTTGTTTCATTTTGGGGCTACAGAGACTCTTACTGCTTTGTGAAGCAGGAAAAGAGAGTATCAAAAAGAAAACTTGAAGCGGTTTGTTAGATGCCTTTATATAACCTCACACAGAACGACAGTGAGAAAAATGCTGCTGTGGCTGTTGATTTTTCTTCCTCAGATTGTAGCAAGATGACCTTTCATTAGCTAGAGTGGTCTTCTGAGCAGCCAACCTAAGTGTGTTAGAATCTTCTATGAGTTTTTATGCAAGAAGGCAATAAATTTTCACTGCTTTAAATTTTTTACTACACATCAGATTGCATATATCCTAGAACATAAGGCTTGTCACCAGCGACAGATAAATGGCTCAACGTAATGGAGCACTATTTCTGACAGAGACATACATCTGGTGTTCTATAGAGTCATAAAGGTCACAGTACTACTGACACATAATTTTGCAGTGCTGTCCCTTAGTTAAATGATATATCTGGAATGTTCAAATTGCTCTTCTGTGTATACGGCACATTTGTGTGTTCAGTATTCTCTTTCACGCTACTAAAGAAACATTTTTAAAAATTATTAATGCAATTATTACATTATTATTAATGTAAAACGATCCGGCTACTTTATAAAACAGGGACTATCACTTTTCTTAGAACAATAAAGTCCTCATTTTTAATTTTTAAGTTTGTTTTTCTTCCCACAGCAGTGTTGAGAAATATAAAATTTACTTAATAATTGGTCAATTAGTTTTACACATGCTTCTCAGAGATAGTGAGCGCCAGGTAATTGTACTTCAGGAGACATCAATCCTCCTGTGAGAGGACAATATCCACAAAATTCACAAGTGTCCAATCTGCTCTCATCCTTGATTTATTCTAGACATGCATTAGAATTTGACCTTAATCAATCATGTTGTATGCCAATGTTTTTCGGTTGGGGGCATGCCTTTTTATAGTATAGCCTTATGTTACAAGTTCATTAAGAATAGATCCTTGATGTTCAGTCTGGCCCGATCACCTGCCAATGGGTTTTTATTTACTTGATGTCAATACAATGAAGATAACTGACAGCAGGAAGATCATGTCTCAATGAGCGTGCATCATCTCTCTGTTTTGCTTGTTATAGTCAGATTACATAGTTAATCTGGTTAACTCCTTTCATGTGCCTATAATCTAGATTGAACTAAAGCTAAAGTCCAGAACAGTTTGCACTGAGGAGAGGTTAGTGGCATAGGGATACTGTTTGGTCCTATATTCTGCAACTATAAACTCCATTTTCTAGTTTTGCTGCATGTTAATTTCCTTTTCTGCAGACCAAGTCTAACATATCTTTTAAATATTTCCCATTAAATAAATATGAACTGAAAATATTTAAACATATTTTGGGTTTTTTACAAAAAAAGAGACAGTACATTGCTTTTCTTGACTTTTCTTAATATTTTTCAAAGGAAGCTAGCCAAATTCCATACTACAGCAAAAATACAATAGAATTTTTGACAGTTAAATGCAATACTCATTCTGAAATAAGAATGAACTTATTTTCAGTGATTTAAAATTGTTTATTGTTAAGAGTATAGATAAAGTTACCATTCATTTCTGTTTTATTGCACGAAGTTTAGGTCATCTATGAATTATAGGTTCCAGGAAGAGACCAAGGGTCTCAGAAAATTTTCCTATAAATTTTACCAAAGGAATAATCATTTATATACAAGTATGATAACAAATCTCGTGACATCAGTTTTGTAATCAACATCGTTTATGTTTTTTACAGGCCAATGTTACTAAATTTTTTATTTACATAGAAATACCCGATGAAATCCTGGGTAATTTAGACATAAATACTTTGTCTCTTTCTGGCTGTGATTTATTTTGTTTTTTTCCACCCATAGTTAAGCCTGGCAGTCTGAATCATTCTAAGTGTGCTCAGCCAGAGTTTCTTTAAAGATCCTGTATCTCTAGCTTCTGAGACACTAGTGAACATGTTTTGTTTTTGTTTGGTTTGGCAGTTCTGCCAAGAGAATAACTACATAAGGCAGAATGCTACATGAAAAGCCAGGGGTACAAAGAAAGAGCTCTCTGGTAGTCACTGCTGAGAAAAAACAATATGGGAACTCATCTAAAGCTTGGGATACAGTGACAGTGCTATTTCTATTAAGAGCAGTGCTTAAGTAAAGGTGTCTGAGGTCTTCTCCTTACTATAATGTTTGAACGGAGGTAAATATTGTTAAAATAAGAGTGACCAAAAATCTTGATCGAAGTGATAACATCTAACTATAAGAAGGAATAGCCAGAAAGTGTATAAGGGAATAGTTAAGACATGCATTGAGTCTAAGTGTTTTATATAGATACGTGGAAAAGCATTTGCCATTGACTTGGTGACGTCCAAAACATGGCATTAAGGTACTTTATCTGTGTCTATTACAACTATAAGTGCTTGTGCTTGTCATGTCATGTGCTGCTCTTCCTCCTGTTCTCATAGTGACCGTAATGATGAGCCTGGGCTTGGGGGTCAGCGCATCCCTCAAGGAGCCTTTCATTCTACATTCCACTTGTAGTACTCTGGTTTCTCTTCAAATCGTATACATCTTTTGCCTTTTACATTCCACTTGTAGCATAGGCAAAGGAAAAGCAATGGACAAGTGACTGGTTTTTAGTAAACCTCCTTTTTTTGAGCCACTTTAATATACATGGAAATAGGAAATTTGTATAAACAGTTATACAAAATTAAAGCAATAATGAAATCTAGCAGGAATTTACTTTCTGGATTTAAAAAATTGCAGTTCTTTTTATTTTATCTTCTTCTCATCCCAAGTCTTTTATTTTGTGTGCATGTGTGTCTGTGTTCGTGTGTGTGTGTGGTGTATAGAGGTAAGTGCTCCATCAATACCTAGTTCACTTTTTTTATTTCTGCTTATCTCAGTTTTTCTGAGCTCATTTTTAAAATTTCAATATTCTCCCTCATTTGTCCTCCATTCTACAATAATGTTACATAAAAATGTACCAGTATCTTTTTATATCTGTGTCAATAGAGATATACTAATGTAAAAGTTATCCATAGTGTTTTAGCTTTTAAGCATAAGAATGAAGGAAATAGAACAAAATTAGAAGACTGATGGTCTACTTAATTATGAACCATATAATTAAATTAAGGAATTAATTAAAAAATTTCAGCCCTAAAATTCCATGTAGATATCAGTGCCTTATAAATACACCCTCCTTTCAACTTCCTACAATGACAAAAACAATAATAAAACTCATAAATCTCTGAGAGTTTAATCTCTTGATCATCCTATTGACACTATCATAAGAGAATTTTGACTTTTTTCCAAGGCAGTAAGGCTAGATTTAAAGATTCACTGAAGATCCTCTCCTAGTTATGCCACTGGGAATTGAATAAGCCTCTCCATCTTGAGGTAAGAAGAAAATGCTTTGTTCCTTCAGTTCAGAATGTAAGGTTTGCACCTAGCAAAAAGGGATATGCATTCAGTGCTTCCTTCTGTTCCGGAGAGGAAGTCCAGAGGCAGAACAAAAGGAAAAAGGGGCCTGCTGAGTGCTCATACAGGATACCCTGTGTGTTTGTGTTCTGTTTGAAATGCTACAGTCATTCGACTGTGTTAGCAGAAGTTCCTGTGCCTGAAAAACGATTTAAATGAGAACTATTATTCACATATAAGGTGACATATTTCAAACACAACTAGTGAAATATGGATCTAGGTCTAAAAATATAAAATATTTAAAAACTGATTAGCTAGCTATAAATGTCAAATATATTTACAGTATAAAGAAGAATATGTACAGTGATTCAAATAATATTTTTAGAAATCCTAAAGCATAACAAGAAGGAGTGAAACTGAGGAAGATGAAGAAAGTACTGTATAAGTAAGGAAGCTAAAGTCCTTATCTCGAATTATTGGAATTCAGAATAGTTGCATAAGAATTTAAAACTTAATAGTATTATTCTAAGTACCTAAAGATGATATAACAATTGAACATAGGTTGTATGTTCAATACTTTTACAAAAGTAAATACATACAGTAAAGATATAGATAAATATCTACAGCCATGCATCAAAATAATACCAACTATAAAAAATGAAAATAAGATAGTTTCAAAAATAGTTATTAAAAATCATGTTTGCAAAATATAATTAATTACATGATAAGATGTTAGAGTCACATTAAGTAAGAATAAAGGGTAAAATAAATTACACTGTAGTTCAGTGGTGGTGCACCTGTGGCACTCATGCCACAAAGAGCTGTTTATCATTGAAAGCTCTGTTTTTTGTGTTTTCCTTCTAATACGTGAGTTGTATTTTTCTAAACTAAAACCTCAGTATTCAGGTTTAATTGCAGTGCTGGCACTTTGTGATAAATAAATGGATTTGGGGTTACAGTTTGGACACTCAGTCTCTAAGAGGTTCGTCATCATGGCTGTAACAGGATCAAAAATGAAAACAAAGAGGAACAGTATAATGAAGAGCTTAGTCTGCACGATGAAGTAATTTGAGGCCTAATTTCCACGGTGTCCGTACTATGATTCCCCGGCCTAAGCTGAAGCATCGACTCTTCCTGGGTCCCAACCCTCTGACCTCTGGACTGTGCTACACCACCGCTTCTCCCGAATGTCCAGCTTGCTGCCTGTGGACCCTCAGACTTGTCATCCTCCATATTCATGTGAGCCAGTTCCACATAATCTCACTCTCCCTTTCATATATACAAATTCAATATATCCAATATATATATCCATCAATCCTAGGGTCCTGAGGTTTCTCTAGAGAGAGGCCAAACACACAATTCAAGATTAAATCATTAGAAACTTTTATATTGTGCTCAATATACACATAATTTTGTTGGACTTATTGTGCTTAAGGGACAAAATTTGAGGTAGAAAGAAGAAATTCCAAGAGTCATTTCGGAATAATATGATGCAATAAATTGAAGGATACCAGCAAAAGTTAATAAAAGTGCCTTTATTAAGGGATGATGTAGCTCAGTGGCACAGCGCCTGGCTGGAAAGCACAAGGTCCTGAGTTCATTTCCTGGTACTCCAAAAAAAAGTGCCTTTAGCCCAGGTCAATAAATCTAGTTAATTCCCTACTTCGATAAAGTATGTAAGTTCCTTAAAAGATTCTTTTATGCCTCCCTGCTTGCTCTTTGCTGCCAAATATAGACGCCTGAGCATATCAGGCCATTTAAAATTATTTTAGGCCTATATTGTGCTTCAGCTTTCCATCTATCTAATCAACAACTATGTTTTCATTTGCAACTGCTGATGATGAAGTTCTTCAAAATTTCATGAAACATTTGACTGTCACACACATTTCTTTAAACTTTTTACTAAACTTTATGCAGCAGTGACAAGAAGCTCCGCAAAAGTTTTGTCATTATCTTTTGTTTGTACATTTGAAACTGATTGATTTAATAATCTGCAGTCTAGATAAAATTGTATCTAAGTAATGATCTGCAATGTTCTTTTCATGTTTGATTTAAATTTCTTTGGTTTCATCTGCTTCTAGTTTTCAGGAAGAGCTTATAAACAGTGACGGGAACAACAAACTTACATGTGCAAGTTGTCCCGTTTTCATCCAGAAGTTGATTGTCAGCACACGCACACACTCGGCCCCCTGGGATAGCCAAGCAAAGTGTGCTACAGCCCCCATTATTTACTCGGCACATATTGTCACCTGTAAAAAGAGAGACGTGAAAGTGTAAAAGAACTCTGATCCCAACCAAATTTAGCCATTCTAGGTTCATGTTCTTTTAAGATATATACATAGGCATAAATATGTGCACACATATATGCTGTATATACTATATACAGGGTAATGTAGTCAAGACTTCTACTGAACAGTAATGAAATCAAAAAATGATGCTTTGGTAGAGAAGAGGAGTATGTATGTTGGTTGGAGAAGAAAAAATCAGGTAGTTAGATACTAGAAGAAAGAGGGAAAAAAGGACAGGATTGTGTCTGTCTCAGATAATTCCCCAGATTCAGCCTACCACATTCAGGTCAGTGTTCTTTGGAAAGTAGACCACTGGCTCTTGCAACGTGGCTTTGAATCCGCAGTGAACAGATGTTAACAATTACTGAGGACAAGAATGGGGTATTCTTTCCTTTTGTGGAGAATATAACAATTCCTTTTGTGTGTATCTCAGTGTGCAGAAGACTCCAGAAGCATAGGATGTCTGCAAAGCCTTCAAAAGGAGCAGCTTGATTGGTATCAGGAGAATGTACAGGACACAAAGACAAAAGAATCCCAGAGAGAATAGGGGCAGAGGCACTCAATTAAGTAGGTGTGAGTGGAAATTAATAAAGGTATTTTCCACGTGTATGCATGAGGCAATCTCAGATATTCTTAGATAAAAGCAAGTACTTTATAAAGGTTTAAACAAGGGTAAATAAAATTAGGGTAATCATCATTTTGATGCTATTTATTCCTATAGATTGGAAAGGCAGGAAAAATTGTATCAGTCTAACTACATATATGTCCAGTTTTACAAAGATGTGTACAACACTGGCAATTCAGTTGGCAGTGTTGTCAGCTTATGCTATGTAACATATTCACATTACTAGTAAATAAAATTTTGAGTATATAAAATATGTCTTAAATATTAAAAATAAAGCACTTTTAATTACTTGTTAAGGTAATAAAATGGCTAAAATGATATTGGCAGTTTACAAGAAAGTAACAAAAATTTGACTAAAAAGTGACAGAATAGATTACTATACTATGGACCTCAGTGATTGGTTTACTATATACAGAATAATAAGTGAGAAATAAATTGTAGAATAGTACAATATGTAGTGAGTAGTCAACACATTTCCATACTTTATCACTGTGCATCTTCAGAGCACAAGAAATGACCTAAAGTTTATTATAATATTTTTCATTATTCTGAGGAGTAATTTAATTTGCTATGTTTACAAAAAAAAAAAAGAAAGAAAGAAAGAAAGAAAGAAAGAAAGAAAGAAAGAAAAAGAAAACTCGCTTGAAAGCTAAAGGAGCTAATAATTCTAGCTATAATATCAACTTCTAAATTCAGAGGGTGGTTACACTTCAGGGTTTTTTCAATAGGAAATGTAGAAATGTTTTAAGTAGCTTTCAAATATGTTCACGTTTATCCCATGACCATGGGATAAAAAGGTGATACTTCACAGGACATTCAGTTCTGGGTATGCTGTGCACATTGTATTCAGAATTACATTGTATATTCAATTTTTAGTAATATCCCAATCTTGGAAAATTAAAATTATTTCAAAGTATATTTAGAATATGTGAAGAATTAAAGCGGTAAGAAATAAGAAATCCCTAAAAATAATATATTAGGATATATTTTGTTACTGAAAATATATGCAAAATACGATATTTTTAAATCAAAAGCATGACTTATATTCTCACTGAACATGAAATTTGAATTTTTAGAAATAAATTACCATAAATCAAACTTTAAGATGTATAGTATTCCCTTTTTGTAAATATTATATATTGAAAGTGAGGCATCAGTATATATGCTATCATGAGACAAGTCCAAAATATAAGTTAATTTGAATAATTCCAAATCTTTCATTGGAATTGATTCTTTTATTTTACAGGGTCCCAGTGTATTTTTAAATTTCATTACGTAAGAATGTTCCAGATAGAGCTCCTGTGATAGGCCTTTTTGAAGTTCTACTATTACAAAACATTTCACTATAAATATCTTTAAAACATGATTGACTAGATTTCAAAAACAGTGTTTAAAAAGTTGTGCATAAATATCAAAGTGTGTCATTTATATATTAATAGCCATATTATTGAAAATCCACAATGCATCAATCATAGGCCTTTAAATATACATTTAATTTAATTCCTTTCCAATAATAAAATTACAGTGTTGGTTTTATCTCATTTTTGGTAGGACTATGAGGTATCTAAGGATCTAAGTGACTTTTTCCATACCTAAATATAGGAAATAATCATTAATATTGTTATTAATTTTTAAATAAATATTACTATTACTTACAAATAAAAAAGGATTTACTGACTCTAAAATTCATGGTCTAAAATTGTAACTTAACATATAAAGGTTAGGTCAACAAAGAACAGAAAAAGAACACTAAGAATGGTAAAATACAATTCTATATTAAGTAATTTTGGAAGTACATAACTTTTTAAAAATAAAATGTGCAAGAACAGCAATGAACAGCTTTCAAATTCTAAGAAGAGATGGGGAAAGTGATCCACAGCTCTAATCCCAGGCATTTACAGAACTGAGGTAGGAAGATTTAAAGTTTGAGGCCTGCACTGGCAACTAGCAAGATCCTGTCCCAAAATAAAATTTATAATGTAGCTGAGACTATAGCTCAGTGGTAGAGCACTTGCCTAGCACAGGTTCAATCCACAATTGTGAAAGAAGAAAGAAAGAAGAGGAGAAAAAGAAGGAGAAGGAACAGGAGGAAGAGGAAAAGGAAGAAATCTACTTTACAATAGTGGTCTGTTGGGGCTAAAAGTTTTATATTTTCTTCTGAATCTTATATCTTCCTGGATTAGAATTGTGATCTTTCTTACAAGTAGTGCTTCACACACCATGTGGGTTTGGTACACATTAGTTAAATGAAGGAAAGAATGAAATTTTTAGGTAGCAATTGGAATGCCAAGAACAATTATTTGGAATGTGGATAATATGTGCAGGTCTGTGTTTGATGTGCAAGTTTTAACAAGATGAAGGAGCTTCTATCATTTTTATGTCAGTATACGTATATTCTCAGTGCATGTAGTTTACTTTTCAAGAAAGATTATTTAAAGGTATGTTATAAATTACACAGGATAGTAATACATACAAAAGGTATACAAAAATTTCATAAATCTATACTAATATGTCAATGTTTCTAGATCTTAATAATTTAACTTTGATGATAGTTTCTTCTATCACTGCAAATGGCAGAATATATAAAACAACGTAAAGCACTCCACTTCATTTTCCCCTTTAGTTGAATTTCCTTCAAAATAATGGAAAAAACAAATCCCTCTTGCTATGTGTGTCCTGGATTCTGGACTTCTCAGTGTTTTATTATATGTGAAAATTGAAGTCTCTGCACCTGATATGGAACACAGAAACCTATGGGGTTTTCTATTTTAAAAACGAATATTCTAACATGTAGTTTAGAAGGGACACTAGTCACCATATTTATTTATCCAAGTAGCAGAGAAAGATCCCGTGGCCAGATGAATCATGCATTTAAAATAAGATAATTTCAGAAAAATTGACTTTGAATGATGATCATCAATCTGAAGAAAGGAAATAATAGTTTTCCTTTTACCTTTTCTTTTTCAAGATTACATAGATTGAGGTTGTGTTTACATTTAACTTACTTTGAAAATCGTATATGTGGGTGTACGTGTGGATGTGTGATGATATTAGGAGCCTAGTTGATAATTTTGGGTTTTTTTATATAAGGATTTTCTCAAAGATGGGAAATTGAAAGAGAAAAATTTTGTGATGATGGTCCAATTCACGAAACGTAAATGTTACTAAATTTGAAAAATAATGAAGGTAATAAATACATTATGCATTAAATAAAACGGTTATGTCTGTTATACTAGTGCTCTATAACCTAAGATCACTGAATCTCTAATTCTATATAGTGAAGGGGAACTTTACATTTAAAAATGTTAATATAAAATTTATCAGTGAGGGGCCAGTGAGATGGCTTAGCGGCGTAAGCGCCTGCCTGGCAAGTGCGAGGGCCTGAGTTCGACTCCCGGAACCCACGTACGAGAAAAGGGCCGGTGATATCGCTCAGTGGCACGGGCGCCTGCTGGCATGCGAGGTCCTGAGGTCGACCCCCGGTACCCACAAAAAATAAAAATAATAAATAAATAAATAAATAAATAAATAAAATTTATCAGTGATATCACTACAATGAAAATATGCATTCCTTTGCTTCTACCTAAAATGATAGTTATAAAAATTTAGTAAATTTTTCCACATAAATTAATTACTGAATTATACTTTGTGGCCAAAAAGAACTGAATTTGAATCTGTTTAATCCTTGGCTCTCTGTGTTTCTTGAGGATGAATAGCTGCATCTATCTGATCTTAGGTTTTTCATGTGTATAATAGAAACTGTAAAATGCTAAGTTTATTTCCCGATTGTTATAACGATTAAAATTAACACTTAATACACATAAAGTATTTGGCATACAAATGCGATGGTGTACTTTGGAGCCTAGAGAAAAAACAGCCTATGATATTTTTCATAATTGCTGTTATTTTTATGAGAAATTTCAGAAGTTTAGAAATATTATTTTAGATATATAATGTTAATAAAGAAGGGTATCTTATAAATGTACAGAAGAAATGAGAAAAATATCTTGCCACTGAATCCCTAATAATTACTTTAGAATTTATTCCTGGAGGTAGTGTTCTATTGAGAATGGCTATATATCTCTATCTATCTTGACATTAGCTGGTACATGACCAAGTAATTTGACATGTATGTTTTCTGTTACTGGGGAAACAGGTCTGATTAACTAATTTTCTGACATTATTCTGTTTATATGTTATATTATTAGTACCCCCTGAACATTTTGATAGTGCTCTCATCAAGTGATGTGTGCACTTATGGGGTTTTCTATTTAAAAAGGAGTATTCTAACTTTTCGTTTAGAAGGAACACCAGTCAGGTGACAGGGAGGGATCCTGAGGCCAGACGAATAATGCATTTAAGACAGGATAATTCAGAAAAATTGACTTTGAATGAAGATCATCAATCTGAAGAAAGGAAAAAAAATAGTTTTCATCTTTTTTAAAAATTACACAGATTGATATTATATGTATAGAAATACTATATATCTATCCGTATCCACACATATAGATTATATATAAATATAGTCTGTGTGTATAATTGTCTACACATGTTTATATATATTTATATAGCCTATTATTGTCTGAGAGAGAGAGTGGGAGAAAGGGGGAGAAATACAGACAAAAACAGAGGGAGACTGAGAACAACAGAGTGAAGAGTGTAATGTTTATAGAAACTTTTTTCATTCCATGAATAAAAATGGCTATATATACTATTCATGGATTTGGGTGCTATTTAATTGCTATGACTTTACCTTTGCAAAAAGAAGTCCAACAGGAAAGTGTATAACCAAAGCTTATGTTCCACTGATCATAGAAATCTAAAAATTATAGATATGATGTTCAAAATTTGAAAAGCAAAGTACCACTGAGAGAAATACCATGATAAGGTAACATGCCCACATTTGAATATGTAAGTAAATTTATTTCATAATCTTACTGCTATTAGCAATGTAACAGAAGACTAAAAATTACATTCCATGTAGATTATACGTCAATACCCATTGACTCAGCAAAAATGTGGCTAATTAGGAAGCCTTTCCATTTTTTGTCATCTGTCCAGAGATCAGTTAAGTATTCATCATCTTTACCTGTGTGAAGACTGGGTAGAGGATTCAAATTCATTGCTTAGTTTACCTTAGTTAATGAAAAATAATCAATTCTACTTAACACATTTTCTCAGTAAAACAGAAATAATGTTTTATAATATAAAAGTTGCTAAAAGAATTTAGTAACCAGAGCTAAGTCTCCATTTTAATGTTCCTTTAATTCTAAGAAAGAAGGATTGGCCCAGCAAGGCAGCACATGACTGCAATCCCACCACTCTGAAAGGCTGAGGCAGTAGGATGACAAGTTCAACACTAGGTTGGGCGATTTAGTGACAATGAGACCTTTAAAAATGAGAACTTAAAAAAGGGGCGGGGGTGTAGCTCAGTGAGAAATTGCTGAGTTTAATCCACATACCAGGAAAAAGAGAGAGAGAGAGAGATGATAGTCTCTCCAAAGCACAGTATTGTAGTTTTGCAAAATTACATGTTAATGGTATCTTACAGAACACCAGATATATTCATCTATCCCTGTCATGTACTTTATTGTGTTCATGGAGAGTGAATATGCCCAAATCTTACACTTTGCTCCTCTAGATATTTAAAATGCTTACATGGAAAGAAACGTCAAAATTATAATTTCTTCTGATTGAGGAATTATATAGGAAGGTTAATAGAAATTATTTACTGGGTATTATATCATGTAAATTTTACTTTTATATAACAGATAGTTACATAATTCTCACAAAAATATTTTGAAGCTGATTTATTTTTTCTAGTACCTTTATCTCTCTGTGTCTCTTATATTTCCCCTCCCTAGATCCACTTACTGATCTCAAAGAGTCTGCCTTTTGTTTCCTCCTATCTGTTCTTTATCTTATTCATTCATTTATTTGTATTTTAGGTTTATCATGTAAAAGAAATTATGTGATATTTAACATTCTGTGTCTGACTTATTCGCTTAGTATGTTGGTCTCAAGTTCCATTCATTTACCTACAAATGACATGACTTCCTTTTTCTTTGTGGCTTCATAATATTCCATTGTGGTATACAAATATTTATACAAATATGTATACCACATTTCTTTACCCATATGTCTGTGATCAGCATCTAGGCTATTTCCAGAAGTCAGCTATGGTGAACTGTGCAGATATAAATATGAATATTAATGTATTATTTTAGTACGATAGATTTAACTCTTTTATATATACTCAGGAATTTATCCAGGAAAAGTGAAGCTGGGACAAATGGAAATTCTATTTTTAGTTCTTTGAGTAAACATCATACTTATTTCCAGAGTGGTTGTACTAGTTTACGTTTCCTCCAGCAGTGCAGAAGTGTTCCTCTTTCCTCACAGCCTCACCAGCATTTGTTATGTTTTGTGTTCTTGGTGATAGCAGAACCTGACTGGGCTAAAATGGCTATGCTAATGGTATTTTGATTGAGATTGCATTAAATCTGTATAACAATTTTGGGAGTATGGCCATTTTCACTATGTCAAATCTTCCTATCCATGAGCAAGGGATATCTTTCCATTTTCTGATATCCTCTTTGATCTCCTTTTTCAGAGTACTGTAATTTTCAATGTATAGATCTTTTATTTCCTTTGTTAGATTGATGCCTAATTATTTCATTTTTTTGGATGTTATTGTAAAGGGTGTGGTTTCCCTAATTTTTCTCTCTGTGGGTTTGTTGCTTGCATACAGGAATGCTACGGATATTTGACTGTTGACTTTGTATCCAGTTACACTGCTGAATTTAGTTATTAAATCTAGAAGTCTTTTGGTGGTGTTTTTGGGGTCTTCTATGTACAGTATCATGTCATCTGCAAATAACAATAATTTAACTTCTTCCTTATTCCTTTCATTTCTTTCTCTTCTCTAGTTGCTCTGGCTAATGTTTCCAGAACTATATTGAATAGGAGTGAACATCCTTGTCTTATTCCTGATTTCTGAGTGAAAGCTTTCAATTTTTGACCATTTTGTATGATATTATTTGTTGGTTTGTCATAAATGTGTTTTTTTTTATATAAGGGAGTTCTACTCAGCCATAAAGAAGGATAAACTTGAGACTTCTATAGATAAATGGATGCAACTCAAGACCCTACTCCTAAGTGAAATGAATCAGACCCACATGTATGAACGTCATATAGTCTCACTAGTGTGAGAAGCTAAACGAGTAAATAGAATCCAAAATGTACAATAAGTATTGTGAATTGGGATGAAACTGTTCAAAAAAAAGAGAAACTGTGTTGGGGAAAGAGGAAAGGAAGGAAGGGAAAAGGAAAAAATATCTATATACAAGATAGTTAAGATAGTTGGGGCCGGTGAGATGGCTCAGCGGCGTAAGCGCCTGCCAGACAAGCGCCAGGGCCTGAGTTCGACTTCCGGATCCCACATACGAAAAAAAGGGCCGGTGATATCGCTCAGCGGCACAGGCGCCTGCTGGCGTGCGAGGTCCTGAGGTCGACCCCCGGTACCCACAAAAAAAAAAAAAAAAAGATAGTTATAAAGCTAGTTTGTCATAGTTCATTGAAAAGAAAGATTTGTGCTAATATAGTTTGTACAATATTTCATGCCTATATTTTGTACTCTGAGTAACTACTTTGAAGGTAACAGTATGCAATGTATTAATTATTGTTATTATCTTGTTCTGTAATTCTGGGTTTTTTTCTCTTTAAAATAAAAAAAAAAAGAAAAGTGATATTGAGTTTATTTGCCCATATTTTGATTGGGTTGTTTTATGGAGGTTTTTTTTGGGGTTTTGGTTTTTTTGTTTTTTTCTAGTTATTTGTATATTTTAGATATTAGTTCGCTATTAGAAGCGCAGCTGGAAAAAACTGTTTTTCCAATTTGTAGGTTGTCTTTTCACTCTGTTGCTAGTTTTCTTTATTGTGGAGAAGATTTTTAAATTTGATGTGATCCCATTTGTTGCTTCTTGATGTTATTTCCTTTGCTACTGGAGTTATGTTCAGGAAGTCTTTCACTGTGCCTGTCATTTCAAGTGTTTCCTCAATGTTATCTTCCAGCAGTTTCGAAGTCCTTGCTTTTATATCCAGGCCTTTGATCAATTTTGATCTGATTTTAGTACAGGGTGAAAGATAGGGATCTAGTTTCAATCTTCTGCAAATGGATAGCCAGTTTTCCCAGTACCATTTACTCACAGAAATTTTTTTTTTTTTTTTTTTTGTGGGTACCGGGGGGGGTCGACCTCAGGACCTCGCGCGCCAGCAGGCGCCCGTGCAGTTGAGCGATATCACCGGCCCCTTTTTCGTATGTGGGTTCCGGGAGTCGAACTCGGGCCCTCGCGCTTGCCGGGCAGGCGCTTAAGCCGCTGAGCCATCTCACCGGCCCCTGCTCACAGAAATTTTATGAAGAATATATTTCTTATTTTCATCAATCTTTTATGAGTGCAAAATGTAAGGGAGAAAACATATTAGGACCCGGATTTATGTCCAAGTCCATTTTATAGTACGACAGGATATTTTTTACCACGTGTGTTGCATTTAATTGATCAACTCATTAAAGTAGCTAAAAATTTAAAGAATATGAAGATTTTAGAAAAGCTATAACCTTTGGCAAAGCAGATTCGGCAATAACAATTTTAATGTACTAGGAAGAAAACTGAAGCCCTGGAATGAGAAAGTTTGCATTTACATATATGTATATCAATGTATCAGTGTACATATATCAATGTGTATATATATACATATATTCAAAATCTATTAATGTCAGATAACTTCCTATTAACAAAGTATATATCAGAAAATGGAGGATTTAATTGATTCATCCTAAATTTGTTAGAATGTATGCTCACAAAATTTCTATAAATGTATCTCCATAAAAAGTAATAGTAACTATTTAGAACCACCAAAATCTCTGGCACATATTTCGCTAAATTGTTTTCTTAGTCTTTAAAGTATGAATCACCCTAATTGTGGTCGTATAATAAATATTAAAAACTCATGAAGATAAAATATAAGAACAGTATCTAATTTTAATAGGACATAATTATTGTGATAGACCATTACATGTTCAAATAATCTAAAATAATTATATTTTCTACAGAAAAATTATAATTCTATAGGAACTAATCAGATAAATATACTTATATTTTAAAATAATGTTTTCCTTATGTGATACATTTTTTCAATATTTCAAGTTTTTCTAAACTAAGGAAGTTTTTGTCATTATTCAGAGTATCCTTTGAAAACAGATTTATGAAATTCTAAATATTTAAGAGCATTCTTCAGTGAAAATGACATGAAAAAGGTAAAAATTGGAGAGAATCAGAACTTTATTCAAATAGAATCCTCAGGGTTATTTAAACAGGCTATTTAGAACAATAAGAAACATATTTTTATAGTAACAAAATCTCAGGTTTGATTGACTTTAGAGTGAGCTGGACACCTTTTATGACAATGTATCAGCAACATTGTCAAAATAAAACCTTTTCATAATTAATATGAACTATTTTATGTAAAACTCTGAGAAAACTTTATTTGCTTTATAATACCTTGTTGTTTTCGTGGATCATAAATCTGAAGCCCAAACAAGGGTGGTCTTTCATGCCTCAGTAATGTCACCTCACTCATTATCAAATCCAGTTGAAAAATGGAACCATTCATATAATCAGTCCAGAACACATAATTTCCATGATGTGACAATCCAAAAGGATGGTTCAATTCTTTCCCACTGTAAACAACCTGTAATATACAAACACATCACAAAAAATTTTAAGTGTTCTTTGGAAATCTAACTAAATATTTTTGAGAAAATGATGTTCAAATATGAATAACAGATAATAATCTAACATTTTAACTGATATTTTCCTCCAGTATATTTGAAAATACATTTTGCAGTATGAGCACATTTTTCTGTTTTTATAGCGTACTATTAGAATGACCATGTACATTTCATCCAATTAAATCATCTCGTGAATGGCACTATAAGTATGGTCAAGAATATAAATATTAACATGACTGTGACTAACTTTCATCCCATCTCTTATGATATTACAGTGTCATATCTTTAGGGAGAAATTGACCTGAATAATTAATATCATTCTATACAGTGATGTTGCCCACCAAATGGGCAAGGGAAAGAATGTTTGGAATGAGAATATAAAGGATCCTTGTAAATTACCTAGGCTAACGAAAATTGAAGAAAACTTGGATGTGACAGGGAAGAGAGTAATAATTTTAATTTTGAAAAGAGAAATGCTTATTATTAGTACATAGGTAAAGCTTACTAACAAATTCAAATCTGTTTCTTAATATATTAATTTAGATTCCAGTTATATTTTGTTGTGGTATAAATGGAATAATCATGTAGTAAATATCCAACTCCTGCATCACATGTAGGATTGTAAAAGATGAATAAATAAAGCCTCCAAAATGACAATATTTTTCAGCTTTCATCATTCACAACAATCATATTGTATACAATATGAGAAAGCATTTTTACTCAAATTGTTAGAGAATTGATTAAGTTATATACATAATTTAGGGTTCCCAAATTCAAGTTTTGCTTTTTTTCCTAAATTCTTTATATCAAATTATCAGATTTTAAGTAATTGAGACAATTTTTAAATTTATTTTTCTTACTTTAATGTAAGCTAAAATATTCTGGCCAGGAAAATGTCATATTATATGTACAATACCATCTTGAAAGGAATAATAAACATTTGCTTTACATTTGTTAAATACATGACATTAAGTTAAATGCCAACCAGTTTTTCTTACATGGGAGAAAATAATTACAGCACTTTAAAAAAAAAGAACCAATGACTGAAATAACTTTAAGTGATTAAAGTGTTATTTATTTCTTCAAATAGAATACATAATGAGTAGGTTTAGTCAATTGTGCAGTATTACATTCTAAAAAGGAAGGAACTGCAATGCTAAGGAAGTATTTTGATAATTTCTAACATTGCATTCTCCATTATTCAACTAACAGTTGAAATTAGGTATGTGTGGTTAGCTATGTGTGGTTAGGTAATTTAAGACAAAACAACAAGGAGGAAATGTTTTGTCGACTATGGCTCTGTCTTACAGACAACTGCATCATCCTCAATTTTACCTCCAGAATTCAAAAAACATTTCATAATAGTTCTTGCAAAAGAGACAAGAGGTAGCTGATATCTCTTCATACCAATAGGCTTGAAGTTCAATTCATTCCTACTATGTATTTTGATTTCAGTGTCACAAAGTTTTTATTCAAATAGATGCAATGTAATTGTTCTTCACAATGCATACATTAAATTTTATCTACAAATATTGAACATATTTGAATAGAGCTAGGTTGTTTGGTCATAGAAAATTCATCAATATTGTAGAAAAATTGCATTTTAAAACGGTTCTGATATCCTGAGAGCTTCTTTTAAAAATCCCACAAATCCTGGCATACCACAGTGAGCTGGGCCTGGTCTCCCAGGGGCAAGTGCCAGCTGCACTGCTTAATACTTAGCCTTCTTTAGCCACCCCACGGAGACTATTGGCAGCTACCTCAGAGCGGTAAAAATAAACTTGAAAGTATTTTTAATACAACATAACAAGGCTCTGTGAAAGAAGCCTGTAGGTTCAAAACATCAGCATTTGTCTTTTACCTTCCTGTGTGTGCCATTCAAAAACACTTTTTCAATATGATCATAATAGGCATCACACCAGTACAGTGTGCTGGCATGGAAGTCCAGAGTTAAGCCGTTGGGCCACAGCATCTTTGAGGTCACAAAAATCTGCCGATTGAAGCCATTCATCCAAGCTTTCTCGATCCTTCCCACGCTGGCATCTATTTCATCTTCTTCCCAGTCTGTCCAGTACATCCACCTAAGATATCAAAAACAGTAGTGCCTGCATATTATTTCAATCAGCCACCATAGAGAGACAAACAATTTGTGAAATCTATGATGTCCTATGTAAATGCTTATCTGTCTAGGGGAAAGGGAGCTGTGAACTTTTAAGAGAATTAAAGAACTGTTCTTCTTAGTTCATTTTGACTCCTTATGGAAAACCTTGTTACCACTAGTATCAAGCTTATTGGTCCTATCCATTAATAGAACTGACAGTAAGGGACAAATGCCTATTTTCTTTGATGCTAAGATCAAGTCTGGGAAATGATTTTTTGCTACATTACTATTTTTCTTTTTTTGTGTGTGGGTACCGGGGGTTGACCTCAGGACCTCGTGCGCCAGCAGGCACCTGTGCCGCTGAGCGATATCACCGGCCCTTTTTTTGTACGTGGGTTCCGGGAGTCGAACTCGGGCCCTTGCGCTCGCCAGGCAGGCGCTTATGCTGCTGAGCCATCTCACCGGCCCGACATTACTATTTTTTTTAAATCTTGTGTACTTCACAAAATATACAATCAAAATATATAATCAGTTAAAGGCAGACTGACTGACGTGAGAATCCATGCCATGTTAATGATCTACTTCGGACTTTATTTAATCTTAAAATCAGTTTTAAGCCAGGCACTTGGGTCGCTTTTGTTCTAAAAGGCACAGTTGTACTGGGGTTGTTTGGTCAGGTCCGATTTATCTTCCTGATGCAAATCATCTATGCTGTATTGCTGCTTATTATTACCCCAAACCCACAAAACATGATTTAGCCACAAATAAGTTTAATAACAGCAGGTTGACTGACCTTGAGATTTTGAGCTTTAATTTCTATCTCAAACAAAGGCATCTGCCTTTATAAGCAAGTCTCTTGTGTAAGCTGTGTAACAGTGGGAGAGAGGCCCTTGAGCTAATATGCTAATTTCCTCATAAATAAGGTTGAAACCCACCACATGTTTTGTTTGTGGCTCATGTGAAAGTTCCTGAGTTATTAATTAAATGGAGGTTTTATTTCAATCACTTTGAACACAACTTTATAAAGCCCCAAAGCTTTTGTAAGTTGGCTGGCCCTAGAAATACCCTTACTAGATTTCCTGCCTCCCACATTTTGTAAACCCGAATGAATCTCTGAGGTAATTTGGATAAAATCTGTATCTATGACTAAGAATCCTACTGCTTTCTAAGAGAGCAGGTTCATGAAAACAAGAATATAATGTCATTCATTATTTTATACTAATTTCGTTGTTTTTAAATTCTATTAACAGTTTACAACTATGTTAATGAGACTTTCAGACCCGACTTGTTGAAATGACAGTAATCTTTCCCTGAAGTTTTTCCTTTGACCACAACAACACTCTTTTTGTGTGTTGTGGGGGGGCTTTCTAACCTAAACCACATACACACATATATAGGACACTCTGGATTTTTTTTTTTTTTTTGTGGGTACCGGGGGGTCGACCTCAGGACCTCGTGCGCCAGCATGCACCTGTGCCACTGAGCGATATCACTGGCCCCTTTTTTCGTGTGTGGGTTCCGGGAGTCGAACTCAGGCCCTCACGCTTGCCAGGCAGGCGCTTAAGCCGCTGGAGCCATCTCACCGGCCCCCACTCTGGATATTTTAAACTTGCTGTATATTGTTTTATTGTCTGAAAAATTGTTTGTGAGATGATCTATTACCTATGATTATTTTTATTTGAAGAAAATGTATGTTACTTTTCTACAAATAAGTGATACCAGCCTTCTAACAATCAGATATATGTATGTGATCATCCCTCATTTAATCATCTGCTTAAAAGTTAGCTGATGGTGTTGGTACATGCCTGTAATCCCATTATCCTAGGTAGCTGAGGGAGAAGGATTACAAATTCAAGCTCAACCTGAGCAATTTAGCAATGTAGCAAAACCCTGTGTCAAAAAAATAAAAAGGGCTGGGATTGTAGCTCAGTCTGAAGACCATGGGTTCAATCCCCAGTAACATACATACCAAGAATTACATTATGACAACTTCAAAGTCAGTACCAATGATAATTCTTAAACACCAATAAACAGGATGTAATATAAAAAATTTTATGTGAGCCTTTGGGTATTCATGAAATAATTACATTAATCTGGCTTTCTGGTATTATACCAAGAAAAATCCTACCTCCATTTTCAAGGCCTTATTAAACACAATTCCTTGATGAAATTTATCCTAAATTTCTGATGAGGTATGGGGATAAGAATCAAAAGAAATTATTTCCCTTTTTTCCCAGTATGTTTTAGTATGTTTGATAGTATCTATTACATTTATGCCTTGAATGATATTACATAACTGATGATTCCAATTAAATTATAATAATTAAAGGAAGAAATTATTCCATATTCTTAATTGTACCCTGAAATACCAAACTTAGCTTTGTTGAGATTAATCATGCTTCCAAGTCAAATTGTATTATTGGATGGTCAATACTGGAAATATTTAAATCTTTAACAGCTTCACTGTCAGAGAAATAAAGTCAGTTTGTTTCCCTTTGAAAAACCTGATTTGTTTGCTGACACATTAGCTGCTTTCTAGAGAGGTGTGATATTATTAATTGACATAAGGATACAGAAGGATCCTATTTGTAAGGAGGTATTCACTTAACTTTGGACATGTTTCACATAGATAATATTTTTAGAAGTCAGAACTGGAGATATAGGTTTCTATCTTACTAATATAAATTGGGAAATATAAAATTATTGGAAAGGATTAAGTTTATATGTAGTTATCAGCTTGAGGATCAGTACTATGATAATCTGTTCCCCCTCCAGCTTTATCTGCATTTCAGCAACTGTGGAGATGTACCTATCCTCTTCTTTCAGTGTCTCCTGCTTTAGTAACCATTTTTCAGTTCAAATTACAAACATTATGGTTCACACGGAAGAGCTAAAGGCATCCCTCTTCAAATCTACTGTTTTTCTCATACAGCTGTCTTATTGTCCTCAGTTGTTTTCCTAAACATGAGTTTTAAAACATGACCTTTATCCTCAAAATATTTCAAATATCATATCACCTAAATAAATCCAAACATCTTATCACAATATTGAAAATTCCTACATATTGCAGATTTTATTTATAATGCTCCCTCATATGCCCTGTCCTCTGTATTTCACTACACTTCATTTTACAGTTACGTATTTTTGTATATGTACCATGCCCACAATATTATGATTTCCTTAAGTATAATTATAGCCTCACTTCTATCTATTGATCTACAGCTGTGCTGGCAAAACTTTTAGAACTTTCAATAATAACAAACAGCCTGCTGAGGCATACATACCACATGGGTTCGCCACCACTGGATGGTAGTTAATCATATATTTTAAGAGGGAAATAAATTATAGAAAATCAGTGATTCTCTATTTTGTATTGCTAAGAACAGATGATTATGTTAGAGTAAAAACAATGTAAATACCTGAAGTTTTCCTTGAAAATATTTTACTTATAGGAATATTAACACTATTTTGAATGGACTTTTCCAAAATAAAGCTCCTTTTTCTCCTTTTTATTATTAAATATGTTTGCAATAATTATATGAACAATTTAACATGGTTTAATTTCCACTTTCAATTTTTCTTATCCATTTTCTGCAGATAAGTAAAATTAGCCTTCTAAAAATGCAAATTATATAATTTCTCTATTTTACCTTTGCATAGAAGAGAAAATACAAAATTCTTATTATGCAAACAGGGCCTAGATTTCTCTTGTAATTTAATTTTCAGTCACTTTTCCCTTGCTGCCTACATCCCAGCCCTACTGTCTTCATTTCAGTTCCTCTACTATCTAAGGTTTTGCCCATTTAAGATCTTAACATGCACCATTTCTTTCTGAAAAACACTTTGCCCCACTGTCCATGGATGGTTCTTTTTCCGTAATTGACTCAACATAAATGTTGCCTCCTTTGAGATGCTTCCTCAGGGAACATTTTATTTATTTATTTATTTTTTTGTGGGTACCGGGGGTCGACCTCAGGACCTCATGCCCCTTCCGGCCCCCCCTGCCTCAGAGATATCACTGGCCCTTTTTTCGTATGTGGGTTCCGGCGAGTCGAACTCAGGCCCTCGCGCTTGCCAGGCAGGCGCTTATGCCACTGAGCCATCTCACTGGGCCCCTCAGGGAACATTTTAAATAAGTTTCCATCCATCACTTTTCAGATGTCACCTGAGGGTTAAATCTGTGCTTGTTTTGTTAACCACTGTATAGCTAGTGCAGAGCTCTGGGGATAACATTATTATTAAGGAAATATGTATGAGTCAAATTGGTGCATAAGAGCAGCTTTAATCTGAAAAGCTGTGTCTTTTGGGAGAAGCATAAATCATTCTTTGTAGCACCAAAGACAAATATAGGATCAGTTAGTAAACAGACTTACAGGGATGCAGGCATTACCTTAATGAAAAGGAAAATTTTTATATCAATCAGAATTATCTCCAAAGAGAATGAACGATGAAGAGGTTGTTGGTTTCAAACATAAGGTGGATGCCTATTAGGGCGGTGCTAATGGGAATTCTTGAATTTAATAAGAGAGGTAGAATTATGTCCTTCTAAATAATAAGATTCCATGACCTCTATATTTATGCCATTTCTTTGAGGGCCACATACAGCCTTTAACTCTAAGAGAAAACATTTTTCTCTAATGGAATACTGAAAAGGAGGATGCTATTTTAATACATATTTGAAACACTACTTTGAGTAGATTTGGATGGTATAGAATAAATATTTTCTTTTAAAAGTAAGATTGTTTTGAGTTTAAGGTAAAATATATAGCTTAGTTTAAGTCTAGGAACAGAACAGATAATTACAGACTCAGCACATAAAATCACTGAAATTACTTTGTTATAGTTATATTCTATTAAAACACATACAATAATTTCATCCAACGCCTAGGAAAACGTACCCTGATTGTACTTGAACCTGTTCCCAAATCTAGGAAATACACTTGCTAAGAGTAAAGTTTTGGAAACATACTGCTTAAATATCTACACAAACTACTAGTAATTGAATGGCATTTGGGAGATCAATGGTCAGTTTTCCCTTTATAAAAAAAAAAAGGGAGGGCCGGTGAGACGGCTCAGCGGCTTAAGCGCCTGCCTTGCAAGCGCGAAGGCCCGAGTTCGACTCCCGGATCCCACATACGAAAAAGGGGCCGGTGATATCGCTCAGCGGCACGGGTGCCTGTTGGCGCGCGAGGTCCTGAGGTCGTCCCCCCGGTACCCACAAAAAAAAAAAAAAAAAAAAAAAAAAGGGGCCAGGGAACAGTAACTAATTCAAATGATTATCATGGAGATTACCGAGAGGAACACAGTAACTCATTTAACAAAATGCCTGGTCCACAGCTCACATACAAACCCTTTTACTATTTTTTTGAATACAGTAAGTTTCAGTGACTTTTTAAAAATTTAGATGGATGGATTCCCTGAGTGAATTTATTATTTACCTTGGTGTCATACTGTCTAAAGCACAAATTATAGTACTTTTCTAAATAAGTCAAGTAATTTATCATTTACACAAATAATTTATTTCATTTCAATCTATTCTGACATTTTTATTCAATATATCATCTAACAGAGGCAATCATTAAACAGAAAACTTCCTAATCAGACCGTTCATGCGTGAATTTATCTGTATATATAAATTTAAATGACATTTACCACTACTAAATACGTAAACACATTTTTTATCATTTTCCTTATATGAAACTCATGTGATATTACATACCCATTAACTGGATCCACCACAATTCCTCTAGGATGGGACATTTCTCCCTCTAAAAGAGTCTTCCGACTCTGAGAAGCTTTTTCCAGCCTGGCCACATTAATGGTTTTCCTATGGCCATCATTTGTCCAGTAAATGTTATTTCCAATCCAGTCTACAGCAATGCCTTCCACATTATCCAAATCTGTAAAACAGAACAAATAAGAAATAAATTAAGTGTACAATTATAGAAAAATTAGTATCCACTTCTAATGTTTTACTTAATAAAAAACTTAATTTAAAAAAATTATGGATTGGAGGCCGGTGAGATGGCTGAGCGGCATAAGCGCCTGCCTGGCAAGCACGAGGGCCCGAGTTCGAATCCCAGAACCCACACAAAAAAAGAAAAAATTATGGATTGTGATACATGCATTTTTATGGTATGATTTCTGCAACTATCACTATTTATCAAATATTTTTCAACTTTATTTTGAATGCCCTCATATGAATGATGGACTTTCATCTTCACATGCATTTCTTTTATATGCACAAAAGTTTACAGATTAATCATGATATTTTAACTGAACATTACTATATCATAATCGAAATAGCGTTCTGGAGAAAAACAGGACAATGTAAATGATGTGGGAGAAAGGGGAAATATAAATGAAGCATACAGTAATACAGGCCGTTTGGAAGAAAATTATAATACTATGACAGCAGTTCCAGGTAGTAATATGTAATCTGAATAATCATAATAATAAGAATGACCTCTTAGCAAGAGATGAACAGATCCATCAGGAGCACATATTTGGAAGCTTAGAAGAGGCTTTCATCATAGAATTGCATGAACCATGAATCTCAAATAAGTGCAATACTTATGTATATTTTAGACTTATTTTAAAAAGGAGCCTATTACAAGCTTCTAGAAAATACAGGTAATGATAAATCAAAGCATATGTATAAACATCAAATCTTGTGAGTTCATCCGGCTCTAACCTTTTATTTTACAAAAGGGGAAACTCCAACACTTCAAAGTGAAGGCATTTGTCCATAATATATTTAATCAAGGAGCAGTAGAACTAAGATAAAAATCCAAGTGGTATGACCCCCCCACCTGTGAAACCCTCAAAAGTACACTGTTCCTATGACTAGTTTCTGCAGAGCCTGTCCTAATTTTTTTCATTTTATAAATAATACCCAAAACTGCCAACATCATAAAGATAGTTTCAGACATCTATTTTATAAGGAATTACTGCAAACTCTTTGTTATGTTTCAGAACTAAGGAGGTATAGAAATGGACAGAGTATTAGGAAGTAGTATTTTAGAGACAAAGAGCTGTGTATTCACACATTACTGAGAAATCTACCTACATTTCCTTGTATTGAAGGTGTAAGAAATACTTGCTATTATCAAGTCCTCTAATTACATCTCTTAGGGCTCTGGAGAAAAAGAAAAGGTTCCTTTGTGACCCTTTCTGCTAATCAGCATGTGCCCTGACTCAGGATGACTAATACAAAGTGAGATTTGCTCTAACTGAAAATCCCATTATAGTGAATCAGATATATTCTCAATTTCACTAAGCTATCTGCTTCATTACCATCCAATATGAGAAATTTTCACAGGTTAATTGTGCTTATAGTTAGAAAAGTTTAATTTTGTCTTTACTTTATTGACACTTAATTTTACTGAGCACTTTCCTGTTCTGGCATAATGGAAAGAGTAGTTATTTACTCTTTTCTTTTCTATGTTTCAGAGTCTATAGCTGATTTTTTATTGCTCCTTGGCCTTTTGGATAAGATCAAGTCTATAACTGATTTTTATCTTCTTAGTTGGTTTTCAAAAATTGTATTACATTTGAAACCTGTTTCAGCACAGAAAGACCTCAAAATGGATAAACTTCTTATTTTTAAAATTTCTCTGACATATTATTTGAAACTTCATCGTTTCATATAAAAAGTTGTAATAGTGTTCTGGATGGAAATCTTACTTCTGACGTTTAGGTAAACAACTCATTCATTCTTATCCTTAATTTTCCCATTGTAAAATTAAAATAATAGCCTCTATCCCTACAGTGATAGCAAGAAGTAAATTAGCTACTCTATGTAAAGCACTTATAATACCACCTAGAATATTGTAGCTCCAATTCAGAGAACTTTTTAGTAGTTTACCTAGTTTTTTAAAATTATGTATTCTGACTCTTTTCCTTGTGGATGCTGTTAGATAGGAATACAACTTGTCCTTTATAATGTTTACTCAATATTTACTTGCATTTTTTATCAGTGGCTAATGTCAACTAGAAATAATATATGCAGAATCATTGACTAATAACTGGAAAATATAGAATAGAATTCTAAGGAAGCAGAATTTCAAAGTAATTTGCTCCCAGTTGGTTTATTTTGTTTTAGAAAATTGAAACGCTTGAACAGTGCAATTAAGAAGTGAATGGGATCACAATTTTTGGATCACACTGCCTCTCGCTGTATAACTTACAAACTGAGAAAGTCATTTAGTCTTTTCCCTCCTTAATTTCTTTATCTGTAAAATAAATATAATGATAATGTGTAACTCAAACTTTTTATTTTATGAGAAAATAAAACAAAATTTCATAACAAAATGATAAGAGAATAACAACAGTGCATACACCATGCATCATTATCTCCAATGCAGTCACTCAGAATATAAGTCAGACAAAAAAGATTCTCTCTTACAAAGAAGAAACAGACAATAGCACAATACTTTCTTTTTCAATGAACTAAGAGAAACTAGCAGTATAAATGAAACAAATTAGCATATATATTAAAATATTTTTGAAACAATGGAATAGGCAGTTTGGGGAATTATTTGAACTTCTCTCAACTTCCCATGTATCTATCTTCTATTTTACTCCTTATCTAATATATATATATATGTGCGTGTGTGTGTGTGTGTAGAAAGAGAGAGAGTTTCATAGGGTTTTTGAGGATTAAGTACATAAATATATGTGATCCTCATAAAATAATAATTAGACTATAGGAAATTTTATATAAATATTATTATTAATGAGTACCTTTATTTTTATAGTCTCCCATTAGCTAGTTCTCTAGTCTGTTAAGATACTAATGAAACAACCTATAGTGTTCTTCGCAGGCTTTTTTGTTTGTGTTCTGTTTCTTGTTATAGGATAATAGGGCTGAATACAAAGTTTAAAACTTAAAAAAAAACTGATAAAAGAATCTATATGCAAATTGGTAATCTTTTTATCTATATTTAATCCAGCAGGGATATTTTTCTTACTGAAAAAACTTTGAAAAAACCCTTACTCAACAATTATACATTGATAAGGAAATTATTCTGCTTCCACATTATTGGGTCTCTGCTTTCAATGAATTTATGAATTCAAATGCTAAGATATATAGAGAGTGGACTTACGTACATTCGATATTTTATTTAACAGGGCCTGGGTTTGAGTCTGTCTGAGATTGATTAATAAGAAATTTAGGAACAAAATAATTTCTTTATCAGGGACATAGGATGATTTGTGGAACTCAAATAACAAACAAGTGTAAATTGCCATGGAGATTCTAACTACTGGTTCAAGGATACACATGACTTTTCAAGAGCAAAAAACAGTGCTTGATAAAGAAAACTTCAGTAGACTAGACTGCTTTGTAAAATTTGACTAGAGTTCAAGTAGTCTACAGTAAGAAATCCATATTCATTACTATGTTATTACAATTATTACAAAACTAGTACTAAGCAAAGATCCTAATTGCTTTTTAAAATCTAGTTCAAATATCCCCTAGGTTTCAAAAATACTCATTTTCTTATGAATAAACAAGAACTTGCAATATGTTTGTACCTCTTAGGAAAAAAAATTCTAGTTGATAATGATTCTTTTGAAAATTTTTTTAAGATTAAGATTATATTTTGGGGGGGCTGGTGAGATGGCTCAGCGGCGTAAGTGCCTGCCTGGCAAGCGTGAGGGCCCGAGTTCGACTCCCTGAACCCACATACGAAAAAAGGGCCGGTGATATCGCTCAGCGGCACAGGCGCCTGCTGGCGCGCAAGGTCCTGAGGTCGACCCCCAGTACCCACAAAAAAAAAAAAAAAGATTATATTTTGGGGGTAGAGGTGTAGCTCAGTTGTAGAGTACTTACTAGCATGTATGAAACTCTGGTTTTGAACCCAGAACCACGAAAACATTAACAACAAAAATATTATGTCTATATTTTTCATGGGAAGTAAAGAAATTGGACATTTATCCATAAACTTCAGATCAAAAGCAGAATTTTCATGTATTATATGAGTATTTAAAAATATTTAAGGGGCTGGTGAGGTGGCTCAGCGGCTTAAGCGCCTGCTCGGCAAGCACAAGGGCCCGAGTTCGACTCCTGGAACCCACATACGAAAAAGGGGCTGGTGATATGGCTCAGCGGCAAGGGCGTCTGCTGGCGCGTGAGGTCCTGAGGTTGACCCTCCGGTACCCACAAAAAACAATAAATAAATAAATAAAAATATTTAAAATATATAATTTTAACTTGAAGCAAAATTAAAATTTTTATAGTTTTTCTTTGTGAGTATTGCTGTAATTTCAGAATAGCAGTTTAAATGCCATTATAGAAACACAGTGTCTAAATTTTTCAAGTTTATGTGGGTAATCTATCGTTAGCATGGACACTATCTTTCTGTATTGGAGCAAAAGTGTTTACAAGAGTAGAAGGTATTAAATAACAAGCCTTCAATAGCTAAATTTACGCCATGCACGTGGACATACCTGCATGTCTAGATGTTCCTGCCATGCTTTACCTAGCCTCAGGTCTGCACTTGGACAGCTCTCTGGTCTCCTGTTCTTTCAGTTCAATTAGTGAAAACTCTCTTTTGTGCATTTCAATATGGCCTCAGGCATCACAGCTTATTATGTAACTGCCATGAATGATGCTGATTTAATTAATACTATGACACTAAAGTTTGCTGCAGAACTTGTCAGCTCATGGGGTTTGAGGAATCTTGACTGCAGACTAAAGTTTCCTTATAATCTGTCCCTCATGGACAGCTGAAGTTGATGGTCTCATCCTCATTTTCATTTCAGAACTCTCCTCAGTAATTAGGTCAGGAATAGTGAATATCCAAGCATCCCTCAATCAAGAAAAACTACCCTGCATGTTAATTCAAAGGGATAGATATATAGAGTACACAAAAAGGTCTTATTTTGTAAATAAAACATCTTAAAAATGATGATTTCCTTTTATTATCAAAAGTATGTTGTCATTTTCAAGGGCAGGTGAATACTGATCTTCTCTCTATGGCATTCAGATATTTTATCTTTGGTACAACAAGCAGAAGTAAGAGTAAAGAAAGGGGAACATTATGCATCATATTTACCAATGTAGTGATCCAAAGTAAGAGTTAAAATGAAAGGCATCAAAAATAATAAAGAACTGAGACTTTACCCTGCTTTCAAGCTAACCAGCTTGCCTGTTTTTACTTCATGGATGCTAACTGAAGACACAAGTTTTGTATGTAGCATACAAAGAACTTTCAGACTCAAGGCACAAGTAATAGTCATCAGCAGAATGGTGTCAGTTGTCTTTCCTCTAAAGGTTCCTCGGGAGCAATTTGGAAGGTGAATATTGATGCCTTAATAGTGAATGCATTCCAGGAGAAGAATCCTGAGTATAGGAAGCCTATATCTACTATCATGGGCAGCAAACAGAGCTAGTGTTTGCGCTGGAGAAAGACTCTATATTCTACAATTCTTTTCTGTACAAGCATCCTTGAAGAGCTACTTCAGAACAAACTGCAATGAAACTTCTGCTATGGTTTGGTTATTACTGAGTAATCTCCCCAATGACTCATGTGTCAAAACTTAACCCCATTGTGATGTATTAAAAGGGGGGAAACTATAGTCTTTAAACACTGAAAAGTATATGATGGAGGGCCAAGTAGCTTTCTACTTAAGAAAGGTCCTGCAGATACATGATGACTACGTAGCTTATCTTATTGTATTCTACTAAAAACTTTTGGATAATATAAAAGACCTTGTGAATGGGAAAGAAGTTATTTCCATCAACACAATTTCATTACTTTATTCTTCCTGCTTATGAAGAAATAACAGAACTAATTGCCTCGCCAAGCGTGGTGGCACATGCCTGTAATCCCAGCACATGGGAGGCTGAGGCAAGAGGATTGCTGCAAGTTTGAGGCCAGCTTGGCCTACAAAGTGAGTTCAAGGCCAGCCTCAACCACATGGAAAGCCCTGTCTCAAAAAATAAAAAAATAAAATAAGATAAAATAAATAAAAGAACTAATTGCTTCACCTTCTTGAACACAAAATATCATAGATATTTTTGAATATTCCTTTAGTCCTACAAAGTAGGTTACAATTTATAAAAATAAAACACTGCAAACCCTAAATATCAATAGTAATTCACTTATTCTGTTTGATATTAGATGAAAAGGCAACAGTATTAATAATCACTTGAGCAATTTAATTTCATAGAAAGTGACTTTTTTATTAGCCATATTTTTTTTTCTTTTATATGAGGGTACCGGGAGTCGAACTCAGGACGCCATGCTTGCCAGGCAGGCGCTTATGCCGCTGAGCGATATCACTGGCCCTAGCTGTATTTTTTAATGTTTCACATTTTTTTTTTTTTGTGGGTACCGGGGTCGACCTCAGGACCTCGTGCGCCAGCAGGTGCCCGTGCCACTGAACGATATCACCGGCCCTTTTTTTCGTATGTGGGTTCTGGGAGTCAAACTCGGGCCCTCGCACTTGCCAGGCAGGCGCTTACGCCACTGAGCCATCTCACCGGCCCATGTTTCACATTTTTATACTTGGTAATTTAAACATTCAAACAGTTGCATTATCAGTTGATAATTTTCATTGAACTTTTGATATAAATCAGCCTCCACAATACATGATCCAATTCTGTAAAATAAAATTGTCTATTTCTGTCCCTGTCTTTTCTTCTCTCTTCTCCCTCTCTCCCTCTCTTGCTCTTTCTCTCTCCCCCCTTATATAATTATACCTTACACAATACAGAATATACCATGTAAAATGCAGTAGCATTCTATTTAGTTAATGACACTGATCATTAAATTCCAAGTTGAGCTTAAAATACAGAGGCTGTAATTCCTCATTATATTTTCATGGCAAAGAACAAATGCATCATTTTATGTCATCATCTTTCTGATATTTACCAACTTAAAACAAAATTTTACTCATTTTAGAACCACAAAAATGTTCAAAGAAAAAAGAGTAGAGAAAAATACATTGGAATGAATGTGGTAAAGGAGGTTAAGTCATTAACAGTAAATACCTAAGAAAACACACGTACTCACAACCTCATTGGTCCATAGCGAACCCTCATTTGTTCACACAAAACTGAAGCCTTGGGGCTGGGGATATAGCTCAGCACCACAAGCGCCTGCCTGGCAAGCGCAAGATTCTGAGTTTGATTTCCGGTACAAAAAAAACTCAAAAACTGAAGCCATAAGTCAAGGGGAAATATAGTACTAAAAGTAGGCAGAAACTCTGTTATAAATTCATCGTTTTAGGGATAAAAAAAGGCATAAAAAAATCTTATGGCCCAGCATCTAAATTTAACAAAAACCCAGAAAATTAAGGCAGTTTAGTTAGCAGTCAACATAATAGGCCTGGATATTTGACTTATGTTCCAATATGCCCATCACTTTGGATTCAAGTTGGCTATCCAGGAATAGAGAGAAAAAGATAAACAGAAGCAGTAGTCAAAGAAACTTAAATAAGCAGTGTTTCATTGAAAAAAGGAAAAGCAGGGTGCAAAAGAAGGTTAGGTACAAATTTTTTAAATTTGTACATGTTATCCATATACCTCTACTTTGGTAATCTTTGACAAATTGCTTACTTCAAACTTTGGCAAGTTTCTTTTTTTTTTTTTTTTTTTTTTTTTATGTGGGTACCGGGAGTCAACCTCAGGACCTGGTGCTTGCCAGCAAACACTTGTGCCGCTGAGCGATATCACCAGCCTTTATCAAGTTTCTTAAACTTGAGACTAAGTTTCTTCAAATGAAAGTATGATAATAACCATGTCTGCTCAAATTAATATTATAGGGGGGAATAATAAACAGAATAGTGCTCAGCACATTGTCAAATTTTTAATAAATATGGCCATTGTTATCTAATGAAAATATATATGAAGACTAACAATGGAGAGATTCAACAGATGGATAAACAAAGTGAAGTAAAATGTTAAACACAAGGTAAAACTGAGGTGTACTTGTTTAGGCTACATGAAACCAAAAAAAAATTATGAAATTAAATTCATTGCAGAAAGACTGCTGGAAACTGTATAAAGTCTTAATAATATTGTGCCAAGGTTGATTCTGGTTTTGATAAATTAGTCATGTAACATGTTAGGAAAACTGGGTGGGTGCAATGGAATAAATGTTAATGTTCTATAATTTATATATTGAAACACTACTTCGATTGTGATGGTATTACAATGTGGGGACTTTGATTTGTTTATTGGTTCTTGACTGATTTATCTCCATCTTCACTTCTGGTTTTCTCTGGTCTCTTCTTATACCCTTAGCTGAGGCAGAGCTAAGAAGAAAGAAGAGCAAATCAGACGTATGAGGGAAAAAGTTCTGAGAGAGAAATAAGATAAAAAAACCCACAAAAGTCAAAATTCAAGACATGGCAATTGGAGAGATCATCTAACAAAGCACTCATCAGACAGAAGTGCTCCTGCTGAAGGACATATTTGCAGTAGAGTTGGGAATGACCAAGACTAAGACATGCATATAGACTGAGAAAATAAGTATGGTGAAGAAGAAGAGAGGAAAGAGAAGAAATTCTGTTTCAGAAAATGAAAATTACAGACTCTGAAAGCAGGATGGTGAAAACCCTTTAAGAAAAAGGTAAGTAAAAGTCAACAGAAAAGAATAGAAAACCTGCAAGCTCTACAATTGAAGATAAGTATCAGAATGCTCTGAGAGACAATGGGAAGAATCTAGCATACATGTATTCTGAACATCCAAGAGAGCCAAAGAAAAATCAGGACTGGAAAAGAGAAATTAAATCTACAAAATAGCATATAATGAACATGCTTTATATTCAGTTCAAAGTATTTGTACTTTGATGAAATATGTAGTTTTGTATAAAATATTGTTTTTGAAAATTTTAATAACAACTTCATTTTAACATGTTTAATAACATATATTCAAGGGCCTGCATATAAAATTATTGGTATAGAAAAGTCTCAACAGAAAGGAAATGTAAGTCTTGCTTCTATACTGTGAATAAAAGGTCAAATGTCATTGAACAAAAGACTACAGGGCCTTGTTGAGAAAACTATGTGATGGAAGTGGAGCCCTTGTTCCTGCCCTCGTGAAGAGTGGTCAGATAATTCTCTAACTTTCTTAGCTAAAACTAAATTCTTGTAATTCTACAGTGAAAACCTAAACAGAAATGAATACAGAGTAATTTATCTGAAGAACTACATAGTATACCACTACTGAAAGTAGATATGTACCTCCGAAAGGAAAGCATAATTTGAAGCTATGCAAGAGAAAAATGAGGTATTGATTCAGAGACACTAAGAAAGTATGCTAAAGCAGAGGTGTCTTATTTGTATTAACAACCATACTATTTTTATGAAAATATCATAGAAGTTCAAATAACCCACAAAATACATGTAAGGTTTTATGAGTTTCCTAAAACATCATCAAGGAAGATCATTACCGGAACACTTTCAGTGAACACTAAAATAAATTCTCAGATTATCAAATAATAATAACGACAATCACTCTCATTATTGTGTATATTAGAACAAAAAAGAATCATTCTCCATTCTTAACCCTCTGTCGCCAGTTCACTTACTATTTTTAAAGTAAAGAAAACCAAATTAAGTACTTATTTTATCCATTTAATGAGTATGTATTTTATAGCTTATATATGCTGGGCACTAGGACTTAAGGATTTACTACTGAAGAGAGCAAAACAAAACCGAAATTTATGACCTGTGGAAAATTACATTGTTATAATAAGGCAACAAATAAGTAAAATAAACCCAGAATAAGAATTAGAGAAACAGTAACTAAGGAAAGGAGGTGCTGGCTTCATGTGTAAGTACATAGTTTTATTTGGCTGGTCAGAAAGGACTAACTGAGGAGGGGTCTGTATGCAAAGCACTTAGAAGGTAAAGATGGGTGACATGAGGACGTCTGTCCGCAGTGCATCCCACACACAAGGAACAGTGTGAGTGGGAGCCTGGCCAGGGTGTTCAGCAGAAGACAAAGAGAATATTCGAGAGGAATCACAAGGATATGACAAATTATTTAGCAGAAGTACAACTTACACAGAATGTTCCCCTTAGGAACATGAAAGTATTATACAGAAAAATTTTGAGGTGGTTATATGTGAAATTCACATGAACAATAGAAATTTGAATCCTTTTCATAACTCTGCTTATTTATGGCTGTTCAGAGAGAATTTCCCCAAAGGACCTCAAGTGTCCCTGGATCTTCTTGGTGAGTTTGCCGAAGTGCAAATGCCTGTACTTTGATGTTGTACAATTCATTTTGCTAGTCACATAGAAAACTAAGTCAAGGCTACCACAGCATGACTGCTGCGTATCTGTTTGCTCAGTAGGAGAGAGGGACAAGAGCTTGCTGTTTGCTCCAGTGTTGGCTGCTAGTTCAGAAACTGCTGATCCCTAAGCCCAGGGGTCTTGAGCTGGAACACAGCTCACTGCTTACTCAGCATCCCCCCAAGCACATCACGTCACTCCATGAGACTTGGCAACAGAACTAGTGCGAGGCTGCGGGTAGCCATGCTGTCTGCTGTGCTTCTTGTCTCTCTGTCTTACTTTCTACTTTCAGTACTTCTGCAGCGGTTGCAAGTTTACTCCGTCATCCTGTGATCAGATTTCTGAACTTTGGCACTGTTAACACCTAGCATCTGAAAGATATTTACTGAGGGGGCTTGTCCTGTGCATTGCACCACGTTGAGTCCTACCAGGCTCTACCTACTATCAGTCAGTGGTAACTCCCTCTCAGTTTGTAACAACCAAAACTGAGTGCAGATATTATTAAATGTCTTATATAAAATAATGTTATTCCTGCTCAATGAGGCTGGACTTTTTCCTTGAAAGTGAGTGATATTTCTCAGACATTTTCAGTCTAGTTTGATTTCTCTGTATATGAATTTCGTTGCTTTCAAATGAAGTTACGTGTGTGCGTGTGTGTGTGTGTGTGGTGCTGGGGATTGAACCAAGAACCTTGAGCATGATAGGCAAGTGCTCTATGTGTGACCCACTTCCCCATTTTATACTATTTTTGACAAATTCATATCAGAATATGAAACTAAATTTCTGTAACTAATTGAATATTAAATATAAATTACATTTTTTTTTGTGGGTACCGGGGGGTCGACCTCAGGACCTTGAGCGCCAACAGGCACCCATGTGGCTGAGCGATATCACCGGCCCCTTTTTCATATGTGGGTTCCGGGAGTTGAACTCGGGCCCTCGCGCTTGCAAGGCAGGCGCTCATGCCGCTGAGCTATCTCACCGGCCCTAAATTACATTTTTAAAAGTATGCAGTATCAGAGTGGGTAAAGTTTTTCCGAAGTACTGCATACATAAAATACTTTAAAAAGAAATGTGAAATCATTGCCAGATGCATGACGATACTTCTGAGAATATTTGTCTCAGAATAATACATTTTCATGCCCATCCCAGTATGTTTTTTCTTTTAATCTTAGAAAAAGGGATTCTTTTTTTTTTTTACCTGAAATAATAGCAAGCTAAATTGTATAATTCAAAAGTCCTTCACCAAAGGCACATTACAAATACCTTAATAGTAAACTATGAGGTAGTTTTTTTGACTGAACACATGCACGTTCTTCTGTGATTTAAAATAAAGATTTGTGAAAGTTCATTTTAATCACAGACAAAAATGCTGCATTGGGAGGATAACATTCAATTTATTTTTTTAAATTAATTAATTTATTTTTTTTTTGTGGGTACCAGGGGTTGAACTCAGGACCTCGTGCGCCAGCAGGCGCCCGTGCTGCTGAGCGATATCACCGGCCTTATTTTCGTATGTGGGTACCAGGAGTCGAACTCAGGACCTTGCGCTTGCCAGGCAAGCACTTATGCCACTGAGCCATCTCACCGGCCCAACATTCAATTTAAAAACACAGAAACACGGGAATCAAAGCCAGGTGTGTAACAGAAGAAAGGAGTGTTCCTCATACACTTAACCGCGTGTTGTAATTAATAAGAGTTCAGTCTACCAATAAGGGAAAGACAAGAGAATAGAGAAGTATCCTTCAGTGGGCCAGTTTATTAGTTACCTTCCCATCACTAGTACAAAACTCCCTGCCACCTGCAAATCAATGAAGGAGTTTATTTTGGCTCATAGTTTTGGAGGTATTTTTCCCCAGTTGGCTGGCCCCAAGCAGAAATGGCATGGTGGAAAGGCTTGGCTGAGGAAAGCTGATCAACTCATGACAGCTGGGAAGCAGAAATAGAAGGGAAGAGACAGGGGCATGAATACACCCTTCCAGGTCATGCACCCAGAAACCCTTCTCTTTTGTCCAGGCCCCACCTTTTAACAGCACATTCAGCTATGAATTTATCAATGATTTAAGCCACTAATGAATATAATGGACCAATAAATTTCCAATAAATGATACAATAAATTTCCAAAAGCCCCACCTCTCAACATGTGAAACTTTGGGGGACATCTTAGATCAAAACCATCATATTCTGCCCTCCCCTTGGCCACCTGAGGGCTCACGTTCCTCTCTTTATGAAAAATACATTTAGTCTATCTCTACGAGTTGCCAGAGTTTGAACAGTTCCAGCATTACTGAAAAGTCTAAGTCCAATGTCTCTTCTGGAATTCAATGCAAACTCTTAGCTGTGTACCACTGTAAAAATCAAAAAGAAAGTTACTTCCAACATACAGTAACACAGGGTAAACATTTTCATCAAAAACGGAGGAAAAGCAGAATGACAGAAATTGAACCAAAGAATGACCACAACCAAGCAGGGCAAGGATTAAATCCTATAGCTGCATGTCCAGCACCCAGGGCAGGCTGTGGTGAGGTGCGGGCTACTAAAGGCTTTGGTAATCCTGCCTTTATGGCCTTGGTGGTTGCAGCCCACTAGACCTCTTTATGGGGTTGGCTCTACTCACTGCTTGTTTTTTTGTTTTTTTTTTTTTCTTTTCCCTCAGCAGATTTTCAATGTTCCTGGCATCCCCAACTCCCCATGAAGACCTCTGCAACTTCAGCTTCACTCTCAGCACTTTAGTGTTACCCTTTCAGGGGCACATTCCCTGGGCTCCCAGTTCTCCCTTTGCAATCTGAATGGAGGCTTCCCTGACCCCACGACTCTTACATTCTACATGCCTGAAAAACCAGCACTACAAGGATGATGCCAAGGTCTGAGCAGTTTGAGCAGGAGCAGCTCCCCCTTGAAAAATGGCTGCAGTGACCCTTGCATCTTTGATAGCGCAGTTCAGGAAAACGCTTCTCCAGGGGGTCCCTGAATGAACAGGTAGCATAGGGCTCTCTTCGCAAAGCAAAGGAATTTACCTTTTTACACACTTGAGCCTGTGATGGTTGGGTCAACCCAATTCCTGATCCCCTAAAGGGATCTTTCCTATGGTCCTAGTGCAAATCATTTGGCTTCATTTTAATGGGCCTGATGCTTGAAGCAACCACAGTCTTCTTGAATCTAACTTTATAAATTTCCTTTTCTGGCCAAATTAAAATTTTCAATTAAGTCAGCTCTGGTCTTTGCTTCTGAATCTCACTGTAGATCTGAGTAAAATCATCCACAGTATCTATCTCAATGACTTAATACTGGGCTGCCTTGAAATTTCCTCTACCAGATTACTTATTCTGCCATGTTTAAATTTAATCATATACAAAGTCTTGGCAAAATGAAGACATGTTTTATTTTTGCCAGAGTATGATGTGCTTGGCCTATCACCCATTATCTAAAGCAATGCTTGTTCTCCTTGAAACTTCATGAGACTGACCTTTATAATTTCCATTCCTATAAGCATACTGATCTTCTGATTTCCAAGCAGAATTGCCCATCCACGTCTGTTTAGAGCACTGTAAATCTCTCCAAAGTTTTCTCAACTACTGTGAACCAGTTCCAAAGTCTTCTGAATCACACAGATTAATCCATCAATGAGTCTAATACTCCTGTGATCCAATGACCCTCCAAAAGCAACATCTTTGAACATATGAGATTTTCAGGGGAACATTTTATAAATAAATTGTAACATGCAGCCATAAAAAGATTACTGAAAGCAGATGAATGAGAAAAATATTTCCAGGAGGACACTTAAGCATAAGTTAGCATCTATTCTCCTTTAGGGGAAATCCAAAAGCTTTGGTTCACCCATGGTAAGTATAAGAAAAACAAAATCCAAACCTAGCCAACAATTGTTGACCAAATTGTCCATGATATTAAGTAGTAAAAAGAAGAAAAGAAAAGAAGAAAAAGGACAAAAGGAAAATGGTTTTCCCCAGGAATAAAAGCACTTATCTGAATCTCTAAATTATGAAAGAAAGGTTTCAGTAATGCTTTTCACCAAAACTTAATAATTTTGAATTGAGTTCTCTATAGTTGGTTTTTCCAAGTAGTAAAACTTGTAACTCAGTATTTTTCACACCTAGGTCCTCGCTGAGAAAAATAAAGCAAATTCTGGTGGGAGGACAGGTTGTCTGATTTGCACTCCCAGAATTCATGAGGGCAAATGGTTTGCAAATTCTTTTTTGGACCAAATATGGACCACACATGAGAGAATTCTGGTCAGTAAGTATCTTTGGTCTAGTGCAAAACATTTAATCATTTGGGTAAAGGGACTCAAAAAATAAGAGGGTAGATGTTCAGAGATACAAAGTTACAAGAAGTTTCATGTAGTTTGATCAATGGAAACAAAATTAAAGAAATTCAGCATAAAACCTCTAGAAAGCTTGTGTCAATACATATAACAAAAAAAAAAAAAAAAAAAAAAAACAACTCAGGACTTTTAATTGTACAAATCTCCTGTGCTCATGAAGAAGGCTGTTCACAATAGGACTAATCCATATAAAGCTATTACTATTACCTTACCATTTAATACTACTCCAAATTTCTTCCACTGATGCTGAGAAGAATGGATATCAGCAAGCTGGCAGGGATGGTGAGATGAATAAATGCAAGGCAATAAATCTCAATGCAACTAAAATTGTGTTTTGGACTTGAAGTGATTGACAGGCTTGAATGTTGGCTAGTTGTAAGGAAATGGATTAGGATTTTAAAAAGTTTTGATCTAGCATATGAAAGATGACGATGATAATAAATTGTAAAGGTCAGTGGGAGTCAAAAATATAGTTACGCTTTAGATATATCAGAGAAAAAATTTTCTAGCACACAGTATATGTAATGACTATTACCACTTCCTAAAATCCTCTTCTAGTCGCTAGCTTCACGAGAACTTGCTCAACTTTTATTATGGGTATTATCTGGTCCACAATATGAGCCAGTGGATCCTACTTTGGAATCTGCAAAGTAAAGTTAGCCAAGACTGATCTATCAATCATTTTTTAAATCATAAATTTATATTAATTAACCTAAGCATCAGTAGAATTATTAAGTTCATAATGATAGTCCTAGAATTATGAAGAATCCCCAAATGATTTTTGAAATAGCTAATAGGAATTACATAATGCTAAGCATAATTAAATGACTTGTTGAATATATTTCTTCTATTTTTCTTCATGCTAATAATAGGTAATACATCTAAAGTTTATAAAAGTTCTAATGATCAGAATATATATATATATTGAGAATCTATATATATATATTCTCAATACTTCTACCATGCTTTGAGGATTACCAAGAATTGTCACATCCTCTTTTTGACCTTGCCAGTAATCTAATACTTATAAGATAATAGATTTTTAATTAAAAACTTCTAGAGCTCTTTAGAGCTGCTGTGCACACATGCAATGTGTGTGTGTCTGTACATCTTATGTATAAGCTTACACTGAGTGAAAATGAACAAGGGAAAATCTTCATTTATCTCCATGTTTATCAAAACACTTTAACTACCACAGGCAATTCCATCTTTTCAGGACCTCCTTTTAGAACCCATATTTCCAACTACTCATATGCATGTCTAGTTTGCAAATAAAAAGGATGTAAGTACATTGGTTTAAATTGTTTTTCAAATATCTCATAGACTTCTTGAGAAACACAAATTTATGAGGAATATGTATTTACAAACTAAATATGAAACCAAACAGTGTTCTCAGGATTCAAATCTCAACTAAATTCTAGGATAATACCTTATTCACAGTCGACAAGGGTCAGTATGTGCAAACAGGTCATATCCTTACTACTCAGTGGGACAAAAATATCCATTAGGTTCTCCAGAGTCGCAAGCATTTGCAAATCTCTTAACAGTTTTAATTAGGAAATGTCCCGTGACTGACAAATGTACCCATTATTTCCTTTAATGTTTGGTCAGGGTCTACATTTCTCAGTGTTTTGAAGCTTTTCTTTTGAGAAATTTCAGAGTGAGGAGTAGAAAAATAAGATGAATGGTCACCTGCAATTTAGTAACAGAATATACAGATTTCTCCTTCATTTTAAAATGTTTTGCAAGATCTTATCACTATGTAAAGCACAAAGGAACTTTCTAACATAATTCACTAGTGTTAGCTCATTTGTTTCATTATTGTGAAACTCAGTTTTTATAAGGCACTAAGAATTCTTCCTTAAGTGGTAAAGTTCATTGAAATCCAAGGGTCAGAGATGATTTCTAGGTGTAAAAACTATAATTTTACTTTAAGTTCAGTGTCATTTGTTGTTCTTCAATCTAAGTAATAGAGTGATGAATCATGAAATAATAATTGATGGACTAAACATAATACCACACTTTTTTACACAAAACTGGAAAAACTGCTAGATTGTAAAATCTGTGGGACAGTCTGGAGACATCAGGAATCGGACCGAGCTGAAAACAAGGCTTGACCCTTCAGGTACTGGATAAGCACCCACATAATACGGCACTACCCTTTGATAATACGTCAACAGATTATCTTTAAATGTACTATTTGGAGAATATGAATGGAAGGGAGTAAACACTTGCTTTTTATGACTACATTTCTTTTTCATAATATGAGAGAGAGCCTACCTCAGATCTTAGCCAAAATAATTCATTACTTTTTAACTTAATGGTTCCTAAAAATACCTAAGAAAAAGGAAAACTGAAATATGGAAACATGTACATCTGCTCCATGTCTCATTGTAGAATGCCATCTCAAGTAGAACTCATAATAAGAATAGTGTAACTTTGTACAGCACAGTGATTAACAATATAGACTCTTGTTCATTTCCTACTTTACTGCCATCCAACAAATTGCCATAAACTTGGTGGCTTAAAACAATACACATTATTTTTTAGTATGAGTGGAATTAGTCTTATGTGTTAAAGTGAAGATACTGGGAGAGGTGGTTCTGTCTAGGGGCACTAGGGAAGAATTCATTTTCTTGCCTTTTCTAGATGTGTGGAAGATGCCTGGATTCCTTGGTTCATGATTCCTTCCTTGCATCACTTCAGTCTTTTGCATCATAACTCCTACTTCTTTACTCTTCTTGCCTCCCTTTTATAAATTTCCTGCATTCACAGCCCACCCAGATGATCCAAGACAACCTCTTGATCTCATTAGCCACAATATAATCATGTTTGCAAATGCCCTTTGCCAAACATATAAAGTAATAGTATAGATTCCGAGGATTAGGATGTGGATATCTTTTGTGGGCCATTTTTCAGACAGCATGGATTTGCATTCCACCATTGTTCATACACAAGTTTCTATCATTTGTTCACATTTCTGGGTATCCTTGAAGCAGAGAAGCTAAGTGCCTTTGTTCTGTACTCTGTTTTCAAAGATTTTAACAAGGTAAATATTCTAGGATTGTAAAGATTATGTCTGCCTCTGAAAAAAAGGGCAGATTTGTGTTAGTCTTAGAAGCTAGACAGAGTAACTCTCTCTGGAGCAATGAATAAGCATGCTTACAACTAAAAAAAAAAAAATAGGTTGTTTAACATTCACAGTTCTCTCGTCACTTCACGTGCAGATGTCACCTTGATGTTGTCCGATGAGGAGTTGGGTTCAGGAGCCTGCAGCAAAATTATTGTTGTCTGGCTACTGCTGTTGATCTTAGTAATAACTGTCTTTTGTCTCAGAAGTTTCGTGTCTTCTACTGGCAGCCACAGAAGTGTAGCAGTATAACTTTTCAGCTTGCAAGCATAATAAAATTTCCGAGTTTTCAGCTCTTAATAAGTTGTATCACTTACTATATATGTGACTTTGATAAAGTACTTCATCTTCCTGAGACTCAATTTCCAATCTATGCAATGGAGTAAATAATAATACTGGCCCCAGGGAGTTGTTGAGTTGATTAAATGGGGCATTGCACAGAAGTGGAACAATGCTAATATCCAGTAAGTGGGCAGGAAAGGTTAGCTATTATTACTTAAATTGGTTTTACCATCACAAAAGAAGGTGATGTAATTTAAAATTAAGAAAACAGAGAAAGCAAAATATTTTTCAAAACTTGTTATTTATAGTAAAAATATATGCTTGTATTATTGAGCACATACTTTATTTGAAATTATAAAGGTCACATTTGGGAAGAAATAGAGTTGTACAAATCTACTGTTTGCTTTGTTTAAATAGTAACATGAATTGAGGTAAAAGAATTCAACTTTTGTTCACTAATATTCCAAGAAAGGAGTGGCAAAATTTTAACCTTCTCCACCCACGTTACTTCCATCTATTTTGGAAAATCTTTATTAAAGAAATCTACATTTTTATATAAAATAGTGACCTCAAACCTGCAGTTTAATTATAGGATTTATCGAAACTATGTTTTTTTTTTCTATTACAGCTGCTAGCATTAAAGAAAATGCTCTGCCTTTTTTTTTTTTTAATGTGGGTACAGGGAGTCGAACTCAGGACCTCACGCTTCCCAGGCAGGCGCCTATGCTTCTGAGCCATATCACCGGCCCACCTTTTTTTTTTAATATTTTAGAAATACAAAATGATATAAAGATTATTTTAACATGTCTTCTATTTGGATATATGTATCCAAGTATAACTACTTTCTTCAGTTTGAAAATAAATAGTGGTGTAATGGAATGCATGAAATACTAAATTGAATAGTAAACTATCATTTTATATGTTATTTTTGCTTTCTGCTGAAAATTATAATTCTTTCTGAGATGAAAAATGAATCTTGGAAAAGAAACTCAAGGATATGAAAGCAAATTCATTCTTTTTTATTTTATTTTATTTTATTTTTTTGTGGGTACTGCGGGGTCGACCTCAGGACCTCGCGCGCCAGCAGGCGCCCATGCCGCTGAGTGATATCACCAGCCCTTTTTTCGTATGTGGGATCCGGGAGTCGAACTCGGGCCCTTGCGCTTGCAAGGCAGGCGCTTATGCCGCTGAGCCATCTCACTGGCCCCAAATTCATTCTTACAAAGAAGATATTTTTATTCCCTTAGGAAAGTAGCAATTGTATATGGCATAAATGACTAATTTAAATGATCTGACCATTGAATCAATTTTGTCTCCTATTGAATCTCCTTTTCCTTTCTACCATACTACCCTACTTTATTTTTTCATAGCACTTATTATTCTCTTGTTCATTTGTGTGTTCACGTATGCATCATCTGTTTCTGACTGGATTTATACTACGTAGAAAGCTTTGTCTTTATAGCATTCCCCTTACCAAGAGGAGCATGTGGCCAAGAGAAGATATTCACTTAGCATTTACTATCTAGACATATAGAAACAAACTGAAAGAAATGAATATAAATTTCAGCAAAAGTTCTAGATAGCAAAAAATTATGTATTGTTCCCCCTTTTAACCTTATAGAATTTTGTTTTCTTACATCAGTAATGATTTTCATTGTATAAATATTTTCAATAATTATTGAAATATATATAAGTGGGCCGGGGATATGGTTCAGTGGCACAGCGCCTTCCTGGCAAGCACAAGGCCCTGAGTTTGATTCCTGGTACCCAAAAGAAGAAGAAGAAGAAAAAAAGAAATATATATAGGTGATAAAATAAACAATTTTCTTGCCCACTCATATAGCTAGCTTGCAAGATTCTGTAAGCAAAGCTGATAGGATGTGACATATGTAGGGAATTTTCAGTTAATCCCATGGAGAAAAGTAAATCAAAGAATGAATGAAAATTGTTCATGTTTAGGAAATGCTGAATTTTTTTCTCTATAGAAAGAATGTGAACATAATCTAAAGATGTCCAGATATTTATGTATTAATTATGAGTATAGCCTTATACTTCAAGCTTTGCAGATTTACCTAAGACTTAGAAATTTTTCCAAGCTTACAAAATTATTTGTCAAAATAAGCATTGAGTCTCAGTCTTGAGGTTGGATGACAGACATTCTAGTTAAAATAAGTTAAATTACATAGAGTTTAATTTTTCTGATTTCAGGAATCACAGTTTGTCATATGGCAATATAAACTTCTGTTTTTGAGACAGAGGAAAAGCCCCTGACTCTCATTTTTCCCTGTGCCACCGGAGGACGCACATGGATTGGCCTGTGACCAGCGTGCCCATACTCCTCGCTTACCTTTGTTCTCAGTGCAACCCTATGGACTGACAGTTTGCTTCAGTGTTTCCCTGGCCATCAAACCCCCATTTTCCATTCTAACGCGAGTGCAACCACTGCAACATCAGGCAGTGTGGTGCCTCTCCCCCACTCCAGCCCTCTTAAGACCCGACTGTTGCCTTTCTCAAAAATGGAGAGGACACCCTGGGGTGACTAAAGTCAGAGGAGGGATCTGAGCCTCTTAGTCACATACCCAGCATTCACAGCAAACTTTCAGCCCCGCCTGGCAGTGAAATAGGCCTGCAAGCTGCTACATAAGCACCACTCCCTTGCCACTTCTGGAGTTTCAGTCTAGGAGGGCTCCCTTCTAGGTGCTCACCCCCTTGTGCTGCAGCACAGGTCCTGTTAAAATAAAGACTCACTTGGGTGTTTCCGTAAACCTTCTCTTGATTTTTTTCTAGTAGTGTGGGCTCCAAAAGTCCCGTAAATTTTTTTATCCCAAGTAGTGTGGTCAGAGCGGTTGGTTTCCAAAGGCAGATGAATACAAATTCAGAATGGTTAACTCCAAAGAGCTCCAAAGACCAGCAGCCAAGACAGACCAACAACAGAGACCAGTGCCCTGTAGCATCGACCTACAGTGTCCAGGACAAGCTAGCACAAACTGACATGAGATGGTGATTGCCCACCATGACAGTGCCCAGAAGCTAGCTGTGTCAACTGTTGGCATCCAGCATGACCCGGTGTCGTCTGCTGATATTAAGACTGTTAGCAAGAGCTGCATTCTGCCAATTCAAGATTTCCGTCTGAATCCAGCAGAAGAATCCTAGCCTGAATGGCAGCATTTTAACCTGTTAATCTTGCATTGTGATGTATATTATTATACTCCTTAATGGAAAGAAAAAAAAAACTAGAAAAAAGTTAATAAACTATCTCTTGCATAGAAATATTAAAATACTAAATATATTACACTTGTAGAAATTCGGAAAACGTTCTCATAACTCTCATGCAGCCTGTGCCAGGCTGTACGGTGGATATTAGAGTTGACCTCTGTTGCTGTGATGGGGTCCAAAGAACGAAAACCGTCACTGGTCAGAAGAGGATATCAGAAAATGGAAAGATATCCCTTGCTCCTGGATAGGAAGAACCAATATAGTGAAAATGGCCATACTTCCAAAATTGTTATACAGATTTAATGCAATTCCAATCAAAATTCCAACAGCATATCTCACAGAATTAGAGAAAACAATCCTAAAATTCATTTGGAATCAGAAGAGACCTAGAATAGCAAAGGCAATTCTGGGCAACAAACGCAAGGCAGGGGGCATCACAATCCCTGACTTGAAATTATACTATAAAGCTACTGTGATAAAAACAGTGTGGTACTGGCAAAAAAACAGACCTGAAGATCAATGGAACAGATTAGAAGATGCTGAAACAACCCCAGACATACTAAGCCACCTTATCTTTGACAAAGGTGCCAAACACATTCGCTGGAAGAAAGATAGCCTCTTTCATAAGTGAAATAAACCAGAAGCACATGTGTAAGCATCGTATTGTCTCTCTAGTATGAGAAACTGAAAGAGTAAATAAGATCCAAAATGTACAATAGACATGGTGAATCAAAAAGCAACTGGTCAAAAGGGAAGAGAGACTGGAATAGGGAAAAGAAAGAAGGGAAAGGGAAAAAAACTGTATATATATATATAAGATGGTTAAGATAGATACACTACCAATTTTACTTAGTTCATTGAAGAGTAAGGTTTGTGCCAATAATGTTTGGACAATTGAATGCTAATGTCTGGTATCCTGAATAACTAACTTAAAGATAGTAATACGTAATGTATTAACCATTGTTACCCTCCTATTATGTTGTTTTGAAAATTTGTTCTTCTTTTGATTTGTTTTGTTTTTTCTTCTCTTTAAAATAAAAAAAAAAAAAGAAATTATTGCCAAAGACAGGGTTATTAGCTGGAATATTCAGTCACAGCATAGGAACCAACACTTTTTTTTAAAGAAACCAAGATCCATCTGTAATATTTTAGTCCCTCTTGAAAGTGTCTGGAATGAAATTAGAACACTCTAAACGTATCCACTTAGCAAGAATGTGTAAGTCCACTGTCTTTCTAAAACTGTCTCATCTCCTATCACATTATGGGGAAAAGTTGTCAGCCTCTGCCACATCCAGTTGAAAGTAAAACTTTAACTTGCAGTAGATACTCCTCAAGAATGTTAAATCATGGTGGATTTGTGGAGTTTTAATCAGTAAGCTATAAAAAAAGACAAAAGCTAGGATATTTTTAGTTTTAGCAGTTCACACATCATTCGTGAAGAATGTACTTATCATTAAGGATTTGATTTAAAGTATAGCTGAGCTGAATAATCTTCTGTCCCCCTCATTCCCTTTCAAATACTTTAGGAGAGATCACCATTCATCACTATTCATGATACAAATAATTTTAACCTTTCTCTGTCTTTGTATCCCTTCTGATTCATTCTGCACCCATGTATTGGATTGATCCTCCTGAAATAGCACTTCATTCACAATAGTTTTGGATCAAAGCATTCTTTTCTTACTCTTTCAGGATTTGATCCAAATCCCCTTACCTCATATTCACTTTACCACATTTCACCTTCTACAACTCCCCGTCAGAATTAATGGCAAACAAAACTCACAGTAGTGATCCATTTAGGGTTACCTGTATTCTCCTTCTGAAGACTTTTTATTTTGTAAAATTTCTGGTTGCAGAAATGTCCTTTTTTCCTCCTTTAATGCTCCTCCTTTAATCTGAAACCTACTTCTGCCCAGAGTTTTCTAAGCCTACTCATGTAAAGACATCTCTTCCTTCCTGTGAATTTCCATTACATGTTCGGTCTCCATTAATCATACAGTATATGTATTTCTTTAGGATAACTTTGATTTCATCAATTTAATGTTGAAATGCCTTTACATTTTTCACAAGCTTATATTATCTCTCAAGGCAGATTATGAATTCCATGAAGGCAGTAGCTATTTCCTAAAATTCCTTCTATCTTCTATGATAGCTAGTAAAGTGTCTATAATATAATAAGTACACAATTAACGTTCCTTAATTCATGAATCTCTAAAATATTCAAGAAGTAAGTAGATCTTACACATGAGGAAACTGATGTTAGTATCATTTCTTAATATTTCTAAAGATGACTTGTTTGTTTGATTTTCAGAGACTTTTTCTACTTATACCAATGGTATATTCTTTTAATACCTGATTGGTTGCTGCTAAGTCAAATAATTTATGAAGCATACTGACTTAAATACAGAACATATGCATGAATATTTACATGCATACAATTTCACATATGTATGCATAAATTAAAATGGACATAAATAATTGAAGTTTATTTGAAGATCTTTCTATTTTAAGGGCAAAACTAGAAAACTCCATTTCATTGATTTTTAGAGTAAGAAACAGTTACCAAGGATTGTGATGACGATAGGGGTACTGGTATGTTTTTACAGTGAAGAATTTAATACAGGGGTATGTAAAAAGCATGGAAAGATAATATATGAGTGAGCAAATAAAATAAACAAATACTTTTAAATATGCAAGAACTTGGAATCTGGTTAGTGCCACTCTGATATACATTGTATTTATTTTCTCAAAGTCCTTATTCCTGGGCAGTTTGATATTAATGCCACACAGTGACACTTACCATCTTTCAGAATGGTTTCTCTCTCTGTGCCATCTATCTTCTGCCTGCCAATTAGGAAACTGGTGGTGTCAGCAAAGTAGATATAATTGGTTTCTGCATGAAAATCTACAGCACGAGGGTTCACCAGATTTTCTATGGGGATCATGTATTCATCAGCTATCTTGGTATTTAAATCCATTCCTCTAACAATTCCTGGGCGTCCTTTCCCATAAAAGAGGAACAACTCATTCTTTGGTCCTGCAGAAGAAAGATTACAAATATAAACAACGGATGCTGCCTAATCTTCTTTACACTGTATAATGGCACTGTTTAATTAACTGGCACAATTAGTGTTTTTAAATTCGGTACTAAAAATTAAACTCTAAAATATGCCAAATGTATCTTGATGTAAGAAGGCCAGCTAATTGCATTACTTTAATTAAAACAGAAATTACTTCTGTGAATGGGTTATATTTAGTTAATTATTCTTTTGTTTGTAACTGTCTGCATAGCAAAAACATGACACATCACCGAATAATTTGTAACTTGTGAAATGGACATTTAGTAAAACACCAAGTACATTTAATTTTATATTGCATCACAATCTATCTAGCACTTTCTACACATGTTGTACTAACAATAGCACTCATTATAGGTGGCAATGACAAGAACTTCAGAACATTTAAAACATAACACTCCAGATTTCATCTACACACTGTCACAGGCAAACAAGATCTACATGGTACTATTACTCACTTGCATGTGAATATATTGCAGTTGCCTTCTAAGAAATGAAATCAATGTCCATTAATAGCATAACTTTTTCTTCACATCTTACTTAGAATGTTACAGACTGATGCTGTCTGTCAGTAACTCTGACACAAACCACAGACCTTATCAAAGTCAACCAAAAAATGAAAAACAAATCCTTAAACAAAAATCAGCCTACAGAGTATGTAATGCCAGAATCAGTGTTTTTATTTTTATTTTTTATTTTTTATACAGTGAATTGATTCATTTAAACTGTCAGGTTATATCAAGCACTTCAATTAGGAACATACCTTATGCTTTTTTATTCTTTATAACTAAAACTGATAATATATACTATGAAAAGATAAATATAGCATGCTTTTTCTAAATAAAATTGAGTATACAAAAGACAGCCATATATGAATAACCACACAATAATTGAGATTTCTAATGAAGTAAAATAAGTATAGGAAACCTAGGAAATAAAAATAATAAGCTATTACTAAGAAAGCTAATATTTCAATCCAAACTGTATTAGTATTTCACATATTTGCTGTATTTTGTTTTCTTTCAAATTAGTCTTATTGATGCTGAATATATAAAAGGATATTTATAGCATACTTTAATCTCTAATGAATAAAAGAAAACAAATGCCAAGAACCCAACACAGATGTTAATATTGCCAGCACATTGGAAGATAAGCATGTATCCTACAAGTAAGACCTTCTGTCACAAAGATATTTACTATCCTGAATGTACTGCGTATCATATACTTCAAGAAGAGTTTTAATACATATGTATTATATTTTCCAATATTGAATTAAATTTACATGCTTGAATTGCATGTGTGAATTTCGTAAAGTGGATTTTATTTTCATTATACTCTTCATATTCATCCATTGTTGTTGTAATCACAGTTCATTCATTTTCTGGCTATATCGTATTCCTTTGTGTGGCTAATTCAACTTTAATTTTTCTAGCAATTTTTCTAAAATAGTTTTACTTAAAAGGAACACTCAGTTTTATAGTCTATATTTATTATTCAATCATAGCATCAAAATTATTTCCTATATTGATTTATTCTAAGCCTTACAATGACCCTGTTTAAGATAACTTACCAACCCATTTTCCAGTTGGTTTTTGTCTTCATGCTTATAATCATACTGAGATAATAATATATTTTTCTATCCAGCATTTCACACATTTTCTTAGATGGAATTAGAGGTTAAAGTATATTCATATCCTTCTCATTGCCCTCCCAGACTCTTGGCGGTCTATCTGACTTCAGAGATATCTTATTCAAAACAATAGATTATATTAGTAATACTGGTTCTTTTGGAAAATTTTCCCATTTTGTAGTATCTTTCCAATATTATATGCACGTATCTTTTAGCTTTTATAGGACTCTTACATATTCATTTTAAAAATTTAATGATATTTGATTAAGTCATTAAAACATCTTCAAAAGCATTAATTGCAGTATAATATTCCCTACCAGTGAGGCAATATAATATAGTCTGCTACTTACCTATAATTAACTATTTATATTATTTCTGAACTTTTATTAATAATGCTTTTATAATTGCTTTCTTCAATCAAAAGTAGAGGAACATGTCAAACAATATTACCTGTTTTATTGCTTTTATATGTATTACAAAATATCTTTTTAAAAGTGATATCAATTTCTAGTTCATTAGCAATGTGCAAAAATAATGGCATCACCATACCCATTTGTGCTAGCATTTATTCCAGTTTTTTATTTCTAAAGTAGGTTTCCCTGCTAACGGTATTTCATTAAGTTAATATATGTGTTTATACATGAAGTTATGTATGTTTTAAATAAGAAAAGCAACTCATTTCTTCATTGTTTCTTCTATTCACATTTTTAGCTATTCTTCAAAATTTACCTTAAAGTTACTTCTTGTATTATACAAAATTGAAAAACTACATTTCATAGACTCTTAAAGCCATGGTTCTGATTTTGTTTTAAGCAACTAAAGTCAAATGTATTTGCTCCAGTCTAGAAAGTGGAAATGAGGCGAGTCCTCTTTTCGCAGTTTCCGCTAGTGTGCATCTAACTGAGCTACTGAACTTTTTCACTCTGTCTTCTTCCTCTGATTTACACTTGTGACTATCAAGAAGCAAGGAGGTGAATGCCCCCCTCCCTGCAATAGGAAACAATCAGCTGTGACATAATTTTCGAGCTAATTGTTGTAGTTTAGCTGGATCTCAGCTAAAAAGGTGTCTTTTTGAAGTTAACATTCTGATTTGTGGTTGATGCCCCCGATAGTGGCAGCTGTTCTAGCTATCAGCCAGGCTAGTTTGATGTAGTTTGGTAAAACCATATTTAGAAGCTGCTGTTCCAGGGTTTTCAATGATTTTATAAGCACCTATTTGCATTACATTCACTTCTGTTTAAAATAGCTAACATTGTGTGTTTACTATAGATGTAGCCTAATGACACACTTCATTAAGGATGATTAAATCATATGAAAATCTGGTCTTATATTTTTCTCCAAGCATGTATATACATGGGAGCATATATGTATGTATGCGAGTACACTTTTGCATGACATGCCCTCATGTCCCACGTGGCAAGGAGATTCCCTTAAAAATGACATATACATGCAGTGCACACTCGACTTCTCTTATTTTGAGGCATTGGTAGCCTCAATTATCTAGAAGGTCTTGAAAACATGAGTCCTGAGAGCTTCATATTCTCAGCATTTAATGCAAAATCAGAAATACAAATAAAAATGTAAAGAAAGTATAAAATGCATCCATTTTATCGCAGCTGAGATTTTTGAGTTCTTGACTTAGAATTGTTTGTACTACTATTAATTCTAAATAGTCTTACTTAAAACATATTTTAAATCAAATTTACTGGTCTCAATTCACAGTTGTCAGCAAGGACATAATAAGAAATTAGAATAAATGGTAATAGGATGACCAGAGAAGGAACGCTGACAGAAGTAAAAAGTTGTTGCCATGATGAAGGTGCAGTCAAACTGGACACTGCAAAGAGCAAGCAGTGTAATTTAGACCAATGGTATCCGAAGGACATTTAAGATCAGTAGTCTCCAGTTAGGGCTAAAGTGTCATTTTACCACATTTGATTATGAAGACCACAAGTAAAGACCTTAATTTTTGTGAAAATATTAAGTTATAAAAGCCATTTCACATCTTTACCAGCTTATTTGAATACAGAATAATTAAGTCACTTGGGCATATTTCAAAATTTAAAGAAAGATATATCATATATATACACACACACACACACATTAGAAAAAATTTTAGTAAATCGGTAAAGGGAATGATATTTAACATTGCTTTAGTTACCTGGAAAACTAATTATAAAATAAATTTCACTTCCCAGTGATGCTGGATGCACTGAAGCATTTCTATATGAGGATTTTCTCTTGGACTAAACATCCCTGTTGCTAGCTAAAATTAGCATCTTGGTTGCTGGGAGGGAAAATCTTCTCCACCACTGAATAGTTTATTGACTAAAATCATTATTTAAGAATTTTAAAAACCTTCCTAAAAATCTTCCATGAGATCAATAAGTTTAGTGACTCTATAGCCTGATTAGCTTCTTATTCCATTACCCCAAAAAATAAATAAATAAATACTGATTTTGAGGAAAAAGAACAGAGTTTGCAGGCAAACTTCACCTGACTAAGTTTCATGTTAATAGTGATGTTGATGCAGTTAATTAATACTAAAAATCTTATTCGGGAGAGGTAGCTGCTGGCAAAATGTTTGATTTTTAACAACATACTTTTGCATGACCTGCCATCACTCCCCAAGTTGAAGCCAGTCCTGCAGCGACAGGTCCGTGTTTTGTAACTGCCACTGAGCAGACAGATGTGTGAACAGCCCCCTGGCATTCCATATGGATCCACTTCACATGCATGGCTTCTGACTGCAACAAATAGAGAACAGCAACTTGAAATTCTCCAAAGACGACATAAGTATTTGCATCAGTATGTCAAAATTTTTACAGTGTAAGAACAGTGAATCTTAGCAAAATTCCATATACCCAACTACTTAGTACCCTAATTAAATGGAAAAAGTTTAAACTTTAGAAGAGGAAGTAGGCATTTGTCAAAATCCTCCCAAGATTAGCTTTTAAAAATATAATTCTGAGGAATACTAATGTATTTGTATTAATTTAAGCTCCTCACACATAAGCAGGAAAGTAACATGATTTTTCAGACATGTTTCTGGTATTTTTCTAAATGCCAATTACTAAAAAAAATTTTTAAAAGAAAGTTACATAAAAATAATCCCAGCTTGCGTAGTTAAACAAAGAAAGGATTTTCTTTCCAACAATTCTTCATATAAGTACCTAAATTTGATGAAATATGATCCAGTCATTACTGCTACTGTGTTAAGAAAGGCTGAGGCAGAATATATTTTTTTGTAATTTTGAGTCCTTTGTCATCTTTGAGAACCCTATTACAAAATAAAACGTTGGTGTGTGTGTGTGTGTGTGTAACTGTAATTATGAAGTGTGAACAGTAAATTTACATGAGGAAATTCAGGGGTAGAAAAATGTTCATTAAGTGTTAATAAAGAGAAAATAATTGGAAAAGTATCATATAAGGAAGATAAGAAAACCAAAGATGGGCCAAAGGAAAAGAAATGGTAGGAATAATTTCAGTAAGATTCTATGTATTATTGTTATTGTATTTTTTCTATCAATATTTAGGAGAAATTATGATGAACAGCATGACAAATTTCTTATAATAAAGCTGCTATGCTTTTACGAATAGTTCCTATTCACTTTTTATTCCTCATTTCAGGTGAAAAAAATAAGTAAAATACATTTTTAACTATTTTTCCCTGAGAATAGTGTTGCTTTTATTTTTTCCAACCTCACTTATGCTAGTTCACATCTCTCACTGAATCAACAGTGTTCCACTCTTCGACTTTCATCATCACTTTGCTTTCTCCACTGGATCATGACCATCGACTCACAAATGTGTCATTATTTCTGCCTCTTGAAAAAAACAAAAACCTTTTAAACCAACTCTACTTCATCTTAAAGTCATACTTTGCAAAGTTATCTACGATCATTTTCTATAATCTTTTCTTTCATATCTCTCTCAAACTTTTTCTACTCAGATAATTCACTTCACAGTCAAAACCGTCCTTAGCACATCCCAGTGAGCTTCATGATGGTAACTCCAAAGCTCAAATGGATTTAACAAGCTTTTTCTCATCTCCATTTCTGGTTCCACCTATTCTCCTTGTCTCATTGTTGAAATATTCTAGTGTCTATTCTTTAGAACTCTTTTCCATGTATATGTATTTAACTTCCTTGGTGTTCACATGCATTGTCAAGAATTTACATGATATGCCGTTGACTCTCAAATGGATATCTCCAACCTGGACTTCCTTTCTGAACTTGAATACAGAGTCTTCTATATTCAAATAGCTTTTGGATCTTACCACTTGGGTTTATGAAAGACATCTGAAATAACCCATGAACATTAAACTTGCTTTTGCCACAAATTTGATACATATTGTAGTTTCCTCAATCTCAAAAATAACTCAGTTCCAATTGTTCTGGCTTAAACACTGCTTTGAGTTCTTTTTTGTTTATACCCTGCCTCCAATGTACCAGAAAATCCTACTGGCCCTAACTTTATCTATATCCTGAATTTACCTGTTTCTCAGTATTTTCACTATTTTGGGACTAACTATCATACTCTAATCTTCCCACCTTCTTCCTTCATAGCCTCTTGTTAGTGTAGTGGCTATAGCGATTCTTAAAAAATCTCAGTCATATCGTGAGACTCCTCTGTCTAACGTCCAGGATTCCCAGCTCAAAGGTAAAAGTTTTTACAATGGTCTACTGTGCTCTATGTATTATGGCCTTTGGCATCTTTAATTTTATTTCTCTCTTCCTTATTCATTTGCTGCTTATTCACACAGGCCACCTTGCTGTTCTTTTGATGGTTTAAGCATGTTTTTCTCATTGCTTTTGTGCTTGCTTAGCCTTTTACCTATAACACTCTGGCTCCAGATATCTCCATGCCACTCTTTGCCAAGTCCTTCACTTGATGCCATCTTTTCAATGCAGCTTCTTCTGATTAGTCAGTATAATATTGCAATCTTCCCCAATTCCAGAAATTCTTTATCTTTTCATTTATTTTCTCTATAGCACTTATTGACATGTAATGTAATATATAAATTGCCTACTTATTTTTTTAATATATCTTCTCCACTGGGATGTAAAGCTTGTAAAGACCAAAATATTTGTTTGGTTTTATTTCCTGCTGTTTTTTCAGTATACACAGAATAGTTCCTGGCACATAGTAGATGGTCCGTGAATAATTAATAAATGAAGAAATCCTCATATCAAAGTTTCATAAGGTTATGCAGAAAATTCAAAATTGAATTGGCTGGTGACTTAGTTGTGGCAATGTATAACTCCCTATTGAATATATATTAGTATTTAGATAATTCTAGGTTAGTTTTCATTGGAAGCATAGGTATATAAAGATGATGAAGATTTGGGGTGGTGTTTTCTTATGCCATATTATTCTGTATATGACTGAGTCTAAACAGACTACTGAATATTATTAACTTACCATTGAAAAACTGGTTTGTGTATTTGAGAAACATTTAAAAAGATTGCAGCTTTATTTGAAAAATCATTTTTAATAAACACGTGTTAAGAAAACATTTGAGATGTTAAATCTAAAGAGACCAGTGACTACAGTGAATACTAGATAAATACTGCAAGGAAGTCACCTAATTGGAAATTTGTCTCTCAAAATGATACTAAAAGTAAAATAGAAATCTTAACATCTGGCATCTTGTCTACATACATCACAATTGAAAGCTCCTTCTTGAGTCTATATTTAGCCATCATTTCCATTCTATGGTTGTAGAGATGATTCACTAGGAACTGAACAATTTGTCATTTAGACTTGTGAAAGGAGCTCTTTTCCATTTTATCAAGCAGACATACACATTTTTATGTCAAAGCAGAATTTATGACTAACCCACTTTAATGCCACAGGAATGTGCAAGGACTATGTCTCCATTCAATCTACTATTATGAAGGTTATGAAGAAGTCTTGTAACTCACCTGTTGGCTGAGTTCTTTTTTGATATATTCGGATTCCTCGAGGTCTTTCCATTTTAATTAAAAAATGAATATCAGTGCTATTAAATCTGTTTATTCTTATGATGTTGAAGTTGTCAGAATTGGTTGCATATAAATAGTCTTCAAACACAGTTATACCATAAAGATGTCTGACCTGTAAAGTAGGTCAAAAATAACTATGATTTTTAATTGTGCTGTTTACTACTTGGAAGAAAAAACTGATTGCTCTTTACCAGTGTAGAAAATGTCCTTAACAGCAGAGTCATAAGAATGTTATCATTTATCTCCTCTCAAAGTATTCCTCATTTCACAAGTTTAATTTGTGTCTGTGTAGAAGAAGATACTAAGCCTTAGTGGATAAAGAGGTTCCAAATACATGGGAAAGATTTTTATTAAGAAAGTATGTCTAGTAGTTACTTTTCAAAGACTAATGGGAACCAGACTTTCAAGCATAGTCAATAAAATGCTGTGGTTCTGTTATACATCATTTGAGATATTTTTATGGGCTACTTGTTCATATATTCATGGGCAGGTGGATGCTGCAAAAGCATGGCTGTGCATGTGAAAGGACTAATTAGAAAGTCTCTCTGAAAAACTGTAAAAGTTCGGAATCCCATTTATCATCACAAATTATATTTACCCCAATACTTGCTCAAACACAGAAAATAAAAAAGAAATCACATATTTGTAATACATACAAATAATATGTCAGCATTTCATTTAGAAACTGTGTTATTTTTAAAGCCTGTTCATTATGGCAAGTGGAATTATTTGCTTTGAGAAGGGTGATATTTATTGCTATATATGCAATTAAGTCAGCAGTCGAATTTTTTTCTTTGGTGAATGTCTTAGGGTTTGTGGGGAGGAATGGACATTTTAAAGTCATAGAAAGCATCCAGTAGGGTGAAAGGAAGAATGATAAAAAGGCACATCCTCTATACCTTGCCTATTGGTATTCTCATACTTAATTTAAAACTGTTCCAGTCCTGGATATAGTATAGTTGTCAAGTGATAACCTGTGAAAATTTTGATGTGAAATATTCGCCACTATTCTGAGGCATTACTAATTGTACACTTTGCAGATTTTTAGTGAAGGGAATGTGAGGAAGTATGTGTAGTTTGACTGTAGAAAAAATTACCAAATATTCAATATTAATCAAGAAATCTAGCCAACTCTATACTTTAAGCAGAAGTAAGTAATGTGTTATCTTTCTAGGATATAAGGATCATTATTTCTCTCCTGGTCTTTTCATGTGAGATAGTAACTGAAAATTGGCCTTGACATGTTTTTGGATAATATCTAATATCTAATTTCTTCTTATCTACTTTAGAAAGGAAAGGGAGGGCTTAATATGAAGAATTATTTCATCTTAAAGCTCAAATACTCCTTTTCTATTACATGTTACTCCGTAGTAATATGTGTGCTTATGTGGTGGGGGAGGGGCATGTGTGCTTATGAATATCATTTTCCACATCATTGACATCGCATTCACAAAATATGCCAGTGGTCTAATGTAAAAATTAGAAGTAGACTGAACTCATTAATCTAATGCATGCTTTGCTGGGGCCAATAGTAGGGCCATTCTCATTGGACCCTGTGGCTGTGGTGTACTCGCTCCTCTCTCCATCAATTCACTTTCTAAAAGGAAAGGCATAGCTATACAGGAGACAATTGGTCATTTTATTTCTCATAAAATAAGCACATTAATGTCTGCTTTTTTAACTATCCCCAGCAGAGGTGAGAGAATTGAGTGGTAGATTTGCCATTCTGCTCACAACCCACCTACTCCAAATAAAGATATCTACACTTAGTGGTAAATTTAGCGTATGTTCAGGAAATCGGCAAAACATGGGCAATAGAAGTGGGAAAAAAGGATGATTATGAACTTTTTTTTTGTGTGTGTGGGTACCGGGGGTCGACCTCAGGACCTCGCGTGCCAGCAGGCGCCTGTGCCGCTGAGCGATATCACCGGCCTTTTTTTTGCATGTGGGTTCCGGGAGTCGAACTCAGGCCCTCGCGCTTGCCAGGCAGGCGCTTACACCGCTGAGCCATCCCACCGGCCCTGATTAAGAACTTTAGACATTTAAAAAACTTTTTGAAGTAGTCATGAGGATCATATAGAATTTGTATTTTTAGTTTTTTGAAAAGATATAGTATTTATATAAAATGGAGTGCTACTCTGCCATGTAGAAGGATAAATATGAGGCATTTGTAAGTAAATAAATGCACCTTGCAACCAGAATATTAAGCGAAATAAATCAAACACACAAATTTAAATATCGCGTGATTTCCCTTACATGAAAGCCAAAATATAAATAAAAAGCAAAATAAAAGATAAATGAAAGGAAATAGGGAGATCCTTTTCAAAAGGGAAGCAGAAAAAAAGAGGGAGGGAGAAACAAGGGAGAGAAAGAAAAAGAGACAAAAAAAGGAATTAAAAAATTGCAAATAGAGCTTTTGAAAATGGGAAGAGGAATAAGACTTGAAGGGAGTAAGGATGGATGGGAAGGAAAAGGGACAAAAATGAATTAAGATGTATCATGTATATTTACAAACTCTCCCACAATAAATATATCATTATGTGCTGCAAACATGTATTAATAAAAATTTTTAAAATTAATCATGTGGAAAATCATTTTAATTCCTTATCCTTGGTTCAAGACTTAATTTTTAATGGCAAATAAGTAAAAAAGAAGGTCCACCATTATCATATTAGAAATTAGGTCCTCTAAAGTTTACAAGAAAGGCCTTCCAATGAAACAAATTATTTTAGGACAGCTGAAGGTGAAAGAGAAACAACTAGTCCCACTTTTTTTATTTTTATTTTAAAGAGAAGAAAAAACAAAACAAATCAAAAAAAGAACAAATTTTCAAAACAACATAATATGAGGGTAACAATGGTCAATGCATTACGTATTATTATCTTTAAGTTAGTTATTCAGGATACCAGACATTAGCATTCAATTGTCCAAACATTATTGGCTCAAACCTTACTCTTCAATGAACTAAGTAAAATTGGTAGTGTATCTATCTTAACCATCTTATATATATATACAATTTTTTTTCCCTTTCCCTTCTTTCTTTTCCCTATTCCAGTCTCTCTTTCCTATTGACCAATTTCTTTTTGATTCACCGTGCCTATTGTACATTTTGGATCTAACTAAACTAAATTCAAAATGGATCAGAGATCTAGTCGCACTTTTAACATTACACAGTTTATTTTTTTTTTTTAGGTAGTCACATTTTCGCGTTTGTTTATATGTCAAGAAAGAAGAAGATTTTCTTCTAAAAGAAACTGTTTAGAAAGCAAAAGTTATTTTAAAGGAAAATTACAGGATGTATCTCTCTTGCATTGCAAAAGAAACAAAGAAGATTCATATATTTCAGCTCCACAGATGAAGAATTTCACATGAAATTTGTGCAGTGCGATCCAAGTGAATTGGAAAACATGTACTAGTGAGTAAGGTTTATTTCTACTTAGAGAACTCTTTTGTGTTGACTGAGTGTTGTGTATGAAATTTTGTGATTCAGCAAGGGAAAAACTTAGCACAAGTGGGAAGTATTGTACTCTTGGAAATTTCTACAGAATTCTCATTTTAGGAAGCATTTGAATAAATCTGAAGGTAAAACTTAACCCAACCTATTAAAATAATAAGCTCATTTTGTTTTTTTTGTTTATTTTATATGGGGTACTGGAAGTCGAACCCAGGACCCCGCGCTTGCCAGGCAGGCGCTTGTGCCACTGAGCTATGTCACTGGCCCAATAAGCTCATTTTTGAGGAGGCATTTGCTTTAGTTAGCTAAATATCTCCAGTGCCACGTGAGACAGATGATAGTTCAGTTCCCTATGAATGAACTATTTAAATAAGTTTTTGTAAGCAGGTCATAACATCTGTCACATTCCAATACTTTCTTGTTAGTACAGCATTTTCCTCTTTGTTGTTTGTCGCTTTTGCTTGCTTATTTTCAACAGGGGGGAGAAGGTGTAAGAGACATTATGGACATCACAGTATTACTGTAAAAACAAACAAACAAAAAAAAAAACCTTCTGGCATATAGGCAATGAAGTATAATTTTTATAGCTAATTACGGCTTGACCTTCTAAGAAATTCTCAAATTCTTGTCTTTTTCATAAGATGATGCCATGTCTTTTATTATCTTAGCTGAATTTTTTAGCAAAATTGTACTTACTTGTCTGCCTTGAATGATAGTATGTCTACCCTTTCCTTGGTAGTCTACTACACCAACATAGTCCAAGTACAGATCTACCCAGTAAACCAATTTGTTGACGAGGTCTAGTGCCAGTGCGGCTGGCTGCTCTGCCTTGGAATCAACGATCCTCGTTCTGTTCATGCCATCCATGTCGCATCTTTCCACTTTGGCAACATTCCCGTAGTCGGTAAAGAAAAGTTTTCTGTTGAAAGAAAACTAAATGTTAAAGTGGAGGGGAGAAAAAGCATATTCCATGGAGCCATCTGTAAAAAACAGAACTTTTTCTTCTAATTTTTTTCAGTGGTTACATCTGTTAGCCTCTCATAACCATTTCCATATAATATCAGTCATAAACAGAGAAATCTGCTAATGAATATTGCCGGGCATAAGGGAGCAGGTTAACCAACAACTGTAAAATTCCTCCAGAATGAATGGTTATGGTGGGTTTATTTTTGTATTAGGAGAAATGTTTCTTTAAGCCTCATAGAGTTGATGTGCATCCACCACATTCAACGGAGGCCTCAGAATTGAGCCAAGTCACCAGGCCAGGGCACGTGAGCTATCGGGCTTTATCTTCAACCTGCTTTTCAAATTGCATGGTAATGTTTGTCTCCTATAAAATTATTATGTGGCGTTCAGTGATGCTATGAGTAGTAGAGAAGAGCAAACCTGGAATGGAATTAAGCAGATGGAAAGGCAAATGTGCTGTTTTAGCATAGGAAATGAAACATAAATAACACCCTTCTGCAAACCTATTCCACATGTTCCCAAATCACAAAATTTCTAAAAGAAATGAAGGCCATTTCTCTCACTTTCTCTTAATAAATTTTGAACAAAATAATGAAAAGCAAATTTCATCTATGAGATGAAAAATCCTTCCATGCAGGATTAACAGCACCTGTCAAAGTTTTAAATGTATCTCGAACACTTTAGTGTCTAATATTTGATCAGTGTTTGCTATGTTTAGTAAACACAGATCAATTTCAATTAACCTGACAATATTTCACAAAATTACCACTTATAAGACTAAATTACATTTGTAAATAGAAGGCTATCCTGCCTTGACTTAAATACAATCCCAAGAATAATTCATTTTACAGTGACTGAGCAATATTAAGATTACCTAGAGTATAGACTATTAGATTTTACACACTTGAAGAATTAGCTTTTAGTTACTTTTCTCAAATCCTTGCATTATCTAACAGTAGGGGTACCTTTCAAGCTAAAACCTGTTATTTAAACTTTAATTTTAATTTAGCTCTTTCTGCTATGGAACACTTTGACTCATTTTTAAACATTGTACACTGTTATGCGATCGTACAAGAGAGATTTTATTATGAGTATGTATTTTGCAAAATGCTATTGAAAAATCAATTTATCATAATGGATTAAATGTGACAGTCCTTTAGGTGAGGAACTTTCTATCCTGGTGAACAGTAATTAAAAGACCACATGATATCTTGCTTCATTGTTATGCTAAATGCTTAAAACACTGCTTGGCAATCCCTCTTTCTCTCCCTCTCTCTCTATTGCTCTCCCTCCTTCCAGCCTTCCCTCTGCTTCCTGTTTCCATTCTACTCTTCCAGTATGGTCCCTTGTAAACTAATTTGTTCATAGCTTTTCCTAATGAAGTTTCTATAAGAATATTTCTCTTTTCCTTATGGTAGAACAGTGCCTGCTATTCTTACATGGAGCTCTTTCTCATTCCATGCCATAATGCTTCTCTTATTGTGTTTCCCATTTCTATCAGTCTGTTTCAAAAGGCTAGGAGGAGCTGGGGTGCAGAAAGTTTGACTTTAGGCATGGAGAGTTGGAGATTTTGTCATAGTATGCATTGTGCAGCATATAGTGATTATTCATAAACAGCGATATGAAGCTGGCAATTGCAACTACTCATGGAGTATTTGCATGGTGGTATATGTGTGTAATCCTAGCACTTTAGGAGGCTGAGGCAGAAGGATCTCTATTTTGAGCCTAGCCTGGACAAATCAGCAACTCAAGAAGACCTTGACTCAAAATACAAAATAAAAATAGGGTTGGAATTTAGCTCAGTTCAAAGGGACACACATACACACAAAGAAAATTAAAAAGAGGAAAGATAAGTCTGGAGATAAAAAAAACTTCTCTGAAATCATGTTGAGATGATTTTATTGGATGTGATCCCAAAAGAAACAAAGAGAAGATTACCCAGACAAGAACCTGCATGCCTTCTATGACAAATAGGATGGAAAGAGATAAGAGGTTAAAGGAGATGAGAGGTTACAGATAACACAGACACTCATAGAGGTCTGAGAGAAAAATTTCAGGATGAAGGATTATATTGGCTGACTAGGTCAATCAATTCACAAAGTAAGAAAAAAATGAGATGTCATCAAATTTGACATTTATTGAAATAATCGTAACTTTTAGTACTTCTGTTCGAGGAATTTAGTTTTTGAGGAGGAGTGAACTAGATAACAATGAAGAACAGTAAATATAAATTATTCTTCCTGGAAGTTTTTCAGTGATATTAAACTACTATTGCAGGAATGATGCAAGAGATTCACATATGTATTTTAGGTCATAATATAACTGGTTACAATAATTGTTTGAATAAATTTTAGCCAAGTGTGAAAAAAATGTATATATGACCATAATTTACCAAAATGTTACTCTTTTAAGGTAAATACAAGGTAAAAACAAAACAACAACCACCACCAAAAGAAAGGAAAGAAAGAAAGAAAGAAAGAAAGAAAGAAAGAAAGAAAGAAAAAAAGAAAGAAAGAAAGGAAGAAAAAAAGAAGGAAAGAAAGAAAGAAAGAAAGAAAGAAAGAAAGAAAGGAAGAAAAAAAGAAGGAAAGAAAGAAAGAAAGAAAGAAAGGAAGGAAGACAGAAAGAAAAGAAAGAAAGAAAGAAAGAAAGAAAGAAAGAAAGAAAGAAAGAAAGAAAGAAAGAAAGAGAGAGAAAGGAAGGAAGGAAGAATAGAAAGACTTGGGGCACTGAGCTACTAGAAAATAAGAAAGAATTTATCATTGTACTCCCAGCACACACAGAACACCTGGTGATACAAGGAGACTTAATAGTTATTCTTTATACTAATTTGAACCTGCCCAGGTTTCAGAATCCTACGGTGAGCTCTGTTCAATTTTAATTGAAATGTTCTCAGCATAATATATGTAGTATCATGGCCACAAAGTTACAAATAACTATGGACACATGATTATGCACATGTTCCTCATTTGCTTGTTTTCATTTGTGTTTAATTTTGCTTTAAAATTTCCTCTCATAGAGAAAAGCTTCATTACTAGGGTACTGTTTAACTGAAGCATAACCAAATTGTAATTGGCAAACACAAGCAAGGTAAAGTGTCACTGGTTTGAAAGATCAGTTTTCTTACCTAGAAGACATATATACTCAAATCTTAGAAAAAAGTAAATAACGCTCCATGAACCTCACTATCCCATTAACCTCATAATTTGCTGAGACAAAGTAACAGATTATTTCTGTCTTAAAGATGAACCAGGTTCAGAGTCCATATGGTTAGCCATTGTCGGAGCTAGGGGTAACAGGAATGTCATAACTCTTTTTGGACTCATTACTCTGAAAGAATGTCAAACTTACAGAAATGTTGCAAGAATATTGGAATAAATATCACCTGTTCTTTATATTTTGCCCCACCAGCTATTTCATGTACTCTCTAAACTATTTGAGAGTAAATTACAGACATCCTGACACTTACAATTAAATATGTCAGCATACATGTCCTAAGGACAAGAACAAGAACATTCTCTTGCTTAACCACAGAGCATTTATCATAATCAATAATGTATGCATATTTTTTCTCATTTAAATTTTCGCTATTGAAATATAGTGTTCTTTATAGGAATTTTATTGTTGTTATTCAGAATGCAATCCAACATGACATGGTTTTTTTCTTGAGACTCCTTTAATCTGGAGCACTTTTCAGAATTTATTTGTTATTCTCGATGTTAACATTTCTAAAGGCAGATATGGGCTGTTTCCAAGAATATCTCAATTTGGTGTTTGCCTGTAATTTTTTCCTATTTAGATTACGTTATGCCTTTTAACCTGAAATGCAATCATTTTACCCTTTATTGTTAATGTCCCTCAGACATAGAATAGACTGAGGAAGCCTACAATTCACTCCAGAAGTTGTATAAAATGGAGGTAGAGATGATGCTATGAGATCCCATTTATCTCATCTTATTCGTGGTTTGTGACCATTTAACTCTCTTAACATCCTCAGTCTCTTTACAGCAAAACTGTTCACCGGGAACCAAGTATCCTCTGCATACTTTAGAGAGCACAGCCCCCTCCTCCACCATACCTTTCTGCCTATAAAAATCATGATGGTTGGTGGAGACCATTTCCAATTCTGTCCCATGCTCCATTTTCTCAGTATCTCAGATTGTAATTTTGGTATTTCTTCTTTAACTGTTTTAACTTATGGTATCATTAAGGTTTTATTATGCAGCAGAAAGAGACAATTAGATTGAGATTACTACTCTTTTATTCTATATTTATTTATCTTGGGTACGGGGGATTGAACTGAGTTAGACTGAGTTACATCACAAAGCTTTTGTGTGTGTGTGTGTGTGTGTGTGTGTTTTAATATTATTTTGAGACAGGTTCTTGCTAATTTAATAAATTTCTCAGGCTGAGCTTGAGCTTTAATGCACCACCACACCTCGCTTCTACATTTATTTTTGAATGTCATGCAATTCAGTTGTGACTAACACAAATTATAAATTAAACCACATTCCAACTGTTGTCTCCATTTCTAACATGTATAACTATTAACTCATAAAGGAAAGGAAGAAATCTTTCAAATTTCCAATTATTCATCCAGTTCATTATTCTCATAACAGCTTTTCTAGAAAACAAGATTTTAATATTTTGGGTTCACTAATTTATCACATAACTGATTTTAATCTGACATCTTTGTTGATTGTATGATCAGCCTTGTTTTATGATAGATTTATAAGTTTTATAAACTGAAGATACCAGAAAATTTTGAGTATTGTTGTTAAACTTGCCTAACATAAATCAAAAGTCACAATGTGAAAATTCGTAGACAGTGATAGAACACTGCGCTCACAGAATTATGGCTCCAATCATCACTACATGTTAAAATAAAGCAAATGTTACACATGCTGACATCTTAAAACATGTATTTATTTAGCTGATAAAAATAAGAATTACTTTTGCCAATAATATTCATTTTAAATGACACTTCTACAATCTAACCAAAAAGAACAAAAGTAAATTTAAATATATCTGAGGCTTATTCATGTTATTTAACTTTGTAGTCAGCCCTGGATTTGTGTCCTTATGGCTTATAATTTAATGATAGTGCATAGAATTTTCAAACGATTTCTTATCATTCTTAACTTTTTAAAAATGAGGCTAAATATGAAGGTTTTAAAACTTAGGCTACTTTATAAGATATTTTAATGATGTTTTACATAAAAAGATGCAAACAGGGACAAGTTAGAAGGGAATGAAGCACAAAATCACAGAACTAGGGGAACATATAGTGCCACATTTAAATATATCTATTTCTGATTACAAACAAAAAAACCACCATCTTTATTAATCCTGTATTAATGTTGAAAACTACACTTCTTGCCATTTCAGAAAAATTACACATATGTTCCACAAAAAGGAGTCTGCTAAGGACTTCATTTTTATTACCCTTTTCATAAAATTATACTGTTAGCCAAAAATTATCAACGGTAATAAAAATTTATATTTTTCTTCCATTGGACCTACGTATTTTAACAAGAAAGCAATTTTCCATATTACATAGAGTAATTAAAGTATATTCACAATTAAAGTAAGAATATTAAATATTTAGCATGGCAATTCTAAAATGCAATTTCAAATTTGAGAGGGTAATGAGTCTTTCCCATAAGAGATTTAAATTCAAATTCTATTAGCTCTTGCAAGTTGAGGCTAGGGATGATAAACAATTAAAACATTTTCTCTGTCTAGCCAAGGTTTTTCAAGACAGTTATTTATTTTTATTTGTATGATGTTTTTACTTTTTTTGTTTGAAAATTCTGTCTTTTTGTTTCAGTTTATACAGGAACATACAGAAATTAAAATGGACACAGGGACTGCCACTCTCAACTAGCTACTCTATGTCCAGGAAACATCCACACTGCTGATTATGCCGGAAGTGTTCATGTATTAGCTATGTTAGGCAATATGGCTGACCCCCATTCAACATCCTTATTATCTCAATTTGCTCCATTAAATTTGTGGTAAGGAGAGTGGCACTCCTATATGAAATAGTTTCATATTATCCCTCTCCTCCTTCTTCACAGATAATTTGACCAAGAATGAATATGTGATGCACATAAATTCAAATCCTAGGCTTCCAGAGTCACTAGGGACGTTTCATTCAATAATCTAAATTCAAGGTGTGGTGCCCCTCTCTCTAATAGACAGGTGTGCTGCAACAGGTAAGTTAAATAGGCAGAGGGATGAGAAGAGGAATATTGGAGTCTCCGTGTAGAAGTGGAGAGCCAGGAAACAGAGAGGAGAGAAGAAGCAACCATATCATCCATGAATAAGGAATTCTTCAAGTCCTTCTTTACCTCCTTTCACTGGTTCTGGGAACACAGTGTAATATTCATATCCTTTTGGGAAATCTCTATTCATGTGAGTTCTATCTATTTCAACTGATTTCTGTACCTAGAAGCCAAAATGCCATGGCTATACCACTACATTATTTAATGTAAATTAAGATTCAGAATAATTTGTTATAAAGATTTTGACAAATAAAACAACATACTATTTTAGGAAGTATTTTATATGGAATGTTAAGTCTAAATTAGGGAGATAGTATAAGATTTACATGTCACCTTCATAAAACTCCATTTTGGCAATTCTAAAATGCAATTTCAAACTTGAAAACATAGTGAGTCTTTCTCATAAGTCACTTATAATGAAATGCCATTTCAACAGGAAAATAAATTGTCTGACATCTATGTTGCAGTTACCCATGAAAACACAAGAAAGAAATGAGGGCCAGTGAGATGGCTCAGCGTCGTAAGCGCCTGCCTTTTAAGCTCGAGGGCCCAAGTTCGACTCCCGGAACCCACATATGAAAAAAGGGCCGGTGATATCACTCAGCGGCACGGGCGTTGCTGGCGCGCGAGGTCCTGAGGTCGACCCCCGGTACCCACAAAAGAAAAAACAAGAAAGGAGAATATTAATAATGAACAGCATTTTTAGAACATTGTCTTATTTCATCCTTTTTGCTAAGGTTTAGATCTAAAATGTCCTCCAAAATTCATATGCTGAAATTTGTTTCTGGTGGCCCTACACTGAAAAAGTTGAACATGCTGTTGGGAGGCGGGGCCTGGCTGAAAGGGGCGTGGTCTGGTCAGAAGAGCAGCTCATTGGGAGCAGGATCTGGAAGGGTCTGTCTCCCTCCCTGGCTCCTCCCACTGCTCTCTTCTTCCTGGACATCAGGGTGCAAGCGGCTTTTCTTCATCCAAACCCTTCCATCTTGAGGTTTCTGCCTTGTAGCCAACAAAGCAGGGATTGTAACCATGAGCCAAAATAAACCTCGCCTCCTTTAAGTGGAGGGTATTGTGTCTCAGTGATAAGAAAGTAACTGAGTTGCCCTTAAATTCAGTCTATTACTCAAATCACAGATTCCCAAATGTCATTTCCCGGTACAGGCTGACTAAACTCTCCTGCAAATTTAAATGCAAACTTTCTTGATTCCAACTTCACTCTAATAGTACTACCTCTAATGCACCCTTTTTATTTATGGGGACCAATTAGCCTCTTAGGGTTTTCCTTCAATTTGTCTTCCATTTCCCAGAATCTGAAAGTCAGGAGTTCATTCAACCAGTAACAAGCTTTCCATTGTAAGAGAATGAGGATAAATGTGACGATAGAGGAAGCTTACACATTTTCTTTTTATCTATGTGACAGTTATTTCATCAATGTTTGACACAGTTTGAAACGCAGAGGGAGAAGAGGGAGGTAATTATACATCCTTTCTTGGATGGTCATTGCCTGAGTGCAGAATATGGCCCCTATCAGAAAGAGAAAGCTGGTACAACTTGATTCATATATGATTACTGCTGCTTCTTACTACACTTCTCCTTTACCTATGGAAAGAATCACTTAATTTATTTCCACTTGTCCATTCCCATAACTTATAGCTATGCTTACTACAGTTACCAAATCTAATGTCTAAACAGTAAGGATATGCTGTTCTAACATTTTGACTGCCACATAGTCCTTAATCTTAGAGTGTAATTGATATTGTATAAAACCACTTTTGTTTAAAACAGTTTCAAGAATAATTTTCTCAGCATTCCCACATTTAGTAACCCTCATCAAAATGTGGTGCTGCCTAATACTTTTTTTCTAAAACTCCTACTCCATGATCACAAATTCCCACATATCCTAAGACTATATCCTGAGTGATTCTTCAACCTCCTTAACTTCAGTGACAATTTGCATCTACTGAAGTCACACATTCCCAGCAGTCATTGCAAATGTTGGTTCATACCATGAATTTAAAGGATGAGAGCAGTAAAATCAGTATTTTCCTCTAATTTCCTCTATAGTAATTCAGAATATTACACTTATATTGTAAAAATGGCCTGCTGTTTGAGTCTGAAAAACCTTGCTGCATCATTAACGGCACTCATCCTTCATCAATGATCTAGAACCATCAGATTCTCATACATTATTATTTAATTTCAATGCCTACACTTCTGTCTTATTGACCCTTCCAATTCATGGAAATCAGTACCCCAAGGTCTACAGAAAAACCAATCCAAAATTTAGTCCTTTGTTTCCGTGACCTCCTTTGTGTTTATAGCCTTTTATTTCCAGTACACATCTGCTACAAATTCCAATGGTGATCAACAGTATGCTATTTGCCATCACCAGAGAGTACACCTCCACCAAAGAAATTATCCTCCCACCCAAAAATACAAAGAATCTCATGCTTCCACCTGACCCTACCAAACTATACATCCCAGGTGTGCTCCCTGCAGTGACCTTGAACGTATTGCCTATTACATCTACACTCCTTTCACAGCTAAACTTTATACACATTCATGTCAGCTAACTTAATTTCTCCCTTTAACCATTCTTCATACTATACTGAGATATGCCCTCATGCTTTACCATTCCTTTTTCCTCTCCTCCCTTTCCTCCTCTTCCTCATTCTCATTCTTAGTCTTCTTCCAGAACTTGTCAATTATTATCATGTGGTTAAAAGAGACTTTTCACAGCATTATTTTAGTGACTTCTTTGTAACATCAGAACAAGATAACCATTTTCTCCTTTTTAGCATTTCCTTCACTTAGCACACTCTTGGTTTCTGTTTCTTTCTGATCTGGTCTTGGATTCTAATACTGGCACCACCCCTGTTCAGGCTTTGAGTCTTTGAATTCTCTTATAATCTTAAAAGCCTCCATGATTTTCATAATATTAACTGTCCAATATTCTAGCCTGCCTTCTAAACTTTTAACTTGTATATAAAATTGCTTCACTGATACTCCTGTTTAGATTCTTATAGATACCTCAGAATTAAAATATCTAGTATTAATTTCTTTCTCTTTATTTCCAAATTTGTTCTTTATTTTTCTTCATTCTCGCAATATTGGCTCCTTCTATTCAATGGTTCATTCTGGAAATTATTCCTCTTTCATATCTTCTGTTTTATCTTCCATGCCAATTCATTACTAAGCTCTCTCAATTTTATCTCCAAAGTATAATTCAAATATATGAATATAGACATATAGATATCAAACATACATCTCAGACATATATTTCAAACATACATATCAGACAATTATATTATATTCACATCCTACATCTCCCCTGCTTCTCTTCCCTAATCTAATTACCATCATCTACTGCATGGAGATTTATACTTTCCTATGGTTTAGATAAGTATCCCTCAAAGATTTATGTGTTAGAAGCTTGGTTCTAGAACATGGGCGCTAGGTAGGGATGGTAGAATTCTGAAAGGCAGGATACATGGGAAGAAATTAGAACACTGGGTGCATGTTCTCAAAGGGATTATGGGACTCTAGTCTCTTCCCCTTCCTGTCTTTGCATTCTAACCACCATGAGGTGATCACCATGATGTGCACCTCAGTAAGGCCTAAAAGCCAACCAACCATTGACTGAAACTTCTGAAACCATGAGCCAAAATAAACCTTTCATCCTTATATGATTATTATATCAGGAACTTTGTTACAGGACTAGAAAGCTAACAAACATGTTTCTTAAACCATTCTTCTCATAGTAGCCAAAGACGTCTCATTAAAATAGAACCTGATTATAAAAGATAAAGCCTTCCTAGAACTGCTGACAGCAATCCGAGTAAAACCTCATTTCCTTAACATTACCAACAACAGAGCATGATCTGCTATCTGCCTTCCTTACCAGCTTTATCTAGTTGTATCCTTCCCCATTTCTAATACCTTGGACTTCTAATGTTATCTCTCTATATTTCTAATATCTTAGCCATCTTTAAATTTCTTAAATAACCAAACATCTTTTTCATTTCCTTACTTCATATATCTATTCTCAGGTTGAATTGTAATTTCTGTCACGCTATCCCAACCTTAGCTTTCATTTTCAACCTAACTGTCAATCCTTGTGGAAGAGTTTTCCAGTTTTTCCGATATAAATTATGCTGACCTGATACAGTATCTTTGGCATTCAAACTGCTTTCTAAATAACACCACCCTATTTTTTACTTGCATAAGATAGATACATAAACATATATATATAATGATATGTTTAAAAGGTGTAAGAAGATTTTTAACCTCCAGGATGATAGAAACCTGTTGTATACATATATAAACTCACCAGGCTGAGCCCTGGACTGATTTTCTCATATTAGAATAAGATCTAAAGCTGAGGGTTTAAATGAATATGACCATTCTAACAGAGAAAAATGAGTTTTTTACTTTACCAAGCATAGTTCACTGGAATTCTACTTCAGAACCAAGTCACTAGTTAGCAATAAACTATTGATTTGCTCAGTTTATTTGCGTTGTCCTGTTTGTACATACTGAGAAAGCTCTCACAAAATAACAGATTAGTTCAGGATTAGATTTTGGTATTCTGGTGCCTGGTTAATTTTCACTTTTAATGACATTTCCTCAAAATTTACTTATACTTCTCTACAGATCCCAGATGATAACAGCATTTGGGTATATTCCTAAGTGATTTAGATTATCCATTTCTGGGCTCTAGCAAAAGTTTTGCTTGGTTGTTTACTTCACAATAGAACATTTATATAATCAATTTGAATTTTAAGAATATAATACTGTCCCTTGTGAAAAGAACTGACTAGAAATCCTGGACAAGGATATAGGAAAATTCTAGCTTGATAGTTAGGCATTAATATAGGAAGTAGAAATGAAAAAAAGGAGAAAGATTAAAGAAATACTTTGGGGTCTGACTCAGTGAAACTTGATAATGAATTAAGTGAATGGAGAAGCACTTTAGAATAAGAATTTCCATAAAATATACTTTTGTTGCGGTGCTGGGAGTTGGACCTAGGCCCTTACTCATGCTAGTGATGTAACCACTGAATACATCCCTAGACCCTAATGTATATTTTGTAAATATATTGCACCTTCAGATTTTTTTTAATCAAAGAATCTATTTCATAAAATCTCAATGTGTTATCCAATTTACAATCAAGAGTAAAGTTTATAGTTTGGGCATAATAGTTTCCATGACCAAAGGCAATGCTATCTTAAAACTCCTTCGGGGGTTAGTTTGCAAGATCACAGTACTCAAAAGCTCATGCTAAAAATACTTGATTCATGTGGAACAGTGAAATATTTGATGTAATAGAAGTCGAAAGTTGCTCTTTGACACATGCAGAGATGTATAGCCTAATTTGCACAATTAAAGATTCCTGTTGGCTTATAAAGACATTTTTCTGAACTAACACTAATGTCAGTTTCAGAAACATCTCAGGTAAGTATCCACAAAGTTGTGGACTGCTGAACGAATCTGTTTCACTGCTACGCTAATTATCAGATAGCTAAAGTGTCAATTTCTATTTTAAATTCTTTCTAAAGGGAAGATAACAGTGTGTAGAAAAAATGAAACTTTAACTACAACCCACCTTTCTTTCATATTATTATTGTTTATACTGTGGGCATATCTCATTTTACTATTGGAACATGATGTGCAGTCATATGCCACTTATGATAAAATCATAAGATCACATAGATAAAATCACACTGTTAAAAATAACTGTTTGTTTCTGTTGTTGTTGCTGTTGTTCAGTGTTTACTATTCTATCTCTGAAGGGTAAATGTACTTTTAAAAATCAGGCAAAAATTCTAAAATATAGTAACTCATAACAGTTTAATCTAAAATTCTTGAATTAGTTTTAAGAAGAGACATACTATTAAGTTGAGGAAAAGTAAAAATAAGACTATGAAGCCCAGATGAAAATTATGAAGGGAAACAATACTGCTTATTCAGATGGAAGACATGCAGTTTGATAACTGTCAGATACATCCAGGCCATGGTTTCTTGACCAAGATGAGCTTTAAGGATTTTGTTAACACTCAGCTGTGTTGATGTATCTGCCAGATTCATCATCTTTTTTCTCTCAAGGAATAAGAAAAGGCCCTTCCTTTCCCCACAGGTTTTAGCTCTTGCAGCCCAGCTGCCTTTAAGTGGCTGACTATCCCACCCCTCCTTTCCTTCCCAATCTTACTAGAGCAGTAGTGGATGCTTACCGCTGGAGCGTCCAATCTATTGTTTAGAGAGAATCAACCAGGTTGTGATTTCGGTTTTTAAGATCGTGACACAGAAAGACAATAGTGGCTGTTAGCTTGATGGACATATATGTAGTCAGGGCATTGGTTAGCTGTACTCTCTCATGCTTGTACAAGTGTAACAACAACAACAACAAAAAGCCTAGAAAGAGTGAGGTGGGCTGGTGAGATAGCTCAGTGGCATAAGAGCCTGCCCAGCAAGAGCGACGTCCTGAGTTCGACTCCCAGTACCCACATAAAAAAAAAAAAAAAGAGGGAGGCAAGGGCAGAGGGGCTACAAGAAAGGAAAAAGTGATCATTTTCTTTTGCCCACATATGGTCTTTAACTTTTCACAAGGAATACACTATGACTACTGTTTAAACTATTATGTTAAGCAGTATGCCCACTGGCCAGGTTTTAGAAATAAAAAAAGAATTACTTCAAATGATACTATCAAAAAAATCTTATGCAAAACACAATGCTAGGGCCGGTGAGATGGCTCAGTGGCGTAAGCGCCTGCCTTGCAAGAGCGAGGGCCTGAGTTTGACTCCCGGATCCCACATACGAAAAAGGGGCCGGTGATAGCTCAGCGGCACAGGTGCCTGTTGGCGCGCGAGGTCCTGAGGTCAACCCCCCGGTACCCACACACACACACACAAAAAAAAAAAAAACCACAATGCTAAATTGTATCAAGTGAAATTAAACTGGACTAATATTGACCTGTATACTGCAAAGATAAACTTTATCTTTTCTCCACCTTGGATAGTGGGATTATTAAATTATAAATGAGACCTCAAGAAATACAGCATTTTGTCTCAGGTCATACGGATTAAAAAACATATTATTTGATTTAAAATTCAAGGTCTTGGGGCCGGTGAGATGGCTCAGCGGCATAAGCGCCTACCTGGCAAGCACGAGGTCCTGAGTTCGACTCCCGGAACCCACATACGAAAAAAGGGCCGGTGATGTCGCTCAGCGGCATGGGCGCCTACTGGCGCACGAGGTCCTGAGGTCAACCCCCAGTACCCACAGAAAAAAAAAAAATTCAAGGTCTTTTATATAATGAAAATATGCTGTGCCTATTTTCTTACCAACATTTCCCTATTCTGCTGTATAGAGTTATATACTTATAAAGTTGCACATTCTTCTTGTTCTTATTATAACTATCACTGATAAATATCAAAAATAGTATTTAGTCTTCTTATGTAGTGTGACTGAAAAATATAGTGAATGGTTAAATTTTTAAAACTTTATTACAGTAAAAGACATGTTACCATTAACCTCCCTCAAAATATCCCCCCTTGCTTCAAACACAATTACTGAATTCCATCATTCTCATCACTTCCTGGTTTTGGTTTTGAGACAAGGTCTCACTGTATAGCACAAGCTGGCCTTGCACTTGTGGCAATCCTCCTGTCTCAGCCTCCCAAGTGCTTGGATTACAGGCATGTGCCATCACACTTGACAGTTTCTAAGGCAGTTCTGCAAGTGCTTTTTGGTGAGTATTTTTAGTTACACTCTCATGGTTGCTTTTGTGTCCTGAATCCATCAAAACATTTACTTTTCATGGTCTTTTTGACTTTGGGGAAGAACCAGAAATCACACAATGCCCGATTCCATAAATAAGGTGGTTGAGGACACACTGTAACATTTTTATAAGCCTGCCTTTTTTTTGGATGACACTTAGCAACCTCATTCACTCTATTTTTGACCACATCTCTTAAAGACTTGAAAGAGGACTTCCAGAACAACTTCATAAAGCAACAAGAATGATGGGATAAGTACATTCCTTTTGAGGAGGATTAACGGTAATGTGTCTTTTTGCAATGCTTTTTGTAATTTGAGTGTTCACTATATATTTTGACCACATGTACCTTCCTTTTCTAATTAGAAGGAGCTCGAGGAAAATAAGTAGGTGGTCATTATAGTATATAAAACATTTTCTATGTCTGATAAAAAGAATGAAAGCAATATCAAAACTGAAGTTTTGAGTTTCTAGTGGAGAACTTGAACTACTGAAAAAACTATAGGTAGAGCTCTAATGTGCTAAGAAACTGTGCATTTTTAATAAATGCTTGTGCATTGTTCATCATTTTTCCTACATATGTAGATAGAGAAGGTAACACGTACTTGAAAACAGCTTCGAAGTTGCTAACTGAAAATGAGCATAAAAGACTCATACCCTATATTTGAGCACAGTATAATAACTGCAAATTATGATGTTCTGAAAACTCTTAATCTCAGATTTGCTTTAATCCCTCCATTCCTTCCTTCCTTTCACTCTTTCCTCCTGTTTCTCTCTTCCTTTTTCTCTTTCATTCACTGATATGAGCAACTTTTCAAACATAAATTTCTCTATTTCAGTTAGAATTTACAGAAGTATGTGTGTGTGCATGTGTGTGTGTGTGTGTGTGTTTATGCTCATTTGAGTATAATCAGTAATGAATTTTGGCTAAAGACAGAACACTGAATTCAGATAAATCAATTTTATGAAAACAATGTAAAATACTTTGTGAAAGGTGATCTCATTTATATACTAAATACTAAAATTTTTTGAATCAAATAGTGGATTGGAAGTATTTTAAGATCAGGTAAGGATTATAATAATGTTTATGGAATAATACTAAAGTCCGTTAGAGTTTTAATTCCAGCCTTGTTACCTGTCTGTAATTCCTTAGTATTATTTGGTTTTACTACCTAATTATCTTGTCTTAAAAACAAATCATATGCTGATTTTGATTAGCTTCTATGTTTCAACTTAGAACAACTCTGAAAAATGGTGGCATTATTGTAGCAAGGACCAACAGCCCAAGAGTAACTAAAAGAAGGATGACATTTGGATTCCCTTGAAACTTTGGATAAGGTTCCTGGTCAGCTCTGCACCTAGGCATGTTAATCACTTAAGAGTGTCTGTGATGTATGGTTTATTAGCTCTATGTTTATCTGGCCTATCTCATCTACCTTCAACACTGAGGACCCCAAGATAAGAACTAAAATAATTTTCAGATTTTGCAGGCACATTTGATTGCCAGCTTTTACACTACCCATTTCAAACTCCATGGAGAGATGCCTGAATCTTCAGTCATTTTCCTTAGCCTGCGGTCACCTTAGAGTTCAGTAAAAGGAGAGCTTTTCAGAGCACCCCATGATGAGGTCACTCTTCAAGAGGGAGCAGTTACCTAGGACAAGAATTGAGGCTGTTCCCCGAAGTGGGAGCCGTCATCTTATTCTGGGAACTGCTGTCAAGCAATGATGTCTCTCCCCAGAACATCACAGACCCATTCTTGATATGCCAGCCACTAGACCAAGACTGGCCTAGGATTTCCAATGATGCCCACTATGTAAGTCACCCCCCGACCCCATCGGCTAAGTGAGCTCCAAACCTTGACTTTATTACCTTTTCTATAAAACCCCAAAGCTGTGTCAACTCCTGAAAGACTCATTTGCGTGCACTTCCCAGCATGGGCATGTTGATTAAAGCTTCTCTCGTGCCACTCACTATGCTCGCCTCCTTGATTGGAATTATGGGATGTGTAGTCAAGCCTAGTCTGTTAGGACCCCCAGAGCTGGAGCTTTGGCCCTATTACAGTAGGGACAATGCATATAGCAATAATACAGACTTTAACAACAATTCATTTGTTACATCATCCAGCAAATATTTATTGAATATCTATTTTTTCAGGTAATGTATACGTCAGGTTTGCATTATTTTCATCCTTGGTTTAAGATAGTACATATTAAAGATACCATCAGATTGAACAGAATTTCAGTTTTAACTCTGCATCTAAATAATCAATTCATTCTGAGGAAGTTACGTAAGTTCTGAGTCTCAGCTTCTTCATCAATTAAATCAGAAAAAAAATATGCCTAGAAAGAATGTGGTGGACTAATTAAATGAAATATAGGGGCTGGTGAGATGGCTCAGCGGCGTAAGCACCTGCCTGGCAAGCGCGAGGGCCCAAGTTCGACTCCCGGAACCCACATACGTAAAAAGGGCCGGTGATATTGCTCAGCGGCATGGGCGCCTGCTGGCGCACGAGGCCCTGAGGTCGACCCCCGTTACCAAAAAAAAAAAAAAAAGTTAAATGAAATATAGTCCCAGAAGGCACTTAATGTGAATGCATTTCTTGCCTTCCTTTGCGCTATTCTTATTTATTTAATGCTGTTCCTTATGGTACTTTATATTTGAGATTTTGGGGACAATGATAGAAAAATTTACAATTTCGTATACATGTTCCAACCTCTTGCATTCCACCTATCTCTTCATGAATAGTCATCCTCAATATCCAGCCAGTGCAAATTCCTTCAGTAAACAGCAGGGAGGTATCAAATATATCTATCACAGGAAGATTGCCCATTGTTCTTCTCTCCATGGTTCCACTGCTGCCAATGACATAGAATAGTTGTAGAAATGACAGGGAACTCAATGGTAGCTATGGAAGAGAGCTAGAGAAATGAGTGTTTGCAGAAAGCAGGCATCCCTCTTATGCACCACTGACGGTAAACATTGCACTCGTGGTGGCAAAGTGCAGATTCACCAACCTAAATGTTAGAGAAATAGAATGCAGAACAATGATAAACAGCCAGGCTATTCCCTCCAAACTTTCAGTAATTAAAAAAATGTAGAATAGTGTTAAATAGCCAGATTACTCCCTCCAAACTTTCAGTAATTAAATAAAGCAGTCCAAATTCTATTCATTCAGAAATATTACTGAACACTTATTGCAGTCAAATATTATTTTGGAACCTTGGACATAACAATTAGAAATGTGATGCATATTACTTCTGATTTGTGATCAATCCAGTCCTCCCTTTCTTCCCATCTCTCACTCAGCTCATCAAACGTGGAAAAAAAAAGAACAGAAAAGGAGGAACAAATTGGCCATTCTAGAAGACTTTCTACCAGAAGAGGAAATTTCTCCATTTATGTTAGAACTCCTAAAATGGATATACTCCATCTATGTCATGATGAATTATATTTTCTTGCAATAAAATTTATAAGCATTTTTATCCAGACTGAGGAATATTTGCCTCAATATTAATTCAATCACCAAAGATGTATATAGCACCTACCAGGTGACAGAATGTGCAATGAGCAAGAGCTAGAAGGGTGAAAAAATAGTTCCTGCCAACAAGGAGCTCAGAGAGTAGTAGGAAATCATTCATGCAAACAAACAATTAGTACTCCACAAAAACAGGATTCTAAGGGGGAGGAGGGCCGGGGATATAGCTCAGTGGCACAGAGCCTGCCTGGCAAGCGTGAGGTCCTGTGTTAGACTCCCCATGCCCCCCGCAAATTAATTAATTAATTAATTTAAAAAAATAAAGGGGAGTAGAACATCTGCCAGGGGGAATCAGGAAAAACTTAACATGTAAAGCTTGAATGGAGACCTGAAGGAAAAAGAGAGCCTGCCAAGTTGATTAAGGACACACTCTAGAGGTGTGTGCAAAGTGCAGCAAATGACTGAGGACACAGAACTCCAGACATCAGTTCAGTTTACAGACCTGCTACTGTGGATGAGATTCTGAAGACTTTCACCCATATCCCTTAATTTTAAGTCTCACAAAAAGATTTTGATAAGTAAGACATTATAATTCTTAAAAAAAGTAAGATTCAATGAAATTAAGTAATTTGTCCAAAATTACTTAATAAGGAAGACAGCTTGGTTTAAACCATGATTTTCAGATTTACAAATTGTAAAGAGTTATCTCTCTACTCTGATAAACTGCCTTCCTGGTGGAAAGGTGAGGGACGAGAACAGAAAGACATTTTCTCTTTTCATGATTATTCAACATAAGAGGAAATCTAACTTTAGAGGTGTCAGAATTTTACTACTCACATGCAAATAGAAATCCTTACATACACACCAGGTGTGATCAGAATATATGGTGAATATTTACATTTTGTAATAATTAAACTGAAACACACATTGCTGTTAATACCTCTTCAAATACTCTTCCTTGCTTCAAACACACGTTTCCTTATTCCTGCCACCTTCAGAAACAGTTTTGGAAGTTCCCTTTCACAGGTATGATAAAAATTAGGTACTGTCAAGTGTCACCCAACAGCAACACGGGCTCAAAAAACAACATTACAGAGTGTGCTAATCCACCTTATTCACAGATTTGGCACCACGAAACTTCTGAGTCTGCTCCAAAGTCAAAACGTCTGCAAAAGGTAAATGTTTCAAACAGATTCAGAACACAGAGGCAGCCACAACAGAGCAACTACATACACAAAAAAGGACTTAAAGAACTGCTTCAGAAAATGGTAAGAATGCTGTGAATGGTAAGAGTCTGTGAAAAGAAAAAAGGAGTATTGTAAGAGAAAATAATAGCAGTGCATCTTTTACTGTAATGGTTATCTAAAATTAAAACATTCTTATCATATCTCATAACCTAGTACAAAGTACTGAAAGAGGCTCTTTCTTATCTTGTAAGCAAAGAAGAAGCATTACCGAATTCTGCTAAACCCTAAAGGGTAAAATAAAAATTTAAGGGAAATGTATTTTTTTCTCAAGCTATCTTTTCAAAAAAGTTTTGGCTGAAAATAAGGGATGGTGACCCAGAGACTATTAGAGAGACACATCTGAAGCACGGCTGCTAAAACCCTGCCATCTCTCAGTGGCCAAAGGCAGGCTTTTTATTATGTGGGGTGACAGGGACTTTCGTTTTCTTCCAGGGTCGTGTGCCATTGGGTAACTAATATCATTCTACTCTTGTCAGTTGGCCACATTTTTTGAGCACCTACTCTTTGGAGATCACTGCATTGCTAGGAGCTGCAAATTGAATAGAAGACGTGGTCGCTGGCCTTGTCTCAGACACTGTCTGAAAGAGAAAACAGTACTAGGATGTCCATCGGGAAAATAAACTTATTGCTCTTTTAAAATCAATGTCAAAATGGCCCTTGATATCATGTTTTGCCTTTGCAACTTATGCTAGAAGACAACACCCAAGGGATCTAACAAGCTTGATGCATTGCCTTCTGAGACAACATAAAAGGGATTTGTCTGGACCTTAAAAAATAAAAATAAACAAAATGTCCTGCATGTTATATCTTTATCAGTCTTACAAAGCTTTTTCATGACTTTTATAGACAGTCTCAGAGAAAATGGAGTAACATAAAAGGCTTCTAACACTTGAAGTGACTACCTGGCAATATTCTTTCAACATCTGAGTCTCCATGAATGCTATGCAGCCATGTGTAGCCTAAACTCCATTAGTCTGAGTGGAAGAATAAAAGCAGCAACAACATTCTCAGCTATCCTCGAGACACAGTGGGCTCTTATTTCTGGAAACTAAAGGCTTAACATTGTTTTCTGTGATCTAAATCCCTCAGAAAGTCTTTTTCTGCGAGATCTCCTCACCTCACTACCAAATTCCATTCCTTTTCTACCCAGGTAAAATGAATGTAATTGTTAGCAATCATTCTGAATATCTCAATCTCAGTATTTAGAAAATGTATTCTTTTGAATCTGGTTCAGCGTCAGAGAATACTTAAATAATTAATAATGAAAAGCTAAAATACTATGTTTCAGAGTGTTTGAGGAAATGTTAACATAAATTTGTTCATTCCAAATCCAAAAAAGTGAAAGTGGGAGATTGTATGTAACAGAAGTTATGCAGGCTTCTCGTTTAAGTATGATCTATCTCACAGTCCGAGTTGTACATAGCTGTACCATCTCATCAAACAGTCCTCCATATGTATTTTTGTTTAGGTTCCCAGAAATTGATCCTGAGAAAAAAAGTTAAAGTATACATGAAGAGTTAAAAGAAACATTACTAAGAGAGCACAGAAATGAAACAAGGGAAGTGTGTGCTATGAAACCAGCTGCCACTGCAGTTGACTGGAGTTTAAATCCACTGAAGCATCTTTAGGAACTGGGATGAGAAACACACCTCAGAGTTCTCTCATTCAAAGACAGTGAGACTTGGGATATCTACATAGCACTTCTTATCCAACACGATAGTGGAGAGCTCTGAGGGTAAATGTCTGCTGTTCCGGGCCTTCCATGTGGCAGCAAAGAGTCTTCAGCCATGAGGAAAGCCCTTCTGGCAAAGCGCAGGGACTGGCGATATACAGTTGGGTCAGTGTTCATGAAAGTGATAACAGCACAGGGACATTTTGGGACAATGGTATTTTTAAGACTATCATAGTGAAAATGGGCTAACTTCTTATAATCACGATATACTAAGGAACAATTCTTTGAAAAAGAATGCAAATTATATGTCAAGTCTAATCAAGCAGTGCCCTTCCTGTCACAGAGTTTTAACTTCAAAAGCTCCTTCAGCCTTTTTCCAGGGCCAGAGGTCACACTTGATTAGCATTTTTGCCCAGCAACCAAGCAGGGGTTCCTTATTTTATATGGCTCATTCCTTTCTCAGAACATCTTTTCAACTGTTATATAGTTAATGTATCAAGATTAATAATCCATCAGTTTAGTGTTCATTGAAAAATAGTAAAAAAAAATAACATGTAAGAAGATTGCAACATCTAGCTAAAAAGCTATAAATACTGGTTAAATCTAAAATCATGAACAAATTAGAAAATTCTTACCCTTTCTTGTGTTGAGAAACTTAGTCTATTAACAGATTCAATGTTTTGTAAAACTACTCCTTTGAATTTATTATAAAACCTATAGAATGCACTTTCCATGGCTCTAAAGTACATTATTATTGTCAACGAAGTAGAATGGTGACAGATGCAGGATTTTTTTAATATTCACTGTAGAAATTCATTTTAGAGTGATTTTAATGTTCTATATTTCTCTTATGCAGATTTTAAGGATTTAGTGATTCCTGGCACAGATGTTTTTTCAAATCCAGCTTCTGTTTTAAACCAAGATAGGACTTACTAAAATAAATGTATACCTCCATGGAAGGTAATGTAATCCAATTTATGAAATTCATACTTTAATGAAGAATTAAATAAAATGCTTTATACCTGCCTCATGGTCATTTTTTTTTTTTCTGTGGGTACCGGGGGGTCGACCTCAGGACCTCGCGCGCCAGCAGGTGCCCGTGCCGCTGAGCGATATCACCGGTCCCTTTTTCGTATGTGGGTTCCAGGAGTCGAACTCTGGCCCTTGCACTTGCCGGGCAGGCGCTTAAGCCGCTGAGCCATCTCACCGGCCCTCTCATGGTCATTTTTTAAAAAGCAATTCAGTTTAGTATTTTGGCATTGGAGGGAAGGATGCAGACTGACACATTCATGCTAGCATGATACATATTTGAGCTATGAACAACTTGATTTGTGTTGATAAAGAAGAGTAACTACAAATATTAAAGATAAAAAGTGAGAAGAAATAATATTTTCTTTCCAGTTTCTTCAATTATATTTCAGTTTCTGACAATGTTAGTTTATAGAAGGGGAAAAAATAAGATAAACAAATTATATATAGTAGTTAAACTGGAACATGAGGTTTGGGCAATAAACATGTTCTCAAATCAAGCATCTCAATTTGTGTGTGGTTCCTATAGAAGTAAGGAGAAATGAAGAGCATGAAAAAAGCTTAGAAGAGAGGAGAGAGAGAGAGAGACTGAGAGTACAGAGCCAGGAGATGGTAGGCCATCTGAACATCTGAAAGACTATGGCTTTTTATTCTTAATGAAATGGGAACCTTGTAGAAGGTTTTGAGCAGAGAAGTCATAATTAATTAGAAGCTATTTGTTTATGCTTTAAAAATCACTTTGACTATTTTGATGAGAATGAACTTTGGGAGGTTAAGAGACATTAACAGAGTCTGCAAAAAGATGATGAGTGATGATGAGCAGCTGGATTCTTAATATTTTTAAGTTACAGCTGGCATAATTTGCTCTTTTATCTGATGTAAGGTACAAGAAAAAGAAGAACCAAGGATTTTGGATCCAATATCATAAATGTAGTTAGTATTATAAACACAGGAATTCAAATTTGGTCTTAAGAATATTATACCTGTTAGACAGCTGAGTTGTGATCCTGACTAGGTGGTTGAATACTCAAGTCTAAACTTCAAGGGAGAGGTCCAGGTAGAAGACGATCGGGAATAATCAGCACATAGTTATTACTTAAAGTTGTAGGACTAGAAAATTTCACCTCAGGGGCCAGTGAGATGGCTCAGCGGTGTAAGCGCCTGCCTGGCACACGCGAGGACCTGAGTTCGACTCCCGGATCCCACATACGAAAAAAGGGCTGGTGATACCGCTCAGCGGCACGGGCGCCCGCTGGCGCCCAAGGTGCTGAGGTCGACCCCCGGTACCCACAAAGAAAAGAAAAAAAAAGAAAATTTCACCTCATGTTAAATGTGGTAAAGGAAGAATAAATGAAGGATGCATCTAGGGTACTCCAAAGCTTTTAGGTCAGGAATATGCAAATTAACACACGGGAGTCTGTGAAGTTTCAGCTCATAAAATAGAAGCACAGTCAGGAAAAAGTGGGGCTCCTGAAGTCAAGTGAAGAAAGTGTTTCAAGGAACAGAGTGATCGTCTGCAACAAATGTTGATGAAAGTTCATGTAAGATGTGAAATGAAATTTGATTATTGGATTTAGACATATTCGGCTTATTGCTGACCTAGATGAGAGTGGTTTTAGTGAAGAAGCAGGAAATCATTATTGAAATGGTTTAAAAGAAAATCAGATGGGAATAACTGCCACTGAGTATAGACAACTTGTGTAGTGCGTTTTTCTGTAAAGCAAAGAGGGAATAAAGTTACTGGCAGGGGATATGGAGTCAAGATGCACTTTTTGGTAACCCATTAGAAGAAATCATGAAATGCTAGTAACACAAGGGAATGAAAGAGGAAGGAACAAAAATCCTGTAATAAAAAGCAGGGATGATATATTAAGCAGCCAAGAGTGGAAAACAACTTAGGAAGAAGGAAAAAAGAACTGGCTTTAGATGGGCATTCAGAGAGTGCACTCCAGGTAACATGAAGGAAGAAGATTGTAGGTATAATAGAAATGGTTGCATGAGCAACTTCTCCTCTGTTAAATTTTTCAATAGTATCTTCTATATTCATTTGCTCACAGAAATCATAGGGAAAGTCACCAAAGGAGAATAAAATGTAGCAAGAAGGGAGAGACTAAGAAGAGAGAGTATGTAATAGTGTACTGTATTGAAAAAGAATATGGAGTAAAATCCCTGGGCTATAAAATGGTCCATTTGAAGAACACTGTTTAAAACAAGAACAGTGACCACAGTTCTTTGTCTTGTGTTTATTTTTTTTTTCCCATTTTCATGTTAGTTGATTATTCTGTCTGCAATCAACTGGCTGGAGTACAAGTGCAGAGCTGTGTAAAGCTGTATTTAACCTGTTGCAGAAATTGATAGTGTACCAGACGGAAGACTCTTTGCACCATGGAGTTGGAAGGCAACTTTTATTTAATGCTGGCAGGCTGGTGGGAACTCTCAATTCCAAAAACATCCCCCCACCCCCAGTAAAGCAGAAACTTATATAGGGTTTGTGAGCAGGAAACACAGAGCTGATAGCAGTTACTTTATAATTGGTTACATACATTTGGTCATAAGTTGTTAGGCAGTTTGTTCTGGGCAAGATTAGTTACAGGAGGCCATTTATCATGAGGCAAGGAAATTTGGGGTAAGTTACGAGCCAAGCAAGTGGGTAGAATTAAATGTGTACTTGACAGGGCTGGTCTGTCCCAGGGAGATAGTCCTTGAAATATGCCAGCAAAACAGGATATGTTTGTAGGCTGCAGTGCAGCTGGATGTGGTCAGACAAAGCTGTTTCAACTATCTTTGAGTTGCAGACACGGCACAGTGTTTTATGCCTGAGTCTGACAGTCCAACCACGAGACAGGCTGAGCCTGCATATCCCATCTTAACACAGTGTCAGGCCGTTAACTTTAAAATTTCTGTCACAAACCAAGTATGATGTCTCACTGATCAAATAAGCTAAAAGAAGGAATGAGTAAGGGTGCTGAAAGTATGTGTAAAACAGATAAATGTATGACTGAAAACTCAATATCATATTAAGATTTTAAAGTTTAACTGGTATTTTTACAGAGAAAATCACACAGACGGTAAAGTTTGAGCTTAATACTGAAAAAAGTAAAAAAAAAAAAAAGGAAGGGGACTAGAATGTATTCAAAATGTCTAAGGTTAGTTTTATTTAAACAAATTTTAATATTGTGTAATAGTTTGGGAGCCTTCTATTTAATAAATATTATTATTTGTTTGGTTTCTCATTTAAGAGAAACCATGAGATATTTAAACATGTGGGTGAGATTTATTTCACTTAATATCGTGGTCTTGAACTGCATCCATTTACCTACAAACGCCTCAAGTTTATCCTTCCTTCTTTATGGCAGAGTGCTACTCCATTGTATATAGATAATAGGAAGTAGAAAGATCTTTTTCAAGTGGGAAGGGAAATGAGATAGAGGGAGGGGGGAGGGTTGGAAGGGAAAAGGTATTTAAAATAAAGGAATTGAAGAAAAAACAGAAATACAGCTTTTTTCTAATGGGAAGAGGAACAAGAGTTGGAGGGAGCAGGAGGGAATGGCAGATGAAGGAGACAAGAAAAATTAAGGTGTGTTATGCACATGTAAAAATTCCCCATGATAAATGTAATTATTATGCACTGCAAACATATGCCAAAAAAGGAGGGGAATAAAGAGATGAGTAGAAGGGGAGAAAGGGAAGGGAAAGGAGATGAAAAAAAGGAATTAAGATATGTTATGTACATGTACTAATTCCCTACAAGAAATGTAAACATAATGTACTACAAATGTACTAATAAAAATAAATAATTTAAAAATATTACCTAAAAATTTTAAATTGATATTTACTACAAAAATATAGAATACTAAGTGACATTAAATATGAAAATATTGTATTTATCTATTTTTAACTTTAAAATTAATTCTAAAATATAATTACATTACATATTTATTGGACAAAATGCTTCAAATCATCTAATTTCCACCTTTAAAGGGATCATAGAGAAAATTACAATCCTATCTGGGTTCCAGATTTTTGAAACGTGGTATTCCTTAAAAATTAAAGTAACACATACAAGCAAAAAAGCAAAGGTTAGATCTTAACTATGCATTGCTGACCTATGTTCATAACAAAAAAATAAGCAATTAAAACTATTATGTTTCCAGATGACTTTCCTGGTTAAAGATTAACGAGGTGTGGCATTGCTATATTATGCTGAAATTGTCAATTATTATACTAGGACCAGCCTTTCAGCCTACATAGCTGTTGATTAGAAACATGAGGAAGCATATAAAGCTGAAAAGTATAAAGTCATACTATGAGGTCAATGGAATATCAATATCAATGTAATATCAAGGCATTCATTGACATGTAGACAAATGCAAAATAGCTATAGTGAAGAATCGCTGACAACTCCTGCTGTGATTGGAATGTATGTCTCAGAAAATATGTGGTGCAATCTTAAGTCCCAGTTTAACCAGGTTTGGAAGTGGGTCCCAGTGAGAGGCAACCTGGCTACGAGGTTAAAGTGAATAAATTAACACAGGGAGTGGGCTCATTATAAAAGGAGTTCGATGCCCTTTGCTATCTCTTTCTCGCTCACTTTGCCTTCCCACCAGAGGAGGATGACACAGAAAGAAGGCCTTCACTGGATGTCAGTCCCTGGATTTTGGGCTTCCCAGTCTCCCAAATCATGAGAAACACATGTCGATTATGTACTATTGTGTTTTAGGTATTCTCTTAACAGTAGCACAGACTAAGACAGCCATCATAAGCAAAAGATAAAATTTTTTAGGAAAAGCTTTGAGGAGATTGTGAGGTAGAATCTACTAAGAGACTTGTTAGGATATCAGCAGTAAAATTAAGGGCTTATGACAGGTGCTTACTAGGGAAAAATGTTGGGTAGCAGATAAACAATCTCTTGCACACATTACAAAATGAAGTGAAGAGTACAGTTAAGAAAATTCTTATGTGAAAATAACAGATAAAATACAAAACATTCACTCAGTGGCCCTAGTATCAAAAGAAAATCTATTTTTGTTACAGGACCTCAAGGAATTTTGCAAATCATGTGCTTTCATTTTTTCCATTATGCATTTTTCATTTTTGTCTTATTCGTTTCTTGTCTTGATTAGGCTTGATTCTATTTCAATTCCTAACCTGCACTCTATCATTTTCTTTACATCCTCCTTGCACTGTCACAGTTACCTGTCTTTTACAGACTTCCAAGTAGCAACAGCAACACCTGTTCTTAGTGTGAACATGCTTTGCTGAGCATTCCAGCTTCTCTTGGATCTGAGATTGTTGACTAAGCAGATGTCCCTTTGCTTGTCCCCTCCTCCTTATCATGGTCAAGGTACTGCTCATGTAAAAGTCTGCAAATTCCTGAGTCCAGGCTTTCCAGATCGAGGGACCACTTGGTCACTGAGAAATAGAAACATTTATTCCCTGTTGCATTCCTCAATCTGTTTCTTAAATATTTATAGTGGTACTACTATACTAGTGTCCTCTCATTTTTTCACATTTAATTTGAAGTGTTAGTAACCACCAGTTATTTTTTTTAAACAGTATTTCCTGTGCTGATTAAAGCTGAAGGTTTAACTTAGAGTCGAATGTTCTGGATTACATATCTTTTCTATTATCCTTGTCTATATGAAATGTGCTTCTGCAAACTAGGTTAAGATGATAGATACTAAACTACTTCTGGGAAGATGGTGGAGTGGTGAATAGCAGAGAACTAGCCTCTTCATGATTTGGTGTCCACATGCAGAAATACAGCAATGTAAGGAAGAGAAGAAGGAGGGAATTTGGTCCCCAGAACCTAGCAAGGATCTGAAGTGAGAACTGAAGCGCTAAGAGGACCTCAGCGCAGAAGAAGGAGGTGGCAAGTAGCACTTGCTCCCGGAGCCCTGGCTCGCAGCATGGGAGAGGCAGCTGGAACCTGGAAGCACATGGTGACTATTGATGACCCCAGAGATTGCCATGGAGAAATGGCGTGGTAGACACAGAGGACTGCAGTGGCTGGTGAGTTACTTGGGTGCAGACATCCCCCAGAAGAGAGCCATTGGCCAGTCACCATCTTGGAGAGAGGCCAACTGAGCTCAGAACCCAGAGCAGCTGCTGGCTAGTTCCATCTAATGGCTCTCAGTGTCAGGGCAAGGCAGAACTGAATTCAAGTCAGCAGGAGGTCAAGCAGCCAAGTTGAAGCAGGCAAAAAGCCCAGTTCAAGCCAGCAGGAGACACATGGTGTGTTGCTGACTGAACGACTTGTATTTCAGCCTCACAGCCAGAAACTGCCCTAAACTTCAGTAAAACTAAAGGTGCAGACTTGCTGAGATTATCCACTACCCCACTGGAAATCTACAGCTTGGATTAATCAACACAGAGCTAGGCTATGTATGCCCACTCTATCAACCAGCAGAGATATGCCCTGAAGTAGACATTTTTATTCTCTTTTCTTCCTTTTATTTCTTCTTTGCTTGATTATTTTTTCTTGCTTTTATATGACTGTAAACATTGTTTCTCGTTTTGTTGTTGTTTTGTTCTGTTCTTAATTTCTTCTCTCTTTCTCTCCTATTTTCTTCACCACTTTCCCAGTTTATGTAACCTTCCTTTGTCCGCCAGTCTTGCTTCAAATCTCTTTCTCTTCTTCTATTTCTCTATTTTCCCCCAACCCCTTTTAAATTTTCTCTCCTGAGAGTAAAATTGCCATATCGATGGCATGCTTACCATATAAAATTTTCTGTTTTGTTTTTGATTTTGATAGAGAACCACAAATCCAGTTCATATGGTTAAAGGTGGCAAATTAATAGTTACCACAGTTAGTCATTTTCTAGGCCAGGTTTGGTACTATTGTTATTACCAGTTGTACTACTTTAGTCAAGGTGACATAACTGTTCTAATCAGCTGCTCTTCCTGGTATCCCAAGACTGACATTGCCTGTGGGGCATAAAAAATATTATAGGACAGTACCAAAGAACAGGGACTAGCCTAAATAGGCAGCAACTTCTCATCACCAATAAATTGAAGCGGTTGGATCTTGCAAAAGACTCAAAACCTAAAAGCCAGCTATACATGGAAGACGTCTTTGAGAATTAGTCATTTCCAAAGGGTCCTTCAGATTCCAATAAAGCTAGCTGCCATAAGCAATTTTCAAGCATTGAAGCAGGAATTAAACAAACAAACAAACAAAAAACACAGAAAATAAAAAGACACAGAAGCAAGATGCAACCCCCGACTTCCAGCTCAGCAAAGGCAAACCAAGGGGGCAATGAGGTGGAACAACTTAAAAGCCATCCACCTGGACTCTCTGAAGTGGTAACACCAGAAGTAATAAAACAGATAAGTGAGGCTCTAGAAAAAGGTAAAATCAGAAATAATTTCTCAGATAACTACAGAGATGGTGACTGTGGTGGATTAACTACATCCAACACCAATTCATGATAAAAACCCTACAGAAAATTGGAATAGAGGGTCTTTATCTCAATCCAATAAAAGGTATCTACGACAAACCAACAGCCAATATCATACAAAATGGACAAAAACTTCATCTCAGTGTAAAATCAGGAATGAGACAAGACAAGAATGTCCACTATCACAACTCTCATTCAATATAGTTCTGGAAACATAAGCCTGAGCAATTAGACAAGAGAAAGAAATAAAAAGAATAAGGATAGGAAAGAAGTTAAGTTATCATTATTTGCAGATGACATGACACACTACATAGAAGACCCCAAAAACTCCACCAAAACAATTCAAGATTTAATATTCAAATTCTTTAGCATAGCTGGATACAAAGTCAACACTCAAAAGTCAATAGCCTTCCGTATGCAAATAATAAACTCATTGAGAGAGAAATTAGGGAAGCAACACCTTTCACAAAAGCATCCAGAAAATGAAATACCTAGGAATTAATCTAATGAAAGAAATAAAAGACCTATACATTGAAAACTACAGTATTCTGAAAAAGGAGATTGAATACGATATCAGAAAATGGAAAGATATCCCTTGTTCTTAGGTAGGAAGAACGAATATAGTGAAAATGGCCGTATTTCCAAAATGTTATACAGATTTAATGCAATCCCAATCAAAATACCAATAAGATACCTCACAGAATTAGAGAAAATTATACTAAAATTCATTTGGAACCAGAAGAGACATAGAATAGGAAAACAATTCTGTGCAACAAAGGCAAAGCGGTGGACATCACAATCTCTGACATGAAATTATACTACAAAGCTACTGTGATAAAAACAACATGGTACTGGCAAAACAACAACAAGAACAACAAAACAAACAAACAAGAAAAGACAAAACAGACCCTAGAATCAATGGAACAGATTAGAATATGCAGAAACAACTCCAAAACATTCAGCCTCCTTATCTTTGACAAAGGGTCCAAAGACTTCATTGGAAGAAAGCCTCTTTAATAAATTGTGTTGGGAAAATTGCTTTCCACATGCTGAAGATTAAAACTAGACTCGTGTCTTTCATCACACATTAAACTAAAATTGAAACAAATTAAAGATTTATATATTAAAACAGAAACACTAAATCTGCTGGAAGATAGAATAGGTAGAACTCTTTTTATTTTTTTGGTACCGGGAATTAAACTTAGGACCTTGGGCTTGCCAGGCTGGCATGATAGGTAGAACTCTTGAAGACATAAGTGTAGGTAAAGACTTTATGAACAAAACCCTGATTGCACAGGAAATATCACAAAGAATCAACACCTAGGATCTCATTTTCTTCAAAATCTTTTACACACCAAAAGAAACCACCAACAGAGTGAAGAGACAACCCATAGAGTAGGAGAAAAGTTTTGTCAGCTGTTTCTCAAAGGCCTAATATCTAGAATATATACAGAGCTCAAAAAAATCAGATCCCCCCAAATTTAAAGACCCAATCCAAAAATGGACATCTGAAATGGATAGACACTTTTCAGATGAAGAAGTAGAAACAGAAAATAAATACATGAAAAACTGTTCAACACCACTGAACATTCTAGAAATGCAAATTAAAACAACACTGAGATTCTATCTCACTCCAGAAAGATGGCTATTATTAAGAAATTAACCAATAACAAATGCTGGTGGGGCTGTGTGGAAAAATAAAAACTTCTCCACTGTTGGTGGGAGTGTAGACTGGTGCAACCACTGTGGAAATCAGTGTTCAGATTCCTCAAAAAGTAGGACTAGAGGTCCAATTTGACCCAGCTATGACACTTCTTGTTATCTTCCTGAAAGAATTAAAACCATCATACCACAGTGATATATGCACACCCATGTTTATAGCGGCACAGTCTGTAATAGCTTCATCTTGGAAAGTTTGATGAATGGATAAAGAAGATGTAGTTAGGGCCAGTGGGATGGCTCAGCGGTATAAGCACCTGTCTGGCAAGCACGAGGGCCCGAGTTTGACTCCCGGAACCCATGTAAGAAAAAAAGGGCCAGTGATATCGCTCAGTGGCACGGGCGCCTACTGGCGCGCGAGGTCCTGAAATCGACCCCCAGTACCCACAAAAAAAAAAAAAAAAGAAGATGTAGTTACTTTTTTATACAATACTCAGCCATAAAGAATGATTAGCTTGAGACATTTCTAGGTAAATGGATGACCCTTGAGACCATACTCTTAGGTGAAATAAATGGGACACACATGTTTAAATACTGCATAGTTTCTTTGGTGTGAGAAACCAAAAGTGTAAACAAGGACTGAAATGTATAGTAGATGTTGGGATATGGGAGGAAAATGTCAAAATGGGAAGGGGAACAAGGTGAAGGGGGGGAGAAAAGGGGAAGAACAAGGAGAAAAAAAGATAAGATAATGGAAAGAGAGAAATGGGAACAAAGCTTTTGTAAATAAGGAGGGGAAGAGGGATTGAAGGAAGGAGACAGGGATGGAAAAAAAAGTAGAAGCAAGATATATTATGCATAGGTACAAATTCCCTATGATGAATGTTATCATTATGTATATCTAAAGTGTACCAAGAAAAAATAAACCGTTGTTAATAAACTATTTATAAGAATAAACCTTTCTAACCACCAAATAACTTCTAAGTAAAAGGAGTATCTGTATGAAGGAGAGAATACTACACTTTTTCAAATACTTTTATTGATTGTAAATCCTCCTGAGCAAAATTGGTTGAATAACCAAATAATATTTTCAATATAGAAGTCTTAGGATTTGTTTCTGATAGCATACTAACATACCCTGAGGTCAAAAGTCAAATTAGGTGTCTATAATGAGCTAAGTGATTTTGGCATATACTTTGTCTTGTAAATAAAGCTAGTCATAGAAATTTTATGCCCATTAGAAAGTGTGCTACTAAAGGTCACATGAAAGAAGGTCAGAAAGAAAAGATTAAAGTTGGTTTTTAATGGAAACAATCCACTACAATATTTCAAGGTCTTAAACATAGGTTCCTCACAGGTACAAGCCATTTGTCACTAGTCACTCCTTGACCATGGTGCCTCTGTACCTGACTAAAATCCTGCATTCCCCTGCACTGCAGCTGACACATAGTGGGCTCTCAAAAAATGTCTCTGAAATAATCGAAAGCTGTTGTTTTGGCTAGCTAATTCACGTTTCCTGACTGTCTGATCATAGGCGATTACAGAGTTAACCACTGATCTCTGTTCAAAGGAAATCATTCAACAGACAGTAATCTGTCTCTAGAGATTTTCCCTAAATCAGAAGACTTCAGTTTCGTGGAACATTTAAAATAAACAAAAATCCCAGAAAAAAAATTTTCAAATGCTAAAATTAAAAAAAAATTTCTATAACACTTGCCATTTCCTCTACCAACTATTAAAAACATCTATCAAGCGAGTATCAGTTAACCAATGTGTTTCTAAATGGAGGGGAAAAAGAGGAAAAGACGTAGAAACATGAGAAACAGTGAGAAGAAGAAGTGAGTGAAAAGAATATAGGGGAGAAATGTTAAGTTTAATTAAATTCACAAGGAAATTACAGTGAATTTTAAATATGTTATATAGCAATATTTGATTCATTTTGACCACTTTCTATTAATTTAAATTTAAAATGATGGAAACAATTTGCCTTTCTTAATATCACTGGAAAATAAAGAATTATCTTTTTCTTCACCTTATGCAGTCAATTGTCACATAATTTTCTTCTTGAAAATTAAAGCTAATAAAATGGATATATTAATGTTATCTCATTATAAAGAGATTGTGTCATATAGCAAATTATTACAACTACCCAAATTTTTAATTTATAAAATGTAAAAAAATTTTTATGAAGATTATTTGAATTATTAACTATGTTAACAAATTCAATGACTATCAAACTATGTTTACAGAATAAAAAATTATCATAGAGCAATAGTTGTCCTCAGATAAGTATTTTCAGCTGAAGAATCTATGAAAAATAATGGTGAAAATTCATTGTATGACCTTAAGTAGACAACAACACTATTTTGAGCCTTCTTTTATCTGCCCTTGAAATAAATACCCTTGGATCTAATAAAAAACACACTCTTGGACATAATAAAAAAATACTTCATGCATTTTATGTTATTTCTCAAGATCAAGTGAAATAAGCATGAAGCCTTTTGCAACTGTAAGTACATATTAAAAGGTAGCAAAAGATAAGAAATTAAAATTTGTCTTTATTTACTAGATTTCTAATTCATATTATTTAGTTCCCTTAAAGTTGATTTTAAAAATATTTAAGTATGATAGGAAAATAAAATAGATATGATTCACACAAGGATACTTATTTGTCATGTAAATATTCTCAGGGAATTCAATTATACACTGCATCCATCCTGCTTTTGCTGTTTTAATTAGAGTCTTCTAAAACCAATAGCCTAGAGAAAGGGATGGTAACTTTAATAGTGCCATTAGTCATCTAACACAATAAACTGATTTATTTGCCAAGGTGGACTTGTCTGAATCATTCATTGGATTGTCAGCACCCTCTCAATTTGGAGGCAGACGTTTCTCTTATGGATATTTATGGAACAGATCTAAAGAAGGAATAATATTCCCCCATCACATGATAGGTTTGCAAAAAGAGTAGTTCCTAAAGGTGCTTTTAAATGGCAATTTTAAAAACAAATATTGCTAAAATGTTACTGACATGTTACCCAAGTTTATTGTGAGATAAGTCTTAGGAATTGTGGGCTCTAACTGCCTGCTACCTGTCTGTTTCCTAATGAGCACTTACATGAGGGAAATAATTGTAACATATTTTTAGGACTGTTACCAGTTACTAAAAGTGCATTGTGTTGTTAACATACATGGAAAAGTTCTAGCACTTCAGGAATAGCTAAGCCTCTCACCACCTGGACCTCAACCCATATTCAACTACCCAGGGCTAGACACACCATTCTCTGGTGAGCCAGGAGGGTGATGGTTTGGTATCACAAAACTGTCTGGTTCTCTTCAGGGAAATAGCATTTGCTAATTTGTACAACAGCTGTACACTGACATAGACGCTCTCATTACACTGCTGAAAAGGCTCAGAATGATCAAGTGGATGCATCTGAGTCCACTGAAGCATTTTATCTGTACCATATGTATTATTATTCATCCCTAGAAAAATAATCCCAGAATTCTCCCTCCTGTGTGTTTTCATTTTGCTTCTTCATATTTCATGACACCGCTCAGGTTTTCAGTACAATTAAACCAAAGTGATGGAAAGGGACCAAATTATTCTGCCATTTTTCTAGATTTTTGAATTACCCATCCTATCAGTGTCTGATAACTCCACGCTTATTAACCTGCTTGTAAGGTTCAGAATAATTTACACAGCTATTGATGATTTAAAATTCACCAATACAGCCATACTACATCACCACAGTTAGAAAATGGATGATGACTTTGGAGCATGGTCCAATAGGAACCTGGCATTTTCAATTGTTTTGGGCATTGTTGATGCTGTTGAGTGTGTCAGCCAGGACATTCATGTATACCATGTGGCTGCACAGAAAGCTGGCGGAAAGAGTAATGAGCATTTCTATTTGGATGATTATTGCACAATGTTAAGTGCCACTCTTTTAATTTCAGGTGTTATTGAAAGTAATATATGGTAACAGAGACTTTAAATATATCCTAGATTACTTGTAGAACTTCTGTTCACTTGTAATTAATCTTTGGACTTCTCCACTGTTTTCTTCAGGCAATTAACTCCAAGTGTGTAACATAATATAGTCTCTTAGCTTATATGAAGAGCTCAAACCTTAGTGCTCCATGTTGACTAAGCAAGAAAGCTCACATGATTAATATGACATTCTTCTCACCTGTGGGTTTAATAAGGCCACAAATAGAGTTTCAATAGTTGTTAAAGTATTTGATTAAGGGTTATTTAGCTGCTTACTTCATAAATGTTCAAAGGCTAATGAAAAAACTTAAGGATTATTTGCCAGGGAGTGAAAAAATGTCCACAGGATGCTGAAAATAATAATTCCATATATATCACAATTATAAAAATATTAATATTGCTAACCCCACTTTAAAATTTGACGTGAAAGGACTTACCTAAGTACAATAATTAGCACAGTGTCTCAACCATAATTGGCTTTCAGTAAATATTTATGTTTTCTTTGACTGAAAACTCTATCAACATATTCTTGTTTTCTCTATAGCAGAAACTTAAAACACAGGTAAGGGGCTAGTTTTGTTGTACAGGCTTGTAATCCCAGAACTCAGGAAGCCTGAGGCCGCAGGGTTACAAGTTTGAGCCCACCCTGGGCAATTTGTCAACTCAGTCTCAAAATAAAAATTAAAAAGGCCGGGGAAGATCTAATATGGTGGGAGAGGTCCCACCAGAGATACTCAGAAGTTTCATTGACAATTCATATATTCTAAAACAGGGAGAGGTACTGACAGCCTGAAACTGGAAATTAATATGAAAGATGATACGTGTAGATCAAATGAAATATCTGTATCACTGAAAAAGAGAACCTGTGCTGCCACAACTGGTCTGCACCACCCCCACTCCCACTCCCTCTGCATCAGCCATCTTGATCAGCCATCTTGAGAGTGTTTCAAACAGCTGGAGATTATTGGGCTGAGCCAGCAGTGCAGAAGTGAACCTCCTGGGACAGACTGTATATGCAGGTCCCTTCTCCACATCACCAGCCCTAACACTGGAGAACGCTGTACCCCTCTACAGACAGATGGGAAATCGGTGTGGCTACCAGCAAACAGACCACACCTAAGCAAGAGGGTACTGTGTGGGGGCCGGTGAGATGGCTCAGCGGCTTAAGCACCTGCCCGGCAAGCGCGAGGGCCCGAGTTCGACTCCCGCAACCCACATACAAAAAAGGGGCCGGTGATATCGCTCAGCGGCACGGGCGCCTGCTGGCGCGCGAGGTCCTTAGGTCGACCCCCGGTACCCACAAAAAAAAAAAAAAAAGAGGGTACTGTGTGAGGATTTAATGCATAGCAGTCACGTGGGGATTGCATGTACATTCTCTTGTTGGAGTATTTGGTCTGGATTCTCACCAGATTTTGGTGTTTTCTTTTTTTTTTTCTCTCATTTTGTTGTTTTCCTTTTTTTCTTCCTTTTTTTTTCTTTCATGTAATTGCCTATTTTCTTACTCTTCTCCTCACTTTTATTCAATTATAGCTTCTGTATCAATATTTTTTTGTTTTACCACTTTTTTGCATTCTTTTTCATTTTGCTTGCTCTCATTGCCTCCTATATTCTAGTGTATTAAATTTCTTTCCTCTCCTATTGTATTATTTTCCTCTTTTTATTTTATCTTTACCCTTGACTTACCTTGCCTCTTCACCACCTTTTGAGTACACACATTTATCAAAAGCTTCTTCAAACTGTCCAGGTTTACCCCATCTTGAATTACACAACTCTTCTCCTATATCTGACTCCTGCCTTCACAGATATATTCATAAAATTCACACTGCTACCCCTTTACTCCAACTGTAAAAGACCTCCAAAAAAGTCTGACTTCTGAGCTAATTCTTTTACTTTTTATTTCTCCTCTTTATCTCTCCTCCTCTTTTACCCACCCCCTCATCTCTTCCCTTCCCTTTTCCTTCCACATCACAGAGGATTTGCTAATAATAATGTCATATAGATTGTAAAAGGTGCTGATAAAGTGAAAGTATAAATGCAAGGTTTAACACATTTAAGTGACACATGATCAGATCTATTAAGGCTGTTATAACCAGTGCCATTTTCTCCTCATAACATAGTGACAGTGTCCAAACTTTTAAAATTGAATAGCTGAAAGGGGTAAAAACTATCTTTGGGCAAATTAAATCATGAAAACATAACTGGAAGGCACAACCTAACTGAAAAGATCTTTACATCAACTACGCTCTCTCCTCACTCTACTGGACCTCAACCCCCAGTAAAAGAAAAAAAAAAAAGTATGAAAACAATTCAATGAAAAGTCCCTAACATCTTCTGACTCTTCCATGGCAGATACAGTGGGCAATGATTGAGAGAAAAGCAAATACCAGGTAGCAGAGAATTACAAATTGGTTAAGGAAGAGGTAAAGAAACTTGGCAAAATCAAAGAGGGCATGATTCTAAAATTAATGGGACTATCACACAAACTGAACAATGCGGATATTTGAAACAAAAATAGATTAAGGGATCTAACTAAAATAGTTTAAATCATGACTAATTTACCAATGATAAAGACTCCACAAAAAGGTATCAACCAAAAATAACAGAAATAAAAAACTGTATAGATTGCATACATTTCAGAGATTACCAGTGTAAAGGCAGACTTCTGAAATTGAGGGGAAAATGATAAATCACAACAGTTTACACAGAAATGCCTTAAAATGGTAAGAGAACAAGAGAAATTCATCCAACAGCTTCTAGATGACGCTAAGTAGACCAGCCTATGGATAACAGAAGTTAGAGAGAAACTAGAAGACAGCACATATGGAATAAAACATCTGTTTACAGAGATCATAATAGAAAAATTTCCAAGTATGAGGAAAGGTTTTGACATACAGGTAGATGAAGCTTACGGAACAGCAACTATGATGAATAAAGGAAGAACCCTATGGCACATTTCAGTCAAAAGCCCAAATGTTTAACAAAAAATACAGAATCTTAAAAAGCTGTCAGATCAAGGCAAAAAATCTCATATAAAGGAAAACTCATTAGGATTAAAGACGATTCCTAAATAGAAATTTCAAAGGCCTGGAGGGCCTGCAGTGAAGTATTTCAAATCCCAAAAGCAAACAAGTTCCATCCCAGATTCATATATCCTGAAAAACTGTTTTCAAAATAGGTGGAGAAATAAGGACACTCCATGAAAAAGAACAAAATAACAGATACATGAATCCAAGCAAGCATTCCAAAAGGTACTCAAGAGTATTCTAGACACAGACAATGAAGCTAACAAAGCCAAAAATTCACATGGAATAAATACATCAAGCAAGGCAAATAGATGAAGAAAAAAAGGAATAATAAAGGGGATGCCAACAACAACACCTAAAAGGAATGCAATGACAGGAATAAATACGTACCTTTCAATAGTAATTCTCAATGTTAATGACCTCAATTCCCAATGAAAAAACATAGATTGGCAGAATGGATCAGAAAACAGAATCCAAGCCAGGCATGGTGGTACAAACCCAGCATTCATAAAGCTAAAATAGCAGGGTCACTGAGAATTTAAAGCCAGCCTGAACTACTTACCAAGACCCTGTGTCAAAAAACCAAAACCAACCAACCAAACAAACAAAAAACATAATTCAACATTTTGCTGTATTCAATAAATTCATTAATCCAGAAAGATATTCATGGACTAAAAATGCAAAGATGATAAAATGTATTTAATGCATCTGGACCCCAAAAGCAAGCAGAGGTAGCAATTTTACTCTCAAAATAAACATCAAGCTAAAACTAATCTGAAGAGGCAAAGAAGGTTACTACACACTAGTTAGAGAAACAGTCCAACAGAAAGAGATAACATTTGTAAATATATATGCACTAAATACTGGAGGACATAACTTCAAAAAACAAATATCGCTAGATATAAAAAATCAAATAAACACCAACACTGTCACAGTGGGTGATTCAAGACCAACTTTTACAAAGAGGTAGATCAACTAAACAAAAATCAACAAAGAAATATAAGCTCTGAATCACAGCTTTGAACAAATGTCCTTAATTTCTACTTTACTGCAGAATACACATTCATCTCAGCAAAACATGGAACTTTCTCCAAAACAGACCACGTACTCACCCACAAAGCCATTAAATAAATACAAAAGAATCAGAATCACCCCATGTATACTATCAGACCATTGTGGATTGAAAGTAGAAATCAATCACAAAAGAACCCACAGAAAATTTGTAAACACTCAGAAACTTAACACATTCCCGATAACCTAATGGGTCACAGAAGAAATCAAGGAAGAAATTAAAGAATTTCTGGCATCAAATGACATGCCAGTACAACGTAACAAAACCTATGGGACACAATGAAAGCAGTCCTAAGAGGGAAGCTTTTTGCAATGAAAGCTTACATCAGAAAAATGGAGTGACCTCAAATAAATAACTTAATAATGATCCTCCTTTGAAAACCAACAACAATCCAAGCTAAAATTGAAATTAAGGAGGTAAATCATAAAGATCAGAGCTGAAATTAATGAAACTGAGACTAAAAAAATACAAAGAACCAAAAAATTGGAGATCTAGATTTTTTAAAACAATGAAAAAGTAGATAAACCCTTACCCAAACTTAACAGAAGAAAGAAAACACTTACATCAATGCAATTGGAAATGAAAAAGTGAAATCACAATGAATACCATTGAAATCCAGAAGATGTTCACTACTGTTAAAAACTGTATTTCAGCAAATTAAAAATATTGAACCAAGAATACATAATAATTCTAAAAAATCCAATAATAAGCAATAAAAGTGAGGCAGAAAGATGCAGTACCTGATGGATTCACTGCCAAATTCTTCAAGAATTTTTTTTTTTTTTTTTTTTGTGGGTACCGGGGGGACGACCTCAGGACCTCACGCGCCAACAGGCACCCGTGCCGCTGAGCGATATCACCGGCCCCTTTTTCGTATGTGGGTTCCGGGAGTCGAACTCGGGCCTTTGCGCTTGCAAGGCAGGCGCTTAAGCCGCTGAGCCGTCTCACCGGCCCACTTCAAGAATTTTAAGGCAGTCAAAACATCATAGACCTCCACCATAGAAAATTAAATACTTAACAATTCACTTAACCAATCTAGTGAAAGACCACTAGATTGAAAACTACTGTACTCTGAAAAAGGAGATTGAAGACATCAGAAAATGGAAAGATGCCTCTTTTTCCTAGATAGGCAGAAACAATTTTGTCAATATGGTCATACATCCCACACTGATAGACAGATTTAATGCAATTCCAATGCAAATACCTACAGCATGCTTCATAGAAGTAGAGAAAACAGTTCCAAAATTATATATGCAAACAGAAAAGACCCAGAAGAGCAAAAGCAATCCTGAGTGATATGTACAAAGTGGGAGGCATCACAAAAACCTGGCTTTAAGTAATACTTTAAGGCTACAGTGATTTAAAAAAAAAAAAAAAGTATGTTGAAAAAAAAGACACATATATCAATGGAACAGAACAGAGGTTGCAGAAACAATTCCAGACATATTCAGTTATTTGATCTTTGACAAAGGGGTAGAAAATGTATTCTGAAGAAATGATAGCCTCTTTAATAACTGCTGGGAAACCTGTATATTCACATGCAGATGACTGCATCTAGACCCACATCTTTCACCATGTACTAAATTTTAATGAAAATTGATCAATGATCTAAATATTAAAACAGAAACAAACTGTTGAAAATGAAATAGGCAAAACTCTTGAAGTCATAGGTGTGGGGAATGACATGCTGAACAGAGCTCCAACTCACAAGAAATAAACAAATGGGGTTATATCAAATTTGAAAGTTTCTGCACAGCAAAAGAAACAACCAACAGAGTGAAGGGACAATCTAGAGAATGGGAAAAATTCTGCTAGCTATACCTCACATAATGGGCTAATATATAGAATATACAAAGTCTATATAATTAGATCACTCAAAATTAAATAACCAATTAAGATTGGGCAACTGAAATGAATAGACACAAATAGCCAGTAAATACAGTGGTACCTTGCTTCATGAACTTAATTTTTTAACGGTTCTGGAAATGATGACCATGTTTGTGCTCCTGTGGGAAAGATAGCTGTGGTTGGGTTCATCATCAGATGCAGAGTTTGCAAACAAAATTAAAATGTTTCCAAATATTTCTCTTTGCAAACCAAATGTCTTGCAAACAAAAGTATTTGTGAAGCAAGGTACCACTGTACATGAAAAAATGTTCAACATCACTGAGCATTCGAGAAATGCAAATTAATACACTAAGATTCCATCTTACTTCTGAAGGTATGTCAATCACCAAGTAAATAATAACAAATGTTAGTGTGGCTAAAGTGAAAATGAGCCATACTACTTTGCTGGTAGCAATGTAAACTAGTACAACCATTATGGAAATCAGTATGGAGATTTCTCAAAAACTTAAAATGGAAATTCCATTTGACCCACCTAATCCCCTTGTAGGTATCTTTCCAAAAGATTTAAAAACATATTACAGCATTTCATGCATACCCACTTTTATACCTACACAATTCATAATAGCTGAATCAGGGAAGCAGCCTATATGTCCATCAACAGATGAAAGAATGAATGAAGAAAATGTAGCATTTATAGATAATGGAATATTACTTGGCTATAAGGAAGGATAAATATGAGATATTTTTCAGAAAATGGATGCAAATGGGAAACATCATGTTAAGGGAAATAAATCAGACATACAAGATTAAATATCAAGGTTTTTTTTTTTTGTATGAGAAATCCAAAGTACACATAAAGAGCAATGTAAAATGCTGATAAAGGAAAACAGGAAGATACATTTTTGCAAATGAGAATGGGACAAAGAAATGGATGATGGGGCATGGGGAGATAGGAAGGGATCATAAAAAGATTTAAGATGTGTTATGTACAGGTACCAAATGCCCACAATGAATGTAATCATTATGTGTCACATCTGAAGAAAATTAATAATAATAAAATGGAGGACTGGGATCTAGAGACTGAGGGAGGGTGGAGGATGTGAATGAGAAGGGTAATAAAAAGAATGGACATGTTACGTACATGTTCCAACTCCCTCAGATAAATGTAAACATCATGTACTGGAAACACGTATTAATAAAAACATTCTTTTAAAAAAAGTCCTGGGGATTTGTCTCAATGTGAAGGTACTAGGTTCAACACCCAGTGCCAAAAGCACAAGAGAGAGTGAGAGAGCAATTGATATCACCATATTAATTTATTTATAGTGAAAGCTTTAATTTTTCACTTAACAATGATAAATTGTACCTTAATTGCAATGGAAAACAAAATCTGTGTAATAGTTAAAAGAGGACAGGACTTCCCTAATAGTTGAACTCCTAATACACACAGAGACTGTCCTCTTTCAGTTCTTACAGGGAAATCGGTACACACCGCCCAGCTCTTGAGAAGAAGCATACCCATGAGTAAATGTACACATATGTACACACATGAATTTGGATGTGCACATCTCTATACATCTATGTAAATATACATATACGTGAGTGCATGCTCATGTGCACATAAACACTCACTCAGCACTTCTGCTTAAGAATAGTTTACATAGATTGCTGCTAGTAAAAAATAATTTAATGGCAAAAGAAAACTGAGATCTTTACAGTCAGACAGAATCTTGAAAACTATTCAACAACTTTAGGTGCGGAGGGCAGTCAGCTAAGTGTGAATGTGTAAACAATATGTAAACAAGTAAACATGTACATGGATTGTTTTGAGTTCTCCCCATATTTTCTAACGCTCTGTTGAGTCCTGTCCATATTTAATAAAAATTGGGTGGTGGTGGGGTGTGGAGGACTGCCATGTCACCCCACCCCAGACCTGATTGGGATTGTGCTTACTTACGAGCGGTGCAGGCTGTATAGAGGTGACTTCCCTAAATTGGTTTTTGGTGTGAATAGTGAGTCCAGCTGAGGCCTTGTACTTGTCTTCATGGAAGCAAGTGGGTGGTGTGTTGGCCTAGCATTGCTCCTCACCAACGGCCATACTTGAGCCCAGATGAGTGGGGTGTGAGACTGTGGGGCTAAGATATGAGATAATGTCTTGCTGAGGCCTGTGTGACTCCAGAGAAAATTCCTTTCCAGAACTGACTACAAAATAGGTGACTCCTTAACCACAACCTGAATCTGGCTGTTCTGTTCCTTTCCCAAGAATGCTTTGTTCCCTCCTTTACAAGCCTTGCCTGCCATCTCTCCCTACTGTCCTCATCAACATAAGATCCTCATTAGTTTAAGATCACTGCCACCCTGTGAGTCATCTGAAGTGATCTTCCTCAACGTAAGATCCTTCTCAGAGTAAGACCACAGATGCCCTCTGATTCATTCGAAAATCCCCTCACCATTTTCCTCAATGTAAATGTGATCAGTAAATACTGAAGTTCTGGCTGCCTCATGGCCTTTTGTCCCCTGTGAACAAATGGTCATCCCAGATCCCCCTTGCATCGCCATTTTGTCTCTTGCTCTTTCTTTGCACTGCACTGTAACACCTTGCAGGAAATGGAGGACTCGCTGCAGGAGTTCCTGACAGTGGGGGAAGGGTAACCAGACAAAAAGTAACCTGTAATTTCTTGACTGAATGCTTGTTGAACTGGAGACTTTATAGGACAACTATGAGTCTGCTGCATAAGTACAGTGGAGCAAGCAAGGGGATTTTTAACACGGCTCGAAGTGAGGGACCGTGAAGTTTGGGAGTATGCAGGAACATGGTGATTTGTGCCTGTTTCTCCACTGAGACAATAAGAGAGGAGGTTTGCAGAGGTTTCTCTTACACTTGTGTGCTTGAGAAAATCAAAACAGAGAATGCCTCACTTAGATTTGTCCCAGTATAATAGCTCATAAAGGACTCTGCTTAAAAGTGGCTTCACTGCTTCCTGAGATTCCTTATGAAGAGCCTTGTATGTAAGAAGGGTACAAAAGAGTCCTGGAGACACCATGCAAGCCAGTGAATATTGTACTTTTATGGGCCTAATGATGTCACTCCTCTTGAGAGGAAATCCTTATGGATTTGGGCAATGAAGTGCAAAATTACCCCAAGAAAATAAAACACAACAATGCTGCAGAGATCATCACATTGTTTACCCAGCAGAAAGTGTAATAAGACAAAGCAAAAACTAGATAACTAGTTTTATAACAACAGTACTTTTCCTGTCTTACCACATATTCCCATTCCTCATCCAAACATTAGTAAAGAAAAGGCATGGAAGAATGACACCATAACAAACCACTGCATCATTTATAGGAGAAATAGATTCACAGACTATACCAATTTCTACTTCAGTTCTCTGAATCATAAGTATAAGATGTTGAGATAAGGAGAAAATAAAGATATAAGATGTTTAAATCTGATATGAAACTGTAGTTTTAGATAGACTTATATGTTTAATAAAGTAAGATAATTGGGAGAAAAAACATGAGATCTTCCTAAGATATTAATAAGAGAATGAAAGGCATATTTGATACAGCACATTTGAATTCAGGGGTCAAAAGTGATAAAATTTGGGGCCGGTGAGATGGCTCAGCGGCATAAGCGCCTGCCTTGCAAGCGCGAGGGCCCGAGTTCGACTCCCGGATCCCACATACGAAAAAGGGGCCGGTGATATCGCTCAGCGGCACGGGTGCCTGCTGGCGCGCGAGGTCCTGAGGTCGACCCCCAGTAACCACAAAAAAAAAAAAAAAATTTGTATCTATATCCCACTAAAGTAAGACTGCTTCATAAGTTAATAAAATATATGAATAAATGAAATATAAGTGCATGAATTTGTGAATAAATAAATGGCAGCATTTATTTATATAAAATAATTTTTATATTGACCTTTTAATAATCTCTATTTTAGAAGTTGCTAGAAGGTAATATTTAATTATCATTCTGTGAATTCCATAGCATTCATAAATGTTCTTTTTTACCCTATATCATATTTAGTTTATTTAGCTCTCTCAAAGGACTATGTTCACAAAACTGGCATCCTGGTAGTAATGATTCATGATAATAATGCCTTACCTTGACATCTCTTCAATAAGGAAATATTTTCACATGCTAAATATGATAGAGTGCACTAGTTTCACAAGGCTAAAAATGTCTGCTCATGACTTTAAAGATATTTTGCTGAATTAGATGAGATAGCATACAAAGTAGATGCAAACAAGCGTAAGCTAAAAATCACAAAGCTATGCAACTTCTTGAATGTTCTTGTTATGAAGTGTCATAAAATTTATGAGCAAAGAGTGAATGCAAAAATCAAATATACTTTTGAAAGGTAGGAATGCCAAGGTTCACAATTACTGATGTAGTACTTGACCAGAAATCCAAGCTTCTTCATTCTCTAGAATGTTTGTATTCTTTTCCCTAGCTGCCTTTATGGTGGGAGAGAATTAACTAGGATTAGTAAAAGAAGGATATAAATTAGATGACAAGTAAATCTTATAATTGTAAGGATGATCATGGAACAAAAGAAGGGATACATTTTGAAAATAATCTTGTATTTAAACTATTGGGGACCACAAATTTATAATGCTAATTTTGCATACCTCTCTTAGGAATAAATGGAGGCTTGGGATTATTGGTATCACCCTTCTGAGATTTCCCATTAACTCTTTAGGGATGGACCATCCTCTCCCACCCACTAAGACTAAACTAAGACCACTAAGATTATAAAACACTCCAGGGCAAGATCCTTAGCATAAAATCATCTCAGTCCTGTTGAGTCATCCCAAGTTATCCATTGCCCACTGAGTCATCGACCTTGAATCTTTCACTAATCCCTCCTATCATTGCATACACCCAATAATTAGTGGCTGGCTTGGAGTGTCTTTGTCTCTGCCCATCCCGAGGCATTGACCTCCCAGCCCCCCTTCATGCATTACTAAATTTGTCTGCGTTTCTTATTTCATCCTTTCGCCATACCCCTCATACAGGCAATTGGGGATCTTGGCCTGGTCCCCTATATCAGACTCTCCTGTTTATATAGTGCAGATCATTCTATGAGCCTGGTGCTGAAAGGTTTACTGGAAATCCACCCTCAACAGGACAGGGACTGCTACCATTAGAGAACAGAGCAAACCAGGGTGAGAAAGAAATTATTTCAGCTAAAACATAGCTAGGTGTCATTGTATCTCCTTTTGTATACTGAGTTTATCACCATCGCAGTGGGGGATGAAGCTCTGAAATTTTGTCATTCTTGAGAGCTTCTCCTTGCTGCTCTCAACTGTTGCAATTATGGGCAAATGGAAGAAATTATATGTGAGCAGTGGCTGTTTGTTAGAAAAATATGAGAAAGGGCAAGCCAAATCTTGTCTCAGTCATCCAGGGAAACAGAAAGGAATATATGGCTATAATATAAAACATAACTTAATCCAACAATGCTTTTATATTTGTAAGTCCTTAATGAATTCTACTAAGTTGATATAAAATCAGTATATTTATACTGGAACTAATGGCTCTAGCTATCTATTTTAGCTTTTCATGAGGATTACTTGAAAAAAATGACACTATTAAAAATCTTTATTTCAGGCTGACTGTGTAGCTCAATGCTTGTACAGTGCTTGCTTAGCAGGCATGAGGCCCTAGGTGCAATCCCCTACAATAACAAAACCATATAACAAACTAAATAAAATTTAGCTCTGAACTGAGATTAAAACCAAAAAGTAAAGTGTTTTCATTGAAATATTAGCAGAAATATTGAATTCCAACTTTTTTCTGATCCATTTTTGCTAAGATTAAGATAAATTTATCATGCATATAATGCAGAACACAGTAGGCAATGCTATTTTTATCAGTTCAATTTATGTCAAGTTTATTACAACCAAATTTTAAGTATGTTTTATGCTGAAGAAGGTTCAGCCTGAGAGGCTGAACTTATCAATCTTATGCAAAAAAAATTTAACTCTATCTTTTCAGAGGATTGTAGTACAATATGTACAAATCTTAAAAATATATGACTTGAAAACTTCAAAGCAACTTGGTATCTTTCAAAGGAATCCAAAGAGTGGAGTTGTAATTATTTTAAAATCATGTTTTTTATTTTTTTTCAATGACATCAAAGTAAAGGTAAGAAAGATAATCACATAATTGGTTTCCCCTCAAGAAAGAGAAAATTATTTTAAAATCTTGTTTTATGTAATGTTACTTCTTGGATGGCTATTCAGAATGGTACTGACTTTTCTCACTTATAGCAATGACAGGATTGAATCTTAATTTCATTCGCATACTAACTAATTAAATCAAGACATAAGTTTGCATGCAAAAGCTACACCATATTACATATATATTCTCTCTTTCTCTCTCACCCCCTCTCTCTTTTCTTCTCTCCCTCCCTCTCTCCTTCCATATATATGTACACACACACACACACACACACACACACATATATATATATATTCTGTCTTTTTTTGTAAGTTCAGATGCTAATTAAAATTAAGGCATACAATTTTTTCCTAAAAGAATGCACTTTCTCAGCAATAGTTATTTTGTTTGTTAATAGATGATATTTTTAACTAAGTGCATTCAATTCTTCAAAATACAATTTGAACAGAAAGAAAATTGAACTTGAAATTTTTCTTTTGGAGTAAACCTTTATTTCATTTTGATAAAATATTTACCAACACAACTGGTCTAAATAGGCAGAACATAATAGATGTGTTATAAAATACTATTTTAAATGGCACAAAAAAGCTGTTATATGTTTTCAATTCTAGCAAAATATTTTTCAAAGGGTTATTAAAATAAGCAAATCATTTATACCAAACACATGCAACATTAAATGCTTTCAACTCTATTGTGAATCATTTCTTCATATTTTTCATATTCAGCATAATTTGTTCTTTAGTTCCATGAAATATTTTAAGGATTTTAATGTTTCACATATTGCTTGCCTTTATATGACAACACTCTTTGTCCTAAAATACTAAAAAATGTTAGTTTTTTAACTGGTTCATTGAACTTTTTCATCATCACAAAAGTTAAAATTACAGCAAAATATCCTGTAATCTAATTAGTATGTCCTTTGTATCTTCAGAGTCTAGTAGGGTAACAAGTAATTAACACCATTTTTTCAAAGAGTTTATTGCAATAATGGTATTTCAACTTCCTTCTAATAATTATCAGGACAGAAAGATAAAGAAAGAGAGGAGGAGGGAAGAGGAAAACTAAAATATATTCAGAAAATCATGTATAAACATTTTAGAAAGGCTATGGAGTATTTTAGCCAAATACTTTTAAGACTGGGACTCGTGGAACTGTCAAAATAAAAAAAAAGCAACTTAGCTGTGTCCATTGTACTTCTAAAGAGGTAATATTTTTTGAAATGACAATTCCATATGACTCGTTGACCATAAACGAACGGTCTAATCTTATTTATTATGCATTTTCCTACCTGCTTTATTCCACTTTTGGTTAAGAGTTTATTGGTTTGTATTTTTAACAGGTTGTCAACTTTTTAAGAATTAAATAACAATTAAAAAAACAAATTGACATTTTTTTCTTTAAAATTTATTGAAAGGCAGATCCTGAATCATTTTCAAAGCAACAATCAGCTGGAATCATGCTGCTCTTTCCTCCATTTGAATGAGAATGGCACTCTTCAGTTTAGAAACATTCCTCCCTTTTTAGATTAGCAGACAGCTGACTTATTTCATTCACTACTTAACTGTAGCTGCACGTTTTAGTAGAATTTTCAGTTGATTATCTTTATGATTGGTAGAAAAATCTATTGTTAAGTGATAAGATCATGAAATACAACTATGAATTTCAATCTAGCCAAATCTCTGTTTATTCATCCATAAAGTACAGGTCTAGTTATTTTACAATATTGTGATGAGTAAATTTTTAAAAAGTATATAAAATTTGTTCAGCATAGTGCTCATATTACAGTAATATTCAATAGTTAATTATATTAATATTAACCACATAGCAGAATATTTATCATTTTTTTTGATTTTTCAGAGTGTGACTGTTACTTGGGACATGTCAACTCTATTGGATTAGGAAACATTTAACAGATTAGTAAAGTGTGCCACTGGCTGTGTTTGGGTTGGTCATGAAATGTGGCCTGAGTTACTCATAGTATATGGTTCATCTCTATTCCTCTGTGGCACTGTTCCACTACTTTGCTTCCCAATCAACATGAACTGAGCAGCTCTGCTGCTCCATGTTCTTCCATGGTGTTTCTGCCTTGGAGCCAGCCAATCATAGACTGAAAATATGAGCTAATTAAACTTTTATCCTTTAAATTGTGGGTGTCAGGTATTGTGTCCAACAAAAAGGAAGCTGACTAATACAGAAAATTGGTTTCAGAGAAGTGGGGCCATTGCTGTGACTGTACCTGACCATGTGGCTTAGAAACCTACAAACTGGTTTTCTGGAGGAGAAAAGCATGGAAATATGGAGTAGATAAGCCTTAGAATGCAGTAAGCAGAGGAGACAAGAATGCTGATAGCTGCTGATGGGAATGTAGGCAATAAAATCCAGGCTTAGGAGGTTTCAGTTGAGAATAAAGACTCTATTGGCAGCCAGGCATGCTGGTGCACACCTGTAGTACCAGCACTCAGGAAGCTGAAGCAGGAGGATCATTGTGAGTTCAAGGTCAGCCTAGGCTACATAGTGAGTTCAAGGCTAATCAGAGCTACATAGCAAGACCCTGTCTCAAAAAAAAAAAAAAAAAAAGGAGAGAGAGAGAGAAAAACAGAACACTCCAATGGCATTTTGACTAATGTCCATGGGTGTTACACTCTGGCAGAATAATTGTCTACGTATTACTCATGTTCTGAGACTTTGTAGAAGACTGAAATTAAGGTCAATATGCTATTTAATCAGGAGAAGAAATTTCAAGAAAGTGCAATATTCATGGTGTTGCACAGATACTATTGGCTCTTTTTACCTATATTTATAGTGAGAAGTGGGAGCAAAAGACAGAGCACAAAAATTTGAAAAACTTAAGTTTTTCTCCAAAGGGAAGCATGTATGAAATTAGGGTCAAAGGAAATGTCTTTGCTAAAGAGATTAGTGTCATTAAAAAGAAACCTAATATTCTGTACAGGTACAAGAAAGATGTCTTCAGACTGTATCCAGAATTTTCAAGACCTCACTCATTGCAAACTCAAGAGTGCAAAAGTGTTAACCTTTTATTTAAGAAAGTCCCTAGAACCCCTTATTAAGAGAGACTCATAAAGAATTGGTTCCCCAATATTTATTTCCCCATACTCAGCCATCTAGTCATTCAGAGGCTATTGCAGCCATGGTTCAAGAGGGGGGTGCTGGCTACTGTTTCTACTGACAGCAGACTTTGGCATGTCCAAGTGATGCTGGATTTACTGGTATGCTGAGTGTAAGTGTTGTGGGGTCAGAGAGGCTTCCACCCAGATTTCAAAGAAGGCCTGGGAGGTCAGGCAAGGAGACTCTGAGAGGGCAGTTTATCAAGTTGTGGAAATAAAGTCAAAGTTGTAAATAAAGCCAGCAGGATGGAGATGTCCAGAATGTGGAACATCTGTAAGGAAAGCCTCAGCCTGAAAGTGGAGCTTGTCCAAGGGAGAAGCTATATGGGTGGCAACCAGCAAGGCCATATGGGTGTGGCTGTCTAAATCTTTTGGAACTCACATTTTACCACTGTATCTCCCAGATAGATCCTAGATATGGAGTTTCAAGACTTAATATTTTTCATCTTTTTTTATTTGCCAATTTTTTTAGTGATTCATGCTGTATATAATGTCCATTGTAGGAAATCCTGGGTTGCCATCTTGCTTTGGCCTCAATATTTTCCATTCTTCTACCTGTATTCTTCCTTTTAAAATGTAATGCTTACTCTGTTCCATTTGTGGCTTAGGATTACATAACTTTTAAAAATTTTTATGGAGGGTCACAGTTTAGAGTTTTACTTGAGTTTCAGAAGAGACTTCTACTTGAACTTTTGAAAAATGCTAGAAATGTTGAGACTTTAGGGAAGGGATTATTGCATTTCTTGTTGTACTCAGTATAGTGTATTATTTTAGGAGGAATTGTGAACCAGCTATTGTCTTTATTTGGAAATTAAGTTTAGTTTAAGGAGATATATTTGAGTGTAAAGCTGAAAAGGGTTTGATTGTGACCATTAATTGTGTGATATCAACTTTATTGGATTAAAAATGCCTACCTGATTTTTTTTTTTTAATGTGGGTACCAGGAGTCAATCTCAGGACCTCACACTTGCCAGCAAGTGCTTGTGCGGCTGAGCCATATCACTGGCCCTTTTTTACCTTTATGTGGGTTTCAGGAGTTGAACTCAGGACCTTGCGCTTGTCGGGCAGGCACTTTTGCCACTGAGCTATCTCACCAGCCCTTTTTTGTCTTTTTGAGGCAGGGTTTTGCTATGCAGTTCAGGCTGGCCTTGAATGCACTTTGTAGCCTAGGCTGGCCTTGAACTTGCAGCAATCCTCCTGTCTCAGCCACCTGAGTGCAGGCATGCGCCACCATTTCTAGCCCTACATAATTATTAAAGTTTTTATTTGGGTACATCTGGCTGGGTCATGGAGGAATGGTCTTGGTTACTCTATATGTATATCCAGTTTCTGTTCCTCTCTAGTACTGTTTCCTTGCTCTGCTTCCCAGATGCCATCAACTGAGTTCTGTTCCCTCACATACTTTCATGATGTATCTGCCTTGCAACCAGCTGATCACAGACTGAAAACAAGAGACAATGAAACCATACCCTCTTACACTGTGCGTGCCAGATATAACGTCCAGAAATAGAGAAGCTGCCTAATGCACATACCTAGAATGAAGAAGTTCATTCATTCTTGTAGATAAAGAATAATACTCTGTGGCCTCACTTCAAAATGTAGGGAAAAACTGAAATCCCTTCTCAGATTGCGTGGATTTCATATAATCAGTTAATTTCTAGTTTCAGTCAATTTAGTATATTAATTTTTAGTGCTTTGGAGAAAACACAGATCACTTTGATATAATTTCTGTAAATTTTTCTTTTTTTCTTTTTTTTTTGTGGGTACCGGGGGGTCGACCTCAGGACCTTGCGCGCCAGCAGGCGCCCGTGCCACTGAGCGATATCACCGGCCCCTTTTTTGTATGTGGGTTCCGGGAGTCAAACTCGGGCCCACACGCTTGCCGGGCAGGCACTTAAGCTGCTGAGCCATCTCACCGGCCCTGTAAATTTTTCTAAAAATCCAACTACTTTAAAATTTTTATGCTGTCTACTCTTTTTTTTTTTCAGGTCTTGATTGACTTTTTTAGGAAATTATTTTCTACAATCTATGGTTTAAAATAATACACTCAAACTTGGTCCATAGATCTCTAATTGTGCTTCTGTTATAGCACAAAGTTTTAACTTAAAGTTATGTCAACATTGTTGAAAAAGTAAAGGAAGAAAATACTAAGTATTTTGCTCTGGTATTAATAATAATAAACTTTTATGGGACACTTGTTGAATAAGCTCTTTGGAAAAGTTGTTGAATGCTTATTCTCTGAAATGATTCTTTAGGGAATGCTGTTAGAAAAATACAGTGATTGGCGTAGGTTTTCTGGAAATATACACATTTTAAACCTTAGAAATTTTATAAAATTTATACTGGAATTAGAGAATTTTTCAAAAATTCATCTTTTGTGGTCATATAATAGGTACTGCTGAGCTGATACTGTGTATAAATACTCAGAAATACAAGTAGCAAGAAATCTAAAGAGCAACTACACTTAATGCTCTCATCTCTACAAGCAAAGCTGGTGACCTTGAGAAGAGAGAAAGAGAAAGTTGGGAGGAAATGAAAACCCACAGGGAGCCAAACACTGATAACTTCATCCTTCCTATTCAAAAATGAAAGTCACCCTGTAATTCATGAGGCCTTGTCTTAAAAACAAAACACAAAAACCAAAAAAAAAAAAAAAAAAAAAAAACAACAACGAAATAAAAGGGACTGGAGAGGTATAGCTAGTGGGAAGATCCTGGGTTTGTTCCTTAGTACCAATCAATCAATCAATCAATATCAAAAGATGCTTGATAACTAAGTTGTCTTCTAAATTAGTATTTCACTACAGTTTTTTTATATAATGAAGCTTATGATTCGGTTCTTGCTTTACATAAAAGCAAGCGTTTTGTTCTGTTTTATTCTCAGATAGGGTCTCCATATGTAGTCCACGCTTGCCTCTATCTGTGATCCTCCTGCCTCAACCTCCTGAATGCTGGGATTGCAGGCCGTACCACTGTGCCCTGCAAACAACATATTTTCAAAGCTCAATCTTGTTTATAAAACTAACAAAATTTCAAGAGCTTACCTTCATGTTTTAAAATATCTGCATTATATCGTAAAAAATTTGTCTGAAAATTAAATATTTCTTTCATGAAGACATAATAGCCCTGAAATATTTTCATATATAAAAGCAATAATAGAAAATACTTTCACTTTAGCTTTTTGGCTTCTAGGAAGCCCACAGGAGCTAAGAAAAATACAAAGACACTTAAGGTCAGGTATTTTCCAATATTTTAATTTTTATCTTGTAAGTATTTATATGCCATTTCAAAAAATTCAGTAAAGAGTATAATACATTTACAATGAAAGCAAGCATATTTAAAAATATATTCTTTTTTAAAGCAGGAGCTTTATTGGATGAATTGATGTTTTCAAGGAAAAAATCAGGTTTTTTTCATCATTTCCACATTATACTATCTCTGTTAAAACAGTAGGTATTTTCATTCAATTTTTCTTAATTGTGTTCAGTAACTATGGGGAAAATTTTATTGCTTTATATTATTTCTTTTCTGATTAATAAGAAAAATGAAAGATTAAGGAAGAAAGCAAAATGTTCTTTTCATATAGTAGTAAATAGTAATATATCATGACATATCTTGGTGTGGCATTTCAACTTATGGAAGTAAAAATCTCTGTGTTTGTATTTATAGAGTGATTTATGCTGTATATAATGTTAATTATAGGAAATTTTATTATCCTTTCTTGAATGTTAAATTATACAATTGAAACTTTAAAAGATATTTAAATTCCATTTGATTAGAGAACATTAAAACTTCAGTATTTTTAGTTTATTATTTGAGCATTAATTTTATATTATATAATTGGAATATGTCTGCATTCAAAGAACATATTAGTGAAAATTATAACTTTTGCTTATGCTTATAACTGATTTTGATGTGCTCACATTTCTATTTAACAGCTCTTACCACTAGTATAGCAAAATATTATTTTTTCTACCTATATATAACTAAGTGAAGTTTATTATTTGGAATTGGTAGTCACAATTTTAATACACAGTTGGAAGAAAAGCATAGTGTTATAGCATATTCGTCATATCAGCTTGAAAAGTGAAAAATGTTCATTTTATTTTACTTAGACAAATTGTCAATTAACATGGATTTTACTATCCCTCAGTAAGCTGGTGTTAGGCTTTAAATCAACGCTGAAAAAAGAATTAAGTCAACACTTAGAAAAGAACTTAAAAAATGGTAAAGGAAAGAAAAGAATTTCCAATAACTAGGAAACTTCATTAAACAAGATAGGAATTGAGGTATGTGATAGCAGTTTACTAGCAAAAATATTTTAATGTTGCACTTAAAAAACTTTTTTATAATATTAAGTAACAAACCTAGGTCAGTCTCAGACCTGTATATGACTAAATGCTGAAACACTATTCAGAGTCTTAAGAGTTTAAAAAAGATGTTTTGTGATCCAAACAATGTATAACCTAACAGATGTTTTTCATGGGTAAAGGCATGTGAGCAGCTTTCCTCTCCCAGGCTCTTCCATCATGCTGCTTTTTCCTTGTAGCTGGTTGGCTCTGCATGGCCTGAGACCTCTGGAACTGTAAGACAAAATAAACCTCTCCCACCTTTGAGTTGTGTACACCAGCTGTGTCTCAGCAATGGAAAAATGATGAATACAACAAATTTATGTATTATTCAATTGGTAAAAATGAGAACAGAAGCTTGCAAGAACCTAACCTTGTATTTCCCCTAGAAGCAATGGTTTAGTATTGCCTAATTAAATACGTGAGGTAACTTTATAGAGTTCAACTACTGAGAATATTAAAAATCAACTGTATTTGAAAAATAATATCGGACTGATAATCAAAGAAATCCAAGTGTTATTAAACTGATTTTTTTCACCTATCAGATTTGGAAAGATCCTTTCAAAAATACATCATTTTTAAGAACAGCATTGTTAAGATTGTGGCAGAAATATAGACTGCTACAGCCTTTTGAAAAACCATCCTGATAATCTGCACAAACAGCCCTATACTCATTCACATTTTTTCTCTAATTCTTTAGAAATTGGTATTGGTACTATAAAAATTACTAGATTTGAGGACAAATCTCCACAGAATGTTGTATTGCATTATTCCTAGAAGAGACAAGAAGATAAAGATGAGCTAATTTTGTCCACCCCACATATAAGTGAAAGCACAAATCTGTTTTTCTTTTTTTAGCAATAGGAAAGAAAAATATTCTTGGCAAGAAAAAATCTCTAACAAAGCAAACAGTAAACCCAAAACATTTATTGCTTTTAGAGCAACTAAAACCTCAATTAAAAAAAAAAAAACATTTCTTAAACAAAGATCCAATAAAAGAGTTTTTGAAGAAACGATGGATATAAATGAGGTTCACTTGTCTTAAAATAGGAATTCTTATGAAGTGTTTGGCTGACACAATGCTAATAAAGGTTGTTTTAAATAATGGTTAGTTTGGTCCCTTTAGGAACATTTGCAGCTCCCTTTCTTCCTTCCTTCCTTCTTTCCTTCCTTCCTTCTTTGCTTCCTTCTTTCCTTCCTTCCTCCCCTTCTTTCTTTTTTTATTTTGGTCATATTTTAATGGCATTTTTTGTAAAAAGTAAAATTTACATATGGTTTACATATATATGTATATATTCAATCATTTTTGGTCCCTTTCTCCTCAATATCTCCCTGCCTCTTTCCCTACTTCAAAAAGTCTGATTTTATTTTATTTTTCAATTTATTTATAATTGGGTTTCTCATATAAGACAAACCATGCAATATTTAACTTTCTGTGTGTCTTAGGTATTTCAATTAATATTATGTTCTCAAGATCTATCCATTTTCAAATAACTTGAATCATACTTATTATGGAATATGTATCTATATCTATAGACATATCTCATATTTTCTTTGTCCATTTCTCCATTGATGGGCATCTGGACATCTAGGCTATTTTCAAAGCTTAGCTATTGTGAATTCTGCATTAATTGTTTTGTGAATATACCAAAAAGAAGTATAGCTATGAAAAATGAAATTTCAAATTTTAGTTTTTCAAGGAATCTCTACACTGATTTCCATAGAAATTAGACAAATTTACATTCCCACCAACAATGTAGAAGAGTTCCTTTACCCACATATCCTTGAGAGCATTCGCTGGTTTTTGATGACAGCCATCATGACTAGAGTAAGATTGGATCTCAGAGTTGTTTGATTTGCATTTCTTTTATGGATAAAGATGATGAACATTTTTAAATGTACTTATTAGCCATTTGTGCTTCTGAGCAGTGTTTCTTCAGATCATATACCCATTTTTTTAATAGGTTGTTGGTTTTATAGGAGTTAATTTTTTTTAGTTCTTTGTATATTCTAGATATTAGTTCTCTGAGGAGTAACTGGGAAAATTTTTCCATTTTATTGTTTTTTCATTCTGTCGACTGTTACTTTGCTGTATGGATGCTTTTTAGTTTGATGTGGTCCCATTTATTTATTCTTGGTATTATTTCTTATGCTTTTAGAATTCTGTTCAGGATGTTTTTGACTGTGCCTGTGGCTTCAAGTGTTTCCCCTGTGTTATCTTGCAGCAGTTTCAAGATTTCTGTTTTTATATCCAGGACTTTGATTTAGTTTTGATTTTAGCACATGGCAAGATATATGTTTGATTTCATTTTTCTGCATGCCACTGTTTTTCTTAAAGTCTGAATGATTGATTAAATTTAAACTACTGAGCATTTAATTCTATGTACGGTTTATGGTTCAAAGTCTATTGTTCCTTGTACTATTTCTTTGGAAGTGTTACTTTATTTCCAAGGATCATCACTGCTACCTCACCTCTGAGGATTAATGCTAAAATCTTAGGAAAGATGGTGGTGAAAATACAATTAAACTCATAGCAGATCAACTTATTTTATGTTTTTAATGTCAATTTGTACTAATCTTAAATGCACAAAGCTATTAGTATTTCCCAATTAGAAAGAATCTATGACAATTTACATTATCATTTCTTTTTCATCACATACTTCACTTACTAGATGGTAGCAGTCTTAATATTCAGGTGCAGAGATACAGTAATATGTAAGTTATCTAGTCTAAATATAACTGGAAAACACATGCGATTTTAAAACAACAATATTCTCTAAAACTCTAAAGAGTAATTACTTAATGGGTGGGTCTTTCTATGGAGCTATAACACATTAAAAAAAATAAATAAGAAAAATGGCGCTAAAATCATTGTCAGAGGAAAACTCAAAACTAAGTAAATGTGTGTGCGCATATGTGTGGGCATATGCATGTATACATACGTTTCAGTGAAACTGGATACTAATGACAAGGAAATGTTCTGTTTCTAACAGAAAGGTGTCCCACAGCTATGCTTTATTCTATTCAAATGACACCCTGGAAGGTAGTTTCTTGCTAATAGATTTTAGTAATTCATATTCTTTCCTAAAGGTATATTACAAACATAATGGAGAGTAAAATCAATGAAGCAAAAACGTAATGCAGGATTGTCTATAGAACTCTTACTTATTTTAAAGCAAAATTATGGTATATTTACAGTAGTAATATTCTTTGTCCCTCATATTATTTTTCTCTCAAAAAAGTATGTGGACTTTCCCTTTCTTTTATTATTGCAGATTGTTTATACTATAAAGGCTGAGAGAAGGCTAAAGTTCAACCTACTCTTAACGTGTAGTAGGAATGTTATGACTAGGACTCAGAAAACCCAGGATCTGCTGCTACTTATTTCCTGAGGTTATAAACTGGTTATTTAATCTCCCTTAACCAGATAATTGCTTCTATGTTGACTCCCAAAATTCTGATAGCATGGCTCAAATGATCAGATTCACGATTAGCAATCCGTTGAAGATAGCAACTCATTTATTATGAGAGATATTTCCACACAAATATTTAAGTCATCATATGTTCTCAAAACCCATACTATAATGTTTTTGTCCCTTAATTAACAAGTATCATTTTCTTATGTGGTCTTTCATAGATGTTCTATGTATAAATCTTTTTGCAATGTACATACATAGATATAGTATATACACACATGTGATGTACAAAACGGTTATATATTTTTCAATAAGTAGTACATTTTATTATTATACCAATAAGCTCAAGAATGCAGAAAATATCAAATGCTGACAAGAACATTGCCAAATTTATATATTCATAATAATTTCAAAATAAACATTGATTTTACCACATAGTCTTAATCCACGTTTTACATACTTTACAATCTTTTATTTTTGTTGATGTTAATGTACTTTATACTATGTTATCTAAGATCAAGTTAGATTTGGATTTAATAAATTTAAGATGAAGGAGGGGAAAATGCACAAATAAAAGATAAATATCTGTTCAGAAGTCATATGTAGTCCAAAAAAAATTATTTCTTGTTACAACATTATTTGAACTTATGGGCTGGCTGGATTTTTTATCCTGTACCTTAACCCAGATCCAAAATGACAGCCATGTAAAACTACTTCTATTCTTCTCTGAAACTTTCCTAAAATATTCCTCATTTGCCTCCCCTCCTAACTTTACTCATCGTTCAAAACTTTATTCAGATTACTTCTTCTATGAAGTATGCATAGTTAGGTACATTTCTCGTTTGCTATAGCTGTTCATATCTTTTGAAAACAAGGAAAAATATGAGAAGAGTTTTTAGTTGTTTTTAACAAAACCTTAGTAAATGGGTTGACAATCTGGAAGGAATGATTAAGTAGAGTCTGTATATAGTCTCCATGTTTTACCTACATTAAGTTGCTAATACAACCAATTCTGATCATGATACCATAATTCAATAAAGTAAATTTGAAATAGAATAATGGAGATGTTTCCTTTTATCTTTTGAGACTTGAACTTAAAGTTTAGTTCTTTAAAAATGGTATGTTTATTTTGACAATGTGAAGTTAAATGTGACAATCATTTGTCATTTCTATAACAAAAAGCTGTGTAGAGTATTCATGTAGTTATGGCTTATTATCAGTATGTTAAAAGCTAATAGTTATAAGAAAAGTAATCATTTTCATTTCAAAATAAAAGCATCATATAAATGAATGCTATTAAATGATGGAAAAGTAATTAAAATGTATACATTTTATTTACAAAGTATTAAAGCAGATACTCTATTTGAAAAAATCTTTCCTTGTAACACTCCTAGGCAATTTAGGTAAATATGAAGCAGAATCAAATAACCTAGATAATTGCTTTTATTCCCCTTCTAATTGCCATGTAACCCTAACCTTTTATTTCTTTAATAAGATTGTTTTCCAGCTATATGTTCCATGTTTATGTTTCTCAAATTTCTGTAGTAATTTATTGGACCTCAATATCCCAGATAACTCCTGAAGAACTTATACTAAATGTGAAGGGCTCTTTAGAAAGTTTTGAGCATATAAACCAGTATAATATTCACTTTCACAGCAGAATAAGAAACCTGAAATATTTACGTGATTTCTTTAAGGTAGTACAGGGAGGAAGAGAACTATAACCATTATAAATTTTTTTTACTATAACCTCAGTGCCTTTTCTAATAGCTATCTGTGATACAAACTACTGTTCCAATGAAGACTGATGATTTTATATTATATCTCTGTTCTGTTTCTCCTGTCAGCTAAAATTTCCATATTCTTGTGGAACATTGTTTTTGTATTCTGCACATGTATATTTCATGCTGGTCATTTGAGTAGGGACATTGCTGTGACTGTACATGACCATGTGTTTTAAAAGCCTTTGAAACTGGTTTGTGGTAGGAGTTTGGGAAGTTTTGGAGATGGCAGCTAGATAAAGCTTAGTGTGGTGTAAGCTGAACTTGATGGGAGATTCTGGTCAAAACTCAGAAGATCTGAATATTGCTAGGAATGTTGTAGGAAAGGCCAGACTCAGGAGGCTTCAGAAGGGAATAAGAATTTTATTGGCAACTAGACTAGAAACTGTGTATATTACATTCTGGCAAGGGACTTGACTACAATTTATCCATGTCTAAAGATCACATGAGGCTGAAATAATTCAGTACAGCAAATTTCAAGGAAGCCCAATATTCAGGATGTAGCATGGTATTTCTGACAGCTTTTAACCAGATCCACAATGAGAATCAGGAGCAAACAGTACAGTTAAATTATTTGAAAAGCTTTCAGATTTGTCAGAAGAATGCACCTGCCAAGTTGGGGCAAAAACAGAGTTTGGCTGCTGAAACGATTAGTATAAAAAATAAGTCAAGTACTTCATACGGAGTAACATGAATGATATCTTGCAGAAATCTCAGAAATCAGCATGATTCCCTCCTATTTTAGGTTCAAGGGTTTAAAACAGTAAATCCTTCATTTGTGAAGAGAGTCCCTGGGATGCCTGCTCATTTAGGACCACCTAGGAGAGTGTTTCTGAAACTTCAACCATCCAGGCACTCAGGGTGCACACTTCTACTGTCCTGGAAGCAGCTGGATGCCCCTGTGTATAGACTTCCTACCCCGGCAAAGAGCAGAGCAGCTCAACTTGAGCAGTTCAGCCTCTGGAAGTCACGTAAAGTAACCTACAGAGCCCTCAGACAATACCTTTTCCTGCGTTGGACAACTGGTGTTGCCCAGCTCCTGTGCAGGACTCGCAAAACCGACAGACAATCTATCCTGCTATTATGCATGCTATACCACAGTCCACCTGGGTGCACAAGAGTGGCCCTTCCCCCAAAATTGGCAGGCATCTCAAATCCACAGCTAAGTTCAATAAGCCCAAAATTCTTAGGGAATGTATCTGCCCAAGAAAGCTGCAATTTGTCTGGAAGAGACATTCTGCAACTCCTGCAGCCTAGATCACTGAGATATTTGTAGACATTTCTGACACTGATTACAGCCTGAGAAGAGACAGGAACACAACACTAAAGAACCTATGTGGAACCAAAGTCAGTATAGAATATCAAATCAACACCCAAGGATATAACAAAGAAAAATTTTAGTATGAAATTCACTCATTAAAATTCATAAAAGCAACTAATTTACCAGTGCACACATATCAACAGACAGGCATAGAAGCATGGAAAAACAAGGTAATACAATGCCTTGAAAGAAACAGAATAACTGTGTAGCATAGAACCTGTATTATTAGCTTTCCTTTCACTGGTACAAAATATCTGACACTTGCAACTTAAAGGAGGAAAGGTTTAAACGGCTCACGGTTTCACAGGGTTCAGCTCATGGTTACCTGGCTCCAAGGCAAAAATAGCATGACAAAAGAATGTGGCAAAGTAAAGCTGCTTAGCCCATGGAGACCAGGACTTAGAGCTGGGGAACAGTTCTAGAGAGGACCAGATATAATATCCAAGGTTACACCATGACCCAGCCAGACACATACAGGAGTGTGCTTTACCAATTCCCTCAGGCAGATCTCAAGCCAATAAAGTTGATAATCCAGTTTAACTCTCACAAAATCCAAAGAAAATAAAATCAATGACTTGCCTGACAAAGAAGTCAAAGTAATAGTTTTAAAGGGCATTAATGAGACACAAGTGAATAGAGATGGACAGTTGAAAAAATTAGGAAGATAAGTCATTATAAGAATGAGAATTTTAGCAAAGATATACAGGTAATAAAAAAGAATCAAACATAAATTTTGGAGCTAAAAAACTAAATAAGTGGGCCGGTGAGATGGCTCAGCTGCATAAGCACCTGCCTGGCAAGCACGAGGTCCTGAGTTCGACTCCTGGTACCCACATAAAAAAAAAAAAAGAACTAAATAAGTGAAATAAAAATATAGTTGAAAGCATTTGTCACAAAACAGAACAGGTAGAGGAAAAAATTTCTAAGCTTGAAGATAAATCTTTTGAAATGTGAAATAACCCAGTAAAACAAAAAGTTTAATAAAAAAGAAAGGAAGCAAAAAAAGTGAGGAAATTCTTTTAAAAATATGGAATACCATTAAGCCAGCAAATTTTATGATTTTAGGTATGTCAGGAGGAGAAGAAAAGAAAAAATACATTCATAGAAAACCTATTAAATAAAATAATTGCTGAAAACTTTCCAAATCTTGGGAAAGATATGGATATCCAGGTGCAGAAACTTCAAGGATCCAGAATGGATTCAATCAAAGAATCATCTCTGAAGCATACTACAGTCATATTGTCAAAAGTACAAGAAAGTAGAGAATTTGAAAAAGAGCAAGAGCATCCAGCTGCATATATACTTTCAAAAAGTGAAAGTTGATGTCCAATCAGGTGCACCATTTGTTTCATTTTCATAATTGATGGATATTTCAGTATCCTTTTAGACAAAAAAAATCATTGTCTTTCAAATTGTTAGTCAAGAGTATATTATTTTTACAAAGTATTTCTCATATTTTTCAAGCTCTCTATGGAAGCATATGGAATGTAACGGACAGAAATTTCCTAAATCTCCTTTGCTAAAAGGGAAAACATTGAAATAAGCAGTACATTTCACAGAATTCAATTCTATTTCTTAATAAAGGTAATAAAAATCAAATATTAAATTTACATTCTAAACTACTGTGGTGTAGTAAACAATTTATGCATTTTATTAAAATTTTAAGACTCACAACAGTCCAATGAGATACTTGTTATCTCCAATTAAGAACTGATATACGGGGCCGGGGATATACCTCCGCGGCATAGTGCCTGCCTGGCAAGCGCAAGGTCGTGAGTTCGATTTCGCGTACAAAAAAAAAAAAAGAGAGAGCTAGATGATGTACAAAAGCACTCCATTTTCTTTCAATTCCTGTATATGAATTTATAAAGATTGAGATTTTAGTAATACTGAGGTTAATAAATTCTCAAAGCTCAAAATAAACATGGAAACATTTCCTTAAAGTTTAATAATCACAATAGGGCAATGTCTATAGGGAATTCTGGATTTTTTACCATGTAGTCAAAAAAAGACTGCCTTCTCAGCAGATATCAAGTATTTCCATATTGCGTGCTAACTATTCAGGAGGTTAATTTGCACTAATCAGCTGCAGACAAGGGGAGAGAAAATTACAGTAACTCGATGCCTAAATTTTGTGTTTTACGGTCATTGTCTCCCTGGGTTGCTAAATGTTCCATCTTTAACATACTTTTGAGATATTACAGATGCCTTTGTCAAAACCAGGCAAAACATCTGAAAGTACTTTCACTGAATTATTCTAAGAGAGAGACCGAAGTCCTCCAAATTGAAAAGGAATCCAAAAAGAAAGGACTGAGGACTTTTTCCAATTGCTCTTATCAGAATAGCATTGCATAACATTTTCCCTCTACAGACATTTTTTTTTTTTTTTTGCAAATTTTAGAGGCTTTTTGTACAGTCTTTCAAAACATTTGCTAAATATTGCAGGCAATTTCAATGAAAACAAATGGCAAAGCTATATTTTTTTTCCTTTATATGGGTACTGGGAACCAAACTTAGGACCTCGTGCTTGCGAGGCAGGCGATTGTGCCACTGAGCTATATCACCGGCCCAAACCTATTCTTTTATAAAGTGGCAAGAGAGAAATGAACAAATTCACCTTGACACTTGAGAGATGACTACATCCTCTTCCCAAGGGGCTGAATCAAGTTCACTCTTTGCATGCACATGTCTATCATAGTCTCAAGGTTACTGGGTCAAAGTACATTAATGGCAAAAAAAAAAAAAATTACATTGTCCTAGAGAAAGATAAATACATCATTTTTAAAATGAATTTGATATCTGTACTCTAGCCATGTATTCTTTTTAATGCTGAGTTCACTTATCTCTTAAATGGGTGTCATATTTAGGTTCAAACATATGAAATTGACAGTACTGACAATATTTAACCATTTTAAATATACACAAAGAACATTTTGAATTCCAATATTTTCTTACTAGATAGCATACATTGTGATATACCAAACTGAGAATCTTTTATGAACATATTTTGTAAACTCTAAAAAGTTACCTGATGCAAGATTAAACATTAGTATAAATAGTCATAATTAATCTGGAAAGTTTCTGGTACTTTTCACTCTAACTTTTATGGTTTTACAATTCTACAGTGTGTGCATCATTGTGTTCTTGCTTTTGAAATTACAGAAATATGGTGAGATAGCTCAGCAGCATAAGTGCCTCCCCAGCAAGCGCAAGGTCCTGAGTTCGACTCCCGGAACCCACATAAAGGATATCGCTCAGCGGCACAAGCGCCTGCTGGCAAGTGTGAGGTCCTGAGGTCCACTCCCGGTACCCACATTAAAAAAAATAAATTAAAATAAAAGAGTTTTTGTTTGTTTTGTTTTATTTTTCTGCTTCATCAGCCTCGGTAAGTCATTGTGAGAATCCTGACAGATCTGAGAAAAAGTAGTTACAATCGGAGAACAGGTAGTAGTTAAGATGTCCTTCAATTCAACTGCACTTTTTAAAGTTCACTATGAATTTACACTGAATTCTACCCTTCTAGCTTTTAACAATTAGAAAAACACAATATTAATTGCTTTATTAGAAATTCCTTAAACATTAGCTTTTAGGTTAGAGGGCACTGTTTCTTGGAAGACACAGAGTTGGTTTGGATTTAAATCCAAGCAATGTCATTTACCAGCTACGAGACATTGCAGTGTGTTAACCTCCATTTCTTCATCTGTGAATAGTAAAATTCAGAGTAAAAAGCTTGAAGAGCAATTGTCAGATTTAAATGCAATAATCCATGTGAATTTTAAACTATGCCTTGTTTAGAAATACCTATAAATGCTATTATAAATCTGATATTTCAGAGATATCACAGTAGACCATAGCTCAGAGATTTACAGCATCATTCCATGCAAACCATTTCCTCGGAAAGGATTATATCACTTGATATCTTGTGATAATGGTATAATAGGGAGTAAATATTTTAAAACAACTATGTTATTACTTTGTTACCACCAGATGGTAACTGTGTCTTCTTTGGTAAAATTCCATTGTCAAACTAAAAGTCATGTTTTTTGAAGACAAGAAACTAATTTTCTTTCTTCATGATTTTCTAGTTCCAATTCATTTAACTATTTATTGCTTGTTCACTAGCTTTGTATCAAACACTTTTCCATTTGGAATAATGGAGAAGAAAAATTTTAAATAAGAAATTGATACATTTCTTTGAGATTTGGAAATCCTGTGGCATTTCTCAGCTAAGATTATTTTTAATAGCAATACAGTAAATTTTTAGTTCTTTTCACAGAGACAAGTCAAATCTAAGTTTGTAAGATGGACAAGTAAATAGAGAGGAAATGAAAGAAGTCAGGAAAAGGTGAGATAAAGCAAAGTAAAATTCATTATTTGCTATTATTTTTCCATTTTTTGTCTGACATTTTAAAAAACAAATCAAATACACTGCAAAATGAGATCATAAATGAAATGCTGTCCATGAAAAGTCCAACACTGGTAGTGGAATAAGATAGAATTTGGTTGTCTCACCAAATTTAGGAATTTCTAAGTATTGTTTTTGTATATTTATTCCAAGTTATTTATGAATTTAAAAATATCTCTTTTGCTCATTTCTTCTCTCTTCCATTAGCTTCCTTCTTTCTTTATTGCTCTTTACTAGACAATATTATGCCAGCTAAAAATATTTCTTCCTTGCCTCCATTTAATACATGAAATCCAAGGAAAATTTTTCAATGTCTAACTGATCTTTAAAAAGGAACTTTTTTATCTTATTGAACTTTATGGTGGGTTAACTAATGGTCAACTTGTAACATTCAGCTGAACTGAATCAGTGTGGTGCTGGGTGTAGAAGGTGCACCTGAGGATTGTTGCCAACAGCATAAAAGCAGTACTGGAGGGGAAGATGGTGTGCTGTTGATTGTCCTGAGGAAGCTTGGCATGCTAGTTTTCCTGATATGAACTCAACTATTCTCATCGTTGGAGGAGCTCGGGTCCTCGTTGTGTCGCTTCCTGGCTCCAGTGCAGATCCCTCAGCCTGCTGGCACAGATCCTTCACCTCGCTGTTGCAGACTTTCCAGCTTCCACCACTGGCCTTTGGGCCTTCCCAGTGCAGATCCTTGATACAGACTTGCATGGGACACTGTCGTGGGCTCTGGACCTCCAGCTGGACTCTTGGAGGACACTGCCATGGGCTCTAGGTCTTCAGCTGGACTCGTGGAGGACATTGCCATGGGATCCAGGCCCTCAGCTGGATTCTTTGGGTCTGTAGTGTGTGGACAGATGTCCTGTATTCTTCTGCCCTTGACTTTTGGGGTGAATATTATAAAATAACCCTTTAAATTATGTGTATATTCCCTTGAAGGCCCTGACTAAAACAAAATTCCTGGTATATTTCAAAATTTATGGCTATCAAATGTTGTATTGCCCATAAAAGCTATGATAATTTAGAACGTATTAAAAATTTAAAATATAACATTATCTTTCTCTATCATTTTAGGTATGTACATATCATTATTTCTCTTTAAGAAGCTATTCTGTATCTTCTACTTTCCTTTCATTTTCTACTCAGCTAATAGTCTCCAAGGTCCTTCTTTTTCTTGCATTAAGACATTACATTAAAAAATCAAATAATAACACATGCTGGAGAGGCTGGAGAAAAAAAGGAACACTTCTACACTGTTGTTGGCAATGTAAACTAGTACAACCACTATGGAAATTAGTACGGAAATTTTTCAAAAAACTAAAACTAGAAATTCCATTTGACCCAACTATTCCCCATCTAGATATCTTCCCCAAAATGCTAAGGGCATCATATCACAGAGGTACATGCATACCTATGTTTATAGCAGCACAATTCATAATAGCTAAATCTTGGAAATGGCCTATATATCCATCAACAGACGAATGGATAAAGAAGCAGTGATATTTATACACTATGGAGTACTGCTTTGCTATAAAGAAGGACAGACTTGAGTCATTTGTAGGAAAATACATGCACCTTGAGACCATCATGTTAAGTCAAATAAATCAGACACATAATCTTAAATATCACATTGTTTCTTATATATGACAGACCCAGAATAAAAATACAAATCAAATTAAGGATAGATAATTAGGAAGTAGGGAAATAGATTATTTTCAAAAGGGAAGGAGACCATGAGATGGAGGGAGGGGGAAGGAGGAAAGGGATAAAGGATGAAGAAAAGGAATTGTGATGTATAGCATACATGTACCTACTCCACACAAGGAATGTAAACATTATATGCTATACACATGTACTGATAAACTTACAAAGACATTACTTCATGATCTCACTCATTCTACCCACTTCTTAGCTTACCTAATCTTTACATTTTTAGAATTTTATAAAGTAATTCAGTGTACATCATTGAAAAGATGGAGTGACAAAAAACATAGCAAGAAACATTTAAAAAACGCAAAATAATTCCAATTTCAAATTGGACCAGTTTCTCATTTTCTGAAAGACATTTATATAATGTCTTAAAGCAGCTTTGTAAAATTAATATGGAAGGAAAGGACTCAGAATATCTCAATATATCATGGAAAGGGAAGAGACATTGCATATACCTATTGCAAAACTACAACATTAGCAATAACTGTTTTCTAAACCACTAATCTTTCTTTCACTTGCTAATCTTTTTTTCTGGGTTATCAATCTACTGACCCAGAAAATCAAACATTATTTGTCATAATCATACCCTAAACACTTTAGAAAGTAATTAAATATTATTGAAAGAAATACAGAAAATTGTTCTTTTTAAAAATCAAATAGTAGTGAAGTAATAGAGCAAACCAAAGTATCTAGAGAAAGAGGAACTGAATTATTAAAATGAGCAAGACAACAATCTTCCCTACAGAAAGTGAAAAGAATCACTTTAAAGAAATGTGATTAAAAACAAGACTACAATTTATATTATACAAAATTTTGTTACATTGAACCCTTAAAGTCAGTAGATGGTAGAAATGCTGGTCTAGCATTTAAAACGACTATGGCTCATCTCTCTTTTCCCTTCCCTGAGAATGTTATGGAAAGAGAAGAGGATATGGCTGGAGGCAAAATGCAGCAGTGTGTAGTTGGTTAGCAAGCATAGGTGAGCATATATATGTCCAAGTTATCCCAAAATGTCAGAAACCACTTGGAAGGAACAGAGGAAGAAGAAAGTACACTTTATAACTCATGATTTATGTTGCTAGCATTCTTCTATTTTGTTGATTCTCTTTCATTTGGTACTCAAAATAATCCTTTAAAACAGCAGTTCTCTACTTTTTTTGGCACCAGGAACTGGTTTTGTGCAAGATGATTTTTCTAGGGATGGAGGGGTAGATTTTGTTTTTTAGTTTTTTTTTATTAGTTTATATTTGTGACACATAAAAATTACATTTCCCAGCACTAGCATCATCAACTCAGCTCTGTCTCAGGCCGGGAGTGCGCAGCCTAGATTCTTGGCGTGCACAGTTTACCTTGAGGTTTGCACTGTTCCCACGGCCTAATGTCACAGCGGATCTGGCAGGAGCGGGGCTCAGGCTGTGGCACTCACAGTGAGCAGTGGTTGAAGCCGTGCTCCCTACTGTGCGGCCCAGTTCCAAACAAGGGATGGGAGACCCCTGCTTTAAAATATTCATTTACCACTTCACTGAAGTGTTCTCATACATTCAAGGCACACACTGATGTGTTCCGGCCATGAACCGGCAGCAGTGTGACAGTCCAGTGACGCTGTGTTCTAGACTGGGAGAAACTGCGTTCCTACTTTATAGAATATTCTTAATAGATAAGAGAATCCCATTCTATATACGAGATGCAAAACAAAGGAGGGATGCAAATACAACATCGGTACATATATAGATCCGCTCTCTGTGTGTTATGTCCCTAGTCACGCCAGATATAACATCAGCAAGCTCACCGCCACAGGCTAGAAGCCAGTGAAGTTACAACTGTTTTATTTTCTGAACATGACTGCAACTGTTTGGAAACTCAGGAAGCACCTCCACTGAACTTTTAAAATTTAATTTCTGTCATCGGCAAAATTCTCTCTGTTCTCAGCTTCTTCTTTTCTGTTTTTCTGTTCTACCTGCGACCTGAATCTCCCTGGAGAATTCTGAGTATCCTGAGTCTTCCCGATTTCCTACTCACGCTGCTACCCTTTTCATTACCAGCTGAGACTGGGGGTAGAAACTCACTTGAAATTCATTGCAACTTTGAAGTTACTCTCTTCCGGAAAGTCCTCTCCTTCCCATTTCATATCCTCTGATGACAACATTATCCTTCCTTGGTGGAGTTTTTCCTTGACTCTCAGGCCAGGAATTTCCTTAATATCTTTATGCTCCCCTTATTAGGTCTCTATAACTTTTTCTGCTTAATTCTTTTTTATTTTATACATATGAGGATATTTTTTCCAATAGTAGTCTCTTGATTCTTGACATTTTCTCCTTAAACAATTATGTTCACCACCATATCTCTTCTAACCATTTTAAACCCTATTACCAAATGCATGCTCAAGTTCAGTTACACCACTTGATGAACACAGCCTCCCATTTTTCAGCTTAGTTTGTCTGTCCTCACCAAATTAAGTCTTCAATCTCATTTATCAGCAATTTACTTTCAATTGTCCTGTGTTTCTTTCCCCTGTGCCCTTACTTCACTTAAAACTCAGTTTAAATTTATGCCAAATTATTTATGTATGACCTCCAACGCAGTCATCACAAAATAATGTTTCTCAGGTTCATTCTCTTTGCTACTTTCTCAGACCAGTGCTATTGAAGGTGTGACCCCTGGCCTGCTCACTGGCAATCCGTGAACGCTTTCCTACCACTCACAAGACATGTGGTAAAATTAAGAAAATTATTTGGAAAATTTATAGTTGTCTGACAGAGTAGATTTATGTCTTATGAAGAGAATCTATTAAAAAGTAAATTCACAATGCATATTTTTGGATTTTATTCCATGAATAATAAAATGTATTATGATTTACAAAAGTATCAATTTACTGCCACGTATAAATCACATTAGAACAAAATATAACATATAAAGAAAGTAAAGAATCCTGTCCTTCACCACAGAGTTTGAGATAGCCAAACCTAGACTATTATTTCATACCTTCTCTCTCAAGTTTTAATCCCTCATGTTCTTTGTTTCATATCAGCGATTGCATCTACGGACTCACATATGCTAGGAAACAGCCTCTGAGGTATACCTCCATGATGTGTTACCTATTACTATTCTCAGCTTCCTCTTTGCACAGAAAAAAAAAAATGAAGAAGCAGTTTGAAGTAAATTTATGCCACCACCAGAATAGCCACTGACATGCACCTGTACTCATAGTTTATTTTCTCGTCTGTTATTATACTTGAGCATACTATGCCTATTGTTGCTAAGAAACAGTTCCATTGGATACTAGAATTCTTCTGTTCTGGTATGCTCTGGCAAGACCCTTCTTTCTTGGGTCAGGGATATAGCTCAGCAGCACAGCGCCTGCCTGGCAAGCGCAAGGTCATGAGTTGGATTCCCTGTACCAAAAAAAGACCCTTCATTCTTGACTGTATCATCAATCTGTTTTGTTGTTGTTGTTGTTGTTGGTTTTTCTTTTTGAGACAAAGTCTCACTATGTAGTTCAGGCTGGCCTTGAACTCACAGCAACTCTCCTGCCCCAGCCTACCTACAGGTATATGCCACCATGCCCAGCCACAATCATTTTTACAAGATTCTCCCCACTGTCAAGTACATGTAACTCTATTTATTCACAATAAATATATATATTTTTTGTGGGTACCGGGGGTCGACCTCAGGACCTCACCTGCCAGCAGGCGCCCATGCCACTGAGCGATATCACCGGCCCTTTTTTCGTGTGTGGGTTCCGGGAGTCGAACTCGGGCCCTCGCGCTTGCCACACAGGCGCTTACGCCGCTGAGCCATCTCACCGGCCCCATAATAAATATATCTTTAAAACTTCTTGACTTCATGTTTTCTTTCCAGGTATAACTTTCTTTCTTTCCTTCTCCTCATGATTATGGATTTTTTCATAAAAGAGGTATTTCAATTTATGATCAACAATTCCTTGATTCACTCTGTCTTGATGGCATTCTGATCGGGTTCTACAAGATCTGCATCCAATAATATTTTTCTGATCTCATTCTACTCTCCTCCTCAATTACTCACTATTATAATGCTTCCTTGTTACTCCTCAAACATACAAATTCTTGCAGTTTTAGAACCTGATCGTTTCCTCTTCTGTTGGGACTGGTTTTCTTTTTTATACTTGCATTGCTAGCTCCCTCTCTTCTTTTAGGGATTAAATCAGAGATCACCTTCTTTTTGAGATTCTCCATCATAACCATGTTTAAATTTAACAGACATGTTGTGGTTTAAATATAAATTGTCCCCCAAAGACCCACGTATTGAGGGTTTGATCCCCAGTGTAACCATGTTCAGAGGTGAGGCTTAGCGAGGTGACTGGATAGGGGGTGGGTGCTAATCTAATCAATAGGCTAATCCACTGATGATGTATTGGTAAAGCCAGAGCTCAGTGAACCATTAGGAGGTAGTGTACAGTTGGAAGAATTAGCACACTTGCCTTTGGAAGGTGTATCTTGTCCTCATCCCCTTGCTCTTTCTCAGGGATCCTTGCCCACCATCTCTGCTTCCTGGATGCTCCAAGGTGAGCACACTTCCTGGGCCATGCCTTTCCACCATGGTGTTCTACTGGTGTTCTGCCCCCATCTCAGGTTCACAGCGAGAGAACCAGCTAACTATAGAATGAAACTTCTGGAATCATGAGACAAATAAACCCTTTTTCCCTTAAGTAGTTTTCTAAAGTATTGGATTACAATGACAAAAAGCAGCCTACTACAAAACTCTTGCACAAAACGCTTTATCCTCCTATCAAATCTTTTCCATAAAAATCATTACCTTCATTCACACTACATAATTTTACATATTGTTTTGTTCTTATTACTTGTTATCTCTATCCTCTCCTATTGGAATATAAGGCCCGCAAGTCAAGAATCATTTGTCCTATTAATAGCATGTACATATCAGCTAAATGAAAAAAATGAAGTGAAACAGGACTAAACATCACATACCTAAACATGATGGAGATTCTTTAACAAAACTTAATTGTAAACATCATATATAAAAAGCAAATTCATTCGTGTTAAAATCAGGAACTAATTGGGACTGCTTTTTGCCACCCCGTAAGTATTATTGCCCTATGTTTTCTAATTACTTCAGTGAGTACCTAAATGGTATTGTAAATATATAAAAAGAATAGAGAAAACTATATATATTTGAAACTATAATATGTTTGAAATAAATAAATGGTGCTTGAGAATATGATAATTTTATAAAGTTGGTAATTTCCTGTATATTAAAAAACAGAAATAGAAATAAAAACTCATAGGCAATGGTACCTCAACTGCAGAAAAATAAATTTAATTATTAAATAACAATGCTTGCATGAAAAACAGTAAAATAAGCCCCACAAACAAATTCTTCAGATTTTTTCTTTTGTTTTGTTTTGTTTTTGTTTTTGAAAAACTTGAAATAATCTCTGAATGATTGTGGAGAAACAATCATGAGGTATACACATTTTACAAATTAATATGCTTATTTAATGGAATTACAATAAAAATCTCTATGGGGATTTGATTGAAAACCGAGTAACTGTTTAAAGTTCGGAATAATTAAGAGATATGTAAGAAACTACAGAAATCCTTTGAAAAGTTCACTGAGGAAGAAAATGTTGAACAGATATTTACACTACAAAAACTGTACTCAAAACTACACATGCAAGCATTTGATCGTATAAAATGCATTCACATTAAACTAAAAGATTTGTTCTGGAGATAAAACCAAAATAATTCAAGAAGAAAACAAATAAGATGTTGAAATTGAATATGAATCTAAAATTATTATTGTTTTTAAATTGCTTTATATTATATATAGAAAATCCACAAGATTTAACTAAAAACACTTTCATAATCAAGGAGATAGTTGAATAAAATAGACACAAGAATTAATAAGCTAAAAGCAATATTCTTTCAATACAGCAAGAACAAAGAACTAGGGAACATATTATATGTAATAACAGGAAAATGATCAAAGAAATGTAAATGATCTTTTTTTTAAGGAAGAAAAAGCTCATTCCAAAGTTCATAGAGAAATGAATAGAGAATTTCTATAAACAGTTTTGAAAAGATTATTTTAGGTTTTTTATTATTGCAGATTTTACTTACTAGTTTCAATACTTTTTTAAAGCTTTAGTGGCTACAGAATGTGATCAGATAAAAAAGTCATAAAAGTATTAGAAAAATGGAACAATTAAAAATCAGGATATGGCATAAGGTTTATTTTTAATTCAAAACAGAGGAAAATGTCATTAAGACTAGTGCTAGAGATATATCTCAGTGTTATAATTCTTATCCAGCAGGTATAAGGCCATAAGTTTGATACACAAAACTGAAAAAAATAAAGAATAACAAAAAGACAACTCAGGGAATACTCACAGCACATATAACAAGCAGCTAATTCCTTTAATACACTGTTAATAGTAATGTAACAGGATAAATTTAAATAATAAAATTTAAAAATGGGCAAATGAAGTGCTGTGAAACATGAAAAACTCCATAACCTCTTCATAATAGGAGAAATTAAAATTATGTTTAAATACAACTCATTTAGATCAATGAAGACTAAAGCATTAACAAAGAGACTTGACATGAATATAGGTAAAATATATTCTCATACAACAATTGCAAAGTTCTGATTATTCAAATATCTCTAGAAAACTATTTGGAAATATATATTAACATTAAATATATACATAAACCTTATGTTACCATTCTTACTCCTACAAATTTATCTGGTATAATTGTAATTATTTCTTTGAAATGATATATGTAAAAAGTATTTGTAATGGCACTGGCTACAATGGGAAAAACTAGAAACAATCTAATAATCCATCTGTAGAATATTGTTAAATAAAAGTATATTCAGTCAATGGAATTTTGTAGAGGTATTAAAATGTAAGGCATTGTATGTACTGAAACAATGATTTTACAATGGAAAATGTGTACCCATCCATTTTATTAACAGTTTAAAATCCGTTCCGTAGAGTATGAACAGTATACTATTAAATGTGTTTTTAAAATTATATTTGCATAAATTTTCCTCTATATGTGTGAGTTTGTTCTGTTTAGAATTATCTCTATACATTTCTGTCACTTTTTATACTGCTGACATTTCTTTTTTATTTTAAATGGAAATTGCCTTAATAAATAGTATTGTCAAAATTCCAGTTCAAGAAAATAAATTTAAATTATTTTTCACGTTATGTACAAGAAAGAAAATAAGATAAAAAACTAAAAATAGCATTTTAAAATTATGAAAGAATATCCATGTCTGAGATGGGCTGATATTTCTGAAGTCCATTAAAATTTATACAGCAGGGCACATTTACCTACATTTTGTCCTTATTGATAGAGGGAAAACAAAATTAAATAGTAAGGAGCTACAATCAGATAAATTGAAATATTTTATACAGTATAGAGATGTGTCTATCATGAATTCAGCAAACTTCATACTGCTTCAACATAAGATTTTCAACTTTTATAAAGTTTAATGACATAGCATTATGAAAATTCAATACAGTTTTGCTGTAAGGAATATAAATTACACAAAGTTATAAGTATATCATATTTCCACAAAGATTAAAGCAACTTGATTTCCCTTACTTTGTATATATATAGGTAAAATATTATACAACAATTGAATAAAGTTTTTTAAAATCTATATTTATATATTAACCAGGATATTTGAACATAAACATTTTGTGTTTGTGTGTGTTTATGTGTGTGTTTAGTATATAATTTACATACATTGGTTAATTCCTATAGTTGAGATTGAAGAAAGAAGGGAGAAACATAATTTTTAAAATATATATCTTTGCATTGTGGTCTTGTGACACCGTAATATTTATTTATATTTTGCATTGGAAGAAGTATAAAATAATGAAATAAATATTGGACTAACAAATGATATTTACTGGTTATAAATTCTATTTTCTTTTGATAATAGGTAAGTTACTTGAAATATATACACACATAAAAAAATAGGCTTTTGTATTTTTAGACCTCCTGGAAAAATAAAAGACATATCTTAGAGAACTTTGAAAATGTAAGTATATTATTGAAACATGAAGTATTATGTTTCTCACACAATCAAAAACGATTCAATGTTGGATAACAAAGTCACTCCACGTGTTTCATGAGATGAAAAATACACCCTGGTGTGATTTTATGCCACTGATATTTTTCAACAGTGCCCATTAAAACTTATTTGTTGGTGCTACTGCTGTTTTATGTAACATCAACTTTGAACTCTATCGTTCACGTGGATCCAGAAAGAAGTGATGCTTGAGGGACAGTTGGCACCATAGGAAAAATGCAAAAAGATTTTGAGGCAGAAAAATCAGTATTTACAATTATTCTCTCTAAAATGTCTTGCATGTTATTTTCAAATTAAGCATCTTTAATCATACCAACAGTTATCATGGCTACCTGTAATTTCTCTTTTTTCATGGTATTGCATGCTGTTTGATGTACGATTAATAGCGTTTTAATTTTCTCTTCCATACATATCTGATTAAAGTATTCTAGTAAGTAGCTTTCAGCAACTTGAAAAATATTTTATTACTAGAAAATTTATTAAATGGGTAATATTTTTCAACTCTTTAGTTTTATTTTCTGTAAAACAAGGATAGTACCTGCTTTATGAGATTATTGTGAAGATTAAAGAACAATAACTATGAAGCAGGTAGAGCTCTGGGACATAATAAGCACTCTGGGTTTTGTTCCTTTTCCCTCTTTGTAATTGTTTACACCAAAGCCATTAATAACCTACCACAAGCAAGGAAGTATTGTGTCCTTTTTTTTTTTTATGTGTTTTGTATTAATGGTAAATGAATGGATGGATAGATAATTTCAATATTCCCCATGACTTGAACTATAATCTTTCTTCCTATTTTGAAAACCCCAAGGATTTTAATCTTTCCTAAGATCTAGACAAGTATCTTCATCCTAGTCAACTCCACCTAGATACCTCAAGCATGTCAAAGACTGATTTATAATAGAATATTTAGTATCTCCTCAAACACACACACACGCACACCCAAGAGAGACTCTCAATCTTCTCTAGCTCGTACTTCCTAAGTGATTGGCACCACAATCCGCTCAGTCACTTAAAGGAGAAATTAGAGTTGATCCCTTGCCTTATTCACCCAACACACGTCCAGTCATCCTGTCCTATAGTTTTACCGCCTTAAGACCATTCAGTCTTCTACTCTGCTCCTCATCTACACCGATCTCTCTTATCTATCTCAGAGGGAATATCACTACAGTTTCCAGCCAGGTCCCCCTGCTTCAGGACTTTGCTATAAAGATAATTTATGAAATTCCATTATAAGAATTTTTAAATGAGATCTGGTTATGCAGTTTTCCATCTCAACATGTTTGAGAGCTTTTCTCACCAGATGAAACCCCATCTGCTTACCTGTCATAATAGATGCTTCACTAGTTAGCGCCTGGTTTCCTGCCTACTGTGCTTTTCTTGCCAGTTTCTCTCTGGACTGTCACGCTTGGCAGTATCAGACTACCTGAAGTTCTCTCAAGCCTCTATCATTTGCTTTCCCTCCCCTTTACTTCCGTGTCTTCCCCTTCTCTCTTTCCCTTTGTGTGTTTTCACCTCACACTTTCATTTCTCTGCACTTGCATTGAACAGCCCATGTCTACAACTGTCTTCCAGCTCCCTCCACTATCAGCTTACTGTTGTATCTCAGAGTAAAGAAAACCTATCCACTGGAACCACAACTGTCCCTTAGAGGGTTTGCTAGGCCCAGTTTGAATTCAATAAATTAAATAGAAAAAAATGTTTCTAAATAAAGTACTTAGTACATTAAACAGAATGAAGTAAAGCACAAATCATTATTTACCTGTAGGAAATTAAGCATTATCATATTGATAATCATTAGTAAAAAGCAAGAAAGTATGTGAGAAACTTTTACCATAAATCTGTCATCAGCCAAAATCAGTTCTACATATTTCCATATTAATATTCTATACATTATTTATATAATTCTATTGATTTTATTTACTGTCATGTCTTGGCTATACATCTTTGCTACATAAAGCAAATCTGTAAAAAACAATATTTCAAAAATCTAGAGTATACATGTTTCTCCTGTAGCATCTTCAAGTTTATAAATAGAATTTTAAAAATTAAAATACAAAAATTGTCACAACGTATATCACTGCGGTATAATTATTTTAATTCTTCTGGGAAGATACCAAGAAGGTGAATATCTGGGTCAAATGGAACCTCTAGTTTTAGTTTTTAGAGGAATCTCCACACTGATTTCCACAGTGGTCACCCAAGTCTGTACTTCCACCAACAGTGGAGAAAGGTTCCTTTCTCCCCACAGCCCTGCCAGCATTTGTTACTGGTTGATATCCTGATGAATCTTTCTAGAGTGAGATGGAATCTCAGTGATATGTGCACACCCAAGTTTATAGCAGAACAGTTTATAATAGCTAAATCTTGGAAACAACCCAAATGCCTATCAACCAATGAATGGCTAAAGATGTGATTTCTTTTATACAAAGGGGTAATACTCAGCCATAGTGAAAATAAACTTGAAACATTTATAGGTAACTGGATTCACCTTGAGACCATACTCTTAAGTGAAATAAATTGGAAACACATGTGTAAATATTACATTGTTTCTCTGGTGTGAGAAACCACCAAAATAAATAAGGGCCAAAATGTATAATAGATATTGTGAAATAGGAAGAAAATGTTCAAATAGGAAGGGAAACCAGGCAGGAGCAAAGGAAAAGGAAGGAAGAGAAAAGAAAAACAATGAGAAAGAAGAAAAAAATGGGAAAGAAAAAAGCTTTTGTAAATAAGGAGGCGAAGAGGGGCTGAAAGGAGGGTAGGGGAATGGGAAATAAAGAATCAAACATATATCATGTACAAGTACAAATACTCTATGATGAATGTGATCATTACATATATCTAAAATGTATAAATAAACTTAATTAAAGAAAAAAATTGTCACAACATACAATCAAAAAGCATTTAATGCTCCAAACTGAATTGAACTGATGTTTGGATCAAATTCTCCCCTAATGTGGAAAGAGATGCTGTGTGTGTGTGTGTGTGTGTGTGTGTCAGAGAAAGAGAGTGAGAAAGAGAGAGAGACAGAGAGAATTTAATTACTGTCTATTTTAGAGAGAGATTAGTAGTGAAAGAATAATATACAAACTATTACATATTTTAGTAGAAACTTCTTTCTTCTTATTCCTCTTATTCATTGGAATTATCCAAACTTAATCCTTAACGAATGTAATGGAAGACATACTTGTTAACATACAAAGTGGAAACATGTGCTGTAGAACATAATTGCATTTTGTCTGCACAGTGCAATTGTCCTTAGAATTTATTTCCTTCCAATATCTAAAATATAAAGAACAATGAAAAGTCAAGAGTGTTGTGGTTATTTTAAACATAATAATAGCTTGGAAAGAATGCATTTTCAACAACAACTCAAAACTGTGAAGCAGAAAAAATCAACAAGAACTACTCATACTGTCACAGGGAAAAAGAAATTAAAATCATTTTTTAAATGTAACTAACACAGAGACACACACACAAACAAACACACACACACACACACACACCACTTGCTTGAACTAACCATAAGCTGAACTTCCATTTACTCTTGTTTCCTCATTAAACTATCTAGTTTAATAAATCTCCTTTATAAAACTTGTGTGATGTGAATAAAATAACTGAGCTAAAGTAGAAACACGCAATTATTTTTCAGAGACATGATTTAATCACCAAGTCAGCATAATACTCTAGACAGTACTAGACACCTTTGAGTTTTCTCAGATCAAGTAGAAGTACTAAGTGTATATATGTGGTTCACCTGCAGTGTTTCAAATCATTTTCCCAGAATATGAGAGGGTGGCATTTCCCCCACTCTCTGTTGATGTATGCTCAGGGAATGCAGAGTATTTACCCTCGCAAAATATAATCAAGGCAGGAAATGTACTCCAAAAAACCATAACATCATACATCCCACATACAAATAGAAGCAATTTCTTTCTTTTTCTTTTTTTTTTTGCTGGGTACCTGGGCTCGACCTCAGGACCTTGTGCTTGCTAGGCAGGCGCTTTCGCCACTGAGCCGTCTCACCGGCCCCCGCAATTCCTGGATTATGTTTTGTGTGACTCATTATTACTGCACACAACTTCTGTGGTGAACAAAGAGTGAACTATATTAATTATTAATGATAAATAGAAAATGAAGAACAAATAAAAGTATGGAGCCTCCTAATAAATTCAGTTAGGATTCATGAAGTTACCCTTTTTAAATATAAAAGAACATAGCCTATATACTCAGGTTTCTACAAAGATCCATGCATATGATCATTTTCTCAACTTACACAATGTGTCTGTGTGTGAGGGTGTTACTGAGAGTTTGAGAGAGGGTTAACTGGAAGGTAGAGTAGAATAGGTCCTAGTAGAAATTCATGTCCTCAAGAAACTTAACACCTCTGGGTTGTATTGATTTAGAAACTTCTCTGTCCTCTTTTATGAGTATGATCGTCTGAAAGCCTGCAGATGCAGGCTTCAGGTTCCTATCTTGCACACTGATAATGAATTTGAGCAACTAGGGATTAATCTTTACAAAAAAGAAAGTTTCCTTCCATTCACTCATCTTAAAAGAGAGATTTACTTAAAGTCAAGGGGCTTTAAATTTCATTTCCCTTTCCACTTTAATGTTTATCTAATACTGCATAATTCATTTATTTAAAAAAATTTAATGTTTCTACTTCATGCCAGGAACAAAGTCGAATACTGGTAAAATAACAGGAGAAAGCAAACCTAACATTCAGGCAAACTAATTAGGAAAATTGCACCTATTTGAAAGTATGGACCAAGTAATAAATTACAAAAATCACTGTTAATTCCCTAAAACTACAATTAAGGATGGGAAAGATACACAGGTCTAGGTTCAGCATAGTAGAAATTCTATCAGAAATAATTAAAGGAATGGTATATGATATGAAGATGCAAAGGTTTGTTTAAATATATAAATTAAAATAAAAAGGAAAATACATTTATATCTACTGTTCAGTTCTACAGATATTTTCCCCCCAGCTGAAATCAGAGAATACTAAACTGTAAAAAAACAAAGAAGCTGTCAAAATAAAGATGCTAACAAAATTTACACCTTTACATTTGAAAAAAAAAAAAACTACTATGAACATCAAATAAAGGCAGTTTTAAAATCATATGAAATGAAAGTTGAAAAAGAATTTTTGGACAGCACTGACAATTTCCTAGTCATGGAGTATTTTCTCCATTGTCATAATTTTAAATGCTTTGTTGAATTCAGTTTTAAAGACTTAAGCAAAAGGTCTAAGGAACATCAACCTAATAGACTTAGTAGTAGGAAATTAGGTTATGGTTAGACACAGAGGGGAGAAAAGTGGCTACATCCCTGTAGGTTCTCAGAACTGCTGCATATATGTCATCATTCCTGGAATACTGTCCAGAGACTGTGGCACTTCCTGGACTTAAAAAGTCAACCAGTTTACCAGAATTTCTAATCCCTTGATAAAATTCGAAGCTGCGCTTCTTGCACACAAGATGTAAATGCTTCCAGGAATTGTCTGCCTAGATTCTGAAAGTTAATAACCAAAAAGGCTACAAATTGATGTTTTCAGATACACGTACATTGTAGAATGCCTAAACTAAGCTACACATGCATTAACTTATATAATTTTGATTTCTGATAAATATATACCTTTTATTTGTTAACTAAAATTATTAAAACTGATTATTTTGTATAAATATACATAATTTTGTTAATTATATCTCAATAAATCTGAAAAAGATAAATGTTTTAATCTAACAAAATATTAAATATATGACACAGATATAATACTTTATGCTACAACAATTAAATGGAGCAATGTTTCCATTTGAATCTAGTTTTCACGTTAAGAGCTTAGGCTTTTAACCACTGTACATGGAAAATATCCAAAGGGATATTTAGTAGGTGAATATTTTTTGACACTTTCCCCATCTTCTCCTTCTTCTTCTTCCCCCGCCCTTCTCCTCTTCCTCCCCTTCTTCTTCTTCTTCTTCTCCTTCTCTTTCTTCTTCTTCATTTGAAAGACACAGTACATGAGAAGGTACTTTGACTCACTCACTGAGGTCAGCACTACCCAGATTCCAAACCGGACAAAAATGTTACAAAAATGGGCAACTACAGTTTAACATTTTACATAACCCAAAATACAAAAATTCTACTCAAAATTTAACGAATCAAAAGTGATATATTAAAAAAGCTAATGTGTCATTACAAAGTGGCATTAATTATCTCAACAAGGCAGGGTTGGTTAAATGTTAGCTATCAGTCAATATCATTATCCATATTAATAATTGATCTCAACAGAGAATCACTTCACAAAAATCTAATGTCTAATAGTGTCATAATTATCAGAAAGCTGCAAATAGAAAGGGCCTCTCTATCCTGGTAATGAAAACTTATGAAAAGGTACAGTCCATATATTTGACAGAGAAGGGCAGAACGTTTTCCGTTTAAGAACAGCTCCAAATCAAGACCGACACTCCTCCTCCAATCAACATAGTACTGTGGTTAGTGCTCTCCAGCAAGAATAATTAAAAGACAACCAGGTTTAAAAGGAGTAAGTGATTTTAAGATGACATGATTTTCCCTGCAAAAAGTCCAGTGGAATCTAAGACACTAGAATTAATACACTTCACAAGCTTAAAGGATACAACATCAATATACGTGAATGTTTTGTATTCTATATACCAACAAATATAGATAGAAACTGTAATTTAAAATAATACTATTAAAATGTCATTAAAGCATGAAATGACTATGTAAAATATATGAAAACCCTACAAACAATAACAACAAACATTGTAAGGAGATATTAAAATAGAATGAATGGACGATATGCCTTGTTTATAGGTTGGGAGGTGTAGTATTATCAAGATCTCGGTTTTCCCCAAATTGATTAGGCCAGTGCAATAGCAACTAAGATGCCAGAACACTTCCTATAGCAATTCAAATGGAAATGTGAGACATAAGAAAACCAATTCACTGTGTCAAAATTAAAAAAAAAAAAATGGAGGATTAGCAGTACCTGATTTTAAGAGTTTGCATAAAATGACAATAATCAAAACATTATGTTGCCTTCATTAAAATAAATAGATCAATATGACTGACTAAAGATTCTAGAAACAAACTCACACCTAAATGAACAACTAATTTGTGTCATAAGTGCAAAGATATTGTAGTAAAGAAAGGGTGTTTCCTCAACAAATGGTGCTGGAAAAATTATATAATTATACATAATGTATTTATCTTACATCAATTTCTTGTATTATTCCTTGTACCTTGTACCAAATAGAACAATTAGCTTAAGATGAATCATAAACTAAAATGTAAAGCTTCAAATTTTATAATAGCTAAAATAAAATTTAGGTGAAAATAAAGTGTGGTTTAAAATTGTTTAGATTTGACACTAGAAGCACAGTCTTTAAAAATGATAAATTAGGGCTGGTGAGATGGCTCAGCGGCATAAGCACCTGCCTGGCAAGCGCGAGGGCCGGAGTTCGACTCCAGGTACCCACGTACGAAAAAAGGGCAGGTGACATCGCTCAGCGGCACAGGCGCCTGCTGGCGCGCGAGGTCCTGAGGTCGACCCCGGTACCCACACGCACACACAAAAAAGATAAATTAGACTTCAACAAATATCAAATTTTTACTTTTCAAGTGACATCATTCGAATAATAAAACTATATGAGAAGAGGAGTTGAAGGGAGGGTAGGGGAATGGGGAAAAATCAAGTTATATCATGTACAGGTACAAATTCCCTATGATGAATGTGATCATTATATACACCTAAAATATACCAATAAAAACCATTTTTGATGAAAAAAAAATTACCAAAATATGTCACAGAATGGAAAAACATTTACAAGGCTCTTATTTGATAAAGGATATAGAATACATAAAGAACTTTCAAAACTCATCAACATGAAAAACAAAATCTTACAGAAAATGGACAAAAGATTTGAGCATTCACCATTTGAGAATGCGCCACAGAAGATGAATGAGTGGCAAGTAAGCACAGGATAAATTGCTCAATATCACTAGTAATGGCAGGCAAAAGCAAAATAACGGGGCCGGTGAGATGGCTCAGCGGCGTAAGCGCCTGCCTTGCAAGCGCGAGGGCCCGAGTTCGACTCCCGGATCCCACATACGAAAAAGGGGCCGGTGATATCGCTCAGCGGCACGGGCACCTGTTGGTGCGCGAGGTCCTGAGGTCGACACCCCGGTACCCACAAAAAAAAAAAAAAAAAAAAAGCAAAATAACGGGCCAATGAGATATGGTGAATGATACATTAATTAGAATGGCTAAAATTAAAAAGACTGACTGGAACCCAGAAGTGGTAGAGCATGCCTGCAATCCCAGCACTCCAAGAGGCTGAGGCAGGAAAGTTACAAATTTGAGACCAGCGTTGTCAGCTTAGTGAGACTCTGCCTCAAAAAATAGGACAGGACTGGAGATATATTTCACCATGAAGGCTCTGGTTTCAATCCCCAATACCATAAAAAAATTGACTAGACAAGTGTTGATAAAGATGTTGAAGAAATAGAACTTTTACACATGACTAGTGTGGAAAATATACATATATATTTACCACAAAATGTGGCTTTTCTATTCATAGGTATTTACCCAAGAGAAAGCAAAATTGATAATTATATGAAGACTGGTACCCAAGAGAAAGCAAAATTGATAATTATATGAAGACTGGTACCCAAGAGAAAGCAAAATTGATAATTATATGAAGACTGGTACACAAATGTTTACAGAATCCTCATTCTTAGTAACAAAAAATAAACCTAATTGTATATCAACATGTACATAAATAAATTTTAACTTCTATGTACAATGTAATACCTCTTAGAAATAAAAAGGGATAAATTATTGAGAAATACAACAATATGAATGTCAAAATTATTATTCTGAGTAACAGAACCCATACCAAAAATGTATGTGCCATGAAATTCTCTTTATATAAAACTGTAGATAACACAAGTTTACCCCAAGAGACAAAAAAAAGAACAGGTAATTTATTTCCTGGGGAAGAATATAGAGAGCACACAGGACACAAGAAAGCAGTTAGGATGACAACAACAACAACAACAACAAAATATATATATATATGTTCACTATCTTCATTGTAGTGATGGTTTCACTACATATGTCATCACATATATTTCAACTATGTGTTATGAATTGTACGTCAATTATACTATAATATAGTTCTAAAATTTTTGGACAGTGAAAGAATCACACTGATGGGAATCTTATAAATATTAAATAACGTAAGTTGGGTCTAATTATGGATTTGGTTGTGCTTTTTCAAAACTCATATTTTGAAGTTCTTTACCTCCGATGTGACCATATTTTGGCCTAAAGCATTTATTAAAGAGGTAATTAAAGCTAAATGGCATTATATGGATGAGACTTCAATGCAATAGTATACTGGTGTCTGTACAAGAAAAGAAGGACACCGCAGGGGTGCATATATGCAGATAAAGCCAGGTAAGTACACAAAGAAGGCAGCCATAGCAAGCTAATGAGCAAGACCTCAGAAAAGCAAACTCACTGGCTCTTTGAACTTGGACGTCCTCTCTCCAAAAACTATAAGAAAATTAATACGTGTTGCTTAAACCACCCATCTTAAGTCTTTTGTTAATGGCAGATTAGGAGACTGAAAGAGATAACTGAAAAATGTGAAGAAGCCCTAGTCTAATCCACTCCTTGAGAAAAGCACTTATATAAAATAAAATTTATCATCACATATACTAATTAAAAGTGAGCATTTATATAAAGCTAACACAGTCCTCATGAATCATCCACAAACAAAGAATTTGGCTCTTTTGTCCTCAATTTTGCCTGTTCTTCCAGGTAGAGAGAAGAAGATGATCAATCTCTTTCATGGAAATTTCTTGTTATATTGGCAATCTCTGAATTTTGGATAAGAAATTAACAATTACAAATATGTAACAGATAAGATATGGTTTTTTATTTTAGAGAGAAAAAATAAAATAACAATAAAACAGTGTTTCAAAAAGACTGGTAGGAGAGCAACAATAATTAATACATTGCATATTGTTGTCTACATAGTAGTTATTCAGAGTACAAGACACAGGCATGAAATACTGCCCAAACAATATTAGCACAAATCTTTCTTTTCAATGAACTAAGAGAAACTAGCTGTATAACTATTTTAACTATCTTGTGCGTGTATATGTATTTTTTCCTTTTCCCTTACTTTCCTCTTTCCCCAATCACAGTTTCTCTTTTCTTTTGAGCAGTTTCTTCCCTATTCATAATATCTATTGGCATTTTGGATCTTATTTACTCTTTCAGTTTCTCACACTACTGAGATAATACAATGTTTACACATGTGGGTCTGATCTGTATATATGAATGTATATAAGTATGGTCACTTATAAGTATGGTCTCCGGTTGCATCCATTTACTGATAAAAGTCTCAAGGTTATCCTTCTTTATGGCTGAGTAGTACTCCATTATATTTTTAAAAAGCACATTTTTTTAATCCATTGCTCTGAGATGGGCATTTGGGTTGTTTCTAAGATTTAGCTATTACAAATTGTGCTGCTATAAACATGGGTTCACGTATATCACTGTGGTATGATGTTTTTAATTCTTCTGGGAAGATACCCAGTAGGGGAATAGCTGGGTCAAACGGGACCTCCACTCCTAGTTTTTTGAGGAATCTCCACACTGATTTCCACAGTGGTTGCACCAGTCTACACTCCCAACAGTGGAGAAGGGTTCGTTTTCCCCCACAACTCCTCTAGCATTTGTTATTGGTTGATTTCTTGATGATAGCCATTCTTACTGGGGTGAGATGGAATCTCAGTGTTGTTTTGGTTTGCATCTCTCAAATAACCAATGATGTTGAACTTTTTTTCATGTAATTTATTTGCCATTTGTATTTCTTCATCTGAGAAATGTGTATTCATCTCAGCTGCCCATTTTTGGATTGGGTCTTTAAATTTGGGGTGGTCTGATTTTTTTCAATTCTTTATATGTTCTAGATAGAAGTCCTTTGTCTGAGGGAGAGGTGGCTAAAATTTTTTCCCACTCTGTGGGTTTTATTTTTACTCTGTTGGTGATTTCTTTTGCTGTGCAAAAGCTTTTTAATAGGGCGAGATCCCATTTGTTGATTCTTTGCGGTATTTCTCATGTGGTCTAGGTTTTGTTCGTGAAGTCTCTGCCTACAGCTATGTCTTCAAGATTTCCACCTATTTTCTCTTCCAGTAAATTTAGTCTTTCTGTTTTAATGTTTAGATATTTGATGCATTTTGACTTTCATGTAGTGCATAGTGATAGACATGGGTCTAGTTTTAGTCTTCAGTATGTGGAAAGCTAGTTTTTCCAGCACCAATTATTAAAGAGACTATCTTTCTTAGAGTGAAGTTATACTTTTAAAATGCATTAATTAAACTTTAGAAACATTTTGTTCTTTGTTAATGCATACAGAATAATGATAAGAATCTCATTTTATGTAATGAACTTGATTAAAATTATTCCTTGGATGAACCAGACATTTAAAAAATTTCAGGGCCGGTGAGATGGCTCAGTGGCATAAGCGCCTGCCTTGCAAGCGCAAGGGCCCGAGTTCGACTCCCGGATCCCACATACGAAAAAGGGGCCGGTGATATCGCTCAGCGGCACGGGCGCCTGCTGGCACGCGAGGTCCTGAGGTCGAACCCCTGGTACCCACAAAAAAAAAAAAAAAATTTCATCTTTTTTTATCTTGATCTTATAGTAAATTAAAATATTAAGAAATACATAGTTTGCCTATAAAGAATTTTCACTTTTTAAAAGCATGTATTATTTTAATTGTCCTAAGTTGGTTTTATTTGTCAAATAAATTAACATCATTTCCATAAAACATTTAAGATACCAAGAATACAAAGACAGGTTTAACTAAATGGAACTATAATAGCTTAGATCTTTTTATTTAAAGGACTTACTTATTTGAACTTTATTTACTGCAATAAATCTTTTGGACTCAGTCCACTATACTGCACTGGCTAATTTCTAAACCTCACCTCTCTCCAACTTTTCATTACCAATGGTGATTTTGTTACTGTGTAATGTCGACATAAATTTAATTTCCATATCCATAATTAATTTAAAGGCTTTGTATGAATATTATATTCATTTAATTAGGAAATAATCTTTGATTATGAGACAATTTCTAAGGATATTAAAATTCATAAGGAGAAGATAAAATGAACAGTCACTAAAAATTTTTTTTGATGTATCTATTCAGTGAAAAACATAAAGCTTTCTTTTGTGAAGTGCCAATGAGAATGCTAACATACACCTTGCCGCATTCCCCGGTAGACTCTCAGTCTGCAAATGTCCTAATAGCCCCTACTATGTTCTTACCCATCTGTATAAGCATTCTCCAAATCTTCATGAGTTGTGCATTCTGTATTCCACTTGGAGATTCACTATCCTTAATTCCAAATTGTTCACTACAGTAATTTCAGAAGAGCCACATGATTTTATTTTCATGTAGTCCCTTTTCACTCAAACTTTATAAAGGCCTGCACTATAAGATTTAGAGTAAAAATCGAATTTCACAAGAAACAAAGGAATGATAACTTAGAACAAGACTACACAAGGTGTTCTCAATTACTGGTGAGAACGCATTCCGATGGAAATATGGTCCTTGGTTTACTTTGATTTTGTCACCATGGGAAGATTCCTTGAAACAGGAGGTGAATCCAGGACTCCTTCCATTCAAAAACAGATAACTTCTATTTAAAAAAAATATACTGTTGGTACAAGTTCTGGAAGACTAAGATATTTATTTAGGAATAAATTTTATTGATAAGGAAAATTTAATTTTGTATAAAATTATATTTTATCTTATTTTTTATTGTTATTTAATTTTCTTTTTTTATTTTAGAGGAAAAAATAATAAAAACAATGCTACAAAATTTTAAAACAAGATTGTAGGAGAGTGACAATGATTAATACATTGTGTATTGTTATCTTCAAAGTATTTGCTCATATTACAAGACAGAGGCATGAAAAATTGATCAGACAATATAGGCACAAAACTTCCTTTTCACTGAACAAATACCAGTTAGTAGTACAACTATCTTAACTATCTTGTGTGTGTATTTATTTATTTATTTTTCCTTTTCCCCTTTTTTCTCATTTCCTCCATCCCAGTTTCTCTTTCCTTTTGAATAGTTTCTTCCCATTTCACAGTATCTATTGTACATTTTGGATCTTACTTACTCTTTCAGCTTCTTACACTAGGGACACAATACCATGTTTACACATGCGAGTTTATTCATTGCACTTATGAGTATGGTCTCAAGTTGCATCCATTTCCCTATAAATGTCTCAAGTTTATCCTTCTTTATAGCTGAGTAGTACTCCATTATATAAAAAAATATTTTTTATCCATTGCTCAGAGATGGCATTTGGGCTGTTTCCAAGATTTAGCTATTACAAATTGTGCTGCTATAAACATGGTGCACATACATCGCTGTGGTATGATTTTTTTAATTCTTCTGGGAAAATACCCAGAAGGGGAATAGCTGGGTCAAAGGAACCTCTAATCTTAGGTTTTGAGGAGTCTCCACAATGATTTCTACAGTAGTTGCACCAGTCTACATTCCCACCAACAGTGGAGAAGGATTCCTTTTTCCCCATAGCACTTCCAGTATTTGTTATTGATTTATTTCTCGATTATAGCCATTCTTTCTGGGGTGAGATGGAATCTCAGTGTTTTAATTCGCTACTCTCAAATGGCCAATGATGTTGAACATTTTTTCATATGTTTATTTGCTGTTTGTGCTTCTTCATCTGAGAAGAGTGCATTCATCTAGCTGCCCATTTTTGGATTTGGATCTTTGAATTTGGGTGTTCAATTCTTTATATGTTCTAGATAGAAGTCCTTTGTCTGAGGGACAGTTAGCTAAAATTTTTTCCTACTCTGTGGGTTGTCTTTTCACTCTGCTGGTGATTTCTTTTGATGTGCAAAAGCTTTTTAGTAAGATGAGATCCCAGTTACTGATTCTTTGAAGTGTTTCCCGTGCAGTTTGGGATTTGTTCATGAAGTTTCTGCCTGCACCTATGTGTTCAAGATTTCTACCTACTTTCTCTTTCAGTAGATTTAGTGTTTCTGTTTTAATATTTAGATCTTTGATCCATTTTGACTTCAGTTTAGTGCATGGTGATAGATATGGGTCTAGTTTTAGTCTTTGCATGTAGAGAGCCAGTTTTTCCAGCACCATTTATTAAAGAGGCTATCTTTCTTCCAGTGAACATGTTCAGCCCCTTTGTCAAAGATAAGGTGGCTGTGTGTGTTTGTAGTTGTGTCTGCATCTTCTAATCTGTTACACTGGTCCTCAGGTCTGTTTTTCTTTGCCAGTACCATGCTGATTTTATCACAGTAGCTTTGTAGTATAATTTCAAGTCAGGGATTGTGATGCCTCCTGCCTTGCCTTTGTTGCTCAGGATTACTTTTGCTATTCTAGGTCTCTTCTGAAAATTACACTTTGTATGAGTTTTAGGAAATTCTAGTTTTTTTCTCAATCACTTTCTTTCTCAATATACAAGACTATATGTGCATAATCTACACTACAATTGAATTTGTGTTTTATGAGGTCTTCTAAATTGTTCTTCATAACTCAGGGGAAAAAAAGTTCATGGGAAATTTTAATGTAATTTATAAAATGGTAACTATCTAAAGAACTGAAGATCTTGATTCTATCAAAATTATAGGGGGTGGGGATATAGCTCAGCAGCACATGCAACTGCTTGGCAAGCGCAAGGTCCTGAGTTCAATTCCAGGTGCCATAAATCAAAAAAAAAAAAATAAATAAAAACAAAGGTATGACACAGTGATACTGGCCTTCTCTGTAAAACAGTAAGGAAAAATAATAGATACAAAATGCTTTTACTCTATCAATTTTTATGTTAACGTAATGTTTTACTTTTGTATAAGTTAGCAATGATGGCCTTTCCAGAAATATCATGTTTAAAAGTCATTTAATTAAATATGACAGGCCAATTATTAAAGGACAAAGGCTGCCTTTCTTATGTAGAGAGCAATAGTATAAATTCCTATGAAGAATTGATCTTGTGCCTGTTCCATGACTTACGGTCAGGTAACAAGTAGTGCCAACACCTCTTGCTGGCCTCTAGGCTGGTTTATTTGGGGATTTAAGAAAAACAGAATAAGCTTAGGTGAAAACTGGCAGAAGTAAACTTAGTTTCTATCCTTAGAACTCAGTAACTGAGAAGGACAATAAAAATGTTTCTCACCTAAAAGGATGAAAAATATATTTAATAGTGAATACTTCACAAAGCCTCTAGAGAGATATTTGCTGTGCTATGGATCTAGTTCTCTTGAACCTAAAACAGGGTCTTTATGTATTAATCATCACCTCTTGGGAAAAATCAAGTTAATAACACTGAGTTAAACATCTCAAAGCAAATTTATTTGAACAAATTTATACCCTTTTAATAAAAACTAAGCCTAAAGAAGACCTGAAAAGTGATACATATTTTCATTCTGAAATGGATGGACCATAGCTTGGAAGACACTTTTACTTATGTATATATATTTTGCATCCCATGAAATAAACAGTACCTGACTATTTCAAGAGCTTTACATTATGAGAAAAACATAAACCTCTTTTTTCATTGTCAAGCACAAAAACTCACAACTTTTAAAACACAGACAAACTCTATCCAGTCAGAATTGTCAAGACCCATATAATAAATGCTTTTTCTTGGGATCTACTGGATCTTGTGATCCAGTAGCTCTGAAAGAAAGCTCTTCGCATTATGCTTTTTTCAAAGAAAAAAGGAACCTTTACTCAGCAATCATAAATTATCTATGAATTTCACCTTCTACAAACTCAAGGAAATCTTTGTGATGCATACACTCAAGACAAGTTTCATAAGGTATTTCAAAAAAGTACCAGATATTGGGTGAAATACTTAATTCCCATTTAAAATGAAAAACACTACAAACTTTCCTAATCGCAGATATCACAGAATTTAGAATTTTAAAAAAGATAAAATAGAGATTGACATTTATCTCTTCCTAGTAGTTCTGAAAGCTGGACTTTAATAACACCAGCAATCTTCCTAAGCTACAATTTCCTTAATGGTAAAATGAGGAAAATTTTACTTACTTCATAATCTTCTCATAAGGACTAACTAGATTTAAGAGGTTTAATACAAAAGTTGATTAAAGATTAATTAATTTACTTAATAACATAGAAATAATGTTAAATGAGCCTCACATACTGCTTCTTTCTTTGATGTTTGTCCCATGAAGTTTCAAGTATTCTTAGTAGTCAGATGGCATCTAATGCACATATAAAACTACAAATCCTTTGTTCTACCTATAATATATCCTTGGAACTAGGAAGCAGGTGTTGTTAACTTAAACTTCAAACCAGAGCATCAGTTGTACCTTGGAACACTTAAATGAGGGACCAAATGTACTGCTACATAATGTGATTCTTGGATCTCTCATTTTTCAAGAAAATCACAGCTCTTTGTAAGTTTTTTCTTATACTTTTCATATGGTTCTCAGAGTGAATATTAATAAAGGAGAACACTACAGAGTACCTGACACGTCAAAGATTTTTGAGGATTCCTTATGTATTTGTATGATATACTATGTCCTCCTCTAAGAAGAGAAAAAATGAAATGGTCTCACTGGTATTTTCTTACAGCTTCACATAATTATATGTATAATTTAGCATGGATTAGCATGCTCAATTAAATTAGTAAATTTTTATATAAAATATACATTTTCAATTATGCTTTAGAAGATAGAAATTTTAGCTACAACGCTTTGGTGAGCTAATGAGTTAATGTAATAGAATTTTTTTTTTCTATTTGAAGTGAATTTTTTTTGTAGGACTTCTCTATTTTCTCCCTCACTACTGTTTCCTAATATTTGTTACTTCACTTCCATTCATATGGCTTTATGTTGATTTATTCTTATGAATTTTGTTATATCTATGTATGTTTCTATATGTATTTATATTTTATATACACATATTTTATATAGTGTGTGTGAGCATGTGTGTGATTTATCCAACTTATTCATTGCAGTGGAGTCCTGAACTTTGAGAGTGTTTTTCACTGAACTGTATAGAAGACATTAATAGTTTTTACTAGTAGAAAATCAGTGGTCAATGGAAGGATAAATGTTGATAAGTACAAAGTTTGCCTATTTTCCTTTAAAATACATTGCTTTTCAATTTCTAAGCATATCTACTAATAGAATTATCTAGAAAAATCTTTTTCTGTTTCTTTACAGAAAGATGATCACGTATTTGTTATATGAAAATAAAAGTGCCTCAACAGATATTAAATTATCCTTGTAAATTTCTGGAAAATAGAAATACTACGAAACAATTTTTAGAAATATTTAACTATAAAAACCTGTCATTTGGATTATTCTTTTATCGATAAGTGTAAAACATATACTATACAAGATGAGTTTGCAAACGAATGTGTTTCTTAGCCTACTTAAAAAATATTTGACCTTTTATAATAGCTTTGTCTTCAGACAAAATATTGTAAAAAATAATTTATTCTTTTTTAAAGGACAGAAGAAAATGACAATTGCATGAAGAAAAATATTTTGGAAAATGTAAATCACTTCATTTCTAATAAAATAAATTAAGTATTCTGCTCATTGGTTAGATGGTTGTTTCAGTGTGTGTAGGAATAAACCAACAAGAACGTTTACAAACATTATAGTATGGACTCCAACACCAAATGATAGTTATTTACCTAAAATAATGTAGAAACAATTATTATTGCTTATCTTAAGACGTTGTTTATAAAGCATCAACAATCTGGCAAAGCATAGCAACATTCTATTTTTTGAAATACATTAGTTATCTTCCAAAGTATATAAATTCCTTACCCTGACTTGCACATATTGAAATGTGAGAGAACCTTGTCATCATCTCACTAGATACTGTGTCATTATAGACCTCTGAATGTTGAGAAGTTGCCTTGTTGACAGCTGTTCTAGACATTTAGGCAAAACATTAATGATCAGCCTGATTGGAGCAGTTAAGTTCCTAACTAGTTTGCAAACAGTGGCTTGGTTTTATTTCTTGAACCACTACAATTGCTTGCACAGACAAAAGCTTCCTGTGTGGCTACCAACATGGTAGATTCTTTCTCCTTTAGGTTTCAGCAAAAAATTTTTCATTAACTGTTATTACCATTTTTAACAACTGTACCATATATTTTATAGTGCTAATAGTCTCAGAAGTTGTTCTATATTTATAATCAGGATATTGATGGGGAATTTTTATGTTATCGTAATGAATTGTAGCTAAGGCTCAAAACAAGAAAATGGAGCTTGGAGTAAGTTGAATGATTTGAATATTTAACTATCCTGGATTAAGTTCTAATACTGAAAGAGAACAAAAAGTTATAATATCTGCCTATAATGTCAGTAAGATATAAGGAATCTATATATAAAAAAGCTTGACTGATAGCAGTCATTAGAAAAAAACGAAATTTTTCTATATCTTTGATACACTTAGTTGAGTTTTCAGTGAACTGGTTACCAATCTATTATTCCATTTTATCTTCAATTCTAACATGTGAAATAAGCAAGCCAGAAATTTTAAAAAAATATTTTAGAGATTAAAGTGAAAATAATCATTTTCTCAAAATATGCCTGCTCCCTCTCCTAGATTTTGGCTTAAGAATTTGATGAATAGAGATCAGTATTGATAAAACCAAGAACTAAACTGATTAATACATTTTTATCATCACTGCAACCATCATTCTCCCCAAATTCAGATGAGAGAAGTGAGAAAAGATCGTCTGATTCTTTACCTCCAACACTTCACTGGGCCTCTTTTATCTTTGCATGACCGAGTCCTCTGTTTACACATGGATATCATCGAGTGTCAGAACTTCAGAGATGCCTTCTAGGACCACAGAATGACCTCTCTTTCATCATGATATTATTTTCTCCTTGCCATGTTTTACTTTCTTCTTAGTATATCACTCTCTAAATGTTTTTCGTGCTTTTATTTCTAGGTTGTTTTCTCTTAATACCTTATAAAGACAGGGAGTTTTGGGACTTGTATACTGATAAATTCTTGCATGTTGAACAATGCCTGGGAAACACAATGTGTCAAACGATTTCTAAGCAAGTGATTTGAGGTTTAGTTCATCTCACTCTCATGTCATTCATCAGAACTGACTTTTCTTACTTGATATGCAAGTTCAAATTAAGCCCTGCATTAGAAAATTCTATGCTCAACCTCTTGAGCTGTATTCTGCAATATCTTTTTTTCCCATGACAAAGTGACATCAAAATTTCTCTCTTAGTGTCAGCTTCAGAGCTCTTTTTTCAAAATTCTTTTTTTTTTTTTTGAGCAAAATAAAATTCAGTTATATTTAGAAGTTAAATGAGTTGGTTTGGGGTGATGTAGTTAGCAACTGCAGGATTCTAATCCAGAGCCAGCTCTTTTGTTTCTCTTTCTAATACGATTCACTTAATATTGTAAAGGTTGATTACTTCTAGTCAGTGCTTAGTTTGAATATAAACTCCTAGAGAAGCTGAGGGTTTTATATTGCTTCCGCATTATCACACAGATCTCCTTTACTCTGGGACTTTACTTCAAAAATGTTGATATATATATTTTTTACCTGTCTAGTCTCATGTTCATGGAAGGGAAATGGAATAAGACAATTCAACTATATTTTACAGTGAATAGGATTTGAGTCTTGTCCTTAGATATCGAGAAGAAAGACCTCATCTCTATTTCACACAAAGGTTAAGTTGAGACATGAAGTAAGGGCTGGGTGTAGCTCAGTAGAAGATCCCTTGCCTAGCATAGGAGAGGTCCTCCATTTAATTGCCAATAACTAGGTTATCTAAAGTAACACGAGGACTAGGTTATAGTCAGGGTTTGGACTAAGTTACTATTTGAGTATAAGTATGGAAAATATAGGCCCATAGATAAGAAAGTAAACTAATATCCACAAAATAGCAAACTTGAGCATGTTCTCTCATTAAGAAAAAGGAAAGGATTTTAACATTTCCTCTCATTAGCTATCTTTTATTATGAGGAAGTTGTAGTTTACATCTAAGCTAAATTTTTCTACTTATAATTAAAATCTGCTTCTTGTTTGAATGAGTAACAGCTGGTCACTTTATAACCATATACTTCATGACCCTTCATATGCTTCAAGATCATTATTAAGCTACCCTTCAGCCTTCTATGATGTGACAGGCCCTATAAAAGCACCGTCAGGCACAAAAATCATTAGAAGCACCACAAGGCACATCATTAAAACCACCATCTGGCATAACTGGAAATGTCAGCAAATACAGAGCACACACTGATGGGCATACTACTGTTTATGCCTTTTAACTGGTCAGCAGTGTTAATTATAATTACATCTTCATTGTAGGATTTTATAGCTTATATGGCCAAATGAACATACACTCGATTAACTAACTACGGACTAAATGGAAAATGGTTCCCAGGCTAATGTTTCCAAAAGCTATTAGTACATTTTTTTGTTGACTAATACCTCCAAAAACATTGAGTGCTAGGCAAATAGGGTTAAATTGCTCTCTCTCAAAAGAGAACACATGCTCTTTTCCAACTTATACTATATAGGTGATTTCTTCATTTACCTATTTAAAAAGTGAAGGAAATAACGTTTTGGTTCAGAGTTTCATTGTTCTATTTTAATGTAGACAGTACTAAATTTGTATAAGGTAATGAATGATAATGTAAATTGTTCACTTCAAACTGTTAGTTTATTCAAAAATATTTGCTATTGAAATTATAAGCAAGTGAAATAATTATTATAAATGTATATTTTAAACAAATAAGAATTTTGAAAATGTTTTTAAAAACATTAGCATCCTTTGAATTTGGAGTTTTGCACTACTAAGAAATTAAAGTTATTCTCTTTAATCCATGGTTTCCAAATCTGTGGATTCAACCAACAGAAGATTGAAAACATTGAAAAAAATGCATCTCTACTGAAAATGTACAAACTATTTTTCTAGTCTTTATTTCCTAAGCAATGCATTTTAATAACCATTTACATAAGATTTATATTATATTGGGTAATGTAAGTAATCTAGTGAACATTTAAAGTCTATAGACACACATGCATGATTTATATGCAAATATTAGTTATTTTATATAAGGGAACTTTATTTTTTTTTCTTTTTTTTTTTGTGGGTACCGGGGGTCGACCTCAGGACCTTGTGCGCCAGCAGGCGCCCGTGACGCTGAGCGATATCACCAGCCCTTTTTTCGTATGTGGGTTCCAGGAGTCGAACTCGGGCCCTTGCGCTTGCCTGGCAGGTGCTTACTCTGCTGAGCCATCTCACCGGCCCTGTAAGGGAACTTTAGCATTTTGGTGTTCACAGGTACTCCTGAAACCAATCCCTTACAATTACCAAGGGACGAACTGTATATAACAGAAGTTGAAGTGCATTGTATGAAAGGTATATATTACAGAAAAAATTTTAGCGCAGAAATGATATATTTCACTCATGGCTTGTTAAGGTGCTTAAAGCTCTCTGAAGTAAATGTAACTGTGTAGGTTGGCTAAAATAGTTTTCATAAAATATTGCTTTGCTTAAAAAAAACTTTTCCTTTTTAAGTAAATGTTTTATTTTGGCATTGGGATTTTGTTCTTTGATACTTAAAATATTTGTTCTATGGGATTTACTGTCATTTCCTAGTTTATTCTTGTTGCTTATTAGTTTTTCTGTTCCCTTTGCTTGTTCCTCTGTCTGGTTCATTTTTCTTCCTCAGAGGCCTTGATAGGCCTTTATATATATTCACATTTTATATTCATTGTTTTCCTTTTTACTAGGCTGTGGAAAATCTATTTTTCTTAAATACAGTAAAAGCACATGAAGTTGAAATAATAAATGGAAAAGCAGGTCTTAGTACAAATCTGTATTAACATGTTACATATTTATGAATATTAAGTGACTTTTTTTTAGTTTCTCCACAATATTTTCTATAGTTGAAAAGCAATATAGGGCCGGTGAGATGGCTCAGCAGCGTAAGCGCCTGCCTGGCAAGCGTGAGGTCCTGAGTTCGACTCCTGGAACCCACAAAAAAAAAAAAAAAAAAGAAAAGCAATATATATGAGGTTACTCTAAAAATTTTTACAGAGAATACTACACATAAGTATCCCTATTTCTTTCTCCATGAAAATATAGTAAAAGTGAATGAAGATTTGTAGACTATTCTTGTCTTATTGAAGAGCATATAATAACTGGAAATGACAAGAATGTAAGCACTCACATACATGAGTGTGAGTAAGAACTATGCAACCTTATGTGTTGTAACTGAGTCTGCTTGTCCTCCATTATTTGGTGGAAAATAATATCCACAATATAGAAAATCTTTTTTCCATCAATTGTGATACAGCTATTCTCCTCTTTCTGTTGTTTAGTACTTAAAAAGAATGGGATCACTTGAACACGCAAACAGAAACAAAAAGCAAAAATAAAAGCTCTGTTGGTTTGTTTCCATTTTCCAGCCTCTATTCCCACCAACGCCACTTTAATGAGCCCCTTCTTCTATTCTGCTCTTTGTTCCTAGAGGATGATCCTGGTAGACTGCATTCCTGTGCATGCTTCCTAGCTAGCTTCTGGCTGAAGTCAGCTAATGAGTGTCAGCAGTGGGAGCTCACAAGACAGAAAGAGACTGAAGTTTTTCCTCCCTGCTCCTTTTCTGCTCTGTGACACATTTTCTGGTAGATGCTACATTCCCCTAAGATTATCGCAACTTTTAGACAGATCTTCCCACACGGCTTCATGTTTTACTGGGCTCTAATGCAGTTATTTCTTCTTCATGTCCTTCAGGGTTAGGACTGATAAAGGCTTCCTATACATTCTAGTATCTTAAATGACTCTACATTTTTTCTTAGTCCCTTTGCATTTTCTCATACTTTTGAAAGCAGTCTATTAAATTATTCAGCCTTGTGAGGTTCCAGTCAAGATGATTGACACTAGAGTACATTCTGGAAAAAAAGAAAGAACTGTTTTCTTTTTCCTTAGTTGAACAGTGCAAGTGATAGGAATATTTTCATTAAAATTTTTATATTTATATTCATAATTTTATATCTTAAAGATTATTCAGATAGAAAAATAAATGAGCAGATAGTATATTTTGTTAGAAACAAAATGTCCAAGGACTTAATGTCCGGTACTCATGCTAACTTCAGCATGATTTAGGGGATTTCTATTCCAGAATTTTCATGTTTTTCAAAATCAATTGCTGTGTCTACCCAAAGTTCCAAGTACATTTTATTGAGATTTTGATGTGAGGCACACTCTTATAGCTTGCTATTATGAGGAATATTTACCTTGGTATGCCAAATAATATCAAATGCTTATGGAAATACATTTTTTATGAAGTTGTTGCTCGCCTGGCAAATCTATTTAGGGCTAATCTCAGTACAAGTTAACAGTTGTGAATTGAACCTTATGTTTCACAGGTATACTCAATGCTAATAATTGTTTATGTACTAAGTCTATAATCTGATGCCCAGTGTAGTCTCAATCTAAGTCAATTACAAGTCCTAAGATCCTCAACTTCATGACTTAATAGTCATAAATTATGGAAAATTTACAAGTAGCTGTGTGGATTAATATGTAGAGAGGCAACAATAAATTTATGCAAATATATCTTCCAGGAGGCCAGGGAACTAATCTGTAGGAGCAAAGATATTCCTTTGGTGAAGAGGCCTACAATTAGCGGAGGCCACTTGGAGACAACATATTCCTTTTCTGTCTTCTGGGGACTAGAGCGCCAATACAATAGTAGCCTATTGGGCTTCTAGTATTAAAATGAAGGCCAGTCCAAAGCAATTCTTTTCATATGTGATCTGAAGGAATCCAACATTTAAAAAAATCTTGCCTGGTATTCACAACTCTAAAGAAGTAGCTCTAATGCTAACTAGGGGGAAAGTACTATATATGAAATGCCATTATTCTAATTTCAAACTGGAAAGTTCTCAGTGGAACAATGACTGAAATTACCATAAAGAGTTACCAAAACAGAGAGACAAGTAGAATTACTCTTAGGGAAATAATGCAATAACTAAAGTAAGGCAGAGTTTTTGGTGGCTAAATCAAGGAAATTTGTAAGGATGTGAAGAATTTTCAATAGATCCATAGCTTTCTTAGAATGTAGCATTTTTATGTTGATAGATGTCAGAATAATAACTATTTTTTCCATTGCTGAACAAAAGTATCACTTTACAGTTTTCCTTCCTGTGACGTGGGTTGAAAAACTGCCATAACCTATGAAATATAAATTTCTTTAGAGAGCCATTTGACACCAAGGTTATGTTAATCTACATAATTAATATTTTGTTAGCCTAATAGCCTTTTCACTCATTCTGCATTAAGCAAGATTTAGTTCAATAACCTTCACTGGTTATTTCAATGTGAGATGGTGACGGGGTGTAAAGCATATTATACATCATGTACTACTTCCTTGTGTATTTCTATTCCACGAATAGGTACTACTTTGGCACAAATGAGGCTGTACATTTCCTCTTTAAGAATGACTGTCCACTTCCAAACTATTTTTTTCTGTGGTTTGAGAAACTACAAATGATAGTGGCCACAGGGACTTTATTAGCTTCAGTCTTCACTATGCTACAAAGAATTTATTACACGAATACTGAAAATTCTTTATTTCAGGAAAGAATGGCTAGCAGAATGCCTACAATCCCTTCTGTCCCTTTAGAGGAAGGGGATAAGCAAATCTTCAAGGAAAACAGTGACCCTGTTATAAAAAGGGTGAGCTCAGATTAAAAAAGCAAACAATCAAACAAAGTTATATCCGCAGTATATATATGCAAGCTTTTACAAAACAAAATTTCTTCTTACCTTTAGCAAATAAATTGCTGGAGTCTAATTAAAGTAAATCAGTAGGCTACTGCCTCTTACGAATTAATTCGGGGAGGCTTGTTAAATTGATAAAGAAATAGTTGCAAAGAACATCATAGGCAGCAGGAACATGCAGTGAGAACTAGACAAGTGGGAATGTGGAGTGTGGAAGAGAGAAGATGAGGTGATGAAGTGAGGGTGTCATCCAACTCAGCTCGACTAAAGAGGCATAAGCCAGGAACAACACTACTTGGATGAAAAAAATCAGAATAATGTGTTGTCAAAGTATTAGTGCTCACAGGTATCAGTTTTCTTAACCAGTATCAAGATTTGAAGCATACATTTTTTTCTGATCTACTTAGCATGTGTTGAGAGAGTAGCTATTTGTTCGTCAGTAAGGAAATTATGAGTATCGTTAAAAGGAAAAAATTCTTCTCTATATTTTGTTTCTTTGACCATTTATGTTCCTCCTAGTCATAATTGTTTCCTTCACGCCATTTGTTGATCACTAACACTTTGCCCTTCTACATATGTAAGAACTATCTGCACTTCTGGACTAAAGAAACTACTTGGCACTTTATAAATCAAATTCATAATTTCTCACTACAAGAAAGTTTCACAGCTAAAGTCACATGTACCTATATTTATAATGCAGCGTTTTTCTTGTGAAATGAAAAAAATGAATCCTTTCACCTAAAACACCCCTATGCTACTCATGATTGGCAAGAGCCTCAAATCACCTCACTAATGGAGTCTCATGCTCTTCTTGCTACTCCTTAGCTCAGTTAGTGTTAACCTTTGTCTTTCAACAGTGAAACACACTTATTTATGGACCACACACTATGTAAATAACTTCTCACTTGTAGATGGCTTTCATATTGCTGCTATGACTATGCTATTTTAACTTGTATACTCAAAGAAGGGAACAAATATTTATGTGCCATGAGTCACTGGGTCATTTCCTGATGTGATATTTATGCCACACACTATTGTAGTGGTGGAGGTATAGTGGCAATTATGGTAGAATCCCCTGAAGGAATTTACTATATATAATTAGAGTAAAACCTTGGATTATGAGTACAATAACTTGTTTTGTCAATGTTCTGCAAGATGAGCAAACAATTCTAATAAATTTTAACTTTATAAACTAGTGATGTCTTGCAATAAGAGTCGTGACGCTGAACATCACATGATCATAAGAGAGACAATGCTTCCTCTCTCTCTCTTGCTGTGGAATTGTAGCTGATCATCTCCCAACAGCAAGAGGTTATGGGGAAAATCTCGTTTGCAGAGGAGGAGGAGAAAAAGGCAGAGGCACCCCTCACTTCAAATGAGATTAGGGAGATGAATAAAATGTGGGAAATTGTGCAACATTTTGTAGAAAAGCACCACAAGAAGAAGGCTGTAGCAGTGCCAGCAATGAATTTGTTTAAGGACAGTGCAATGTCACATTTATGTGAAATATTCAAAAGGAGGCAAAATCAAGTGTCATTGGACAGGTTCCTCATTAAAGTTGAACAAAAAGAAAAAGATTCTTTTGAGCCAATAGATAGCAGAGATTCCATTAGTGATGGCCAAAGTAATCCTACACTGTTACCCTCCTTTCTCTTGACTCACTCATACCAGCCACAAAGGTATTCAAAGGTAAACATTGTTTGTTTTCCTTTATATTTTATACTTTCTTTATAAATTTGAAATATATTTCAGTATTGTAATCATTTTATATGTATATTTTTGGGTCGCATAATGAATCATCTGAATTTCCATTATTTTTATAGGAGAAATTCACTTTGATGTACAAATGCTTTGGATTACAAGTGTGTACAGAATGAATTGTGCTCACAAACCAAGGTTTTATTGCATATCATACTGAATAGGCAAAGATATGCTGCAATAACAAATAATTTCAAATGTCAATGTCTAAAGTATGTTTTTTTTTTTCTAGCTGCTGCTTATTAAGGCCTCAGAGCATCTGCTCATTGTAGAAGTTTATAGTTTGAGTATGACTTATATCCTCAAATGGTGTATTGTGATTAAAGACTTGGTCTCAGGGTGACACCACTGGGAACTGACAGAACCTTTAAGAGGTAAGACCTAGGGGCAGGTTCTGAGGTCATCGGGGCCACAATTGCTTCTTTTCCTTCCTTCACCTTTTTGGAACTATAAATCCCCAGGGTCACATAATCTTTTTTACTTCTTTTCAATTATATGATTTAATCACTTCAAACTAATAAATGATAGTGCTGCTATATGTGCTGGGAACTCCCCATTTTTGGGCTACTATCAGTTCTGAACGTACATCTATTCCTGCTTATATACTTATACTTACCATGAACAATTAGACTCCATGTATAACTTCTGTCATGAGAACATGAGAATTAAAGTTCTTCCAAAGAAGCTTAAAGACACCCAAACATGGAGAAAAAATCTATTGTTAACAAATTTCACTGAACCTTAGGCATACACTGAGGTGTTATATCAATTGTAGAATAAATACAGGAAAATTAATTTAATAAACTATCTATAATCACCTTTTTTTTCAGTGTATCATTCCACTTTAGAGAAGGACAAGACTAGACTTTGGTCTGTCAAAATATGTGACCAGAAGAAAATGACCTAATTGGGTCATGGTGCATGTATTTTGCTCATTTAAAAATTATTTCCTCTCATCTTAAAAAGCAATGTAGATTAGGAGGAGAAATATAGGTTGCATATATCTGCAAAACTTTTTGAGACTCCATTTTCCTTGATTTTAATACTACAAAAACAGTAACAGCTACCTCATGAAATACACACAAGGGATATTTGTAAAACAGCTTCCACAGTTTTTAACATGTTACAAGTAGATTTTAAAATTTTTGTTTCTTTTACCCTCTCTAAACTCTTACCCTCTCTAACCATGGCTAATCTATTGAGTTTTGACGAGGGTTAATACATAACATTTTTAGAAAAAGAAAAAAATCACTTCGTAATAAATTACTACAAATGTACCACTCTGTCTCCTTCTCCATAATGACAAATCTGATTTAGGAATGTAAGCATGACCAGTGAATAGACAATAGGGACAAAGTGAAAGACAAATTGCTAGACCCATATTAATTGCCCATGCATAAGTATACATCCTCTCTCAGAGAGCAAGATTCAAACAGGATAGAATTTGAAGATGAGCCAGGTTGAGTTTTATCACTTTTTGGTGCTAAGGCATTAATTAATACAGTCTCCACTGTTAAGTCAGAGTTTACTCTGAACTGAAACTATTTCAACAATTTGATTTTCAAATCTCTTAGTATAACATTATCTTTAATGAATCAATAAGTGAAATTATTTGTTGGACATGGGCAAAATACATTTTTATGCTTTTTTATTCTAATATCAACACACAGTTTCCAAAGTTTATTAATAGTTATTTTTAATACTGTCCTTATATAAAAATATAATATTTTCTTTGTAGACTCAAAGCCTCAGTAAGCCAATGTTAAATTCTGTTTTTTTTTTTTTTTTTTTTTTTTTTTGTGGGTACCGGGGGTCAAACTCAGGAACTCATGCGCCAGCAGACGCCTGTGCCACTGAGCGATATCATCGGCCCTTTTTTTCCTTTATGTGGGTACCGGGAGTCGAGCTCAGGACCTTGTGCTTGCCAGGCAGGCGCTTATGCTGCTGAACTATCTCACCGGCCCTAAATTCTTGTCTATTCTCACAAAGAACTTTTCTAGTGCTTAGCCGAATATTTAAAGGTTTTTGATCCACAAGAGATGTTGAAGATAAGTGTTGTAATAAAACTATGATTTAAAAGGTAGCACAAAATTCACGCACATTTAAACTTGCATGTTTCTTTCACATATTTTATACCACATAATTTTTCAGTTATTTATTGGCTCATTTGGTGTTTTCTACCAAAGTATAAATTTTCAGAAGCCCATGAATAAAGGTTAATATACCTTTAAATTTCTCTTTCAACTATGTATTAATGTACATTTTTGTTAAATAAGAAAACTTGGATAATTTTTGAGCATGTGGGAGTCAGGTAATACCCTCATGATTATATTTGGATAGTCTTGTTGCTAGGATTTGAGATTAATTTGTGAACACAAATATAAAGCTTTCTGTCAAAATATATAGGAACAAATAAGAATGGGAGGCAAAAAGGAAGCGAAAAATATGGGATATTTCTTCAGAGTAGAAGAGTATAATCGAGGAATTCAGCACATCTGCCGTTCATTTTAATGGTTCACTATTACTTACTGTTGTTGCCAATCTTCCTATATGAAAATAGCAAAACAGCAAAAGTATAAGTACATACAATTATGCTACAGAAAAAACTGGAATAGAAATAACACAATTTTCTGTTAGCTATGATACACGTTAGGCATACAAGTGTTCTTTTTTGTTCACTTGTTCACTGCGATTTGTTACAAGGAAATAATGCTTAAAAAACTGTATTTGAAAGAAATAATAAAATTGAATGTGTTTTCTAGCACCCCATTCTGACACATCATAAAATTTCTCATGCAACTCAACTATGAACAATCATCCCACATTTTGACCTATGAATCATTGCTTGAGATAATTTAAACACTTAAGCAGTACTGAAGCTAGAACATACTTTTCATTTTTACTTTTGATTAAATCCATGACTTCTTTTTATTTAGCCAAGAGTTACATTTCTCCTTTAAAATTACTTGTTGTTTACAGGAGAGGGATATATTTCCACGGTGATTTTGCTCTTCCTAAAAATAAAAATACAGCCTATTATATCTTCGCTTACAAGATTTTTGTATACCAGTAGCTTCAAAATTTCTCCTCAGTTTTCCTGAGGAAATTTCTCCTCATTTCTCCTCAGTTTTCTCTTTGTTTAAGCTCATTACTTCATTTCTATAAATTACTTTGCCTATACCATTATAAACAAAACAGGAAAATAGTTTACATAATACAACTAGAGAATACAAAAATTCATGGGAAAATGAGATTCATTGCCCAATTCTAAGTCAAATAGAACCGTAATTCCAGTACTCTGGGGTTAGGGCTGTGGCAGAAAGATTCCAAGTTCAAGCACAGACTGGGCAACTTCATAATTTAGCAAGACTCTGATTCAAAATAGAAAATACAAAAGAGCTGGGAATGTAGCTCAGTGCAAAAGCCTTGGGTTTACTCTCTGTTCATGAAAAAAAAATAATGACATACGCACTGATGTAATAATAGATTTTTCTTCATTTTCACTCATTCAAATACATAAGAGTAATAACCTATCATGAGCAGAGTTCTTGTCAACAAGGAGCTGATAAACCTCAGTAATGATGGTATGTATTTTTCTTCCTTTAATTTCACAACAATTGTGCTGAGAAAAAGTTTATACTCAATAGTCTAGAGTCTAGTTTTCATTTGTTTAATCTTGTTGAACAAACAACTAGGTAAAAGCTTATTTAAGGAATTCACCCATGAACAGAAGAACAAGTCAAAAAATTCATTAAGCTATTTTATCTTTAAAATTTTCATTGCTTTAACTTGTGATTGGTTAACTTTTTAATGTGTCTGATTAGATAGAAGTAAATAACTCTGAAAGTCTTTACAAAAATACTGTTTTAATATGTGCATGTATTTTACAGATTTGGGTCTGCAAATATATCAGTTCTCATAATGAGCCACTTTAGCTATTAAAAATTATTTTAATGTGTTCTATTTATAACTAGCTCTGAAAAGTGTAACATTAAATATGCACATTTTATCACTGAAAGAACTGCAATTTGAATATAGTCATTAAATGACTAAAATCACATGAATACCATTTTTTCTCATTTTACCCTGTTAAATTAAATCTTTACCCTGCATATTTCTTTACCTTAGTTCCATTAAACAAAGGAATTTTTTCTCTTAAATCATTCTTGGAATTTCAATGTATCATTGTACAATACAATCAGGGGCAGTTAAGTACAATCATAATTTAGAAAGCAAAATATTTCAATTATACTGTTTATCCAAAGTGGTTATAATCTTATCCTTATCTCTCAGACTTTTAAATACATGCAAAAGGAAAATTCTGTTTGTTTACAGGCAAATTAGTGAAACAGCCTGTGATTGAAATAACCTTTACTAATACCAAATAGGTCTCTTGAGTCTATTCTTACGTCACAACAGCATACTTATCTTTTCAGTTTTGTTCTCTTGTAGCCCATTCTGAGATACCAGGGTGTCGCAGTCTGAGCCTCTTTTAAGTATATACAAAGGCAATAGACTGTCATAGTTTAAGTCATATCTCTTTTCCTTTTGCATACATGTAGTACTAAGCAGCTATAACTCATATTTCCATTTAAAACCTTTTGTATAATTCAGATCCTTCTGACTCCAAATCATGACAATATTCCTCCAATTTGTAGCTTCAAAGAATATTAGACATGAAAGTTAACATAGAAAATTTTGGGTACAGAAGCCTTATTTAAAGAGGAAAACCAAACCAAACAAGATAAATAGGTAATAACCATCTAAATAGGTGAAATATATAAGTCAGTTTAAACCATCAATCTGGGGTTTTTAGAATGTAGAGTGGTTGCTGTTGATTTCAAATTGTTTCTTATAACTAGTTATCACCTCATATTCCTTATCAGATAGTGGAGGGATACAGCTTTCTTACACCTTGGTGTTCTTCATAGTGCTTTGAAGTAAAATTAGTGGTTAATAAAAAATTACTGAATAAATGGATGACTACAAAAATTAATGGGTTAAAAAAGAATGTTTAAATTATCTCTTTCCTGTAGAAGGTTCATAGCTACATAATTTCTTCAGACCAATCACCTAAAACAATGTATTCCTCATATACCAATTTAACATTGTCTGACTTTATTAAAACACCAGTGGTCTTTTCAGCTTGCCCTATTAGTGTCTTCTAACATAATTTTATACTTATTAGTATCAGATAAGAAAAGGATTGGAAGAACAATAATTTGATTAGGCAGTATATGCACATAGATTCCTGCATAATTAATCTAAAGTGGGGTAGTATTTAATGAAAGACAAAAGAGATCTGAGAGTAATAAAAAATTAGGGGTCATTAAATTAATAGGTAACTGGGGCAATTCAACATTGTCTTTTGAGTTAAGAGAACTGGGGCCAATCTTGTGTGAGAAGCACAAGTCTCATATAGGTAGTTTATGTTGTACGTTTGTAATCATCTTTGTTTTTCCCCTTTCTTTCTTTTTTTTTTTTTGTGAGTACCGGAGGTCAAACTCAGGACCTCATGTGCCAGCAGGCACCCGTGCCGCTGAGCGATATCACTGGCCCTTTATTCGTATGTGGGTACCGGGAGTCGAACTCAGGACCTCGTGTTTGCCAGGCAGGCGCTTATGCAGCTGAGCCATCTCACTGGCCCAATCATCTTTTTTCGATTCAAATAATTCCACATATTTTCATGAACTGAAATGAAAGGTTTACAAGACATAATTTGAGTTGAACTTTGAAAAATTAATAAAAACCCTAGTAATAATGCCATTTTACAGTATGAGATGATTTATTGACAGATAACCATTTGCATATATGGCATTTTATGAATTTATACTAGACTGCATTAAGAAGATACAGGAAAAGAATCAGGATTACAGTCCCTAATTTGCTTCCAATCAAAAAGTATTCCATAGAGAAAATCTATATCCTATATAAGTATTTAAACATATTCTTAAAAAGCATTAAAACTCTCCCACTACCTGCTATTTGGGGGAGAGTCTGAATAAAACCTAGTAAGAATAAAATAAGACCTAAAAAAGCACTAACCTAATCCCCTCTCCTCATGTACAGGTACAAATTTCCTACCATGAATGTGATCATTATGTATGTCTAAAATGTAACAATAAACTTAATTAAAAAAAAAAAACACTAACCTATATTATATCAATAGGATATCAGATTCAATTCTAATTGTTAGATGAGGAGAATGACATTTAGAGAGCTGTCATATGAGTGAGGTAGATGTAAAATTTAGAGGATCAAATCAAAATCTTACAGACAAGTTAGTGGTCCTATAAGAGTCTGTTGAAGAACTGTAAGAACTCAGAGTTTTGTGGGGTTTTCTTCTTCATTTTTGTCAGGTACGGATACATCTCAATAATTATTAGAATCTCTCTTTGGAAACATAAGGTGGACCAATCATAGTGAAGAAATTCTCCAGTTTTCATCTTTATTCATTAATGATTCATACTATACTATACTATATTCATTAACAACTCATAGCCTAAACCCGTGGTGGTGAAACTATGGCATGAGTGCTGCAGCAGGCTGTTTGTTATTGAAAGCTCTAAAAGTTTCCTCATCACTGACCTAAACAGATGAATTAAAAAATTTAAAAATATGTGTAACTTTCTCTAAATAGCAAAACATTTTCATACGGTTCTGAATTTAATTCTCATGGCTGTCAAATAAGGATAAGTGAAGAAATAAATTTTTTCATATTTTAGAAATGCTGAATCTGAATGTCAGATAAGTGATTTCTCCCAGTGTAACAAAATAGCCAGTAGGGTACCAAACTAGATCTCAGTCCAATGTATTCTAGTATTCATGGCATTTTTTTCACTGAAGTCATTATAATTATGTCCATTTAGGAGTCATTTTTATTTTTGTGATAATAACAGATTTTGCTGAAATCCAAATTTAAATTCCCCACAGACATCTTAGACACAAAATAAACTCTAGAATTCAAAGAATACAGTCTATGAAGATATAAAACAATTAAAAATATAGTATCAGCTGGTCCAGAATTTCTTTCCATTAGAAGATGTCTTTCTCAAAAACCCATCTGCTCAATAAAGCCGAGTAACAGTGATAGACAATGAAGTAGTTTCCTTGTTATAAACTATAATGTGAAACAAAGCCATTGTACATAGAGAATATAAGATGAACATGAATGCCCGTCCCACATAGTTTCCAATGTATTTACAAAAAATTACAGAATTTGGGAGTTGAAAGAAACCTTAAAATGAAAAACAAATAATTAACCAAGATTACCAAGATTACCCAAACCAAGAACTGTAAGTCAAATTTTCTATTTAAGCTAAAGTTCGTCTCAGTATACTAAGCTGTCCTCCAGAACACAACTTGTATTTTTCCTTCTCTGCTTATTGACATCTGTTAACTCTTTAGTGAGAAAATATTGATAGAATAAATTTTGTAACCATATTTATTTTTAATATGTTAAGCATTATCAATCTCCTTGGAATATCATGATTACAAACAATAAAAATGCCATGATTACAATCAATACTAGTTAATATATTTTCTTCTTTTTTTTTTTTTTTTTGGTGCCGGGAATTGAACCCAGGGCCTAGAGCTTGCCAGGCAGGTGCTATACCGCTCAGCTACATTCCCAGCCCTAGTTAATTCATTTTCATCATGTTTTAAATATATATTTATCTCTTAAAAGCCATGACAAAGATTTCATAAGTTAAGTATGCACTTATTTAGTTCATTAAGGGAATGCACTTCTCTCATTCTTTACCAATATAATATAAATGTGGGTTATTAGTAAGTTTAAGTGTAAGTAAAGCATTAAGAAATAGGAATAAATTGGAGATATCTGTACGCTATATCCATTTAAATGAGTTATAAAGGGAATATAAAAAATTGAAAATCCTGTGTGGTTTGTCATTATATGAATAACACTGATTAATTCTCCACTCACTTAAAAATAAGTAAAATTATTTTAAAGTCTTGGTTAATGCAATGTTAACTATAGCAAGATTCCAATATTTTCTTAAATGCTAAATGTGCCATTGTTGTTAATTAGCATGTTTTGTTGAAATGTTAACATGCAACTATTTATAATAAAATAAACTTCTTCTATATACTATACTTTCATAAGCTCTTTACAATGATATATTTTCTACATTTATGCTAGTACCATCCTACTTCTAGCAACCATTATCCAATCCACACTACTGAAACAGGCTCCACACATTTTTTCACTTCCTGTCCACCATATTTTACAATAACACATCTTTGGATCTCTCTACATAGAAAGTCAAACTGTATCCCCACCTCTCTATATTCATTTCTACTCACTCCAATTTGCTTATTATATTCCAACCACACTGATTTTCTTTTAGTTTCTTTGACATGTTCGTTTTTTCTCAACCTCAAAGTAAGTGACTTGCTTTCTCTTCAGTGTTTCTTCTGTTTGATGTCTATCTATATTCTTACTATCCTTTCTACAGATTCCGTCTTTTTCTTTGTGTGTGCGCTGGAGATTGAACCCAGGTCCTATGCATGTTAAGCACGTACTCTACCTAGTACTGAGCTACATCCCAAGTACTCTTGGTCTTTCAGATAAACGGCATCTCTTTGGTAATCCTTTTACTGACCAACTAAATGAATTAACAACATCTCTGTCATTCTTGGCAATAGCACATATTGAAATAGTATTTACCATAATTTGTATGTATGTATGTATGTATGTATATATTCGTTGCATTAAAGGCTGAACAATCCTATTTAACACTTGTTTTTAAAATATGTTTCAATTAAATTTTTATTATTTTAGCAATGTTTAGAAATATTTTGGAAAAAATATTTTAGTGTAGAATAGTAGCAAATAAAACAATCAAAACATAGTATATGTAAAACTGAAAACATCAACACCTCTAGAGCCCTTATACTATAGATTTTCACTGAAATGTAGTGAAATATTAATTTAGAAGAGTGGTTGCTACTTCTTTTTCTTTTTTACTTTATAATATATTGATTAAATTTTAAATAATTTATAGGAATGTTGCAAAATATCCAAAGGGTTCTCATAAACCTTTCATCTAAAATTTCCATTTCTTACCATTTTACCTCACTTGATTTATCATTTTATACACAAAAACGTATGGAATATAATTTTTCAAAAAACATGAAATGTAGCAATGCTTCAAGATGCAACCTTGTGCTGAAGCCAAGGTAATCTTTATATTCTGCCAATTTTAGTATACATATGCTGAAGTAAGCAATAAACATTTATAATTTGTACAAATTCATTTTAATTATAAAATATTTCCAGTGATTATATCTACATGAATTTTAAAAAGAAGAATTGAAAAGGCATTCCTTCGTAATGCATAGTAAATAACAACGTAACATCTTCCTTATTTTCAGGACTGGTATTACAATGCTTAAAAATTTATGTAAGATTGGCCAGGGATGTAGCTCAGCAGAACAAGCGGCTGCCTGGAAAGCACAAGGTCCTGAGTTCAATTCCCAGTACCAAAAAAATAATCTATGTAAGATAGTCATCAACTACACTGAGCAGATCATAGCTAGAAATCATGAATGTATGCTTATATAGGTGATGTAGATCATATAGGCATTTACGGTGTTTATGAACATGACAATTATCATCATATAGGTGTTGATGTGCTTTCAGTTTTTTCTGTTTTTATCATTTATCTGATGCCTCATATAAAGAACTAAAGTTAATATTGTCTATGGTAAAACTAATAATAATAATAATTTCTGAAGCACTAATTCATTTGATTATTTTGATAACATTTGATAGAAGTAGGATAAAGTAAGAAAACTGAGGTTTTCAGTGGTTAAAATTTATGTTCAATTTTGTCAATAAGTGACTATGCTAAGATTAAAATTTAGGTTTGCTGGATTCCAGAGCACATTCTTCTAAATGACAATATAACTGCTTATAACTACTATGTACTAGATAATTCTAAAAAAAACCTGAGATATAACTCTTAAAATTAAATGTATGATAGTTTTGTAATGACCAACAAGTTGTTTTAAAAAAGTGACGGGAAGTAGAGTATAGTAAGGAGACTAAAGCAGAAATTTAAAATGGAAAATGACAATATTTTAGCACATTTTATATACAGAGTTGAGTGATGTGGGATTTTCTCATCTAGGTGGGTAATCTGTGCTTCAACAATTGCCAGTAAAAATAAATGTCTGAATCAGCATCCTATTTTACCATAAAACACCCGATAGCTTGTATCTATTGTAAATGATGTGCAATAAATAAGATTATCCTCCATTTGTTAAAAAGTGAAACACTGGTTTCTACTATAGCTAGGTTAAGGGAAAAATGATTCAGTAACTTATAGTTATGAACCATATTGTGCAAGAGAGCAAAATATTAATATTATATTTTATGTCTAGATGTCCTGGAAGATCACTAGGAACACGTAGGTCATCACTATGAAAGGTGATCGGATAATGGAGCTTAAAGGGGTCTGGGCAGAAGAGGCAGCTCACTGGGACAAGGCCCAGAAGGGTTTATCTCCCTCCCTGGCTCCTTCCTTGATCTCTTTCTCTCTCTGCTTCCTTCCACTGTGCCATGAACAGCTCCTTCTCTGCCATGCCCCTCTGCCATGCTGCCCTGGCTTGGAGACAGCCAACTATGGACTGTGAGCCAAAATTAACCTTTCCTCTTAAACCGTGTGTGTTGGGTATTTTGTCCCAGTGACAAAGAAAGTGACTAAGATAGATTTTGGTACCAGAGAAGTAGGGTTATTGCTGGAACTATACCTGGGCCTGGTTTCTGGGGAGAGTTTGGAAAGGTTCGGAGATGCCTGCTGGAGAAAAAGCCCTAGAATGCCGTATGCTGAACTTGAAGTGAGATTCTGGTCAGAGTTCAGAAGACCATAATGCTGGTAGAAATGCAGCTGGTGTAAACAAGGCTCAAGAGATTTTAGTTGGGAAAAATGACCCCATTTTATTTGGATGTGAGACCATGCGTGTTATGCTCTGACAAAATAGTTCGCTCATGTACTGAAAATTTCTTGAAGACTGAGAATAAGGGAGGTAGATTAATTGATCTGGTAGAGGAAATACCAAGGAAGCTTAATGATGAGGCTGTGGCATGGGTACTGAGGGGTGCTTTAGTCTGCTTTACACTGGTCTCACCACTCCTTTCAACACAGTTCTCAAAACAATAGCCAGAGTAATCCGGTAAGAGAAAGAAATAAAAGGAATATGTATAAAAAAGAATAATTTAAATTATAAATATTTTCAGATGACATGTTCGTCTACACAGAAGACCCAAAAATATCAATGAAAGACTAATAGAATTAATAACCAAATTCAGTAGTACAGCAGGATACAAAGTTGACACACAAAAATCAGTAGCATGTCTGTATACCACTAATAAAATCACTGAAAAAGAAATTAATGAAACACTACCTTTTAAAATAACCTTGTTGGGGCCAGTGAGATGGCTCAGCGGTGTAAGCGCCTGCCTGGCAAGCGCAAGGGCCCAAGTTTGACTCCCAGAACCCACATATGAAAAAAGGGCCGGTGAAATGGCTCAGTGGCGTAAGCGCCTGCCTGGCAAGGGCAAGGGCCCGAGTTTGACTCCCGGAACCCACATATGAAAAAAGGGCTGGTGGTATCGCTCAGTGGCACAGGTGCCTACTGGCACGTGAGGTCCTGAGGTTGACCCTTGGTACCCACAAAAAAAAATTAATTAAATAAAATAACCTTGTTAAAAAGTTAAATACTTAGGAATTAACCTAACCAAGGAAGTGAAAGACCGCTACACTGAAAACTACAGTACTCTGTAAAAGGATATTGAAGAGTACATCGGAAAATGGAAAGATATCCCCTGTTCCTCAACAGCCAGAACCATTTAGAACAAAATGACCATACTTCCAAAATTTATGTATAGGCTTAATGCAATCCCAGTGAAAATACCTACAGCATTACTTACAGAAGTAGAGAAAACAGTCCTAAAATTCATTTGGAACCAGAAGAGACCTTGAATAGAAAAAAGCAACCTTGGGTAACAAGAGCAAGATAGAAGGCAACAAAATCCTAGATTTCAAGTTATGGTCTAAAGCTACAGTGGGAAAAAAGAAAAAAAGAAGAAGACTTGTGGATTGATGGAATAGAGAGTGTAGAAACAACCCAAGACACATTGAGCTATTTGAACTTTGACCAAGGGGACAAAAACAGATGCTGTAAGAAAGAAAACTTCTTTCACAAATGATTCTAGGAAAACTGGATATCCATATGCAGAAGATTGAACCCACCTCTTTGTCCTTGGTCATTATAAGCTGTTTTACGTTTAAAATTGAGAGCAAATATTTCTCTCAAATGCCAGCTTATTAAAAAGGGCTATCGAGGCTTGGGAAAATACAGCTCCATAATCATGACCACAGTAAGAAATGCAGGGTGTATACTTTTCTCTGTCTTTGTAAGTTCTGCATTTGGTGAAACCACTCAAACCCTCTAGAATTGTACATCTATGGGCATAAAAATGTTGATGATGTTACCTGTAGGTGTTCAAGTTCTATTGAGGGCACAGCTGAGGCAAGAAAGAATATTAGATTTATCAAGAATTCAGGGCTCTGGGGATACAGCTCAGAGGCACAGCGCCTGCCTAGCAAGCGCGATGTCGTGAGTTTGATTCCCAGTACCAAAACAACAAAACAGAATTCATAGCAAAGTGGTTATACAGAGAGCACAGAAGAAGATATTTATGGAATCTGACTGTGATTGAGTGAATTTATGAAATTCCTGGATGTCTGAACCTAAACAGAAAAGATACACTTATTCTGAAATCAGTTGTCTGTTTCCTGAAAGATCCACAATTATAATCATGGGATCACTCATAACACGCAGTTTTTATCTTATTAAACAATTAAAAGCCTTTATTTTTATAGCAGTTTTAGGCTTATAGATAACTGAGCAGATAATATAGAATACCCAGATGCCTCCTTTCTTCTTGACTCAGTACCTCCTGTCATTAGCATCTTCATTAGTGTGTTACACATACTAAAGTTAATGGGCCTCTGTGGATATACAATGTTATTAAGTGAAGTCAGTAGTTTACATTAGTGTTCATTCTTTTTTTTTTTTTTTTTTTGTGGGTACTGGGGGTCGACCTCAGGACCTCGTGCGCCAGCAGGCGCCCGTGCCGTTGAGCGATATCACCGGCCCCTTTTTCGTATGTGGATTCTGGGAGTCGAACTCGGGCCCTCGCGCTTGCTGGGCAGGCACTTAAGCCGCTGAGCCATCTCACCGGCCCGTGTTCATTCTTACATGGGGGTGGTATACTTCTTTGGGTTTTGATTTGCACAGTGACATCTATTTGTCACTGTAGGGTCATACACAACCATTTCAGTGCTCTTAACTTTTTCTGTATTCCACCTGTTCATTGTTTTTCCTTCCATGTTCCACCACCTGGCAACTACTGATCTTTTTTCTTTTTTTATAGTTTTTTTTCTTTTCTAAAATGTCATATCATTTTTTTCTTTTAAATTTTATGCAAAAGATTCTGTGTAATATTTTTATGCATTTTCGTGGAGCCAATACAAAATCGGAGCTGCCCCATGTTAAGGCATAAAAGGACCATATTGCATACTCTCCAAAACCATTTGCCTTAGGATTGATACCCAGTTTTCTAGATGAAAATTGCCACTTTACTAAATCCCCAATCACCTTGTCTTAGTCTCCCAGGTTCAAGATGATTCGTTGAGAGTTTAGTACAGTAGGTAAGAATATACAGCAATATGAGGCAACACTACTTAATTTGAATTCTTACTGCATCATTAATTGGTCTATTTCGCCATGGGCAAGCAATCTCATTTCTGCAAGGCTCATCTATAAAAGTGGATAATATACTAAGTGCCTCACAGGATAGGGTATAGATTAACTAAATCAAAGCAGAAGAGCTGGTTAGAACAGTGACTATTTCAAATCAAGCAATAACATTGTTCTGTATATTATTCCTTTTCTTTCTTTCTCGCAATCTCTTTGAAAGAAAATGGGCCCTACGAGAACATTCACATTTTGATGTAACAAAAAGTAATATGAAATGAAGTGTACAATGCAAAACTAGTTCGTTGACTCTATGTTCCATACATACAGCTAAAACAGTTTATATTGTAGAAGAATGAGGATAGAGTGACAAGACTTTCTGAATAACTGAGGTCATACATGAGAAGATGCTTAATAAAATCACTTTTATTGTGAACTGGTTTGCATAGCCCAGGTGAGCTCACAATGAAATTCATGTGAAGTATTCACTAACAATTTATCCAGGAAGAAGGCAGGCAGATGCTTCATGAAGTAATATATTATAATACTGTTGCCCCTAGTTTTCATATACTTCTACAATATGAACTCTGAGAATACTATAAAATATGACATCATGTTCTTCCCAATTCAAACCTTTAATAAGACCACCTCTCAGAAAATGTCACAGTTCACATATATGATAAAAATATGATTAATTACAGGTATTTAAGACAAGTTACTTTTATTCCTTAAATTTACTAATATTGGGCCAGTGAGATGGCTCAGTGGCATAAGCGCCTGCTGGCGCGTGAGGTCCTGAGTTCGACCCCAGGTACCTACAAAAAAAAAAAAATTACTAATATTGTTACTGGCCAAAATGAATATTATTATCATTATTTTGTTTGGGGAAAAAATAGGTTTTGGTACGAGCCATATCATACTTTAACCTCTGTTAAAGAAGTAGTTGTTTGAGCTATTTACTATCCATCTCAAAATAGTTAATTTTAAAGAAAAATATTAAAATTGTTAAATCTTACATTAAATGAGCTGACAAATGAAATTTGATACATGTAATAAATTTATAAAGACAGACTTAAATGCAAACTGTGCAATTTTTCTCTGTTAAGCAAACTTAAATTTATGAATTATCAGTCTGCTTTTTTTACTTGGGTGCTATTTGTATTTGGATAATAGAAACATACACATATTCTGTGTGTAAGATCTAAAGAAGACAGAATTTCCACCTAATAGTCCTATTTTGTAGCTACAATTTCCCTTATCTTCAGTTATATAAGTCCATATCTTCTATACTGCAAAGTCGCTAATGGTCCCTAAAGAATAATTCCCTATGGAAAAATCTAGGGAGTTGTCTTTAAATTTAGCATGCTTCAAAATAAAAAGAAGCATACTTGATACTCATACAGCTTCCATGATTGTTTTGTTGAGGTGAAGCTCATTTTCACTTCTATCATTGATGTGGTTGTCACTGTCATTTTGTCATCATCATCACCAGCACTACCACCATAGTTATCTAGTATTTGCAGGACTTCGATTCAAAAAAAAAAAAAGCTCACAACATTCATGAGGAAGAGTGCAATTTTGCTCTCAAGTAGTTCATGCTCCATAGCAAATATTCCCATGACACTGAAGCCATACATCACTCTTCTGTTTTCACTGAAACTATGTCAACATTGCATTTTCCAATTCCTTTTCCTAACAGAATCTTCATTATATGCAGATATCATTCATTCTCCATTCTGCTTCACCATCAAATCCTATAAAACTCAGGAGAAACTGGACTCATCTCCAAATTTTGGGTGAATTCTGATTAACCCAAAGCCATACAACACAAAAGCTTTGAGTATATACTGCAAAGATGTGTGTCTCTTCAAAATTTAAAAGGACAAGAAATATTCTATAAAATACGCAGAGTCCCCCGGGCGAGGATATTCTCCAAGTCAACCTCAAATGTAGTTCAGTGAATATATCTCTAATGAAAATCCCAGTGGATTTTCATTTCAAGCGTAGATAAAGGACAGGATATGGACAAGGGAAAACTTCGTAGAGAAGAGAATCAATCTAATAAATGACTTCTCAACCATCAAAGCAGTAAGTTCTCAACTTACTTCCTTGGTTCTGAACCAACGAATTGGGTCTGGATGTAGCTCTGGTTCTGGCCTGCATCTAGGCATGACTCTTGTTCTGAACCTGACTCTGGCTCAATGACTATACTGTGTATCTCTCTATCTTTCTTTTTTTTTTTTTTTTTTTTTTGGGTACCGGGGGGTCGACCTCAGGACCTCGCACGCCAGCAGGCGCCCGTGCCGCTGAGCGATATCACCAGCCCCTTTTTGGTATGTGGGTTCCGGAGGTCAAACTCGGGCCCTCGCGCTTGCCGGGCAGGCGCTTAAGCCGCTGAGCCATCTCACCGGCCCTATCTTTCATTTTTGAAATAAGATTTTAAAAAATTAATTTAGCACTGGCGCATCATTTTATGCAGAGTTTAAAGGGGACAGCGGGTACAGATATCCCACAATTTGGGGTTCATAGATGGATGTACAAAAAGAGAAATCTACACATTACCTACAGTTCCTCCATTTTGATCTATATGGAGTAGAATCTGTATATGGGAAGAAAGATTAATATAGATATTTGATAGCCAGAAGAGAAGATTTTGATAGAAACAGCCATGTGTACATTGAAAATTCATGCTTCCTTTTCCATTTCTATAGTATGGTATTGTTAAGGAAAAGCAAAGGCCTAACCAAGTGGAGATTTCTTCCTCCCTTTGTATACAACTTTGTTCATGTATCTTTACTCTTTTTCACTTTCTGCTAATTGGGAGCAGAATACTCCAGGGCCCTAAACATTTCTAAAGCTACTAAACGGAAGGACTCTAGATTGTTGAATCACAGTAAAGTGGAAACCTGCCCATTAATCTGTGATACTGTTATTGAACTCATGTATGAATACTAAATATAATTTTACCGTTTCATGCCATAATTTAGGAATTTATAGAAGCAAATAATCCTAATCCATTATTTTGAAGAGATTATTCTATTGGTAGTTATTCAAAGCTTAGTGTACTCTGTGAAAATTATACTTGTTCAATGTTGCTGTAAATTTATTGAATAAATAAGTTAAATTACTGTTTATACATTTTAAATTTTTATCCATTTAAATTCATAATAAAACAAAGATTTAAAAAAATTTACTTCCATACAAAGTGAATCAGCAATGATATCTGTTTGGAGGCTTTTTGAGGATTACTGAATTTCAAGTACTTCAGATACTCCTAGATTAAATTTATAAGATGAGTTAATTATTTAGGCATACACTCAAATTAAGTTGCCAAACCTACAAACCATTTTGAGATCTAGGCTGGAGGATTCTAGAAGGCAGGAATATTTTCTTTTTATTTTTCTTTTAAATCTCATTGCATGTTTCACTAATTCAAATACAAGAAGTAAATACAAGGTTTTACTAAAAGGGTAATTGTTGATGATACAGTCAAGACCATAGATACATACCAAAAGTCATTAGTTTTGTTTTACAAAAAAAACATTAAATTACTTTAAGATGTTACTGGGACATATTTTATCTGTAGTGAATGGTTTACCTAAACATAATTTTTACTTTAGTTGCTTACAAAGACAGTTATTCTCAGTAAAACTAAACAAACAAACCAAAAAAGATCAAATACCTTCAATACTTGCTTTTTCTTTTGTATGACAAAAAAAAAAAAAAAATTCTGAGTCAAAACCACCTTACATTGGAAAACAACCACCTTGACCTTAAAGCCAGGCAATCTCTCTGGAGTCAAATCACTTAGAGTCTGGCTCAAGGGAAAATATCAATTTTGGTTCAATATCCTGCAAATCTCAGCAGTCCAGAAGAACAAAATATAACGCGGCATAAAAGCTGAATGTTGGTTTTACTTCTCCTCTTCTTTTTCTTCTTCCTCCTTCTTTCCTAATTGAATATGACTTTATCATTTATGAAAAAATTCTGAATTTATCTTAAAGTATGGTAATATGTAGACATAATGCTGTCAAATATTTAATTTATTATTTTTATTTTTGTCATTTCCCTGTGATATTTATAAATCAAGATTAAATTAGATCTTGAAAATAATATTTTGTGCCTGATCCATTTTTTACCTCAGACCTTGTTTCAGACCTTTCCTCTTAAAAACTCTAAGTTTGTTCTGAAGTAGGTCCTAAGGCCTTCCTTCCGTAGGTGCCCGCTCTATACTGGGAGGAAAGGAATGACCTGGTCTTGTTTGCTTTTCTCTTGTTCATCTGTCTCTTATTATAGATGCTTCAGCCATAAACCTAGCAATGGATGAAAAAGTTCTTTCCTCTCTTACATCCTCATTCCCAAAATTGCTCTGCATTTTTTGCCTACTGTGCCTCATGCACATCTTTCATCTTTATTCCTAGGCCATACATCATTTTTTCTTATTCCCTCTACTCTTCTTCAATACTTTTATGATATAATGAATTTAATCTATATGAAATAAACCTTTTTAGGAGAGTCTGTAGTAGAAAGAGAATGGGGCCTGTAAATAAGAAAGCTCTCTTTAATGGGGTAAGATATTAGTCTCAACATTTCATTCATAAAGGTATCATAAATGTTAGAAATATTATTTACTATTTTTGAAGCAACACGAAGAAGAAACTTCTCATATTTTACAACTCAAAACTATTAAAATGTTTTATAGGTTTGACCTTATTTATAAATCCTTCAAACAGTCTTGCAAGCTGTGAATCACTTTTCAAATTTTTATGGTAAGAAAATGAAGGTAAAAAAGAAGCATCTAAAGTCACATAGCTCGTAGCTGGGCAGGCCAGGATTTGATCTCAGGGATGTGATTCTAGTGCCAAGCTCTGAGCCATTAATCAAGAACAACCCCAAGAAGGATCTGACGGAAATGCTCTTTTTGATGCTTGTTGCACTGTGATCACTACAATACCTTCGAACTCTAATGCCTCCATATAAATAATGTTTGAAAGGTTTTCAAGGAGGCACCAAAAGGAAATGTTGCTAAAATTTGAAAACAAGAAGAAAAATCTCAAGTACCTCTGGAAAAATAGCCTGCATTCATGAATCAATGTCAATATCTAAAAAAGGTTGACTTAAAAAAATACATATGTAGGGCCGGTGAGATGGCTCAGAGGCTTAAGCGCCTGTCCGGCAAGCGCGAGGGCCTGAGTCCGACTCCCGGAACCCACATACGAAAAAGGGGCCGGTGATATCGCTCAGCGGCACGGGCGCCTTCTGGCGCGCAAGGTCCTGAGGTCGACCCCCCGGTACCCAGAAAAAAAAAAAAAATACATATGTCTTTGTCTTTTCTTGGCAGATTTGGAATGCAGCACGGTTCAAGTTTTAATGAAAGTCTGGGGAAAATTATCAATCTAAGTTCAAACTGTGAAGAACTAAAAACAAACAAAAATGAAATTTAGACAGATAATAATGATAATTCTACAAAAGTCATTAGATGCAAAGAGTACAAGAGGTAGAGAAAAGTCAAGCTTAAAATATGGCCAAATATATATTGTTTACTAATTATTTCACTGAGAAACTTCATAATAAACTGTGTTCCCCATTCAATAATAGTTTAATTGAATAAAAAATTCTGGGTGCATAATTAAAAAATATATGCCCAAGTAAATGATACTTGGGAGGTAAAACAAATCTTGTGTTTCTAAATCCATTAAGGGCAAACTCTAAAGGTTAGGTCAGATAATTATTATATTGTGATATTTCTGAAGTCAAGTTAAAACAGATATAGCCAAAGACATATCACTCTGGCCAATTAGAAAAACATAGAAATTTTAGTGGTGGAATGTTTCCTCTTTAGAAGGTCTGGTGGAGTTATTTCATATTCCTCTAGAGTAAAGCAAAACGTAGCACAACATTCATCTTAGCCAAATTTCTACTAAGACAAAAGTAGAATGCATCTGAAAGTGTACTATTGACCATAGCCCTATATTTTAAAAGGACAGTTTTTCCTTCTCTGATACCTACAATTTATGGTTTAAAAACTGTGCTGGAGAAACAGAGCAAACAAAAGATTCCAAAGAATCTGTTGTGATAAATGATACATGACAAAATTGCATTTAAACAGTTACTAGGCCCAAAGGAATTCAGCAGAGAATAAGTACAAACAATGTGAGGGTTTCTACTTTTAATTCTGTTGACAAAAATGATGAAATATGATTTTTTCATACAATGACAGGGAGAAATAGGAAGCCTGAGAACTTAAATATGTTGTTGTTCACAAAATGAGATATTTTCACATATATTATATTTCAGACTGGGCAGCTTTATTTGAAAGTGTCTCTGGATCATTGTTCATAAGAATGTGGAAGGAGAAAAGTAGTAGAATGAGAGGAGAAACATAGTAACTCCGCCTCTTAAGATTTTCGAGAGCTAAGTGATCTAAAGGCTAATCTGAAAGTCAGTACAGGCAAGAAAAAACACACACACACACACACACACAAGGAAATATATTACTAAACAGGATGCCAAAAGAATGCTGTTAGCACATTTGTAAATTTCCAATTCTTTCTTACTATCCTTATCCAAGCACCCAAACAAATCAGTTTAAATACTTCTTTTACTAACGTCTTTTGAAGCATCACTGCAGTTAAGTAACCATCTGCTGCAAATACAAATAAAGCTACATTCAAGAATTATATCACACAGCCTTCCCAGCAAAGATCTTACGTGCAAGCTGTTCTTGTCAAAATCAGAACCATTGTGATGATGCATCTTAATATTCAATCAGACTTTAAGTAAAGAGTGACAAAAGTCCACATATGGATGACAGCTGTTTCTTCAGTAAATATTTTCTCATTTATTGAATGGAGGCTTATGGTAATTTAGGATATGTTCCATCAGACATTTCAGCCTGAACAGCCTGAGGACTACTAAAACAATGCAAGAATAAAATTTCAGTTTTCAACACTCTGCTACAAATTATATCTTCAAAAACAACAGCTACTTCAATTAAAGTACTATATTGTGTCATTATTTTGAGTAGGACATTATACCATTAATTTGAGTAGTACACTATGCCATTAATTTGTCATTAATTTCTTTGCCCACTACTGACAGGTGAAAAAATTGGATTCATCGAACTCCATTTTCTGTCCCTCACTCTCTAATAATACCAGCGTATTTGTAAGATAAAGGCATAATTAGTTTCTGTATTGATTTTCTAAACATATGAATGAAGTTGACTGTAATTTAAACATTTTATGGCTATATTTTGACAAACAGTGAAACATTAAAAAAGATTAATGAGCCTATTATCTAAAAGAAGGTCTTATAAAACAAGGCCTCTTTTTATCCAATAAAGTGGCTTGCAAATTAAAACGTTTCAATAAAAGAAGATGGATTCTGAGGAGGAATTCATTAACACCACAGTAATACTCAGCTTACATTTCAATAGTTATCAATGCAAGAGTCTAACAAAGATACCCTTAAGGGTTCAGTAATACTTGAAAATATTTTGTACCCCTTTTATAAATTTTAAACGTTATGCTGGAAATAAATATGTTAATGGAATATCATTCTAGTAGTGTCTGTGAACTTTGCTAACTATGAGGTCCTCTGCTAGGTAATGAAAAGTCTGTGTCTTTATCCTAAACCTGTCCTGAGGTTCTCCTGTGGTGACCATGAAGTAATTCTTGCAATAGAAGAAGGTCTTTGAGTCTTAGGGGTGACTGAAATATCTATCATTTAAGGAGCTGGTATTTCCCCACCTTCTGATTAGTAAATTAGAGTCTTTATTCTTGCCTACAATCCAAGAAATATAATCCACAATTTTCTTTCAAAACGTTGCATTTTCCTGTCTTATTTTCTATGAATCTTTTCAGATTTTATGTCTTTCAGTGGAAACTTTCACAAACCAAACATGATAAAGAAGAATTTCTTACCCTGCAATAGGATCTACTGCAATTGCCTTAGGATTATGAATGTCCAGATCAATCAAGGTGACACATACAGATCCGTTGACATTACAAACAAAGATCCTGTCACCGACGTGGTCCACAAAATAGAGATTTCTGGTGAGCCAGTCAATAGCCATTTGTTCCACATCTGAAAAACACGCATACAAAACCACTGAATCATGGGTGCAAATTTGTCATCATAAGTCAAAGAGTATATGACTGTCCAAGCCATCATGAAGGACATTTTAAAAGTATAGGTGATTTTACAATAAACTGAAAACAAAATCTCTTGTTACGACAAAGTTAATGACTCTAATATATAAAATAATTGTTTCTTCCTACCTTTCTTCTTGCTACCTGAAGACTGAGGATGACCTAGACAAATGGACAAAGAATTTCTAATTCTTAAAATATAGTTATTTATAATATAATATTTCTCTTACTTTTTGCCTTTGTCCAAAATAGGTAATTTAATCCCATGAACACAACAAGATAAAAAGCACAGCTAAGAATCTGTAGTAATAAGAGAACACTTCTCATAAACTTAAGGTCATCCCTTGTTTCCAGATCTTCTTCTATTACTCCCCTCAAATGTACAGAGGTTGCACAGGAACAAAAAAAGAGCATAAGATTCCTTTTTTTACAAAAAAAAAAAAATAGACCTTAGAAATAAAGCAAAACAAGGAATGACATTTTTTTCAACGGCATACTTAGACAATGTAAAAGGCCTAGTTGAGGACTGATTAATTCTCTAGAGTGCTATACAATAGCACTTTTTATGATGAAGGAAATATTCCTTATCTATGCTTTCTAATAAAGTAACCACTGTCCAAATGTGTTTATTAAGCACTTAAGTGGCTACTATGACTGGAAAACTCAATCATTAGTGTATTGCATTTTAATTAACTTTGTTTAAATAACATAAGTGGTTGTGTGCTTGTTAGTATATTAAACTTGTAACAAGTGGCTACTATGGATAGTGCAGATCTAGAAGAATGTGTCTGTGTTTAGCTTGAGTGTTTTCTATTTGATCAGATCTATACACTGTGAGATTATGTTAATTTGCAGATAATTTTCTGGTAGAAAGAATACCCTAAAGATTATGGTTTTATTAACTTCTGAAGCATGAAACATCTTTATATATAATTTATGTATCTCATTTAAGCATTATTTTTCTTGAGAATGCTTGTCAATACCCAAATCCACTAATGCTTTTTGATTAGCAAAACTAGTCTGGCTCCTTCAACAATTTCATAAATGAATTTCTAATTCATGTTCAGACTATATTTTTATGAAAGTGATGATTCCAACTTTTGAAAATTACAGTAGTCTCTCCTTATTCATAGGGTATATATTCCAAGATACCTAAAGACAGTGGTAGTAGCCAAAATAGCACCAAACTCAAAGTATGGTATGTGTTTTCTTTTACATTCATACTTAAAATAAAGTTTACTGATAAATTAGGCATAGTAAGAAAAACAAGTAATAATAAAATGGGATAATTATAATTATATACTACATTGTTATGTGAATATGATCTGTCTTTCTACTTCTCTGTCTCTCAAAAGGTTAGTTGCACTCTACTCACCATTCTATCAATGACTAAAATCAGAGAATGCACAACCACAGGTAAGGATAACATACTATTATTTAGATGCTTCCTTGCTTGGACTTAGTATAGATTTATGATTGAGTAAACAGAGTAACAGGCTACAGAACAGACTACTGCAAAACACGGTATCTTGGCTTATTGAATATTCTGGTTTGAAAGAATTTGAGAAATAGCAGACATAGGAAGAGCTCTCTGATGTCCTCCTTTTCCCCTAAATCAGGTCATAAGATACACCCCCATGGGAGAGGTGCTATCCCTCTCCACAGAGAAAAGGAAAATCCTTAATTTTGAAGACAGAGACATGGAGGAAAAAATTGTCAGGCTGACCTTGCTAGAGTTCCCACAGTTTACAGTGCTTAGCTTAAACCCATGCTTAATCATGTTTTTCTATAACCTTTCATGCTTCAACAAAACACTCAGGCTTAACCATTTTTTCAGTTCTTCCCTTCCTCTATTTCCTTATTAAATACATGTGTATGGGTTTCTTTCATTAATATCTTTTGTTTGTCGAATGTGCATGGTCCCAACTGGAGAAAATAAGATGGGCATAGGAAAAGATTTTTTTCCTTGCCCTTTAAAAGATTACTTCTGCAATATGAACCTCAATGTTTTTTCTACTCTGTGCCTCAAAATACTTCCTCGGTAACATGCTGCTTCAGCGAATGACGTTTTGTCAACAGAGAGACTAACAGAGTGACATGTGCCAGCATTACCATTCATGTTTTCAAAACAAGGTAGAAGAAGGAGCACCTTTGTGGGAAATTTTATCATAGTCTGCAAGGATAAACAGAAAATTTATATTGTAATGTACCAGATACTGGATTTTAGGCCGTCTATTTTAGTTTCATTCCTGAGTTATATACTTTTTATGGAACCATAAATATTTAAATGTTCCCCAGACTACAAAATCTTATTTTCATCCAGTCAGCAACCAGGATTTTTAAAAGTATGAATTATATCTCTGTCTTCAGAAATCTGCAAAAGTATGATGTGTTTTGAATTTGAGTCCTTTTGCATTAGAATATCAGCTAGGGCTCAGACCCTGTATTTCAAATGCCATTTCAAGCACCTTGGGTTCAGATAAAGTATAGATCAGACTCCATTCAGTGACCCCCATGCCGAGCATGCAGTTGCTTTAGTCTATGTAATTGTAATTTCACACAAAAGAGTTGTTTGCTGGCATATATACATTCTTTTGATTATTTTGTATTTCTGAAAAATTTTCTCCTATTGAAACAATGGGTATTGTTAACAACCATCAAATTTGAAATAGGTCTTTCAGAAGAGTTTAATAAGGTAAATACTTTGTAAATGAGGATAGTTGATTTTGTTTCTTTTCCTTATAGTTTCTTTCTATCTTTAATGTAGTTCATAATAAAACTGGAGAGTTTAGGCAATTAGACACAGCATTCAAGCAAGCAAACCAATAAATAAAAATGTATAGATAATATTGAGGCTTAGAAAATAGCACCTCAAAGTCTGGTATACTTTGAACTAAAGTAGATTGGAAGACCTCAGAAGTAAAGAATATGATCTTCTCTTACTCTCTTACTCTCTTTCCTCTATCCCAAAATGAATCCTAGAACCTAGATTCCTTTTTTTCCACAGCAACTATAAATCTCTTTTCCCAAACCAAGTCATAAAACCAAGAAGTATTACTGTAACCTTCCTCCTCTTCTCTCTGGAGGTGTTAGCCATAAAGAAATTCTCTTGTCTAACATTAGGTTCTAAGACCTCATTTCAAAGCAGTCCTGCCCGGACCTGAAAGGAAGAAATGCTATATGGAGAGGCCAAGAAGAACTGGAGTAGACAAGGTTTGCCAGATTCCCCCTCAGTGTATCATCATTATATCATACCCTTTTTGTCCAATCGTATTTCTATGTGGTGGCCCACTCTATATCAAAGAATAAAGCATAAAAACAGTTTTCTCAGGGTCTTTGTGTCTTCATTTCTGAAGATACCCATGTAATGGAAAAATTTGGTTGAATAATTTGATTTGATTTGATATTGTCAACCTGTCTTTCATTATACAGTTGTCCTCTCTGACCTTTATGATGGGTGAGGAAATGTAATACACCTTTCTACTCCTGGACATATTGATAGTTAAATCGATCTATAGCTAGCTAGACAGACAGACAGAGTAGATAGGAAAGTCAGTAAATCGATTGTGTTTTTCATTAATACATGTCTGCAGTACGCAATGACTATGCTCTGCATGGAAAGTTTGTACATAGCACATGTACATAGCACATCTCCATTATTCTTTCCATCCCTTTCTTCTCCCCCTCACTTTATCTCTTTGTCCCCTTACACTTTCAAAAGATCTAGGGGCCGGTAAGATGGCTCAGCGGCTTAAGCGCCTGCCCGGCAAGTGCGAGGGCCCGAGTTCGACTCCAGGTAACCACATACAAAAAAAGGGCCGATGATCTCGCTCAGCGGCACGGGCGCCTCCTGGCACGCAAGGTCCTGAGGTCGACCCCCCGGTACCCACACACACACAAAAAAAGATCTATCTGCCTTTTATTTTGTTCTTTATTTATATTTTGGGATTCTCATAAAAGAGAAACCATGTGATGTTTAAGCTTCTGTGTCTGCTTTATTTCACTTAACATAATCTCAAAGTACAACCGTTTCCCTACAAATGGCTCAAATTTGTCCTTTTTATTGCAGAGTAGCATCCTATTGTATATAAATAATCACAGTTTCTTCATCCATTCATCTGTCAATGGATGTGTACATGGCTTCCAAGATTTAGCTATTGTGAATTGTGCTGCTATCAACATGGGCATATGGGCTTACACGTATCTCTTAATTTGAGGATTTTAGCTCTTCGTGGGAGATACCTAGAAAGGGAATAGCTGGGTCAAGTGGAAATTCTAGTTTTATTTTTTTGAAGAATCTCCATACTGATTTTCAAAGTGATTGAACTAGTTTACATTCCCACCAAAATAAATAGGTTTTGCTAAATTTAATAAGCATTTAAATGTTTCTGAAACCAAAAGAAGCTTTTTTTCCCCCACCAAGCCGGCTACAAAGATTTTAAAACTCTGAATTATTTTTTCTGTCTACAGAATTTGAAAATGATTTGAACATTTTAGGAGATAGTTAACTATTCTAGATGACATATTATGTATTTTATTTTTATTTGGCTGAAATATAACAATATTCTTTGAAGACTTTTGAAGATAGCCATAATAATTTTATGAAATTATTAAAATATAAAACTTTAGTAAGACCTTTATTATTTTACCATTACTAAATCAAAGTTTTAAGTATCTTCCTCTTATTACATTTCCTTAATTGCTGTTTATTTATTTTTTTTTTTTTGAACCGGGAATCAAACTCAGGACCTTGTGCTTGCGAAGCAGGTACCATGCCCCTGAGCTATAATCCCCGGCCCTGTTTATTTTTTCTTCAACCAAAATCATCTAGATTTTGCTCTCACTGTTTCTTTGAAATGGCTCTTATTTAGGTCACTCAGGAATTTTAGGTTCAGCTCTAATCAAATTTGACTTGTACCTTGTGAGAAAAGAAAATCAGAACGTACGTAGAAACATGCAAGATATGTGTGCACAAGAAAGGATAGATGAGGTCACAGTGCAAAGTCCACTGCTTATAAGCCCAGGACAGAGGCCTCAAAATTGAATTTTGTGGATACTTTGATCTTGGCCTTTCCAGTCTCAAGAACTAAGAAAATAACTTTCCATTGTTTGAGTCACAAGTACTATTTTATTATGATAGCTCTATGAAAGTAAAATAACCACTCAGGTATTAAGAGAGTGGTCCATGACACAAAAGAATTAAGAATAGTCATTTTGCTAAGAAAAAATGTAAAAGACATAGCTGTATATCATTTTAATGTCATTGTGCACCACTGTGCAATAGATTGGCCTACAGACTAATTAATTCTTCTGGGAAACACATTTTTAATTGACTTACAATTCAATATTGATCACTAAGCCCCATTCACTATGAATTTAGACATTAATTATAGAATGATTTCAAAAAACTCCCATCCAATAGAGAAGATAAACCTAAAGATTATACTTTAATTGTTCTTAAAGTATGTCTACTATAGCTTTGCATAAATCATATTTTTAACTTTTTGGAAATTATGCATTGACAACTGTTAGCACTTGATTTCTTCTCCAATTATTTGCTATATTATCATCAAACAGCCAAAAATGGCAAATTAACTAAGTATAAAGATCAGAAACATAAAAAGACAAAATTTGTTAAGAATCATGTGAAATCTAGATGAATGTTAGAAAGCATACATCTGCTTAAAAAGTCGATCTCAATTTCAGCTTTTGGCTTTGATATAGAAATGTTTCATTGTTTCAAAGAAGCTCAAAATATGGATTTCAATTGAAATCTTCCAATTTTTATGTTATTCTCACATTTAAAATTTATAACAAATTTTGTATATCAGACAAAACTGTCTGCAGCCACATTAGCTCAAAGCCACTAATGATTATAATAAAGCAAAGAAAACACCTCATACCATTTAGCTCAGTCTAAGCCTTCTAATTAAAGCCATACTTTGGAGAAGCTGGCTAACAGGTATAAAAGTTGTTGTCCTTATAGTAAATAAAAATAATCAAAGTTCCAAAGTGCTCAGTTGATGAAATCAAATAACAAATAGGGTTACGAAGAAAATTAGACAGGATAATGACTGCATGACTGGTCAGATAAGGCATCCTGTGACAAGTGATATATGAATTGGAATGACAAGATGCTAGCTAAGCAGACTTAAGATTTAAGGGCTTAGCAAGCGGAAATGAGCTTGGTATATTCTCAAGATGAGTAACGTGGGTAGGAGCTGTATCAGAGCTAAAATGTAAGTAAGTGAGAAAGGATGAAGAAGCAGAGATGGAGAGGGTACATAAAGTGTAGTGAGATGATGGATTTTATAATAATTACATCGTAAAATTAGGAAACTACTCTTAAGCATGACTTTTTTTATTACACAGTAAATGCGCATGACTTAAAAAGTAAAACGCTTCATCAAGGCTCATGATGAAAAACAAGAGCGTCTACTCCACTCTTGTGGTTTTCCTCCAATTGTTTTAGCTTTTTGAATTACCATATTTACTTCCACAATTCTGTATAACATGTTTCTGCTGTTATTTTTAAGTTTTAAAAATTTATATATGTTGACTTTTACTGTATAAAACTATGTTATTCTTTATACTTCTTTACAAATACATACATATAAACTTACATGTCCTCACACTCCTACGATCTGTTTTCAATTAAATTAATATCCAGTTTATATAATCATGACTATATAATTTGCTGTGAATCAGTGAGAAAGTTTAATATGATTATACTCACACTTTGAAAAACTTCATATTTTTTCTAGTTAATTGCCTCATGTTCCAATTTTTTTTGTTATATTACATTATCAAATAATTCTTCCAAAGAACTCTGAAACTCCTCCTCAAAATAGAAAAATATACCAGTATCAGGTTTTTCCTGTGTGTGGGTTTTTTTGTTTATTTGTTTGTTTTTCTTGTTTCTTTCTTTTTTTTCTTCTTTCTTTTTTTGGTGTTTGGCATTCTTCCTGTTGCCTGCTCTCCTCCTGTCCCAGTCTGAACTTGTTTGCTCCCTAGTCATGTCTGAGGCTTCTGTCCTTTACTAGCTCACACCTTTCCTGTTTCTGAAATTAAACATCCTGCCTTCCATCAGATTGTAGTATATTTGATACAAGGTAAATACACTACAAAGCATGGCATGGCAAAATGGAAATTTAAAGGCTAGATTTATTTTTTCCTTCAGAGATACATGTCTTCTCCAAACTTCCTAAGGCCTAGAATACTATTCTCTCCTCTCCTCAGCCCAGATAAATGGACTGAATATACGGATGTGGGCACCAGAAGGTTGCCTTCTAACTTCCTCTTGCTGAGGGGGTAACCACTGCTTTCTCCTTTCAGCCTAGAGAAGCAAAAAGAATACGCAGATGCCAGGAGGTTAGGGTCCAGGAGAGGTGAAACAAGCCTGTGGCTGTTTACGGTCTGTGTATCCCATGCCCACTCCGTTCCTTACAAGACACTTGCACACCTACTCAGAGAGAAGGTGACGTGAAGCAAATGAGGCCTCTTCATCACTAGCGAGGTAACTTTGAATAAAACATTTCACCTTTTTCACTAAAAAAAATAGCTTTCTACAGTTTGTTTAGCAGGGCGCAAACGGACCTGAGCGTGAGAACCCTAGTGGTCCTGAACAGTTTGAAAGAAGCTGTCTGGCTGCGGGGAGTGAAGTAGGAAACCTGGAAGCCAGGTTATTCTTAGAACAGGGAACCCTTTTATTACTAGTTCCAGCCTATGCTAACCTTCAGAGTGCCCAGGGGCTCTAATTTTTTTAGTCTTTCTTGAGTTCTCTATCTTGGCGTCCTATTTGCACTCAGCAAATCAGAAACTAAAACTTATTCATTTATAGTTCAATCATCTGCATCACATTGTCCAAATATTTCTTACGTACTTTGTCTCTTCTTCTGGTATTTTTGGATTACTTTATTCATTGTATTTATAGTAGAATTTCAAAGAAAGAAATGATAAAAACGTTTGCCACCTGCTTTGTCCAATGGGAAGTCTCTGTGAATAGTTTCTAGTAAGGAATTGAAATGTCTGTTTCGTATTTTAAAAATGTCATTCTGGTGGGCCAGTGAGATGGCTCAGCGGCTTAAGTGCCGGCCCGGCAAGCGCGAGGGCCCGAGTTCGACTCCCGGAACCCACATACGAAAAAGGGGCCGGTGATATCGCTCAGCGGCACGGGCGCCTGCTGGCGCGCGAGGTCCTGAGGTCGACCCCCGGTACCCACAAACAAACAAAAAAAAAAGTCATTCTGGTTATTGTGTTGATAAAAGAAGTAAGTCTGAAGATAACTAACCATCGAGCCAAGTACTGCAATGAACAGTGGGGAGATGTGGTAGTTTCCGAGTATCAGAGCAATGATGAGGTTATGCAGCAGACATCACTCGCCTTAGTCAACATTAAACATATAATTCTATTTAAAAGGACTCATTAAGTACTACCCTATCCCTGGTGAAGGAGCCAAGAATCACAGCAGAAATTTTGAAGACATCAGAAAGCAGCAGAAAAATTCCAAATATAATAGATTCTATGAGCTTTTCTGTTCTTGCAATATATTATGAATATTTTAACTTAATGTCTTCATTTAACTTAAATATTCTTCTCAATCTGTGATGATAAAAAAGGTAAAAATAGACAAAAACTTATACTGTTTTTCTTGATTTATATTACCTTAATTGTTTAAATGGGAAATTAACATTGATGTGTTAAGCGCATTTCTTTGCTAGGATATTTGAAAATGCACATTAACTGACAAAATAAGTAATTCCATTTATTTTTATTTTTATATGTCACCAGAATCTTTATCAGGAAGAATGTACTCACTTTACCCCTAAATGGTATTAAACTAAACTGAGAGAACAAACACTAAGTCTGCTTGATACAATAATTAAAATGATACTATGGAAGTTCAATTAGGTGGTACTGTGAGCAGGCAGAAACGGACTCTGTGGGTCATTGTAGAGCCTTTTCCACTTCCTTTATCTCACAAAAGACTGTCTCCTTCTATGCTCCAAATCAATTGCTTCAATGGAAGAAATATCATCAAAATGAGCACTAAGGACACATCTCAGGTGAGTGGTCACCAATGGCTACATAATCTATGCATGACTCAGGGTGCTTCTGGCATGTGATAGTGGGTTAATACCAGGTAACTCCACTGGGTCTTGGGTGTTGTTGATTTTTGTGAGTGGAAAGGAGCATTAGATGTTTGAGCTTTTGCCCCTCCTTCTACTTCACAGTTCTCAGTTCCTTCATTGAAAACAGCCAGTCTTACTTCCTTTGTGGGTGTACCTGCTCAGAAATGATGATAGGAGTATTCTACTTATACAGGAGAAAACAAAGTTTATGTAAAAGTGTCTTTTTTTCCAAGGAAGAAAACATTACATACTTATTTGACTCATAAACCAAATGTATTCATCCTTCATTTTACCTTTACCTTCCCTCACTTAACCTCACATTCACTCTACAGAATCTTAGGTCTTCCACCTACTTCTTTGCACATCCGCTATTTCTCCCCTTGTTTGTACACTATCTTCTCTCCTATGGATGGCTACAACAGTTTCTTAACTGGTCATTCTGCTTACTTTCTTAGCAAACTCTAACATTCATTACAAAGCACCCAGAGCAATTATTGTATGAAAAAAATTATATGGTGACACTAAAGAAGGAATAAGTATGCCTTATAGTAATAGTTCTGTTATAGTTAATTACTAGTAAAGTTTTCTCAAACTGAAATTCATAGAATTACTCTCCACAAATGCTTTCCTAAGCACATCAGTATCTTTACACATACCTGAGTTTGCTGAACTTTGGCTCTATTTTAATTCAAAGCTGTGGAATACTTTTCTTCTAAAATATTGCCATGAAGGATACTCAGGAACAGAAGTACACATGGGAGTTTGTGTTTTGTCTGTATCATTTTAGTGAACAGGTTTTACTCCCAGTCTTTGGTGTATATTATTATATTCCAAAATACCACTTGTTTTCTTAAAATTTCTAGTGGTAGGAACCCTACCATGCATAATATAAAATCCAGCCTTAAAAATATCCTACAAGGATGTTAAGCCTTCCACTTTTCTCATTTTGTCCTTTCTCCCTGTGCTGCAGTCACACTCACCTCTTTACTTTTCCTTGAACCTCCAATGAATGCTTCCTCCTTAAACATTTCCTGGACATTCAAGACAAAATAGTACCTGATATGTGCATGGGTCAGATATCTGCTCAAATATTAGTTTCACAGAAAGGCTTCCCTTGATCAGAAAATATTAAGACAATCCGTCCCTCCATATGTACGTGTGCACGTACACACACACACACACACACACACAAAACAGTGACTAATGCCCATCAGTTTATACCAATGCTGTAATTGTATTTCCTTTCTAAGATTAATCAATGACAAATTAACTGGTTTTTATCAGTACACTATCTACCTACCTTAGAATATAAGCCCAGTATGAACAGGGATCCTGTATGTCTGATTCACTGTACCATTCCTAAAGCACAGAATTGTCTTTAACTCACAGTAAAAGCCCAGATAATATGTGTGAACGTATACTGCTGTTACGTTCACAGTAGCCTTTGATCAAGAACCTCCTGCCTAAAATCTTTGTTCTCCTTTCTTCATCAGGGAGTGAGTCATATAAAGTCACAAATCCTTTTTTCTTAAATCAGATGCAATATTTTCCCTGCTATTGTCCATGAACTCAAATTTGACAAGTCATTATTCTTTACACAGAGAAGTATTATAGAAGGAGCATCTTAATTGTATAGCATGGATGCCTAGTTTTATGAAAGGACAGTTAGGTTGACAGTAGTTTGCAAGAATGAATACTCTAGGTGAATAACAACTATTTGATGGATTATGGTACCTTATAATGGCAACTAATAAGCCTAATAAGAAAGAATAAGAATGGAAAGATCAAATGAACATCCTGTAAAATGTACTGAGGTTAGACACCACTACAAACACTAATGCACTAAATACTGCTTCCTGACTTCTACAGCGTTAATTCTCATATAGCGCGAGGTCCTGAGTTTGGTTCCCGGTACTCACATAAAAAGACAAAAAAAAAAGAATTTAAGATACATATGCCACATATATATGTCATACATACAACACACACACATATATATATGACTATATTATCATATATATATATATAGGGTATATATACCACACAGTAGGTTAATACCAATCTTAGGTATAATTTTGTATAAAAATACATATCTTTAAAACGAGTTTTTATATGGCTTCCAAATACTACTTGATTTATGTCCTAGCCAAAATATGCCTATTATTAAGCTTAAAATAATGCCTCATAAAAGTTCCAAAAAAACTTTATTGTATGTCTGACTAAAATCATCTTACTTTACTTTTCAAATTATATGACAATGATTAAAAATAATTCAGGTGATATATTCAATATAAACTACAGAAAAAAGTATATTATCTATAAAATTCAAGAGGAAGACTTTAAAAGTAGATATAATTGGTTAATACATTGCGTATTGTTATCTTTAAATTAGTTACTCAGTGTACATGATATCGGCATTCAATTGTCCAAACAATATTAGCACAAACCTTTCTTCTCAATGAACTAAGTGAAATTAGTAGTGTGTCTATCTTAACTATCTTGTATATATACATCTTTTTATTTTTTACCCTCCTATTATGTTGTTTTGAAATTTTGTTCTATTTTTTCTCTTTAAAATTAAAAAAAGAAAAAGTAGATATGATTGAATTTAAATTTATAAAAATAATTTATCCCATGACTATGGGACACATGGACATTAATGAAAGTCCCCCAGTAAATACTCAGACTAAACATGTGGAATGAAATGGAACATTGAAATGACGGTTTCTATAATTCACATATTAAAAACATTTTTCCTCTATTATCTATATTTTACCAGCAAACATGTTTTCACAAGTTACATAAAAACTTGATGTAATTCCCTATAGAATTTTGTATGAATAAGCATACTCATAATACATTCCTTTAAACCTAAAATCTGTGGAGATAGTCGTAATAGTACTAATTTATTCAATTACATTTTTCTTGAAATCAAATCTTCAAAGCTATACATCAGAGTAAAATGTACATCTTTTCAAAGAAAAGGCAAAAGGAAATCTCTGCTTCATTTTTAAGTGTCTTTAAAAATTAAGTTAAGTGGGTTCCTCTTCAGAATGTTAAAGACAACTATGTATCTGTCTTTTAGGTAATCATGAAGGAAAACGAAATACTTGAAAAGTTCCTGAAATAGCTTGCAAGAGCAAACAATGCACTGAGCCTAGAAGGGTGTCTTGGAGAAAATACTGAAGAGCCTTTTTTTAAAGTAAACCGATGACTTCTAGGGAAGAGATGAAATTGTGAAAGCTGCATCATCACATATTGTGAATAAAAATAATTTGAAGAGGGAAACTATTCACACACATGTACATAGCACATACACACTCCACAGCCAGTCATGTAAGCAAGCAAAGGATTATAACGTTTTCAAATGAGAAGAATGATGTACAGTAATAATCAGTTCCTATAATGGTTTCACTGCATTCATAAATAAGTAAGGTATAGTAACAAGAGTTTCAATTAAAAAGAATCACTACACCATTTCTAGATAAAAAGACACCAAAAATGTTCACACTGGATACCCCGGATTAGCTCTCTCAAATCTTTTGTATCCTCTGTCCATTTAACAGATTACCAAGTTTAAAGCTACCTCTTCCACACATATTTCAGTTTTAGGTTCTGTATGCTAATTTATACACATTCAGAAATTTGCGAACACAAGTGAGAGTCGAGTCATTTTCCTGTTTCTTTTTAACTTTTAAACTGGCAAGCATGATTATTGGAAACAAGACATTCACTTAAAGTAGTGTTTTAATGTTCAGTATCCAGCTTTCTGAGTGTCGAGAATTAGTGTAGGTGAGATCAATAATGGCACTGGCTTTATTAGTGTTTCTAAATTTTGGAGTGCAGGATTGTCCAGTCTCCAGTTGCCAGAGTATTCAGAGCCAAGTGCAGCAGCGTTTTTTCATACTGGTGTAGTCATAATGAAGGCCTCAAAAATATTGGTCCTAAAGGTCTATGTTGTCATTTCTAAAGGCACGTTTTTGAACTCTCTCCTTTATCTTTTCCAATTTTAAGAACATGCAGTATTTAAGCTCTTCCTGATTTAAGTAGATTCTGTTCCCTGCACAGAACCTCCACTGATATACCAATGTCACAATAAACCTTCTTTAAGAAAAAAAACTTGAGACTTTGTAACAACTTTGATTTCATCTACCTCTTATAACTGCAAATAATTTATCAATATGCTTTAAATAAAACAAAAATTATTAAGGCTATGTGAGGTATTTCATATGGACAATGAATTATTTGCACAAGTTTATATAAGCTACAACACTTTTAACTCACAGGAAATTCTATAGAGGTTTTGTTGTTGTTATTATCATTATTGTTATCTATGAGTGAAATAATATTTCCAGACATAAAAATCTAAAATAGAAACTTAGTTTATTATGACAAATTCTTTTGCATGAGTATGTGTGTGTAAGTGTGTGAAGCTTTTTAGACAAAGTCATAACTTTCTAAATTAAGTCGTATTGTTGATCAGTAGTAATATGAGGATTTCTACAGTACTGAGTTTGGAAATATACAGCTACTTATTTTTTTTTGACTAAAAGTGGACTAAAAAATTGTACTTAGTACATATATATTCTTCTGGAATAATAAGCTAAAACAAGGAGACTAAAAATGTCTCCATTAACCCTTAAAGTAAAATAACAATTGTTGCCAGAAAACCTTCTATAACATCATGAAATATTGTTAAGATAATAAAGACTTACAAAATATTGTAAGCACAGACTGAAAGCATTTCTGTACCCAAGTGGTATAACCACAGATTTAAGATCTAATCATTACATTTGCAATTTCAGGAACTTTATCTGAGTTGTTCAGTGAGGATTATCAGGCTTCAGGGAATTATTTCATGCTTATCAGACACTTGGGAGATGAATATATAAGACAGAATGCTAATTTGTTAATTTATCGCCACTGATTGCATGTTCCAGTAACATAATTAAGAAAACAAACTATCCTAACAAATTCCTTCCTAGTATCATGGCATCTGAGAAACCAAATCTAAAAGGTTTTTTGAGTAGCACAGAATCAAAGCAACAAGAATTGCATGAATCCAAGATTTAAGGTTTCTAAGTATTATGTGGTGCTAAGAAAATTAGTAGAGCTTTACTACAAAGATTTACATTTTGACAACTGGAACACTTATGAATGACTCCTGTATTCATCAATTTCCCATCACTGAGACAAACTATTTGATGCTTACAACTTAATGGAGAAGAGCTTTATTTTGGCTTCCAGTTGCAGTGGGTTCAGTACATGTTTGAAAAGCTACAAGATGGAAACCACATGATGGAAGGGCTTGGAGGAGGAAAACTGCTAAGGTTATGGTGGTCAAGAAATGGAAAGAGAAGGGAGAAGCCACTGACAAGAATTTATACTTCCAGTTCACACCCTCAGTGACCCTGCATCTTCTGACCAGGCTCCATCCAGCACGATCAGCTCTGAGGTCATCAATAGACTAATCCACTGAGAAGTACTGTACCCCTGTGAGCTAAGCACCTTCCAAACACATGGACTTTTGGAGGACATTTTAGACCTAAATCATAATAAGTTTCAAACAATATATATATATAGATATAGATATCTCTATATAGATAGATATAGATATCTCCATCCTATCTATATATAGATATAGATATAGATATAGATATAGATAGATATCTCCATCCTAAACCCATATTTAATGAAGATTTAAAACTCCTTCAGCATCTATGTAACCATTTGTCACTCAATATTGCTGTTCTACCATCAAGCTGTTCTGGCACTACACCCTTACTTAAGCCATGAGACACAGTTAGAATTAAACTACATGTTACTTGATCCCATCTACATTTCTAAATTAGCTCTCGAATGCATTCCATGCTGTACGCCTCAACCAACAGTCACTCTTCAGGGGTTTAAGAGGTATTCGGAAAAAATTACTCAAGACTTGGAAATAAGGAAAGAATAGAACTACATGTCATTTCACTGTCACAGGCACTGTAGTATTGGCCATTGTGTTTGCCCAATTATCATTTAAATCTCCGGGGAATGCAGCTTTGTGTCACTTGAGGCTAACTAGTACCTTAGAACCCAGACCCAGCTGTGACTACATGCTAAATGGTAGAAGATAAGTTGTAAGTCCAATAAAGATGCAAATTTTTTAAATCACCTCTAGGATGAGCCCTTTCCTAGAATTAATTTCACTTATGTCCAAATCTGTATTACATATTAGCTCCTCTTAGATCAAATTCTGAGCTAGTCTCTGATTTTATCGCCAAAGTGTCATAGCATATGGTATTTGAATTCTATAACCATCCATATACAACTAAATGTAGTTGAACCCAAGGAAAGGAAAATCTAAAAAAAAAGAAAAAATTGTTACAGAAAGATTCTATATCTCTTTGTATATACAACCTTTATGGGTTTAGCCACAAATATAGTAAATATGTTAAAAAGTGAGTGGAGGAATCAATTCTAAAGGCCTTGTCTCTGAGACTTTTAAAATAATACTGTCAAAATGAGTAACACAAACTATAATAATTCAGAAGTTAATATATATTAGACACATATACACACATACCACATCCCTAGAAACAATCACTCATGGAGAAACACACAGACTCACAGCAATAAAGTGTTCAGTATTCAAGTTAAGGAAACCCTGAGCTAAGCAAAGTTGGTAGTTACATTACTGAAGGAATTCTCGCAATTTTTAACATGCTAATGATATTATTAATTTGCACAAAAGTATGTAACAAGCAAAATTTCTTCAACTCATTTGACCACAGAATCATTTTTAAAAAATTATCTTTCAGAACTGGATTGCCAAGGATCATATTTTAGGAAATGGTACTATAACAAGTTGAAGGTATGCTTATTGTGAGTGGTTAGGAGGGAGAACAAAGAAAAGGAAAATATAAGAGGTAGAGTTAAATCTTTTACACACACACACAGAGCTACACAATAAATTACAAGAAAAGAACGTAGAAGCAAATGGAAGAGGGAAGTGTGTTTAGATCCAGAATTTCAACAATTATGGGAACATGTCCTTTTCTTTTTAAAAGACTTGTGTAGGGTCACGTAACTAGTCAGAGAAATAGCTAGGACCGTATTAACTCACTGTATGTACAGTGGTGAGGAAAATACAAAGACCAATGTTAAAATAAATCAACAAATCACAAGATGTTATACTCTGGGGGAAAAATAAGCAAGAATCATAATCAAAAACTGAAACACTATGTGCCACTCTTTTATTTTGGGTAATTATCTTCCTATTATACATGGCCTTTACTTTTGATGATGAGCTCTGTTTCTTATAAATATCTCCACAAGATTAAAAACTTCTGTAGTCAAGAAAATTGAAAGGGAAAAACGTTCACTGTACTTGACAAAAATCCCTTTAAAATGTAAAATAAACTAAAATAAAGAATGGAACAAATAATCATATTTAAAGTGAAATATTGCCAGATAAATATTAAATCAAATAATTTTAATGGGCTACTTGGCAGAAAAATTTTTCTCTCTTTTTTTACTAACATCTTTCATTCTTTCATCAAAATAAAGTTTGCTAAGTCAAAAACAACAATTTTAATAATTACACATGGTAGATTTCAAATATATTTAAAGACTTACTCATGATGAAAAGAGCATTTTACTTCCCAGTTTCTGATTGGTAGATAAAATAAAAGTGTCAAATATCTTGTACAAAGTAAGTAGCACAGTGATTGAACATCAAGAAATTCCCATGTAGGTTATTAAAATCTATTATTAAAACAGATATTTGAATTTACACAAATATACTAAGTTTGAAAATGATAATTTAAAAGATTTATATAGTATTAAGCATAATTTAGATGGGGGTATATTTGTGTCCAGTGAATGACCAAAATGTTTTTAAAGAAATGCATAAAAAATGAATGCAAATATTGATATCTGGCACTTCTCTCACTTCTTTTTTTTTTTTTTTTGTGGGTACCGAGGGTCGACCTCAGGACCTCGCATGCCAGGAGGCACCCATGCTGCTGAGCGATATCACCGGCCCTTTTTTCGTATGTGGGTTCTGGGAGTCGAACTCAGGACCTCGCGCTTGCCAGGCAGGCGCTTATGCCGCTGAGCCATCTCACAGGCCCCTCTCTCATTTATTTTGGCAAGTTCCAGGCTTCTTACCAAACAACAATAAGATAGCAATTGTCTTTATATCCTGACAATAATGCAGTTGATCTAACAATAAAGACAAATTTATAGAGAAACACAGTGCTAGATGTTTTCTTGTTTTGTTTTCTTTTGGTTTAGTTAGACATTGAAGAAGGCCTTTTCTGGCTATGTACTAATTGTAAATTGGAACTAATTACTTACTTCACAAGTCTAAACTGAACTAATATTACTATATAAATTAAGTAATAATTTAATGTCAATGTCTATAATATTAAGTGTATAGTATCAAGAAGAGAATTCTGAAAGTTCTCTAGAAATGTGTTTTCAGTTCAACCTCTCAGGTAATTTTAACTGCCTTTTTTTGACTGTCAATGGTTGGTCTAAGTTTTTCACTAAAATTTCAAATCCTAGCATGAATATATCATATTAATTAGCTTCACAGCCTCCCCGTAACACATACGCAGAGCATGTCGCAGAAAAAAGCCACTTCTGTGTTTTTTATATAATCATACTAAACAGAAGATAAGATACTTTTAAGAAGCCTAAAGAGACTAATGAAACGTGTTTCCTTATAAAACAGCAGTTTTGAAAACTATCTTTGGGAATACAGTACGACACACTTACAGAGGATAAGATTTGGCAGGGAATAATATAAAATCAGTTACTGCAGTCAGGACACCTGTGCAAAATTTACTTTTCCATAAGATATGCTGGTAAAAAATTCTGGATTCTAGCCTGTTAAAAATTACTCACTTTTTTGAGGGAAGGAAAAAATGGACAAAGAAAAATTTTCTCATAAATTTACAAAATAAGAATGTTCAGCATATTTTTTTCCAATTACTTTTAGCTAGAAGTTGGCCAATTTCTGAACATTTTCTAACAGAATTCAGGAATCGGAGCGAATCAATCACTGAACACACTTCATCTCTGGTGGAAAATTAAAAGCATAATTTCATAGATTCACAATAGGCTGCTAAACTCAAAGGGAAAATTTTAAGCAGGATATGATTTGCTGAAGAATGAAGTGAGAGAACAAATGTATGACAGGAAGTGTAAATACTACTTTCTTAGGCAGAGGCTGGGATTTGTGAGGGAAGTAAAAGGGAAGTTAAGTGACTGCTAACAGAGAAGCCAAATGAGGCTCTAAACGAAAGAAGATGCTAGTAAGTTATTTTAATTGTAAAAGATGAAGTATTACCATTAAGTCCACATGGCAGTGAACAACTTCTTTAGCAACTATAAAAAAATTAATACAATATGCTATGACTTCTGCTAATTAGATGGAAACAAATAATTATAGGAGGAGTCTCCAAAAAAATTCACTATTTAAGCATGTGACTTATGAATAAACTATAACAAGTTTCTATGTTGACCCTGTATCTTTGCATGGCACTAGATAATCTTAGGCTTTTTCTGCAAACTTTCATAATCATCCTCTCAAGTTCAAACTTAATACAAGCTGCTATTATTTGGGATTAGCATTTTTATTATTCCTGGAGGATTTGTTTGTATCAAGAGTACACCTATATTAATAATAGGCACACAGCCTAGTCGTATTTGTTCACTGATATTTTGGGAAGTTGTTCATGAAGGAGTGGAGTAAGAAATTTCTAGGGAGGAGTTAGGTAAAAAGGGCACTTAAGAACCAAGGAAGGTTATGAGTAGGTACTGAGATCAAGAGGGAAAGTCTTCTCATAATTTTAAAAAATATTTCACTTCTATATGCCCATTTTTATCTATACACTGACAAGTATAAATAGTATCCATATTACATAACTTTATGGTAATGTGGTAACATATAGAATTCCTAATGCACAAATTAGATATTCATTAAATAGTTCCTTTTAATATTATATGATTATTAGAAGGTTAACCCCCAAACATGAATGACTGATAGAAGGCAGAAGTGAGGGGTAAGATTTTTTTTTTAAATATTATCTGATTAAGGATTTATTTTGTCAGAAATTATTTTTTGAAATCCTCATACAAGCATATAACATATTTTGATCATATCCATTCATTTTATTACCTTTCTTTACAACCCTCTACCTCTTCTTCTTATTGTCTTCCAAGTACTTAGTAGATTTAAGCACAGATTCAAACAATAAATAAGCTAAGTTTAGCAAGAAAAAAGTTAAAAAGAGAGAAGATAAAAGTCAATGAATGGCCTAATTCAGAAACTACTAAGTCCATGAAGAATAAGCAATTTTTCTGTTTTTAGCCAGGCACTCGATCCTGGACTGCAACTTACTCCATACATGCATCAAGATAAACGGGCCAAATCCATATTAAAATCTTCAAAGTGAACCTCAAATTTTGTAGAATATTTAGGAATCACACACAGATACAGAATGAGTAACAATGGTCCAGGTGTGAAGTGACAACATAGTTCTGAATTATCATTATTATTAAAATAAGAGGTTAACTCGGAACGTACTATCCAGCTCAATCATCCCTACGCACTCGGTCCTGAGGAAGTAGGTGGACATTACCACTCTCGTATGCATACCCATTGTCCTTGATTTTGATTATCTATGTCTCTACCATAATATTCTACAATAAAATATTTGTAATACAATTAGCAGCTTCAAATGTGCTTTTCATGAATACTTTATTGGAAGATAAAATTTGCTTATAAAACACTTAATTCCAAAGTTTTATTAAAAATCTGCAACTTTCAAGAAAAATGCTAAATAATAAACAAAAGCCATGTTTAAAAAGCTGAATAAAATTTAAGAAGATATAATCTCTAGACTTTTCCCCAATTTTCTTTCATTAATATGATTTTTGAATGGATCATTATTTACTTATATTCATTCTCCTGCAGTGAGTGAGTTAGGAGTGACTCTCAGTGCTAAGGGTAGAACTCCCAAAGGGCCACATCAAAATCTTTTTGTGGACCTTTTCAAATAATTCAGCCTTTCATGACTCATCTTTTCCATTATCTTACAAGGTTCTTGTGCTTCTCATCTATTTAGAGACTCTGTCTTCGTAAGCTTCTGTTATTAATATTAATGGACCTAATATTTTGATTTTCCAACATGAAGAAAAGTTGAGACTCAATGTGGTATTTAGAAAAATCTACAATATCTGATTTAACCCCAAACCTGCAGGCAATACTTGTGTGTTACTTACCAGCCTTGCAAAGCCTCAATTTTGTCATCAGTAAAAGGGGAATAATAATACATCCCTGTTGCAGCTAGTTATTTAGCACTGTCCAGAAAAATCCAAATATGATCATTTGGGTTAGATTTGCCTTTCTAGTGTAAAAGGAAAAATAGAATTTTACTCCCATCTTTACCGTCTCTTTAGGCATTCAGCTTTGCCTAGTACATTTGACTTTTGAGTTAGGATTTTATTATAAACAAGAAGAGGAGCCGGGCATTACAACTCACGCCTGTAATCCCAGCACTTCGGAGGCTGAGGCAGGAGCATCACTGGGAGTTCAAGGCCAGCCTGAACTGAATAGCGAAACCGTGCCTCAAAAAGACAAAAAAAAAAAAAAAAAAAGAGGATATCTCTCCTGCTTACTCCACAGACATGTAACCCATACACAAAGATGTTAGATTTGTAATAAAATTTTAATATGTAATAAAATATTTACTGTATATTTTTATGTAAGTTTCAAATGCAAGCAAGTTTGATATGTAATGGTTGATCCTTTGAAAAATTTTTTTTTTGTATTTTTAAAGGATAAATATTCTTTTCAGGTAAAAATCAGAAAAGAATCTAAAACTAATGGGGTAAAAACTACAAAGATAATTTCTGGAATATTGGTTAGTGACAGTTATTCATGCAGACTTCTATCAGTTCATTATTTTTGCTTATATGTTACGACAGAGATTTTATGTAATTATACTTGCAAAAAATATTCAAACTTCATTACCAGCTCACAAATTGGCATGGTGAATGCACACCCCGTGATCCTCAATGGTAGCTGTTCTGTGACTTGTTGATAAGATGCACGGTTTATAAGCATGGTGGGGAAGTCAGCCCTCCCCACACCTCTGCCCCGCACCCATCATTAAATTACTTCCACACATTTCATCACTTTTTTCTAAAATGACTATAAAATTATATACTCTAAACCTGACTTCATCAAAAATTGTTGATTCTAATTAAAATATTTCAGGGCATGTTTTAAATTCAAAATGAATACCCTACTTAGTATTTTAACGGATTGCCTTACAAAAAATCTATTTTTCCAGATTTGCCAATAATTATTTTATAAATCAAATGCCATCTAAGTTACTGATAATTTTCTACATGTATTATGATTGACTTTCTTTGGATTTACTAAATAATTTTTAAGTTTCATAACAAAGAAGAGATTTGTATTATTAATAAAGAGTATTATATATAATAAAGAGTTCCTTAAATAAGCTCAGAAAATAATCTTGCTTGGATAGGGTATCTTCTAGCTATTTGGCCACTTGGTATTCCATTTTCTGGAGAGAAATACATTGTGAAATTGAGGTGGGCACTATTGTGGGAAAGGACTAGTGCCGTTTTCAGTTCCCAAGTGCTAGCTAAGCCAAAATCTGAAATACATCACAAGGCACCATTCTTTTTACTGCTCCTTTGTTCTTTACTTTTATTATGAATGAGCATGTCTCCATTGAATCCTGAAAGAGCCAACATCCCTTGCTTTCCTTATGATTTCTGGTCTTTTTTCACAATACATGAATTAATCAATTCATTTTTAGTTGTAAGAAGATCTTCAAAATGTTACGTTGTAGTTTGGATCTGAAAGGTCCCCCAAAGGGTCATGTGCTGAAGGTTTGGTCTTCAGCCAGTTGCACTATTAGGAGGTGGTGGAAAGATTAATAGGTAGGGCGTAATGGACAAAACTGGACCACCGGGGGCATGGTATTGAAGGGTATATTTCTCTCTCTGCCTCTCTCTGTCTCTCTGTTTCTCTTTCTGTCTCTCTTTCACTCTTTCTCACTATCTCTCCCTACCTGCTCTCTCTCTCTCTCTGCTTCCCACCCAATAGGGGCTAAGTAGCTTGAAGCTTCCACCTCCTCCATGCCTTCTTCTTCACCAAAGGCTTAAGAGCAATGATGTCAACTAATTATGGACTGAAACCTCTAAAACCCTGATCCAAAATAAATCTTTCTTCCTTTAAGTTGATATTATTATTTTCTTTGGTGTTTTGTCACAGTGATAGAAAGCAGACTAAAACTGGGCATGGTGGTGCACACCTATAGTCCCAGCACTCAGCAGGCAGAGGCAGGAGGATCACCACGAGTTCGAGGCCAATCTGAACTACACAGTGAGACCCTGTCTCACAAGAACAAAACAATTCATTGGATATTACTTTTTTTTTTTTTAAAGAGAAGAAAAAACAAAACAAATCAAAAGAAGAACAAATTTTCAAACCAACATAATAGGAGGGTAACAATGGTTAATACATTACGTATTACTATCTTTAAGTTAGTTATTCAGGACACCAGACATTAGCATTCAATTGTCCAAACATTATTGGCACAAACCTTACTCTTCAATGAACTAAGTAAAAATGGTAGTGTATCTATCTTAACCATCTTATATATATATATATACAATTTTTTTTCCCTTTCCCTTCTTTCTTTTCCCTATTCCAGTCTCTCTTTCCTTTTGACCAGTTTCTTTTTGATTCACCATGTCTAATGTACATTTTGGATCTTATTTACTCTTTCAGTTTCTCATACTAGAGAGATAATACGATGCTTACACATGTGCTTCTGGTTTATTTCACTTATGAGTATTTTCTCGAGTTGCATCCATTTACCTATAAAAGTCTCCAGTTTATCCTTCTTTATGGCTGAATAGTACTCCATTGTATAAAAATACCACATCTTTCTTATCCATTCCTCAGTTGATGGGCATTTGGGTTGTTTCCAAGATCTGGCTATTACAAATTGTGCTGCTATAAACATGGGTGCACATATGTCACTGTGGTACGATGTTTTTAATTCTTCTGGGAAGATGCCCAGAAGGGGAGTAGCTGGGTCAAATGGGACCTCCAACCCTAGTTTTCTGAGGAATCTCCACACTGACTTCCACAGTGGCTGTACCAGTCGACACTCCCACCAACAGTGAAGAAGGGTTCCTTTTTCCCCACAGCCCCTCCAGCATTTGTTATTAGTTGATTTCTTAATAGTACCCATTCTTTCTGGGGTGAGATGGTATCTCAGTGTTGTTTTAATTTGCATCTCTCGAATGACTAGTGATGTTGCACATTTTTTTGTATATTTATTTGCCATTAGTATTTCTTCATCTGAGAAATGTGTATTCATCTCAGATGCCCATTTTTGGAGTGGGTCTTTAAATTTGGGAGGTCTGATTTTTTTGAGTTCTTTATATGTTCTCGATAGTAATCCTTTGTCTGAGGAACAGCTGGCAAACATTTTTTCCCACATTGTGCCTACAACAGAGTCAACACCTGGAACTGATTCTTTTTATTTTTTTTATTTTTATTTTTATTTTTATTTTTTTTTTCTCACTGATTTGTGGATATTACTTTTTAAACATTACTTTTTTTTTGCTTAAGTGTACAAAATTTAATACTTTCATATATTATTTTTGGCAAATTTGTCACTGATTTATTTATTCTACTCAAAATTTTCCAACATTAAATAGGAATATTTTCTTATATTTAATAAGGATCAAAACTTGTCCTATTAAATGTGTATATCCAAATAGTTAATCCAATTATTAAATCCAAGTAATCATTCTACACCTGAAAGTTACATTTATTTCATCATAGACTTCTCTTTATTTCCTTCTTGATTTGATTGTATACAGTTTTCATTTCTCTATTGATTTGTTGTCAGCAGCATTTGTAAAAATAAATTTTTTCTGTAAACCATAAAATAACTGGACATACATTAAAAGTCTTATGTGTATTTCTCCAGACATTCACAGAGATATTTTAAAACTCCCATAGAGAAGGGGAAAGAGAAGGTGAGAGGGAGACAGAGGAAAGAGAGACAGAGACAGAGAGAGAGAGAGAATGTGATTACAGTTTATAGTACTATGTAGGCTGAGTAGGACAGTTACAGTTTGCCAAGTTTTTGACACAAAAAAATCAATTAATCGAAAACCATAGTTAATGTGTTGGAAGTTGATGTATTTTAACTTAGATTTGCTTGAAAAAAATTCAAAAAGCACAGATAGATACTACTAATTAGTATCAACCTAATAGTTTTCAAAGTATTTTGGCAAATACTGCAGTCAAAGAACTTATAATTGTTAACTGTATCCCTTGCTTTTTAAAAAATCTCACCTGCATTTCACATTGAAAACTACACATTAGTGAAATATCATGATTCACAGGTAGTTGACACTGTAATAATCATTAAAGAATGAATTACAATTAACTCAGAAATTTACAACTTACATGGAGTTGCTAAATGGGCATGTGTGTATATGAAAAATGTGTAGTCAGTAGTTATTCAAGTGTATCGTGTTTGCACATATAACTTTCTAGCATTTATTCTAGCTATACTAGAGATCTAAAAATCTTGCCCACTGGTATATAAATAAATTCCTAAAAGTTGACATAAAATAGCAAACTGAAATACTCACTGTGGAAGGACTGAAGAATATTGATTGTCCATTCATCTGTTAATCTTCCTGTTTTTGTTATTTGAACACATTTGAGTTGATTTGAAGTATCTCTTGATTCAACCCAACAAATCATTTCCTCCTTATAAACAAAATCCAATGTATGAATTTCATTTCTGTTGACAGAGTTTAGAGTTGCCATTTTACTTCCATTAAGGTAGAAAATCTCAATTGTTTCAGAATTTGCAATTAATAGCATAGGTGGCCTATCTGTAGGTTCTGGAATAAAATGGAGAGAAGTGAGTTAAATAAGAGAATCATTTTTTTTTCCAATTTCACATTATTCATTGAAAGTTACTCATATACTTTTTTTTTTTTGTGGGTACCGGGGGGGCGACCTCAGGACCTCGCACGCCAAGAGGCACCCGTGCCGCTGAGCGATATCACCGGCCCCTTTTTCGTATGTGGGTTCCGGGAGTCGAACTTGGGCCCTCGCGCTTGCAAGGCAGGCACTTACGCCTCTGAGCCATCTCACCGGCCCACTCATATACTTTTAAGGCATCATTAAAATAAAAAGTTGCTTGCAAAATGTCTTTTAAATATACAAAATATGTATTTCACTGACTATTTTGGCTCACTTTTTGGGAAAGTGTATTCCACTGAGCGCTTGTATTGCTTATTACCTTAGTCGTATTGTGTTGTCTAAATATGAAGGCAGCACTGTTGACTTCCACAGGTTATAAATAAAGGAAGTGCTGTGTACAATTTTTTTTAGCAGTGACGATGGATCTGGACTGATCTCTTCATATAGCTTTCCAGGTTCCCTTGTGAGCAAGGGCATTCTTTTTGATCTGAAGGTGTGAGGTCAGAAATGGATTCTTTAAAGCGGAACCGGCAAAGTTCAGGCTCAAACAATGAGTGCACCTGTGACTTTGGCCTCATTGGCTCCTTGAGCAAACAATCAAACATTTCTTAGGCACTTGATTATGATTACTGAGCCATATTCCTCCACATTTCTTCTCTATAGTCAGAGAGATGAGAGCCTAGATGTTAAAGGAACTGGTTCACTGAGACAGTTCTGAACAATGCCGCTTCAGTGATGTTAAGACCAATGCCTTTGGGCCGGTGAGATAGCTCAGTGGCATAAGAGCCTGCCTGGCAAGCGTGAAGTCCTGAGTTAAATCCCCAGTACCCACAAAATAAAAAAGACTGATAACTTTTTGATGCACATGCACAAATTGCCCACACTTTCAGTAGTATATTTAAAGTTAATGATAAATCCCACAGGAAAACTTGTACTGATTTGGCTGGGTATGGTGGCACGTGCCTGTAATCCCAGCACTGTGAGAGATTAAGGCAAGATCATGTGTTCAAGCCCAGCCTGAGCAACTTAGTGACTTAATAAGACCCTCTCTCAAAAAATAAACAAATAATAATAATAATAATAAACTAGTAGTGACAACTTCTAATGTTGAGCATTTGTTAAACAATCATATTCACAGTAGTTTTCCTCTTAATTTTAACTAGAGTATAAGAACATTTAAAAATCCTCAGCTTCTAATTTTTTTCTCATGGGCCCCTTCCAATGCACCCATAAATTCTTTTCATTCTGATGTCAAACATATTACGAACAAAATACCAACCCTAACCCTAACTACTGTTATCATACATATCATGCTCCAAAACGCTATCATCTCTCACCTACATTATTCTAATGCCCTCTAATTGGTTTTCCTACTTCCATCAGTGCTTCCCTCCTTTTTTTTTTTTTCATATCCCAACCAAGTAACCAGAATTATGCTACTAAAACATGGAGTAAATCAGGTCAGTCTTTTGCTTAATACCTCAAAAGTTTTCTATTCCAGTCAGAATGAAAGCCCTTTACAATGGCTTGCAAGGCTCTGCCTGATTTGTATTCTTATCCCCTTTAATTCCATCTCTTTTATCTCCGTACTATGCTTACCCTTGTTTCTCACTCCAGAAATATTCATTCCTTCCTGCTGAGAAACCGGGCAAGAAGCCATTTCGTAGTCCCCTCCTTCTTCCTAGAATAATCACCCCCTAAATATCAGATTCCTGATTTGCTCACCTCACCTAGGTTACTATTGAAATGTCATATTTCTGGTAAGGACTTTGCTTATCACTATGTATTCTAAAAATTGAAGTCTCTACACTTTTTGTACAACTTCACCATTTTATTTCTCTTATTACCATCAAAGATAAAGCATATATGATATATATTTTTCTGATTCATTATCTACTTCTATTGCTATATTTATAGTTTCTAGAAAAAAGTCTATAACACAGTGGTTAATAAATACAAATTTCCTAAATAAGTGAAAAAATACATGGATGTCTTACATACCAGGGCTCTTTAAAAAAAACATTCTGTAAAATGTAACAAAATAATTTGTTTTTTAAACCTGTCAAGGAAATACTTGCCTTTTCAAACAATTTTGTAAAAATCATTTAATCTTTCTTCAAGAAACTGACGCTAAGCATTATAAGGTAGGACATAGGAAAATGCATATACTATGAGTAATGCAATTAAATAAATCTAAAGCTTTGAAGTCCTATTGTTTAGTGTTTTTTATCATTTCTATCGGGGGTATGTCTATCAGGCTCCCAGTGGTTCCCTCAGATAGAACTTTCCAAGGAAGATGATTCAGAATCCTCCCTCACAAGCTTAATATATAAACTCTATAATGCATCCCAATGTATCCCATGAGTATTTGAATTCTTACCCCAAATAAATTATCTTAATCAAGGCATATCATTTCTACCTTCTAAAAAGACAATAATTATTTTTGACTTAGTAAAAACAACAAAAACAGCAGAGCAAACAATGATAAACAAATAGATCAAAATGTCTCAGTGAGATAAAACTTCGTAGTCCAATAGGTTCTTGCCGATGGATGCAACAGACTTATCTGGGACTGCCTGAGTTTAAACCAAAAACAAAGCAAAAACAGAAACTTCAAAAATCGTAAGATCATTCCCATTAAAAAAAAAAAAACCTCTCTCAGAAGCCAGGTAAAATTGTGAAGCACCTCTGCTGAATGTAAATTGTATATTTACTGAGCCTAGAGAACCAGTTGGCTTCTCTCCTAATCTCTCACTTCTGTCTTGAGACTGAACTGCACTTGCCCCTGTGATTCCTTCATTCAGAGGTTCGGATGTGGTCTCTTTTCTACACTTAGTTTTGTCATTTTCCAAGTGACCTCAGCACTCTTGAAATCTGTAAGATCACAGACTTCTCAGTTTAGTGAGAGTCTTAGATGGCTGTTTTATCGGCTAACAAAGATATGCTGACATGAATGTCAGTGCTGAAGGTATTCATTTGACAACTAAAATGAACTTTAGTGAAACTGCCTCTTAGTCAAAGTGAGCACCTGTTGAAAGCTTCCATGCTGTGAAGCTTTATGCAGAAATCCAGATTTAGACTACCATTTCTTATCTAGTTACTAGTCAGTAAATTTAACTGTGTCATAAGCATTCTTTGAGAGAGGCTGACGTATGAAGGAGTGCTGAAATTTCCCTGAGAAAATGAGATAAGAATGGATTAATAGTCAACGCAGACAATTTATTTGACACATTTAATCAATTCATTTGATTTTGTAGCTGTATTTTTAATGAATTAGATGTTTATCTTAATAGAAAACATATAAACTGTCAATTTAAGGCTTCAAATAAACAGAACACAAGTAAAAAGAGAGCCAAATAATGCATAAGCTCACATGGTTTAGTTTAGTACAGGGAATTTTAAAAATACTGATGACAGCCTAGAGATAGGACCAATAACTTATAATCTTAGTTGTGAAATACTTTACTAAAGTAATATTTATGTATTTCTGGTAATTATCAACTATACTTTCCCTCTTTAGATATATTAACATAAGAAGGAGAGAAGCCTTTGAAACACAGAAACACCCAAAGTTCATCCAGATCTAAAGACATAAATCTTTTAGTCTACATGGTCCAAGTCAGCAGAGCTCTGGCAAAGATGACCATGTTGCTACCTGAGCCGCTCATCCTGAACTCAATCTTCCCCCTGCTGACGCACAGCACATTAGCTTGGGTCCTAAGAATAGAGGCCTCGCCAGAATAAATGCGATGTTTCTGTTTGATGTCATTTTTAGAGACACTGGACAATGTTCCCAAGGGAACAATTGGAAAACACACTAGATGACTTTAGTCAAAGGAATACAAAAATAAACACTTGCTGAGAGGGAATAAACATTAACCTTTCACACAGAAGATATTAAAACACAGGAAAGCACTCTGCTAACACCCTACCTTGGGGAATAAAGACTTAGATTGATAAAGTCTCTGTCAACCAATTCATAATGGAAGAGTAAAATTGCTTTCATCCTATGACGTCCATGTTGATGGTATTAAAATAATGTATTTTCTCTTCAAAGAGTTATAGAGTTATGTATTTGCAGTGTGTATAGTGGATTTTTTCCTCAGTAATATGTGTTATATTAACCAATGCCACAAAAACTTGAAGACTGATTTTAAAATGTGAATTAAAGAGAGGGACATGGAAGCATGGGAAAGCTCATTTATGAGGCTCATAAAGACACTTATTTAAATTCCAAGCCAATGTAACCAAATTCTTGCAGGTATGGTCTTCTCCTCTCATAGTCAAAAACACGGGAAAATGTATTTATAGCCTTATAATATGATTTATATATATTTGGTGTCAAATAAATGGTTGCAATGTGAGAAAAAACTAATTTTAAAAGTTTCATTTAAACCTCGGGTTACTTCTCTCAATCATAAGATTACTAATTTACCTAGTTTCCATTTAAGAGATTCAATTTATGGATTCAAATGCAAATAAATATAGCCCTAGCGATTATATGTGTATATATAATACAGCACTTATTTATGAATTTATATCATTTAGTTGTACATGTTCTGCTATCATTTAATCAAACTTGTGATTGTAAACACAATTATCTCCAATAAAAAAATCAGCTGGTGCCCCTCGATATTTGCAGTCATGGGTAAAATATTAAAGAGTTGCATATGAAACATAAAAATGAAGTATCTGGGCCGGTGAGGTAGCTCAGCAGCATAAGGGCCTGCCTGGCAAGCACGAGATCCTGAGTTTGACTCCCAGTACCCACATAAAGGAAAAAAAGGGCCGGTGATATCACTTAGTGGCAAAAGTGCCTGCTGGCAAGCGTGAGACCCTGAAGTCGACTCCCAGTACCCACAAAAAAATAAAATGAAAAGTATATACATAAGACTAAAATAGTGAGAAAAGAGAAAATTGTAATCAATGCAGGTCAAAATTTTACATTAAATTAATATGAACATAATTATTAATAAATCAAATATATCAATATTAATATTATTAACAATATAAATATTATTTAATGTTTAATATTTAAATATTTGATATGTGATATTTAATGTAATAAATTAAATATGTGTAAATAAATTAAAATAATATTTTAAAACTATGCTTTCATCTTTCATATACAAATTTTATATAGATGATAAAAATAAGAAAAATGTGCATGAAGTTAGAATTCAGAAGTGTGCTAACAACTTATAATAAAAAAATCATGTAAATTCACATAGGAATTAAATTATTACCATGTGAAACAAAATGAGCAATCACAATTAAAGAGACAGTTTTTTAATTTGTAAAATTATGTGAAGTGTAAAAAGTTAAGCATTAGAATGAAATATATAGGTAAAAAGAAAATATCTATTTTAAAAGGTATAAGGTATTATTCAAATATTATAATAACATACATCAAGTCAACCAAACCATACTGAAAATATGGATAAAGTTAATCTCATATAAGGAAAAAAGATAGAAGGTTACTTTACTTTTCTAAAATATGACCAAATTGATTTCTTCAGTTTTACTCAACTATTTTTTATGAAAAAAATCTCTTTACTATAATTAATGATATTAAGAATAAGCATAAATTGTCATATGTAAGAAACAATTACATTTTATAAAAGAAAAATATGTAGATTAAATATGGACAAATATGGACTTAAATGATATTGTGCTGAGTAAAAAAAATTATATAACCATATCTATGCTATAATTTACCTTGTATTATCTTTTATTGTCATAATGTATGCTGAACTATTCTTTTATTGGGCAATTTTTTATTATTCATAGATATTAGGCATTTAACTATGATCTAAAAGACACAGTGTTAATAAAACAGCCTGCCTCAAGAAAGACATAATCTAGTGGAAAGATTCAGATGCATTTGCAAAAATCTATATTTTTATAATCAGGTTGATATTTTCATAAAAGATGTGTAGTATCATTAAGTTTTTAAAAAATGGTTAGACATATCTCTTTAGTGGAGTCAAAATTCTTTAGTGGTGGTGATATCTTATCTCAATCTTGACTTAATGGAAGAAGTGGAATTAAACATGCAAAGGTGAAAAAAAGCAATTCAGGTGGAAGAAATAACTTTGACACAGTATAGATATGGGGAAGACTAGAATATGTTGCAGACAAATTGATCACAGCTTTTTACCTTTCTGGAGAAAATATAAGACTGAATCACATACTTCATACTAATGGCTAATACTAATTAAATTCAAATAATGTAATACATGCTGCCCATTTATTTGCTGACTAAACACCCATAACAGCAGTATAAGTCAGATGCCAGTATTATCCACATTACATAGTTTAGAAAACTAAGGTATGCAGATACAACTTGCTGAAGATCACACACGTACAGAGAAACACAACTGGACTCAAAACCATAGAGTTTTGTAGTACCTAAGAAATCTGTTAACAAGTTACATAAGTTATTGAGTATAAAGATGATGGACATTTAAATTGAGGTACAGTGGAAAGCCAGTGATAATTTTAGAAATATGTATATTATGATGAGATCAAAACTGTGCCTTAAAAAAGTTAAATCAGAAATAATATATGGGATACTAAAGTATTAGTAGAATATAGTGGGAAAGATAAGTAAAACATAGTGGGATGGATAAATTTCCCATTTAACTTTCTAAAGTATCTATTTCTGCTGCTACTTTTTTTTTTTTTTTTTTTTTTTTTATGTGGGTACTGAGAGTCAAACTCAGGACCTCGCGCTTGCCGGGCAGGTGCTTATGCTGCTGATCCATCTCACCAGCCCTCTGCGTCTACTTTTTAAGTGATGCACCATAAGTCATGTGATATTGGAAGGGAGAATATAAAAGCTTTTTGACACTACCATGGTCTTAGAGTTCTGGAGTGAGTGGGAAATGTATAAGATGAAAGGAAAATATAACTTTGTTACTAGGTAGAAAGATGTAGTGCAGAATGGCTATATGTGGCATCATTCTACAGGAAGCAGAGATCATTAGAGCAATGTAAACCTCAGAGAATCCTCAGAAGTTTTCAAAATGAAAATAAAATAAAACCCTGTAAATGCTTTTGCATAGTAGCCTCTACATATTTCCTAGAGAATGACACCATTTTTAATTACAAAAGATAATGATATATTTATTTTTATTTTTTTGTGGGTACCGGGGGTTGACCTCAGGACCTCGTGCGCCAGCAGGCATCTGTGCCACTGAGCGATGTCACCGGCTCTTTTTCCATATGTGGGTTCCAGGAGTCAAACTCAGGTCCTCGCACTTGCCAGGCAGGCGCTTACACCGCTGAGCCATCTCACCGGCCTGATAATGATATATTATGAAAACTTGACAAAGACATCAAATATTTGGATTACTGAAATAGAAATGTCATTTTCATTTCCCAGAATGTGATCATAAGAACCTAAAGTGGGAGGTGTTGACATCTTTAGAGATGAGATAGTGCAATGAAGTAGGAACTCTAAATTGTGGTGATTGCTGAATTTTGGCAATGAGGAAATTAGAGTCACAGATTATTTGGAAATTTTAGATTTGGGTGATGAAGAAAATAATCATGTTATTTAAATAAGTAGAAAAAATAGTGTTAATTTTAAGAGGAGATGATAAATTCAATGTTGGCACAATAGTGAACTGGCTAGAACTGTGTTTTGTAATCTCATCTTTGGCATGGTAAATCTCAATAGTAAACTTCGACCAATCCAAATTAACCATAGACCTTAAAACAAATTAATCATTTTTCCACTGAGACCTTACTAGTCAAGTATTGGTACCTTTTTAAAGAGACTATTTCAATTTAGACTATCCTAACTGAAAAGCATCACAATATATTGTTTCTCTAAATGGAAACACTGAAAGTGCAGTTGAATTTGTAAATCTAGAGTTCAACAGAGCAGCCAAGACCACAGATAAATCTTGGAAGTCTCAGTCTCTAGGTATTTTTGAAAGTCAGAGAAGAAAGCCTATTTTTAAAGCCATGATACAGGTTGAAAGGACCTAGGAAGTCAACTTTAAATGGGAAGAAATAGAAAAAAAGATCTCCGAATCATGCCAAAAGCACTGGCAAAATGAAGGCAGTGAAGCAAATAATTGAAGAAAAAAAAAAAAAAAACAGTAAGGCAAGAACAAAATTCTAAGAAAGTAGTGCTTTAAAAGAAACAATATTCAAAGAGGAGACTGTCAATTTTTTGGATGACAAATAATTGACTAAATAGCAAATGGAAGTCATTGTTTACCTCACCAATGGTGTGAATAATAAAAATAATGTTAAGACCCACGGGAGGAGCGTCGACAGAGTTGGAAATGTGGAGAGAAGATAATTCACTCCATGGGTGTTTCTATTGTGGGGTAAGAAAAATAGAGTGGTAGTTGGAGAAAAATATAAGGTTAAAGGAAGTTGTTTTACATCATCTTTACAAAGTGCTTGTGTGTTGATGGGAATTATCTAGAAGAAAAGAAAATCTCAGTGATTTAAAGGAAAAAGAAGACAATCATGACTGACTATCCTTTAAACAAATGAGGGGAGATGAGTTTGGTATACAATTGCAGGAGTGATTTTTAGTAGAAAAAAAAAAATCAGCTTGTTCATCAACTCAAATCAGAGCAAGGCGGGCCGGTGAGATGGCTCAGCAGCTTAAGCGCCTGCCCGGCAAGCGCAAGGGCCTGAGTTCAGCTCCCAGAACCCACATACGAAAAAGGGGCCGGTGATATCACTCAGCGGCACGGGCACCTGCTGGCGCGCGAGGTCCTGAGGTCGACCCCCTGGTACCCACAAAAAAAAAAAAAAATCAGAGCAAGGCGAAATGTTTAGTTCTAGAGTCACACAGAAGGTAAAATGTTAGAGTTAGAGTGAGGATGTTCTTGTTTAATTGCGTATATAAATTCAGATAAATATGAAATAATTTGTTCTCAGGATGAGGAGAGAATAAAGAGGAAGGAGGTAGATACATGAAAACTCATTACTGATAAAAGGGAAAAAGGAAAAGTCATTTAACCTATTTCACTGTTCCTGATGGCACTGTCAAAGGATGTAAATTTACAGTCTATATTTAAGATCACAATTTTCTACATTGCTATTATAGAGACAGATTAAGTACTTTAAGTACTTAATGATGATGACATACCTAACTTGTGATGAACTTACCAGGTATGGGCTTTGTAACTTAATGCTATATTGTTCTAAATATCCAGCCTATTAAGATATAATTTGTCTAATAATTTGGGCAGCAATCCATTTTCTGGAAGGCACAAATAGAATTTACAGTATATGAGAACTAGTACTAAGAAGCAATGTTCACATACATTTAAAATGAAATCGATGCAGCAGATTTTCTCTTCTCAGAACTAAAATGATTCTAGGCTGCTTGACTACAGGGAATGTGAAGAATATTAGCCATCTCAACTAAGAGAGAGTACAGTCTCTGGAGGGAGAAGTGCCAAGGGCCATTCTTTAACTGCTATTATTACTACAAATTTGTTTCAATTCCTATTCACTTCCAATTGCAATTGATACAAGTGATACCTTGAAGGCTCTCTGGTAAATGAATTTGTTTTATAAGAAAAGACAAAATTATTCTGTCTAATTCTCAGCTTTTATGTATATTTTTCCACTCTGACTTTTTCAATAGGGATATACTATAATTATTTTATTCCTAAATAGAGGAATGGATATACTACATACATGTGTACATGGTTGCCTAATAAATAACACTTATAATTTACGTGGGTTTAAATATGCTTTATTTATTTTTTTCATGAGATTGGCTCAATGTTAACTTAATTATAGAGCATGATGTGATTTATAAAACATTGTATTTGAGAATTGAACTATTAATTTGATAGCTATTAAAAAACATTAAATAGCATGCTAGAAATTTGTGACTATCAGGCCATATTATAAAAACAAAATGTATTATCAAATTTAGAGTCTGTAAATATGGCCATGTAATTCTTAAGATCCAAAGAAAGCCTCAGGTACATTACAGTGAAGACATAAACTATAAAGAATGTCAAATATATGCAGTTTTTCAATGTTTTATATTTTCTTAAACTGTGGGTAAATAAAAGTTGTGTTGACATATAAGACACCTGGATTGTATTCTCACATCAATCTTGCAACTTTGTTGCTGGAAAACGATTACAGATATCGAAAAAGTTGCTAGACTGTGAAGATGATGTTCCCTAACAAAAGCAAAAACAAAACCAATATAAAATATTGGTACTGCTCATTAATGGTGTTTTGGTAGGGGAAAAAAATGTTTGTAATCTGGATATAAAAAATTTATCAGAAATTTTTGACTGTCTTTTCCATGGAATTTAATCTCCAATTCAGTGATGATTCTGAAAAGATATGGGGTATAAATACTGTAATTCCATTAAATAGAAAAATACTTTCAATAGCCAGCAAAAAGGCCAGTATTACAAAGACAGTCTGGGTAGCTTTATAACTTCTAAAATATAGAAATCAAACAATACAGTCTGATTACAGATAGAAGTGCTTGTCCTTCAGCAGTATTTGCATAGCTAACAGGCAGCTGTTTTAGGATATTATACTCAGTTGACGTGGAGACACTGGCGAAGAGATTTTAGATAGCTGCCCACACAAATCTTTAGGGTCAATAGTACAGCAAAATTAGAGTCAGTCCTGAATAAAGGAGCAAAACCAGCAAAAATATCCCATTCTCCTTTGAATCCTTCTCAGACTTCTGACTACTTTTCTTGGTCCACAATACACTCACATTACTAAGTGGCTGACGAGAAGAAACTCTAGACAGAGAATTCTTCTCCCCCTGCACTGGACTTCGCTATTCTTCCACAAACAGTTAAGCCCTAACAGTAAAACACGGGTAATTCCTCTGCCTCTAAGAGGAGAATTTAAAATATCTAATAGCAGACATTAAACTACCCCTACGATTGTGAATTAAAAAGCACAGGAATTTATATTTTATTTCTCTATTCTGTCTTTTTAAAAATTGTAGCAAGGAAAACAGCAAGTAGTATGAAAACTTTCCCTTCCTATTGCTGTTTAGTGCTGTAATTCGATAGGGATTATGATTACTGTTCTTACAGCTAGGAGGTCTATTGTCTGAACACTGTTTTTCCCTCTTTTTTCCCTAATCAATGAACAGCAAAATATAAGCTGTAATAGAAGATACCTAGAAGCTCTTGTCTCTCATCGCTATAGTTGTTCCACACCAAAGAGGTACACTCTTTCTTAGGGCACCATTTGATGCACTGCTCTACAGTGGTGAGCATAAAACTTAGTGTTCTTTATATTGCTACTGCTTCAGTATAATCAGTAGACCCTTTGTGGTTAGAAAGATTTTGTATTTTAGGTGTAAGTTCCTGCCGTCAGTAAATGGTTAGGATACGGAGAAGTACAGTACAATGAGCTTGCATTTATCAGGAATAGAACTGCCAACAGTTCACCCCTTCCACTATTACTGGTTCTACATGAGCCTACTTTCAGTCCTGGTTACCCACTTGCAACATTTGTTTCTACAGCAAACCCAGCTTACATCAGTTTCATGGAGGAAAGCTAACTTTTCAAAAAACCTTATATTTCAAATTTGTCAAGTCATTATTAGAAATCTAGTCTCAAAACAAAAAGTAAAGCCATACAGGAATTTTTACTGGGTATCCACAAATGGCTTTGTTCAACTTCTTTCAAAATGAAAAAAAAATCTTAATATTTAATTAGAAAACCACCAGTTATTAGAGTATATTGCATTCCAAAGTAATGAGTACTACATCATGGTGATTGTAATTTCATGTCTTCCCCTATAATATAGAATTATTCAAGTAGGTATATTTAAAGTTATTTTCAGAGAAATGTATGTTGCAGACATCCTTCCTTTTGGAAATTACTTAGAGTTAAGAAATACACATTGTAAAGTATACAGTTGGACTAGATTATCTTTCAACTCTGAAATGAATGAATATAATATGTCAATAGTAGGAGTCAATCTTACTAAATGTAGAAAGTCTACATTTCATTAATCAATAGGAATTAAAAAGTTTCCTGCCTAACATTAATCTCTTCTCCATTTGCCACTATCCCCTCCCTCCACTAGAATTACTTCTTAAAGGTGCTCCTAAGGCTTATGAATATTACTCAGGTTCAGGCATTATATTGCAAAGGTGGAATAACCAATTAATTTAGATTGATTTAGCTAATAACCATCACTTGTCACACTGAAAATAAACCTGTATAGCATGCTTTGGAGTGAATAGTTAAGAGATACTATGGTATTAATTTAGGCTGAACCCCTTTAGACCTTTATAAGCAACTTCCCAGCCAATTGGCCTCCTGATCACATGAAACACTACTTCTTCCAGTATTTCTGTGTCCATCATGCGTCTTGTATAGTCTTGGTAGAACCCGCTTCTTCAGTGCATCATTTAGACTTGATATGTTTATATTGTTCTAAAGTCTGGAGATATTTTACTTAAGTCTACTCTTAGGTCATCCTTCTCTGGCCTTCCCGGTTTCTCACAATCCCCAGCAGCTGAAAGCTCTGGAATTCTGCCTTGACTTGAGGGAGTATCAGTTGTTATAGTCCAGCAGAATAAAATTGTAGATAAAAGTAAAAGAGGGGGCCAATCTTAGCCAGTTATCCAAAAGCAGGAATAGTAAGATTAAAGACAAGCAGGATTTAATTTATAAACTTTTACTAGCAGTAGTTGGACATAAAACACTGTCACATAACAAAATTGGCACAGAATTTTAAAATCTGATTCAATAAGCAGAATTGCATGGATAACTAAAGCCAAAACTTTTCTCTGGTCCATTTGCTATAAATATGAAGAAACACAAACAAAGCCAGTAATTTTCCTCTTGAATTTTACAAATACATTGGTTCATATACACATGTGACCTTTAGAATGAGTGTTTTTCTACAGTGATGTCCGTATTAATAACAATTTATTTCCCTTATGCTACAAAGTACAACAACCTTTCCACAGGAATTCTGCATTTTTCAACCTCTGTAGGCCAATACTTTTGCCAAGCTAAGAACCAAGAGGTGAAGTGATTTGTATATTTCATTATCAATGCTAGAGTCATCAAGCATTGATGTAGTAAGACATTATCACATGTCATTCCTCGCTGGTATTAGTCTACTTTTGTCAGATAACCTCCTTGTGTGAAAGAGAAGTGCTTCCTTGTTGTATAGGATTTATTACCTTACACTCTCCTAATGTAATCACAGAGAGACATTAGGTGGATCAATATAAATAGCAAAGAACAAGACTTCTACTTCTTTAGTCCATCAATATTTTAAATCAAAGCTCTCAGTGGTGAGAAAAGGTGGATCATATAACATGAACTGATTTTTCTCAAGGATTGCTTCCCCAAAACAAATAGGCTTCGTCACCAAGGCAGTAATTGAAAGGAGTAAAAAGTGCTTCTTTCTTTGTGATTTTGCATATAAATAACTTGACTAAATAATTAATGACACTATCTCAGGGAAATCATTGAACATAACGTGAGGTTATCTGTAAAGGGAGCCGATAGCAACAGCTCGTTGAGAAAATCCAATGTTTCACACAACATGCTTAAGAAGAGATAATTCCATCCCATGCTTAAATTACCAGTTGTTAATAAGGGGGAGGGGGGACGCTTAGTAATTTGTCAACACAATATTATTTGAAGATGCACAATATGAAACCAGGTTAAAGGGAAGTTAGACGAGAACTAGATGGAATATCATGTATAATAAAACCCTCTACTATTCCCGAGCTAATTCAGCATGCAAACTTTAGCGTTCTTCTATTGTTATTAGTGAATCTTAAAGCTCTTTCATTAGCTAATCAATAAATCAATAATATTTACTGAGTATTTAATGTAGGCTAAAAATTACACAGAAACTACAAAATTTATTTGTGGGTAAGCAGTAAAAGGTAGCTTCAAAACATAAAATTCAAACATTGAAGAATAGAGAACACTTTTTTAGTGACTTTAATCAGAAAGACAGTTCACTCCTTTCTCTCCTTCTTTTATCTCTCCCTTTCCTCTTTCCTCCTTCCATTATCTCTCCTTCCCTCCCTCTTTTTCTTCTTTTCCTTATATTATGTTGGAAAAATCACATGGTAAGCATATAAATATATAAATGAGTTAATTTCAAATGATAGTGCTATAAAAAATATAAAACTGAAAATAAGGGGCCGGTGAGATAGCTCAATGGCATAAGTGTCTGCCTGGCAAGTGCAAGGTCCTGAGTTCGACTCCCGGAACCCACATACAAAAAAAGGGCCAGTGATATTGCTCAGCGGCACAGGCACCTGCTGGTGCGCGAGGTCCTGAGGTTGACTCCTGGTACCCACAAAAAAAAAAAAGAAAAAAAAAAAACCTGAAAATAAGATAGCAATACAGACAGAGAGTATATCTTTTAAATAGAATGGTTAGGGAAGATCACTTTGCATGTTGATATTTCAGCTGAGAATTAATTGTTAAGACAGAGACATTAATGTAAACATCGCAGGTAAACACACTGCAGGCAAAAAAACAATCAACCAATCAACAAACAAAAACCCCAGCCAGTGTAATGACTTCAAGGTCAGAGCAGTACAGTTCAAGAAACAGAAGGAAATGAGTATAGCTGTCCTTGACAATGGAAGGTCAGAGTAAGGAGAGATGATACCAGAAGGGCAATGGTACCAGATAATTAGGCTTTCATTGTCCTCTGAGTGGTTCCCATTTTATTCTCATAATGACTGAAAATTTTTAAGAAATTTAAGAAAGAGAATAACATGATCTGGTTTATGGTTTGGCAGATTACTTTATTATGTGGAGCATGAATTTTGGAGGCAATGCAAAATCTGTTAGGAATATATTAAGAACTCTTGTTACGAATGTCCAGAAAAGAGACGGGTGATTCCAATCAATTAATTCATCTCTTTTGAATAAGTTTCGCTAATTAGAAACTTCCTGCAACAGAAAAAGTTTTATAATAACCAGTGACAACTGAAAGGCATGTTCTGGATTTCTAATTATGGAAAAGTGCATTAAAATGAAGGAAATTTTCTAATGAAAAGGAATTGTAAAAATGAAACAAGAAATTTTGAAAAGACCAAACACATTGTACTTACCAGTTTTGGCCTTGCAAGACCGGTTGTTTGGCTGCATTATGTAGCCCTCTACACACCCGCAGGCATAGGAGCCATATGTATTCACACAGGTTTGGCTGCATGTACCATAAACAGCACATTCATCTTGATCTAAAAGGAAAATTGGCAAGATTTTAAGCAGCTTTATTCTTGGCCATTTTATTTCTCCCTGAAGAAAAAAATATTTATATTTGAACTTTGGAAATAGAGTATTGTATTAAACAGAGTTGACAACTATAATCCTTTCAAAATCACACTAACTGAAAGCCCTAATAATTACAGAAATAAAATATCAAATTTAATACCAAATCATGTGTTATAAAAGAACATTCATTTATGTTTGTGATGGGCAGGGTAGAAGTCCTTGGAATTTTTTAAAAGTACAAAATGCATTGTAATAAATATTTGTTGAATATTTCCAGTGTTTATAACCCTGAGTTTTTCACTACATTAACAATGAATTAGTCTAGTAACGCGATTTTTTTTTTGTGTGTGTGTGTACCGGGGGTCGACCTCAGCACCTTGTGCGCCAGCAGGCGCCCATGCCGCTGAGCGTTATCACCGGCCCCTTTTTCGTATGTGGGTTCCAGGAGTCAAACTCGGGCCCTCGCGCTTGTCAGGCAGGCGCTTGTGCCGCTGAGCCATCTCACCAGCCCAAGTAAAGTGATTTTTAAGTCACACATTAAATAGAGTTCTGAGCTACACTGTATAAATCATCCTCACTAATTTAAAAAGAGGAAACTATCAAGAATTATTAAACCAAGAATTTTATCTTAATTAAAATGTATTTTAAAATGTATTTTAATATTTGTGGTCTTCCTGGTACTACTTTGTTTCATCCTCTCCGTATGTTTTCTTCCTCTTGCATCTAGTTTAAAGCTTCATAATCATTAGGTACTCAATGATTCTTAACTGACCATAAAAATAAAAAGACATCCTGTCAGTAGTTAATTATGTGGACAAACGTAGTCTGTCCTGTGCCCTAATCACTGTACTAACCTCTGAGGAAAACAGAATTGCAAAAATGTGTGTCTTCCCACTACATGAGACAAGTCTCATGAAATATTACTATGTTGCCATGCATTTTCTTGTAATAAAGCATACTCTAGTTATGACAGAAACATAGAAAACTACATAAAGTTGTTTGGGAATGAAGTCAGAATATTACGTGAAAACTTTGCATCTTAACTGACTTTAAAGAATAATGTAGATTTTCTTGGACAAAAAAATAAGTGTGAGCATGATGAGAGATGCAAAGTAACATTTCAGTTAAATAAAATACCATGTAAAAGGCCTTGCGATGACATGGTGAGAGTGTCATAGAAGCACAGAGTCAAGTGGAGTGAGGGTGCATAAGGAAAGTGGTAAGAGATTAGGTCCTGAAGTACTTTGCAGGCCAGTTAAAGAAGTAATGTGTATGCTAAACCAAGGGGCTGTACATTTCACATAGACACTTAGAAAGCATCTATTAGATGATCCATGTGATCAGGTGTATACTGTAAAAATTATGACAAAAAGAAACATTGATGAGTGCAAAGAAGGGATCCTGGAAATAATTAAGTGCAAATGTCATAAAACAAATTGCATTTTGAAACAAAGTTTGAATTAAGGAAAGGGCAGTAAAAATGGAGAAAGGGGACTGAACTCAGAAGTTTAAGACATAGGATAGATTGCTGGGTGTGGTGGCAGCCTACTGTAACCTCAGCACTGGGGAGGCTGAGGCAGGAGGATTGCCACAATTTCAAGGCCAGATGAATTTGATTTGCTTGTATTAAAATTAACATTTCTGTAGAGCATCCTCAAGAAACTGTGTAATAAGCAATTAGAAATGTGGTATGGGTAATATATGTAGATAAGATTCATCCTACAGTATTTGGTTGTAAATAGCATATACACAGTAGATTAAAAGAAGAAGAAGGAGGAGATAGAGATTGATTTTCCACAGAGAAACAGGAAAGGAAGAAAAACATTGGCTGGGCAAAACATTTCTAGATGCCAGTGAGCAAAGGGGAGGCAAGAAAAAGGAGCCTGTGTGTCTCCTGTATGGGGTCACTGAGCAATCTAAGGAGTTAAGAAACCCCATAAGAGAAGCAGTGTTTAAAAGAGTTATATACAATGAAGAAATTCAACAAAATTAGTTAAAATTGTCTTCCGGATTTATCATTTGGAAAACTGGTGTAGTGATCTTGACATAATGTAGAGCTCCTGTGTTGTCACGTGAACTTCCTCACTCCAAATTTTCAATAAATTCTACCACATACACAAATTGACTTGTTCAATTTACTTGTTCAAGTATATTTTACTCAGTAATTTGAGGCAAACAGCTGAGTTTCAGCTGTGGTCTGTTGAGTGTAGAATGGAGAAAGGTAACATATAATTTCAAAATGAAACCTAAATAGAAGGAGTTGTTTTTGTTTTTGTTTTGTGGGTACTAGGGGTCGAACGCAGGACCTCACACTTGCCAGGCAGGGGCTTATGCTGCTGAGCTATCTCACCGGCCCCATAAATGGGAAGAGTTTATAGTGAAGATAAAGAGTATGAGGTCTGGGAAACTACAGATACATTGAGAAGACTCTAAAAGTTCTTACAGAATAAAATTCAAGATCTTAGCCCATCTAAACTGTATCTTAAGGGAAAATAAATATTTAAAGCTGCTTTACTGAAATTATAGAATTGGAAAAGCAGATAGCAGTGGATGGAGGAATGAAGTGAAGATACCAAAACTGAGAAAGTAAATGTGGTCAGTTGTAAAAGGTCATTGGTAATAAAGAAGTGGTAAGGCAGGAATGATGGTTACAAGAGGAAGCAGGGTCCAGGAAGAATTTTTGTCTTGAGTGTTTCTGCTTTTGTTTTTATTTTAGTATTGGAGAAGTGGGATCATTTATTGACCATGGTGTGAGAGAGTAAAGAGGTGATGTTTAAAAATACATAATAAAGTGGTAAAAATGATGAATCAAGTTAAGGCAGAAATTCATTTGGGTAAGACTTCAGGTAGAAATAGAGAAATAAATGAATAAAAGAGTAAACTTCCTTTGAAATGACAGCAAAAGAAGTATGAGACAGTACAAATATAAATCATGAGAAAAAAGGAGGATTGGTTAAATTAATATCGGATGGTATTCACAAAGTCTATGTTTAGAAAAATAAAGCTCGTGGGCAATACTAAAGGGATTCAATTAAGAAAACATTTTAAGAGAATAAGAAAGACTTTGAGTAAAATTTGAAAGGAATCATTGAAGGAGTTATACCAAATATTGTCTGCTCATATCCTTCAAATGTTTAAGAGTGATTCTACATCCCATGGGCTTTAATTGCACCTGAGGTCTTTACAAGCCCCTTACTCCTTCCAGGAGCAGCTCTGTTGGTACTCAGGGTAGGTACAAGTTCCATCAGGATAGTTCCAGCTCTGGAACACAACCATTCACTCCTGGGAAACTGGAGAATACTTTCTGGTTTATCATATTGGAGGATTTTGTCACACACTTAAGTTTCAGTGAAACTTTGTTGTACCCTGCTTAATTCTTCAAACTATTTCTCTATCACCTCTCACTGCCAATAGCAAAAAAAAAAAAAGAGAAAAGAATAAAGAAAGAAACAAAAGGAAAAGAAGAGAAGAAAAGAAAAGAAAAGAAAGAAAAGAAAAGAAAAAAAGAAAAGTAAAGTAAAAGCAACAGATACTTAGAATTGTTTCAGAGTTGGCCTCTGGGAAAACTCAAACTAATAAAGTAGATCACTAAGGGAAAGCGAGAAGATTGCTCAGCAGAACAAGCGATTGTTTAAATTGGCGAGCTATGCATTTGATGTGCACTTATTTTCACGTTTCTTTAGTGTCCTATGATAATCTATAGTCATGGATAGCTCATTTGAAGTAAGTGCTTTTGGAGTTAGGAAGAACAATGTTTGGAACTAAATCCACAGTTACACTGAAAGAAAATTTCGTCTTGAACTTGGTAATATCTAGCCCCTGATTGCAGTAATGATTTTTATACTTTCACAGATATTTCAACTTTAATATTATCAGTTTCTATTTCACCTTTTCTGATGTGATTATGTTTCCAGGAGAGATATGTGATTAATGATTTCTACTGTTCTTTGTACTTAGTCAGAACATACTGCTGTGACATTGATCAAATTCCACAAAATTGGTCACAGTGAAATAAGTATGTCAGGCATCGTGATCCTATTGCCTTTCCTTCTCCTCCTCCTCCTGCTCCTCCACCTGGTCTTCCTTTCAGGGCGGAGAATGACTGGAAATACAGTTTCAGGGAGGATAAATGATTCTTAGACCTGGTCATCAAAGAGTGCATAGAAAAACTCCCTTTTCACTGGCGGGTTCCAAAATAATTACTATGCAATTCTTTATGAATCCTCTACAGAAGAAACTGACTGTGGTTGTGCTTATGCATTTCATTAAGAGATTAGGAAATCCAAGTTTTCAATTCAGTTCCAGCCTTGCAAAAGGAACTGCAAATCTTGATTCCTACAGGAGTAAGTTGTAGTAAATGAGTAAGAAAGATACAGTAGAGGTATGTAAATGGAGAGGCCTATCTTGAGTTACAAATTGGAAGCATATCCAATGACACATTTATTTGTGGCACTGTTTATACCAGGCTGACCTTGGTGATTATGAGCAACCTACTGGTGCCCCAATTTTTCATGAAGTCTAAAATTTTAGGTGCAATCTCCTGACTTTCAAATGTTGGTTGAAAACAATGTGGCACAAATATATCACTTTTGTCTCCTTATAGAAGCTTTGGGAAATGTTAAGCAGTAATAAATATTCCACAACATTTGTATTATACACAAAACAAATAAACAATAAACTAAAATTCGAGTCCCAAGTATACCCAAAAAGGCAGTGAGTCTCTTCAGGATAAAAATAACACAGCTCCGCAGACCTCTCAGCTCTATTACTGAGCAGATGTGTGAATTTAAGAAAGTCAATTAACATCTCAGGATCTCACTTTTCTTGTTTTTGTCATCAAGATTTTCAATAATATTTTCCTTAAGGATTCTTTAAACTTTAAGATTCTACATTAAGGTTACAGTGATAATTTTAAAGCAAAAGTGTTAAATAATCAGCAAAGCACAATTTCTTTGGAAAATACTCATGACTGCTTTGAGCAATCAATGCAGCTATTCCTGATTTTATATACCTAAAAATTTATATAGAAAAAAGGGATAAATGAAAGCATATCTAAAAATAAATATATGCCAGACATAAAAATATAATATTCTATGTATTGTAATAGATTTAAAATATATAGATAGATGGAGTCTAACTACCATGTAAAATAATGTATATAACTTATAATATGCACATGTTTCAGATTATATATAATTGGAGTCAGTATAATGGAGAGAGAGAATTTTTCAGCAGAGTAGAGGGAGTCATTAAGACACCCACACTGACATATATATATATCATTAATTCATTATTATTGGTATAAGAAGAATGAGAGCTGCTGCAATTAGCAATGCAAATATTATAAAGAATGTTGTATGATTAATAATTATAATTTCAGTTATTTAATAGTCTTTCTAGCAGATGAAAGCAATATGAGAGATATAACACACTTAAGTGTTAAAATAGTTAAAAAGGATGAAACATATTGTTTAAAAAAATGAAATCCACTATGTTAATGGTTAAATAAAACATTTCCTTTTTTATGTATTATATATATGTATTATATCCACTTTTTATATTATTATATTATTCTGTTTTGTATATTATTGCAGCATTTGTTGAAAATTGATTGATATAAATTCACATGTAAGTTTAAGTTTTGGGGTAAGTGTGAACTTAGAAATCTCAAGAAACAAGAAAAAAGGAGCATAAATATTGAGTGTAAAACATCATAGGTGCGCAGAGATTCCAGTTTCTGTTAACTAAGCTTGTAAATATTTTGATTAGTGCCATAGCTTGGATCTTAAGTGTCACCCAAAAGCCCATATGCTGCAGGATCTATGCTTAGTATGTGGCACTAATGGGGGGGCTTGCAGGAGGTCTTAGGTCATTGGGAGCATGACCTAAGTAGGGGATTATGGGAACTTTATCTCTTTAGCTCTTTCTTTGATTGCCATGAGGTGAGCAGGCTTTCTCTCTCATGCATTCCTGCCATGATATCCTGCCCTGCCACAGGCCCAGGAGCAATGGTGCCAATCCATCTGGGACTTAAACCTCCACAACTGTGAGCCAAAATAAACTTTTACTTTTTTTATGTTAATACAATCATGTATTTTGTAACACGAAGAGAAAGCTAACTAACACAAATAGAATTATATTTCATACATACCTTTACAACTTCTCTTATCTTCTTTTACTTCGAAGCCATCCTCACAGTAACATCTTGTACTATTTCTGATCATTGCACATTTATACTGACAATTCAACTGCTGGCAATTGGGTAATAATTCTGTGGAGGAAAAATGTAGTTTCCATGTTAAACTGTATATAGTATATTGTTTGAATTTAAATATCATTTAGTACATAACCGTAATAATATGGTTTTGATTATTTTCTCAGAATGTTTTGGTGATTGATCTAGAGGAGAAAGAATACCTGTTGCCTTTAAAATATGATGCTTGTTTCTGTTTGAAGTATCATTAATAAAACTTCAGATCAATATGTTTTGTCCTCTACTTTTTAGTTTATTACTATGTTTAAAATCACAAATCGTTTCAAATTCTGGTAAATTAAATTATTTTAAAAGGAAAAATGTCAACTTAGTGGTTGATATCAGTATTCATGCCTTTTCTATCTGACACATCAATTGATTTTCTAGCTTTCTGAGCTTGTTTTGATTTACCAATCCACATGTAACTTTTGTAGCAATCAATGTAAATATATTCCATTGCAAAAATTTATTTTTTATTGGTGGAAAAATATTATACAAATACTAGGCATAATATATTTCATTACATTTGAACTCTCAGAATAAATACATCATTGAAGCAAATGTTAGTAAATCCTGAGAGCAAATTAAGATTCAATATGATAAATGCATGGAACAGAGAAAAAGTGACAGAAGGAAATACACTGCAAAACTAATTTCTAACAAGAATAAGATTTGCTTATCTAGAAAAATATTTGGATAGAATGCATGACCGATTTTATTGTTGGAAAATAGGGTTAATTATTTATTACTAAAAACACTTTTCCTTTTTTTAATAAATAAGGGACAGGGCCGGTGAGACGGCTCAGCGGCTTAAGCGCCTGCCTTGCAAGCGCGAAGGCCCGAGTTCGACTCCCGGATCCCACATACGAAAAAAGGGGCCGGTGATATCGCTCAGTGGCACGGGTGCCTGTTGGCGCACGAGGTCCTGAGGTCGTCCCCCCGGTACCCACAAAAAAAAAAAAAAAAAAAAAAAAAAAAAAATAAATAAATAAATAAATAAGGGACAGAAATAATTATTTTGAAGACTAAAGTTAAAAGATTCAACATATGTTGTTATTTGCCATGAGTAGCCTGGGGTTCAGAAATGAATTATAATAAAAATTAAATGGGCAAAAAGTCCAATGTAAAAAAAAATCTGTACATTTCGAACTGAGCACCTACTGAGCACCTTTCATTAGTTTAATTATTTTCAACTCTCTCGTATGATTACTTAACATATCTACTCTTCTTAAGACTCCAAACTTCCTTAATATTTATTCATTTATGATGATCTCGCTTCTTACTTCTTTGAGAATCAATCAGAAGAGATTTTTCTAGGATTACTCTCAATTTCTACCAACCTATGCATATTTTCGTTCCCCTTGCCTTCAAAATTTAGTTGAACTCATAAGCAAAGCTCGCACATTGCTTCCAGCATACATCCCATCTCCTGTCACACACTGTGGTGAATTAACTAACGGTCAACTTGTAATATCCAGCCGAACTGAATCAGTGTGGTGCTGGGTGTGGAAAGCCCATGTGAGGATTGTTGCCAGTAGCGTGAAAAAGAGAGCTGAAGGGGAAGATGGTGTGCTGTTCATTCTCCTGGAGAATCTGTGTTGCGTGGGTTTTCCTGATATGAACTCAGCTGTTACTGTCAGAGAAGCTTGGGTTCTCCCTGTTACTGAGGATGGCTGCTGTTCTTTTCATGGGAGCTCTGATTTTTACCTTCAGCATCACTCCCTGGCTTCAGTGCAGATCCCTCAGCCTGCTGGCACAGATCCTTCATCCTGCTGGTGCAGACTTTCTAGCTTCCACCACTGACCTTCGGGCCTTCCCAGTGCAAGTCCTCGATACAGACTTGCATAAAACGTTGTTGTGGGCTCCGGGCCTCCAGCTGGACTCGTGGAGGACATTGCCATGGGATACAGGCCCTCAGCTGGATTCTTTGGGTCTCTAGTGTGTGGACAGATCTCCCATACTCTTTTGCATTTACTCTTTGGTGAATATTATAAAATAATACTATAAATTATGTGTCCTGTATTAAATCTTTTCCCTTGTAAACCCTGACTACAACACATATGCAACTAAATCATTCAAGCTGTTATCTATTTCCCCTCCTAATCATCATTTGCCACATTTATGTCAGGTCAAGGATAGCAAACTAATGTCCCACTCTATTATTTTATAAAGTAATTTTCACTGGATAACAGTCAGACACATTATTTACATACTCTCTTTAGTCGCTTTCATATCTCAGAGACTCTATGGCTCAAAAAGCCTAAGATATTTACTACACCTTTTAAAGAAGTTTTTGAAGCATATATTAATTCATTCTCAGTGCCAAACATGATCATATTTTCCCAAACTTACAAATAAAATCCGTGGATCTCACTTCCTCTGCTAGACACTACTGCCTATTTCTTTTATTACTTTTTATAATTAAAAAGAGAAAAAGGGGGCCGGTTGAGATGGCTCAGCGGCTTAAGCGCCTGCCCGGCAAGCGCGAGGGCCCGAGTTCGACTCCCGGAACCCACATACGAAAAAGGGGCTGGTGATATCGCTCAGCGGCAAGGGGGCCTGCTGGCGCGCGAGGTCCTGAGGTCGACCCCCCGGTACCCACAAAAAATAAATAAATAAATAAATAAATAAAAAGAGAAAAAGAAAAAATACCTGCCTACCCTCTTTCTTTTCCTCCACTTCTACCATAAACCAATCCCATGAAGCTTTTATCTCTCTTGCTGTACAGAAACTGTTTACGCAAAAGTCTCTAGTAACCGCCATTTTGATCATGGCACCTTTCTCAACCTTATTCAACTTATCAGCAGCGTTTGACAGTTGATAACTACTTTTTCTGGTTCATATTCTAATATACTATGTTCTTGGTTTCCTCCTATTTCACAGTCTCGACTACAAGGTTCTTCCTTTTCCTGTCCATCTAACTTGAAGAGCTCCAGGGCAAAAATAATGGTCTTCTCTGCCCATATTCCACTTGAAATTCAACAAGTCTCATGATTTCCTCCCTATCTGGAACATAACTGCTATACCTTAACTTGAAAGCTAGTTGCACCCTCCTCAATTTCTAATTTTCACTACTCCAATAATCACTTATGTTTTAATTAAATTCCTTCGTTCTTGAATTACATAGAACAGTTTTTTTTTAATGTAACTTCAACCAATATGTAAATCAACTACATTAAATTTGTAGATTTCAATACTGGGTTAGTGATAAGTGTATACTGATACAAATGACAGTAGTTTCTAATGTATGAAGACCATGGATAGAGTCAATAATTATACTACTAATAAAAAAAGGGAATAATTTTTTCTTTCTAAATTTTGCCCCCTCCCACAAATAAGTATAGGTACAAATTAAGAAACTGTTATATGTCTGGTCTTTAAATATGTAAATTCTGTGAAGCTTTATATTTTACAGAAGAGAAAATCAGTAGTTGACAGCTAGCCCAATACTATACAATAAAAATATAATAGAACTTGCTTTCAAAACAAGGTCATTCAAACTACAAAGCCTATGTTCTTAATAACTACTCTAATCCCCATTGTACAATCTGGGGATGTTTGGAACCGCGGTATATCCTTAAAATAGTTAATTAGTTAATTTTATTTATTTATTTTCGTTTTGCATTCTAGACAGTAGTTTACTATAGTTACAAAAATGTTTCATAAGTTTTATATAAATCAGTAAGTTTTTATAATAGCTTTAGTTTAGAATGAGAGTTGAGCTTGGGAATTATTTCTAATCAATTAAAATAGATAATTTAGTCTATTTTTTATTATATTTAGTTTTAATAGCTGGTAAGACAATGACCAGAAAATTGAGAATTTAGGTTTACTTTTAAGAAGTAGTTCAGACTAGAGATGGAGAAATGGAAGTCAAAAATACAAGTTGGCACTTGAAATCTAATGAATAAAAATTGTCCCTTCAAGAATACTTTTGAGGGCCATGAGATAGCTCAGTGGTGTAAGTGCCTGCCTGGCAAGCGCAAGGTCCTGAGTTTGACTCCCGGTACCCACATATGAAAAAGGGGCTGGTGATATCGCTCAGTGGCACAGGCACCTGCTGGCACGTGAGGTCCTGAGTTCGACCCCCGGTACCCACAAAAAAAAAAAAATACTTTTGAGATACAGAAAAGAAAAGAAAAAAAAAAAAAAAACAGAACTTCTACACGTGAACATTAAACAGAAGAGACAGAAAAAAAGAAAACTGAAATAATAAGATACACATGTAGAACACCTAGAAAGTTTCACAGAACCTAAATAGAGCTTCCACAAAAATAAATGGAAAAATCACTCTTAAATACTGTGAAGAAAATAAACATAGATGAAGCCTAGACAGTGCACTAGATTTCCCAGTAGGATCAATTAAGATCTTTCAAAATCATTCCAGTGAAGCAGTGAGGACAGAATTGAATGACATAGAATTTGGAACAGAAAAAGGAGGCTGGATAGTGTTAGAAAAGATTTAGATGTAGTTATATAGCATAAAAAATGAATAAAGGCAGATAATCTAATTTATTTGGTCTCCAATTTAAGGGATCAATTAATATTGATTCAGTGATTCAAATCTATCATTTACCCATTTAATCCATGCAGTCCAACTACTTTTTAGTATCTCAATCTGAAATAGAAAATCCAAGTACACCTAGGATGATCTTTCTACTCTTTCCCATGTTGAAATTCCTGAAGGATAAAAAGTGAATACTGAAAAGTGATACCAACTTGGGGGGAAGATAAATAAGAGCAAAGGAAAAAATGCATCTGAAATGCCAGACCTCAAACATGGTTTGGGGAGATAGGTGGAATACAATAGGTGAAAATAAGAAACGGGACAAGGGCAACATAGCTTTTGCTTTATTAGATTTATCCCATATGAGGATTAGTGTATGTACCTAGGGATAATAGGGAAATAATTAAACAGTATATGATATTATGTAAAAATTGTAAATATTGATTCTGCTAACAAATCATGAAGAATTATAAAGAATTAACAGCACGAAAACTAAAATTCAAAATTTGGCTTGACTGTGAAAGCAGTACTAATTATTGTAAAGTTATCTGTTTGAACTGCTTAGCATTTATGCTTAATTACATGCAATGCTATAATGACTATGTACATAATTAACAGTGCATCAGATTATGTTGTTAAAAAGCTTATCTGAGTACAATGGAAAATTTGGTATTTGATCATTAGTTTTCACAGAGCGCCTTTCATAAAGCAGAATCATTGGTTCATGTAATATTAATGTAGTTTTGGATCTTAGAGTGGAGTAGGAAGACTACTAATGCCTGAGAGAATGTAATATCCGAGTAAGAACACACACATGTAAACATGGTATCTAATCTGTATTCTTCAGCATTATGACAGAATATAACTGTCTCTGATTAAAGGATGACAGTTGTTATTGCAAGCATTAAATCTAATTCAACTGATGAAGATTCCTCTAACACAGATCCACTTTGTTCTATTTTAAGGAAGGTTTTCATCCTTATCAAAACTGTAAAAACTATTTTCCAAAGGTGAGGATATTTTATTACATGCAAGTTAGTTTACAAGTAGTGGGTAGCTTTGAGGCATCTAAGCTTCTAAAGTATTCTTTGACTTAGTAATAGGATAAATAAATAGATTTCTGAATCTGTATTACTAATAAATAGTAAGATGGAGATAAAAAGGAAAATCAATTCATACAAATCTGATATTTCTTTCACCATTTACTTTCTTTCTTTTTTTTTTTGTGGGTACCAGGGGGTCGACCTCAGGACCTCGCGCGCCAACAGGCACCCGTGCCGCTGAGCAATATCACCGGCCTCTTTTTTGTATGTGGGATCTGGGAGTCGAACTCGGGCCCTCGCGCTTGCAAGGCAGACGCTTACGCCGCTGAGCCATCTCACCGGCCCCACCATTTACTTTCTTTTCTGAGTGTTAAGACCTGAAATTGTGGATCAATAATACCTTTAACATTAATGGTGGTTTCAGTAATGCCAGGCTATGAGAATGGTAGACAAAGCTAAACGTTTATCAATCTCATTTACTTTACTTGAGCAAATAAAAAGCTGGTATTTTTCAAGTTGACTTGGTGTTAGGTGGGAGCCATATATCTGACTTCTAGTCAATGTATTACAGGTAGAATTTTTATGTGCCACTTCTTGACTTGACTCCTAAAAATGTCTAACCATCTCCCATTCTCTCTCCACTTGTCAGCCATCTGGGTGCAGGAGATCCAGCAGACAATTCCTAGGATCTTGAGATGGCAGAGGTCATAAAAAACAACACTGACAGGACATGGGAACTGTTATGATCTGGATATGATTATAGCTTGTCCTCTAAGGCTTCATATGTTGAAATTTAATCCCCATTTTGAAAAAATTTAGGGGAAAGAATCAAATAGCTAAATACACAAGGGTATAGACTCCATGAATAAATTTTAATAGTCTTATAAGGAAAGAGAGAGACCAGAAGAAAAACCCATATACACATACACAATCCCTGTCTCTTGCCATGTGATACTCTGTGCACCTCGTGACTTACCAGCAGTAAGACCATCATCAGATGTGGCCCTTTACCCTGGGACTTCAGAAACATGAACCAAAATAAATTATTGTTTTATAACTCACTCTGCCTGTGATATTGTATTATTAGTAATGGAAATGAACAACTACAGGAACTGGTGAGACAAATAACTGTGCTATCAGTGAAAATTTGGATGTTGGGGGGTATTAAACCTCTGAGATATCAGAATTATGTATTATATAATATCATGATGATGAGAAATGACTATAGAGATCCATGTTTTTCCTTATGTCCAAAATAAAAATAACAACAGAAACTACCTTAACCTGCTCAATAAGGTAGGTGATAAAATATCTTAAAACATTTCCTGATGTAAAGTAACTATTTTTACTAGCATTATTATTTTCATTTTCATTTTACAATTTAAAATAAACCACTAGTTAGGTAAAACAACATATATTTTGCTAATCTTCGGGTGTAGACCTCACATATCCTACCAAAGGCTCATATGTCCTGAGGATAAGCTTTTGTAAGGTGACTGGATCATGAGAGCTTTTACTTCACCAGAGCTTTGATCAGTTGATGGTGATGATGGAAACAGAGATTGGACCTGATTGCAAGAAGTGGATAATGGGGGCATGACTTTGGGATCCATATCTGGTCCTCAGCCACATTCTTACTGGCTCTCTTGCTCTTACTTTGCTTCTGCACACCACAAGATGAATAGCCTTCCTCTGCATGCCCATCCATCACGATCTTTCTGCCTTGCTGTAGGCCAGAAAAGCAATGCAACTGGCTGAACTTGGACTGAAATCTCTGAAACCCTGAGTCAGAATATACCTTTTCTCTTTTTAAATTGTGTACCTCAGGTACTTTGTCACAGCAACAGAAAGCTACCTAACATAGTTAATAATTTTTTTTATAATTTACATACTCTGAGAACTTTGGGTCTTTATATCTTTTCATAATAGAATGCTTTTCTCTTTTATCCTTTTATTTTTGAACATTATGGGATTTAGTTCTAGATTTGCCAACTTTGGGTTGGTACCTTCTGGAGAAAATTTTGGTGATATGGTTAAATTCTGAACTCCTTATCTGAATGCAACATCACTAACATAAATAAACACCATAGGAAATAAATAACTTTTCTATATTAGCCACCTTGTTTTTACAAAATGTAAATATTGCTCTCTGAAGAAACATACATCCTCATTTAATTTTCTACATAAGTGTGAGCCAATTAACAAGTCAGGCAAACAATTTTCACCAAATATTTATGCTAATCGGCATAGTCTTTAGGGATTGTTGTGCTCTGAAGTATCACTGTGATTTAGGATGCATTTCCACAAGTGTATGTAGGTGTATTATTTAGGAAACACGTATGTATAAATTGTGTTGACCTGCCTTAGAGTAAAAAGAGTCTAACAGTGAAAATCAAGTAGAAACAGATTCAGCCAGATTCCAACAATAGCTAATTATTACTGTTAGAAGTTTTCTTTCCTTGTTAGTTTATAGAAATAGCTCTAAGTTGAAGAACCACTGATTGCCATCTTGCATGGGTTATGTTGCTACTTTTAGACTTAAAATATTAAAATTCATATTCATTGTGTACTGGACTTAGTGGGACAGTTGAGAACACAGCTCAGCTATTTTATTTGCACAATTCAGCTTACATGTTTTTCCCTGAGAAAAATATAAAATTTAGGAAGTCTTTGAATGTAAAAAATAGTATAGGCCCTTTGCCAAATAGATACATTATGTGAGACATAATTTTACATAATGAGATGTTTTATTAATTTTAGTAATAAATTACACCTTGAACTCAGTATGTATGATAATCCCTTTTAACCAAAATGTATAATAATAGTAATGAGAGAAAATATTCTTTTGTTATGTAGCATGTCAAAAAAATAAATGTGTTGCTCACTTTTTGTACTTGGAGATTGCAAATTTGATGCAGCTATTTACCATGCCAGGCAGGCTTTCGTGTCAGCAGGCACATGCTTGACATATTTAGAGTAGAGATAATTTGTGTCACATCATTCATCCTCTCATCCCTGTTTCCTCAGCCTAGTGAGATGCAGCGTGACCTGACTTGCAGAGATTATGATGCTGCGTATCACTGGTAAACTGAATATTTTCAGAATCCTTTGCCTAGTGCTAAACTACTGTCCTAGCCTCAAATTTCTAGGTGCTATTGTATATCAAGAAACACCATTTTGGCAATTTTAAAAATATTTTTGTTTGTATTTATTTTTATGATATAACTTAACTATGTAAAATGCACCCTTTTAATGTAGTTCTGTAAGTTTCGATAAATGCATATACTTGTCAAAAGTATATGCATTATGTTTAAGTAATATTATCATTAAGATGCAGAACTGTTATACTAAAATATCCCCATTGTGCACCTCAGCAGTGGTGTTTCTCTGTTGCCACATTTGGTAATCGCTGATCTGTTTCCTGTCTGAGTAGTTTTTAATTTTCCAGTCATCTAAATGGATTAATCTAGTGTGTTGTATTTTGGGTCTGCATCTGGTTTATTTTACTTAACATGGTGTTTTTGTTAGCAGAGTACTATTCCATTGTATGAATGTATCTGAATTTATCATTGTGCAATTGATGGACACTTAGGTTACTTAAAATTTGGGGTTATTGTGGACAAAGCTAATATATACACTTACATATAAGTTTTGTGTAAATAAAGTTTATCATTGTACTTTGATATATCTGAAATTTCTGGCTATTTAGTTCATTTTCTCATTGCTGGGACAAAATACCTGCCACCCAAAGTTAAAGGATGAAAGGTATATTTTGGCTCACAGTTTGTAGAGGTTTTAGCCCATAGTCAGCTGTCTCCAAGGCAGGGCAGTAGTGGATAGGGATATGGCAGAGGAGAAACAGTCCATGGCATGGTATGCAGGAAACAGCAACAGAAAGCAGCCAGCTTGGCTTTCCCTTTAATTCCATCTAGGCTACAAAACTTTTGGGTGGTGCCACTTACACCCAGGATGGGGCTTCTGTCTTCTGTAAATCCATTCAGCCACTCTCAGAACTATGCCAATTCCAATCAGTGGACTAATTTAGTAGCACCCACTTTTAGTCCCAGTATCACACTCCCTTTATCCAACCAGCTCCAAAAAGCCCCACCTATGAGAGCTTGAGGCTTTGGGGGGACATCTAGATTCAAGCCATAACCCTAGGCACTATGGTAACTCAGTGTTTCAATTCATAAGTGTATTAGTCAATGCTTACTAAAGTCAGATGTAGAAGAGTGAAAAACATTTGTCTATGCTTTGGAGACCCAAAGTATCCAGCCAAGGGAATGGAGCCCACAGCAATGTCCTGTGCAGGTTTATATCAAGGATCTGCATCAGAAAGGCCCATGGCTAGTGGTGGAAGCTAGAAAGTCTGTGCCGGCAGGGTGAAGGATCTGTGCCAGAAGGCTGAGAGATCTGTTGTGTAAGGCAGGAGAGGACCTCCTTCAAGATGAAGACAAGGATTGAAGCTCTCCCGAAGGAAGATGACAGCCAAATTTCCTTTGAAGTAAAACTGCCAAAAAGCAGCTTCTTCAGGAAAATCAGCAGCATGCAATCTTCCCCTTCCATTCTCCTTTTATGCTATTCTGACAACAATCTTCAGCTGGGTATTCCATGCTCAGAACAACCCTGACTCAGTTCAGCTAAGTGTTCCCACTTAAACTGACCATTAATTAATCCACCACAATGAGAACTTACTCTTTCCATCTGCACATTTTTGTATTTGAACCACGAATATATCAGTCATCCAAGTATGCTGTCTTTTCCCCAGGGCATGCCATATTGGCTTTTTATTTTTTAGCTATTTTAAAAGGTATGTAATGGTACTTATTGCATTATTGTCATTTTAATTTGCATTTCCTAATGATTAATGATATTGAAATTTTCTTATGTTTTTTTTGACAATCATATATGATATCTGTGATGAACTTCTCTTCAATATTCTGTCCAGTTTTATTCAGTTAATCATTCCCTTATTATTTATTATTGAAGATAATACACATACATCTGTATGGACACACAAATATACATGATTTGGGAATATTTTATTCCAGCCTATGGTTTCTCTTTGTATTCTCTTATTAGTGTTCATAATGGTTTGGATCTATAATGTCACCCAAAGACTCACGTGTTGAAGACTTGCTCTCCAATGTAGCAATATTCAGAGGTAGGGTTTGGGGGAGTGATTGGATATTAAGAGACTCATCAATGGATTGATTCACGTATATATTAATTTGATAGATTTATAGGAAGTGGCAGAAACTTCAGAAAATTGGGCCTATTTGGAGGAAATATGTCACTATGCCTATGCTCTTGAAAGGTACATTTTGCCTTTGCCCCCTTTCTACCTCTTACCCATGCCACCATTATGGGAGCACCTCTGAACCACTATGCCCCCCTCATCATAATTCTCTGCTTCATCACAGGCACATGGCAATGGAAGAAATGACAGTAGACTGAAACCCACAAAAATGTAAAAGAAAATCATTCTTTCTTGTAAGTTGATTTCCTCAGTTGTTTTGACACAGCTAACACCATGTTTATCAAATTATATTAAAAAAAATTCTTACATTTAACCATGTTTAACCTCAACAGTTTCTTTTATGAATCTTGCTTCTGGAGTCATACTTAAGAAGACCTTGCCATGGGCAGGTGAGATGGCTCAGCGGCGTATGCGCCTGCCTTGCAAGCGCGAGGGCCCGAGTTCGACTCCCGGATCCCACATATGGAAAAAAAGGGGCCGGTGATATCGCTCAGTGGCATGGGTGCCTGTTGGCGCACGAGGTCCTGAGGTCGACCCCCGGTACCCACAAAAAAAAAAAAAAAAAAGACCTTGCCAAAGCAAATTAAGCCTATTACTTCTGTAGAAATTTTATATTTTTAAGTTTGTGATTAATTTTGAGTTAATTTCTATATGTAGGGCAAGATATAAATCAGTTCATTTTTTCATAAAAATATGTTAAATTTATCAGTACTATTTGTTAAAAAGATTGACCTTTCTCCATTGAATTACCTTGTACCTTTGTCAAAAGTCAATTGATCAAATACTGGTGGGTATATTTTTATACTCATATTTTATACTACTATCTTTTGTAGTATATCACATAACTTTGAAGACAATAAGTTTTGAAATTGTCCTTCTTTGTTCTTCCCCTACCCAAGAACGTGATAGTCTATGTCCATTGTATTTCTATATAAATTTTCAAATCAGTTCATCAGTTTCTATAGAATTTGACTTGGAATTTAGTTACAGTTATGTTGAATCTATAGATTGGGGGAGAATGGCATTTTAACACCATTGAAACTCCTAATTCACAAATATGTATGTCTATATTTATTATGTTTTTATTTTTATAAGTATTATGGCTAATATCTAGATGTCCCCTCAAGGCCTCATGTGGTCACAGGTGGGGGTTTTCAGAGATGGCTGAATCTAGGATGTGTGATGCTGGGGTTAAGAGTGTGTGTTTGCTAAATTAGTCCACTGATTGGTTTGGCAGAGCTCGGGATAAATAATGGGAAGCCCCAGCCGAGGTGTGGGTGGCACCACTCAAAGAGTGGGTTTCTGAGATGGATACGAAGGGACAGAAAGAAGGCAGGCCTACTGCTGTTTCCTCACTACTTCACTGCTTTGTTGCCTTCTGCCATCATGAACTGTTTCTCCTTTGTGATGCCCCTCTCTGCCATTGTACCCTGCTTTGGAGCCAGCCAAGTATGGACTGAAGCCTCTACAAACTGTGACCCAAAATAAATATTTCCTCCCTTAACTTTGGGTGTCACGTATTTTGTCTCAGCAATGAGAAAGGTAACTAAGCCAGTAAGTTTCCAACATAGAGCTCTCACACATAGGTTTAATGTATGCTTACGAATGTCATAGATTTGGAGATATTACAAATGGCATTGTTTAATTTCCAACTTTTCATTGCTAGCACTTATACTATGATTCATGCTTACACATTTTATTTGTTCTTTATGAACTTTCTAAACTAAAAAGCACCTACAAATCTCAAATTATAAATCAAACCAATTATAAATGTCAGCAAGGCAAAAAAGTATTTACTATAGACCATACAGAATTTAAAATATAATAAGAGAAAAATGAAAAACAATATTATGATAAGTTGGACAAATTAGATGAAGATTGCAAGTTTCTTGAAAGATACAAACTGCCAAAATTCACTTAGCAATAGACAATATGAATAGTTCTATGTTGGAGAATGGGATTTGTAATTTAAATCTTCCCAAAAAGAAACACTAGCCCCAATTGGTATTACTGAAGATTCTACCAATATTTAGTGAAAAATAATACCAGTTCTATATAAACGCTTCTAGAAAAGGTAAGAGATAGAAAATTTTCCTCAATAATTTGTGAGATGGAAATTACCTTTATTGCCACAAAAGAAATCAGAATTTTTATTTCCGTCTTTTCTGTATATAGAACAATAGGGTCGGTGAGATAGCTCAGTGGCATAAGTGCCTGCCTGGCAAGCGCGAGGTCTTGAGTTCGACTCCCGGAACCCACATATGAAAAAAGGGCTGGTGATATCGCTCAGCGGCACGGCGCCTGCTGGTGCATGAGGTCTTGAGGTCAACCCCCAGTACTCACAAAAAAAAAAAAAAAAAAATATATATATATATATATATATATATATATATATATATATATATATATATAAAACAATAAACCAAGCTATACATGATATCCTGGAATGTGCTTTCTACCTTAAGTTAGAAAGTATGCGACTACATGTATCATCTATTACTATATGCATAACTATGTACTAGCTTTTTCACCTTACTGAATATTAGATTCTGATCTAACAAATATCTTGAAAGGTTTTGTGAATGCAAGAGATATATTGAATACAAACATGCTCTAGAATTTGTAGAATTATATAAGTGCTAAATTGTAACTATTTTAGAGCAAAAAAGAGTCAGAAAAACCTCAGAGTAGTAGATATGTTGAACTGGCAATGCAAGGGTGTTGGGAGCATGATGCATGATGTAGTAGTGCTTTGTGTTTGACTCTGTAGTGAGGATAAATACTAGTCCATTTCCTGTTAGTATAACAAAATACTTGGGGCAGGCTAACTTTATAAAAGTTTATTTGCCTCACCTTTGCAGGTACAACAGTGTATTAGTCAGTTTTCCTGTGCTGCAATTAACTTCTTCACAATCACTGATTAAAGGTGGAATAGATTTATTTGGTTCATGGTTTCAGAAGAGTCAATCCATGGTCAGCTGGTAGCAAGGCAGGAGCATCATGAAGAAGAGTGCGGCATAACAAAGATGCTTAGTTCACAGTGGCTTTGAAACAGAGCGGGGGAACAGCATCAGAGGGGAAGGGTCCAGGGACAATATGGAGGAGAGGACTGAAAGGCATGGTGATTGTTTAAATTTAAAATAACTGATTGCAGCAAAAGACACACTGTCAAAAATGAGATAGGTGTGTTCGAAGTGAGGGGGAATATTTTGAGTATTTTAATGGCATGTGTCCTTTACTGTAAGAAATTTTAAAATTAAAACATTCGCTGCATTTTGTGATCACCATTCACTGATCAAAGGCTTACTGCAATTTCTGTCAAATAAAACATTAGAGTCTGTTCTCATTTACCTCACCCACCTCATTTACCAAAATGAGAGTCATTGGCTCTTCTACAAAGCCAAAATGACGTGAAAAGTAAACATTTTGAATCAACTCGGTCATTGCGACAGCCACAACAGCACAACTGAAGATAGTCGCAAAAGAGGGCTTCTAGAACTGCTTGAGGAAGTTGCAAAAATGATGGAATAAGTGTGTTCAAAGTGAGGGGGAGTATATTGAGAGAGATTAATGACAATATATTTTTGCTGTCTTATTTTTTTAAGTTTAAGCAATCACTGTATTTTTTTTTATCACATCCCATATAATACTCAAGGTCATACCTCTATGACACTCCTAAACACATCCTAAAGTGCTTCACTAATCTGCAAGGCAGTACTTAACCCAGTCAGGCTGACGTGTCACCATGAATGGTCACAGTGCGCATGACACCATCACCAGCTCAGCTTTGGTGAGGGAAGACATCAGGATAGATGATAATAGTAAAAATGTGTGGGAGAAAGGGGTCACCTGTCAAAAAAAGAAAACTGAAAGAGATTCAGGGGTCAGAGTTTGACTTTTACAAAAACTCACTTTTATGAGAATTCACTCCAGGAGATGAGTTTTCCCTTCTGCCTCCTCACTAACTCAAAGAGCTGTAAGACCACAATGTTCAAGGTTCCATCAGTTTCCACAATGCCGCACTGGAGACCAAGTTTCCAGTACATAAACTTTTGTGTATGCCACTTAAACCATACTGAGTAAAAACATAAATCAGGTCTTAATCTGGTTTAATATACATAGTTAAGACCAGACAGAAAGTATACTTGAGAAAAGAAAAGGAAAAGTCACTAAGTTTACCAGAAGAGCTTGAGAAAAACACAACAGCCAAGTAGAAATTGCATATATCCATAAGGAGATTTTCATATCTAAAAGGAAAATAGGGCCGGTGAGATGGCTCAGCGGTGTAAGCACCTGCCTGGCAAGCGCGAGGGCCCGAGTTTGACTCCCAGAACCCACATACGAAAAAAGGGCCGGTGATATTGCTCAGCGGCATGGGCGCCTGCTGGCGTGCGAGGTCCTGAGGTCCACCCCCGGTACCCACAAAAAATAAATAAATAAATAAATAAATAAAATAAAAGGAAAATAGTAAGAAGATGAATATATAGTTGAAACAAATTATATGCATAGAAATTATATAAGTATATTACATAGCTTTTGTGAGAGAAATATGATAGGATAGAGTTAGCAACAGCAATCGGGTCAGATTAAGAGGTATAACACGAATAAATAACCTTTTTTCGTAGAGCAATTACAGGTTTGCAAGCAAACATTCTAGTTTTTCATTTTTAGTAACTTGGAGTTGTTTGTAACTAAATCTATCCAGAACATGAACATGAAAGTAATTTTTCCCTACAAAGGGCACACATTATTCTCTTAAACCCCTATATTAGACCCTAACTATAGAAAGTAATAAAAATTGTGCAGATGCTTATGTATTTAACTCACTGCGAATGAATAACAACAAAAATGCAAAGATCTAATAGAGTGCCTGGCACGTACTTTGTTGAAAGGTGCTCAGTCACTGTATTTTAAAAATAGCAATTGGGGGCCGGTGAGATGGCTCAGCGGCGTAAGCGCCTGCGTTGCAAGCGCGAGGGCCCGAGTTCGACTCCCGGATCCCACATACGAAAAAGGGGCCGGTGATATCGCTCAGCGGCACGGGTGCCTGTTGGTGCGTGAGGTCCTGAGGTCGACCCCCCGATACCCACAAAAAAAAAAAAATAGCAATTGGACACACATTCTCACCTATGAAACTTACCAAAACACCAATGAAATGATAATAAAAAACAACAGAAGCAAAACACATGACAATAAATAGAACCAAAAAGGAATCTAGAGCAGACAGGAAAACAAAAGTAAGAAGGAAAAGAGCAAGAAGTAAATGTGATGCTGCCTGACATATCTACTTAACTCTGTGAAGTAGTAGAGAAGTCAAATCTCAGCCAGAGGTGGAAGACAATAAGACCGATGACGATAAGTGTTGCTGCATTCCAGCAACACGGACTGTGCACACTGCACACCTCCAAAAGAAATCCGTTACAATAAACCATGATGTATATGGTACTCTGTGAAGCTGGGCAACATACGGTAGAAGCCCTAGGAGGGGAACCAAGAAGTAAATTCATACAATACCAAAATCTTGGAATGGCTTAGAAATAGAAAATGCTTAGTTGCTTGAGAATAGAAAATACACAAGTGGATTAGAGTATAAATGTATAATAGTTGAGAGGAAAAGTTAGACCTCCTAGATTTCCTCTACTAAGCATTGTAAAACAAAACAAAACTCTAAAGATATACTCTCTCATGAGATTGAATTACATAATTCTGACTTGGAGAACAATAGGTGCAGAAAAAGGCAGAGGTACCAAAATGAAAGCCAGAGAACTACACAGGATACAAATTCTACATAGGGAACTGACCACAAATACTAGGATCTAGAATCTAGACACAACTATGCAGGAAGTTCATGTAGGAGGGAGCAAGTTTAAGTCCAGCCTGGGCACACTGGTGAGACCCTGTCTCAAAAATAAAAATAAAAAGGGTAAGAGATATAGCTCAGCACTTTCTGGATTCAGTCCCCAGCAGTATTAAAATAACAAATTGAACACTGAATTACTATGTAATCTATAATTCCACTTCTGGGTAATATGCCAGAGAGTTGAGTGCAGGGTCTCAAAGAGGTATTTGTACAATCATGTTGACTATATTCAAAATAGTCAAAAGAAAAAAAAAAACACAATGTAAATGTCCACAGGTGTATGAAAGGATAAACAAAATGTGAAACTATAAAATGAATAAATCTATCTATCATCTATCTATCTACCTACCATATGGAACATTATTTGGCATTAAAAATCAAAGAAATTCTAACGCACGCTACACCATGAAGTTACCTTAAAGATGTTACACTAAATGAAATAAGCCACTCACAAAAGAAAAATATTTTATAATTCCATGTGTATAAGTTGCTTGGAATAGACAAATTGACAGAGAGCAAGTAGAATACTGGTTGCAAATGAATACAATGGAAATGACAAAGGAGATTTATTATTTAATTAGCATAGCGTTTCAGCATAGGAAGATAAAAAACTTCTGGAGATAGATAGTGATGGCTGGATAAAAATGGGTACTAAATGTTACTCAACTGATTCTTAAGATTGACTAAAATTATAAGTTTTATTTAGGTATATATTGCCACAATTTAAAAAGTAAAAACTGAATAGGTAAAAAGTAACAAAATATATTAAAATAATTTATCATCCAAAGTATATAAATACAGAAATTACTAAAATGAATCAAATACAAAATTCTGAAGAAATTGAGATCATTCTGAAATTCACATGGAATTGGAAAGGATAAGAAATAGCAAAAATACTTAAAAGAAGATGCACAGGACCCACATTCATGCATTTCAAAACCTACTATAATGCTGCGGTACTCAAAATATTGGCATAAGAATAGAAATATAAGTCAACGGATCAGAACTGAGTCCAGAAGTGAACTCTCATACCTCGGTCAATTAATTTTTGACAAGGTGCTATTAAAATTCAATGGGGAAAGGGATTAGTTTTGCAACAAATTATACTAGACAACTGGAAACACACATGAGAAACAAAATGAAATTGGAACTTTTCTTGTACCACATACAAAAATTAATCCAAATTGGATTACAGACCTAAGAGTTATGCTGATATAAATCCTTAGAAAAAAAATTTGGTACTTTATTTATTTTATTTATTTATTTATTTATTTTTTTGGTACAGGGAATCAAACTCACAACCTCACACTTGCCAGGCAGGTGCTGTGCCACTGAGCCATATACCCAACTAGAAAAAAATTTGAAGTAAATTTTTTTTTTTTTTTGTGGGTACTGGGGGTTGACCTCAAGACCTCACGTGCCAGCAGGCACCCGTAGCTCTGAATGATATCACCGGCCCTTTATTCGTATGTGGGTTCCAGGAGTCAAAGTAGGGCCCTCGCACTTGCCAGGCAGGCGCTTATGCCGCTGAGCCATCTCACCGGCCCTGAAGTAAATATTTTTATCTTGTTAGGAAAGCCTTGTTAGATATAGCACCAAAATCCCAAATGACAAAGAAAAAAAAAATCAGATGTATTGGACTTTAACCAAATGAAAATGTTTACACTTGAAAGCGTGTTACCAAAACACTGAAAAGAAAATCTATAGAATGCAGAAATAATTGAAAAGCAAATCTGACTAGACAATTGTATTCAAAATATATAAATACAGTACAATTTAATATTATAAAGATAATCCATTATAAAAATAAGGAAAACATCTGAATATATATTTTTACAAGGAAATTATTCAAATGGCAAATAAACAGCAAGTGGATACTCAACATCTGTATTGCTTAGGCAAATGCAAATCAAAACTACAGTGAAACAGTACTTCACACTTACTATGATTACTGAATGACAGACAATAAGTGTTGGTAAAATGAGGGGAACATTAAATTCTTCCGGAAGTGTAAATGACCCAGCTACGATGGAAACAACTTTGGGAACTTCTCAAAAAGTTATGCATAGGGTTGCCACTTGGCTCAGCAATTCTACTTTTTTTTTTTTTGTGGGTACCGGGGGGACGACCTCAGGACCTCGCGCGCCAGCAGGCGCCCGTGCCACTGAGCGATATCACCGGCCCCTTTTTCGTATGTGGGTTCCGGGAGTCGAACTCGGGCCTTCGCGCTTGCAAGGCAGGCGCTTAAGCCGCTGAGCTGTCTCACCGGCCAGCAATTCTACTTTTAGAATTGGGTGTATATTGGGTATATATTCAAGAGAAATTATAACATACTTAAACTTTATAAATGTTTATCATGGCATTACTCATAACACAGAAAACTAGAAGCAATGCAGTCATTTCCAGTAGATGAGTATGTGAACAAAATGATGTATATCTGTGCAGTGGAATATTATTTGACAATAAGAAATGAATAAATTATAAGCTACTACCTTGGTTCACTCTGAAACCACTATGCTAGTCAAATAAGCCAGTCACAGAAGGTTATGTATTGTATGATTTTGCTAATATGAATTGTCCAGAATAGTGAAATCAACAGAGATGAAAAGCTCAATGATGGTTGTCTATGCTGGGGAATTGGGAAGAAACAGAAGTCACTACCAATGTATGTAAGGATATTTTTGGCATATTGAAAATGATACCAAATGCATGTGATAATGGTTGAACCATGGTATGAATAAACTAAAAATCACCCGACTTTAGGCTTTAGTAGGGTGAATGGCATATATATGTGAAATATATACCAATAAAGCTGTTATTTAAAACTATACACAAAGAACTGGAAATCATAATGGCATTTCAACTTCAGTAGAATTTAGGATACATTGAAGCAATAGGTAACTAATCCCACTGTCTACTTCTATGCACAGAACAACTGAGATAACAAGGCAAAGATTATTTTCAGATACATAAGCCCAACAAGAATTTATCTAAGCAACTTTTCTCAGGAAGCTCAAATAGATGCATCAGTACAGAAAGAATATTTTGTCCTCCACCAAAACAAAGAAATTATACTTAGAAAAAAGGGTTTATAATCCAGAAATAGAGCCAAGACATGAAATAAATGTACAAAATTTCCTAAGAAGCTGGAGAAGGAATATTACCATGCAACACCTATGTAAACCGTCTAAATTACAGAGGCTGTCTAAAGGGAGTTAAAGTTCTGTCACCAAGAAATCAAAGCAACTTATTCATATATACCACATGATTTACTTCTGAGAGTTATGCACAATATAATGATGAAAAAATGAATGTTGATTTAAATTATAACTGGGATACAGTGTTAATAGAAGAATGTGTATAGTAAGTAAAGGGGAGGATTCCTAAGTAAACAAAATAATTACCTTCCAATGGGAAGCTAGTTAATAGTACCTGAATCTCAAAAATCTGGAAATATCAGGATAGCTTGTTATATTTTTTAAATATACAGACTAAAAACTGAGCATACCTGAAAGTGCTAGTGGAAGAAAAATTAGGGATGGGTAAAGTGAAAACAGGTAACTATTCTTTCTAATTTTATTTTTATTTTTATTTTTTTTTGTGGGTACCAGGGGTCGACCTCAGGACCTCACGTGCCAGCAGGTGCCCGTGCCGCTGAGCGATAACACCGGCCCTTTTTTCGTATGTGGGTTACGGGAGTCGAACTCGGGCCCTTGTGCTTGCCAGGCAGGTGCTTACGCCGCTGAGCCATCTCACTGGCCCTCTTTCTAATTTTAAGCTTTATATAACAATTTGACTTTAAAGTCATGCACTATATATACCATAAATGTATTTATGCCATATATACCTTATGCAAATATATATATATATATAATTTCAGAGTGTTTAATTAAAAATATGAAGCAATTAGCACCATTATAGGGCCTTCACATGTAATAAATGTAAACAGTTTTTACACATCTGAGTACTTTCTGAGAAATTTCATAAGATAAAATTATACATTTTAATACATTTTTGATGATTTTATTAGTAACTGTTACTTATTATCATATATATATAGATATATGTAACATATATCTATATCTATATATTACTGTACCCTTGTTTTACCTTCAATGTAATTGTGAATATTGTTGTCAATACACTTAGGAATATAGCCATGATTAACAAGGTAGCAAAGCCACAATCAAAACTTTAACTTCGGGAAATGACAGGTAACATTATCTAATCAGGAGATATATTAATGGGTACAGTACATATTTTATGGGCATTTTGTCTCATCTTTTTTTTTTCTTCTAGTTTTTCAGTTATTGTACATAAATCTGACTCAGAAGAACCAGCCTATGACAACCAGGGGAAAAATTATGGGGTAAGAGTTCCACCCAAAGAGAAAATTGGACAATCCAATTATTACTTAAATTGGTAAAGATAGAAAGACTATTAAGGAAGAGACTAGTATATTAACCACAAGTGCAACCCACGGGGCCAGACTGCATAAATTCGCATATTGAAAGGCAAACTAAATAAAACTTCAAAACCCTAGAAGACAAAATAATAATGTTATGAGATATTTAAATGATATAAGAATAATAAAATACATACTTCTTGATAATAATGAGAACATTGTTTTTAAATAAACATAAGAGCTCAAGGTTATCATTTGAATGAAAGTACTATAAGAAAATTTATTTTGATTTTAGAACATGAGTCAAGCATCATCTAAACCTTAGACCCCCCCTTTTTGCCAGTGTTGAGGATGGAACCCAGGGTCTTGATGTGCTAAGCAAGTGCTCCAGCTGTGAGCTGCACGGCAGTCCCTCTTTGTTTTTGTTTTTTAGGCTCATTGTATGTACTCTAGAGAAGTGGAGGTAGGAATATAATTAAGTCTGCCTAAAGTAAAGGTATGAAATCTTAGGGACAATTGGCTGTGGCCAGAAGCTCTGAGAAGAGGCAAGAGGAGGCTTAGAAATAAAGGAAAAAGAGGCCTGCTCAGTCCCAAGAATTCATTTTCAAATACAAAGTATAACAAATACATGAAAAAAAAACCTCAGTATCCTTTACCACCAGGGAAATGTGAATCAAATTACATTGAGATACCATCTCACCTCAGTTAGAATTGCTTTTATCAAAATAATAAACAAAAAATTGATAAATAAAAGTGCTGGTGAGGAGGTGGAGAAAAAGGAACCCTTATAGACTGTTGGTAGAAATATAAATTAGCACAACTACTTCAGAAAATAGTATCCAGATTCCAAGAAAAAAAAAAAAAACTAAATATAGAATTTCAGTGTGATCCAGGTATCCTACTCTTGAGTATATATGCAGTGGAAATGAAGTCATCCTATCAAAAACATACCTTCTTGCCCATGTTTATTCTAGCACTATTTACAACAGCTAAGACATGGAATCAGCTTCAGTGTCCAATAACAGATGAATGGACAGAGAAATATGGTATAGAGTATTATTCACCCTTAAAGAAAAATGAAATCCAATCATTTCCAGCGAAATGCATAGAACTAGAGGGCATCATATTAGGTGAAACAAGCAAGAAACAAAGACAGTATAAAATATTCTCTATCATATGTGAAAACCAAAATAAAATTTTAAGTCAACATGAAGGTAGAGGAGAGATTATTATGGACTGGGAAGGAAGTTAGGGCAGGGAAGGAACATGGAGAAGGAAAAAATAGGAAAGATGGATATGAACAATAGAAAATGTGTAGAACTAACACAGTACTTAAAAGAACAGAATCAATTTGTACAATGTGTGTTAAGAAATACACACACACCACACACACATAAAACAGTAACAACAAAAGGTGTTGTCTGCTACACCTCTCAATTCAAACTATTATTTTTATATACCTATTTCTCCAAGGTAATAATCTATGTAGATGTAGTAGAGGAATCCATGTGGCTCCTTCTTCATACAGAAGTTCAAAAATTTATAAAGCCTAGGAAAAAGTGGGCTTCATAACTCTATACATTCAAATCTAGAAAGACTAACAGAAGATTTTTGCCAGAGGCAGACTCTCACTCAGTCCTCCTGAAGCAAAATATCCAAGAGAGGCTAACTTGATATCCTTTCCTTAATTTCTTTTTTTGTCTTTCCTGACATCAATCTCTGGCCAATACTTCATCTCTACTGAGTTCTATTATCTACTCATAATTTTATACTCATATGCAAGAACACTTACAGGCTGAGAAGAGAGCAGAAAGAAAACACTTAGCTCAGTTTTCTTAGAGGGAGGCACATACTTATCTACTCCACAAAAATTCTTTAACAGATGAGTGACTTAAGGGTTCTGATTAATATATGTCAAGAATAGTTCTACATACTTCATAGCATTAAAATTAAAATTTCTTTAAATGGCAGGTGTCTTGACAAAATGTGTTTTAATTTTTAAAAGTTTAAAACTTTTTAAAAAGATTAACTGGATTTATCATGCAAACAGTTTTATAAGGTTGCATTTTGTGTATTTGGGGAAATCAAGGTTTTTCAGGGAATTCACATTAGAAATTCATGACGTAATTCTCGAAATTACCCTAGGTCTAAATGTAATCTCCTAACATTGGATTTTTGGTACTTGGGAAAGTATCAAAAGATTGGTTTTATGGGGTTGATTATTCAGAATTAACTGCCTGTTAGAACAATTCAGTCTGTCCTTAGTATAATAAAAAGTAATTCACTTGTTATGTCACAAATTTGGATACTTGAATGACGGCATTATAAGGACAAGTATGGGACCTGTTTGGTAATCCCAGTGTCTGACTTGTAAAATTTATCTGAAAATAGTGCTGAACAAAAACTGAATTTCTAACTCATTTTGGGTCTTGTTTTGGAGCCTAGGAAAAATGTCCTCTTAATGATGATGTGATCTACTTCTTTACCTCTTGATGTATGCAAACCGTGAGTTATCATTTGTTTTTCATATGTGAAAATATTGACACCTCCATGTGAATGTAGGCCACCAAATCAAAGACCATAATTCATTTATATGTAATTTAAATTTAGAGCATGAATATTTTCTTATGTTAGTAACTCAGTAAATGTTTTGTGCTTATTATATAAAAATGATAGCAATTAAATTTGAAGCTGTTTTTTAAAGTTGGAAACAACTGTACATGGTAGTAAACAGACTTTTTTCCCATTTCCAAGCAATGTTTATTCACTCATGTATTTGTCAAATACTTATGGATATTCATTAAGTAGGATATGCAACACATTGTGTAAGGTAGACCATGGTAAGCCAATGCAGACGTAACTTCATCCGAGTTCTGATAGTGTACTGGAGAGAAAATCAATGACGGTGACCAATAAATCATAATTGCAATTGTAAAAGTCACAGAGAAGAACTCAGAGTATGAAAGGATTAATAAGGGCTTCCTGGTTAAAGTATTCAGTGAACATTTACTCCAGGAAGCAACACAGTTTGAACCTTTCATTGGGACTTAAAACGGAGCAGATAAAATCACTCAGAGACCTGTTGAAATGTAGGTTTTGTTTCAGAAATTGTGGATTGGTGCCCCAGATTTTGCTTCCAGGAGAGGCTGACACTGATAATTGAAGTTACCACGCTGTAAGAAGTGTTAATTTTTAGATTGTACTATCCCTGATTTTGTATAAACAGGATATTAAAGTTAAAAATTCTTTGAAATTGAAAAGATATTTTCAATTATAGAAAATATTATTTTGTAATAAAAGAAAAGTTTATTTTTAAAAATTTTTATGAAAATAAAAGTTAAAGTCTCGAAGCAAAATGGACACTTCTACTAATAGAAAACTAGCGGCTATAAATGACTCATTTTACTGTAAGTTTGTAGACCTGAGTCCCTTTTTTTTTTCACCACTTGTGATTTGTGCTTCAACAGAGATCAACAGTAAACATTCCCAAGGAGCAGGACTGTGATGAAATGAGAGCAAACTTAATAGCTTCCATATGATCAATTATTTTACCTTGTGTACATGCATAAGACAGCCAGTATGGGATAAAGCTCTCACACTGTAAAGCCCTGAGTGTCCCATTTAATGCCTCTAATATTTCTCTCTGAAAGTATGATCAAGCACATATAGAAGGCTCTGCTAAAAATTAAATTAGCAAAAATATAATCACCAAAAACAACACAAACAAACTACAGTCTTAGGATAATGACTAGTATTTGCTATCTTAAAGTCATAGGACTAAAAATGTTAACTTTTGACTATAATAATATCTGTCTAGTGAATTTTATTTCTATGGTTTGAGTGTTCTATGCTTCGATAAGTATGTTTACTTTTTGATAATAAAAAGCACATTTTATTATGAATATGAAATTATGTGGGTAGTTTCTAAAATCTTCAATAAAACTAGACTAAAAAGAAAAAATGATTTCCATAGTAGACATGATAAAATGATCAACTGATTAGAAAGTTTGCAAATACAGGTAGAGCCCATATTTGTATTCAATTCTTAAAATGACAGTGCCATAAAATCTCTGTTCTTTCTTGTTGATTTATATTTTCATGAATTTACCTGATCGTATCATTACATTATTCATTTCAATTTTATTATTCAATATTCATACACAAGACACCAATGTCTAGACAGGCTTTATCAAATACCATTTGCTTTGCCTAGTTCATACTTCCCAATTTTAGAAATATATTTCTTTTACAGATTAAATTTTTTACTTCAATTTATCCTAAGCATTATTTTCATCTATACAGAACTTTCATTTCTTTTCTTACAGCAAAGGGTAAGTTGATTGATAGAATTCAATCACTGCTTGAAATAATGCAGCTAGCTTTTACCTTACATTAGTATATATTTTACTTTTATTTGCTATACCTATTACATGACAGAGAATACAATAAAAATGTAATGATTTTAGGTGTACCACCTGGGCCCATAATTCTATCTAGATTATAGAATACAGACTTTGCAGAAAAGAATATTAAATTCTGAGTAAGAGTTGTGATTTAGAAATAGGTTAAAATATAAAATAAGTTCAGTGTAAATATACCAATTGCCAATTATAAATGATACAGATGTGCCAGATTGTTATGTTCTTAAACAGTTATGCTTAACGAAGACTAAAAATTGTTTTGTTTTTTTTTTAACTTGTAAAATGTCTCCATACCTGGTGAATTTATAGTGTTTTAGGCAGGGTTTTGAAATGTAACGTCAGTAATGTACACTGTTAGAACAGTCACCTATAACCCAATCAGTAAGATTACATAATGATATCATAAACACATTTGTATGTTACATACTAACACAACAACACAGATATAGTCACACTGAGACCACAAATATAAATAATTGCAAACACAGTTCAGAACAGTAGTTAAAATCTACTTGATAACAAAACACATTGTTTTAAAGCCACAGTCTGTTATTTACTAGCTATGAGATACCCTAAGAGGTCTCCTGATCTTTTTAAATCTTGGGTTTCTTATCTGTCAGGTGATCATTAGAATATAAACCTTATGTAAGCATGGTGGCACACACCTATAAGCTAAGCACTATGGGAGGCTGAGGCAGGAGGATTACTAATTCAAGCTCAACCTGGGCAACTTAGTAACTGTTTTAAAAATAAATAAATAAATAAATAAATAAATAAATAAATAAATAAATAAAAACTAAAGGACTGGGGATGTAGCTCAACATGAAGGCCCCAGATTAAATCCTAAGTACTACACCCAAAAAACAAAAATGAACCTTACAAATCTTTTAGGAATAAAAATATAAGATAATGTCTGATCCTGATAAATAACCACTATTTTTCTGAGTAGTATATCTTATCACATTCACAGCATTCATTTTTATAAAGATATATTATAGTGCTAATAAACCTTGAGTCTATGGAGTACTCTAATATATTTATTCATTAGGGTAATGTGCAATGATCTGGAGAATAAGTACATAATACATTATTAAAATATGGTGGTAGTTATGCTGTTAGAGTTTATAAGACTGACCAAATGACTTCTACTTATTTTTTGGATGACCTTGAAAAAGTAAATAAGATGTACTATTCACTTTCCCATCCCTGGGGAAAAAAAATATCCACCACTTGTAACTTAAAGGAAAAGTTCATTTTGCCTCACTGTTATAGTGGATTCAGTCCATGGTTGGTGAGGTCCAGGACAAAAAGAGCATGGAACAGATTGACAGTTGGAAGAGGCCGAGAAGTAAAGATAGAGAAGGGAAGTACCAGGAAAAAATACATCCCTCTAGTTTATGTCTCCAGGGATCCACCTCTTCCAACCAGCACCACCTCTGAAGAGGCCCCTCCTCTGAACATATGAGACTTTTGAGGGACATTCAAGAACCAAATGAGTTCAGGTAAAAATCAAAAAGAAAGTTAAATATTTCCAATGTGCAATGACACAGGGTAAATATCCCCATTCCAAAATGGAAGTATAAGGGGTTAAAAGTGAATTGGACAAAAGCAAGACAATCCCACAGGGAAAACATTAAATCCTGTTGTTCCACATCCACCACCCAAGGCAGATGGTGGTGATCTTTGAGTTCCAAATGGCTTAGGAAACCTCACCCCTGTGGCCTTACTGGTTATATCTCAAATGGCTTCTAACTTGGATAAGCTCTTCTAGCTGCCTACAGTTTTACTCAACAGACATTCCACATTCCTGGTGTCTCCAACTTTGTGGTTACTCTACTGCACCTTTGGCTTCACTGTCACAACTTCACACATTGCCTTTTTCATGGTTATGTTTCCTGGCCTCCCAGACCTTCCTCCAAAACTTGGGTGGAAGTCTCCATAACCCTATAACTCTTACATTATATTATGCACACCTGAAATACCAGGACCATGTGGATGACACTGAAGTCTTCCTCCTGCTAAATCAGTATTCTGGACCCCTTAGTCCATCTCTTCAGTGGCCTCTGCTTGCCCAAGTCTCTGATAACCAATTCCCTAGGAAGAACTTATTGAGCCAGGTTTCTAGATGCTTTCTTCTCAAATGGAATGTTTATAGTTCTGTACTTGAGCTTGTGATGTTTGCAGTCTTTCTCATTCCTGAAATGCCTTCAAACCATCCTTCTGTTGTCCTGATGCAAGAGTACTTGGCTTCTCTTCAATAATAATCTTTCTAGCAGCCACGATCTCCATGGCCCCAAGTTTACAGGGACTTTCTTTTTGGCAGAACTACAAACTTTTACATTTGCTTTTCGAATTCTAAATATAGACCTCACTAAAAACAGCAAACAGTACCTATGCCCAGAGTAAATTTTGGGCTCCTTTGAAGTTTCCACATCCAGATAAAGTAATCCACATCCTTTAAATTTAACCTCATACAAAATTTTAGAACACCAACAAAATGGGGAAAATCATTTTGCAATAGAGAAACACACAAGGCCCCCTAGTTAAGTTTCTAGAGCAGTCCTCATTCCCATCTGAAAACTCACAAGACTGCCCTTTACTCTCTGCATTCTGATAGCAATTTGGGGCTTCTGATCTCCAACCAGAATCAACCATCATGTGTTGTTTATATAGCACTCCAGGGCTTCTCTAGCCCATATCTCCAAAGCTTTCCCAACTCCTCCAACAGACTAGTTCCAAAGTGGAACGAATTTTCTGTATTAGTCACTTTCCCATTGCTGGAACAAAATACCTGACACCCATAATTTAAAGAGGACAGCTGTTTATTTTGGCTCACAGATTCAGTGGTTTCAGTCTTTATTCAACTGGCTCCAAAGCAGTAATGTCATAGTAGAAGAGTATTGCAAGGGAAATCTGTGCACTACAAGGTGACCTGGAAGCACAGAGAAAAGCAAGGGGCCAACTACAAGAATACACCCTTCTGTTCACGCCCCCAGGACTCACCTATTCCGGTGAAACCCCAACTCGGTCCAGTTTCCACCTCCAAATACATGAGACTTTTGAGGGCATTCCAGATCCCAACCATAAAGCCATTGTGTACCATGAAGCTGTTGTGCACCACATATTTTTTTTTCACCAGAGGCAGTAGAATTACCAGTTGTGGCAGCTTCATTGGATTATTTAACTATGAAGCAGCAGAATTTGTATAAACAGTTAGTACTGTATTTGGGACACATAAAAACCAGTGGATAATGTAAAGAAAACACTAGTCTGTAACAGTTCAGGATAAGTGGAATCTGTATTTTGTATTGTAACTCTGTAGACTAGATAGTAAATCTGAATGAATTGCCAGAGTGGGAGAAGGTTGGACTGATAGCGTAGTTCATAATATTTTTAAAAAATCAATTATGATGAAACTTCTTTAAGCAGAATACACACATATCACACACACACATATACATACCTTTCAGTAGCTTTTAACTGAAAAGGTGATATGTACATATATAAATTATTACTCAGGCCTCCAAGCCTTTATCCATGATGTAGATTAACAAGGAGATGGTAGGATTTGAATTGCTATTAAAGTTCACAGGTAGGAAAGAATATCATGGTCCAGCGTAGGTTGAGCAAATTTAATACTACTTACGATTGTTGAAGTGTGCATAATTTGTGGAAAGATAAAAGTCATAAGCAAAATATAAAAATAAGAATATTAGCACATATTCAAGTTAGTAACTAGTAAAAATGTCTGCTCATTATAGAGACTTAAAGAATATAAATTGTTAAAAGGAAAGTTGAAAGGTAAGCGGATTCTGGTATCATGGTATAGTACACATGCTTCTCAACTGATGATGGAGTTGCATCCTAATGAAACCATTAAAATTGAAAATATCATAAAATGGAAATGCATTTAATATGCCTAATTTACCAAACATGATAGCTGAACAAATACAGTACATTCAGAGCATCAGTTGTTGAATGTTATGATCATGTGACCAACTGGATGAAAGACTACCTTAGCACATTTCACTGGTCTAGAAAGAGAAGAAAACTTAAAATTTGAAGGATAGTTTCTATTCAGTCTGTGCTGATTTTGTACCACTGTAAAGTGTCAAAAAAAACTAACAGATAAACCCCTATGAGGTGGTGGCCACCTATACGTTTGTATTATTACTTTAATTTTTTATTTAAAAACTGTTTTCCTACTAGACTGAGAAATCCTTGCAAACAGAGTCCATGTTTCATCTCATTCAGATGTCTAGTATGGTGACTGGCTGCTTTGAGCATTCAATTATTCCTTTTTTATTTAAAAGATATCTGTACTAATAGCACTTGCAGACTCTAATGATAAAGGTGTAAAATAGGTAATTATAGTATAAATGATATGTGTTATTATAGGTGAAATATGGGATTCAGTGGGGAAAAAAAACTCTGTGGTGTGTTTTGGATGATATATTGAAGTAAATTTTGTCAAAGCTGAGACCTATTTTGTTTGTAGAGATTTCCCAAGCTATATGGGGTAAAGATTACTCTAAAAAAATAGCACGTAAGATCCAAAATTGAGAATAGACACAGCACAGTTAGAGAACTAAGATGATTTTGGCTGACAAAATGTAGAATAAAGGAAAGAAATAAAAGGCTAGAGAAGATTCTAACCTCCATTTTGGAGTTTACAATCTTTGGTGCAATAAGGAATTCCTGAAGAATTTGTTGAGAGATGTTCAGGAGAAAAGAGAATGAATACAGAGTAAAATCCCTGAAGATGTTAGAGCATACACAAAGTTAGAGACATTTTCAAAAGAAGGTCACAATACTTCTGATGAAAGACAGAGGGGGATGAATACAGGCATAGTATACTTGTAGGTGCATTTATTGTTTTAGATCGTAATAAATTGTGAGAGCCTGTACAATTTAGCTTTTACATTTTCTTGGAAGGAATAGATGAGGTTCATATGCTGTGAACTAAAAGAAGGTGGCTGTATTAGTCAGGTTTTCCATTGCTGGGCCACAATACCTGACATCTACTACTTAAATGAGGAGACATTTAATTTGGCTCATGGTTCACTGGATTGGTCCAAGGTAAGCAGGCACCAAGGCAGAATCCTCAGGGTGAAAGGCCATGGTAGGGAAAAGCTGCACACCTCATGCCAACTAGGAAGAAGTGAGAACAGAGAGGAGCCGGGGACGTAACTATAACTTCCAAAGCTACACCTCCAGTGACACACACCTTAAGAGCTAATTTGGTTCTAAACTCTAAACTCATCAATGAATTGTCCCACTGACGAGTATAGTGCCCCCATGATGCAAGTACCATTCACCTATAAACACATGAGACATTTGGGGAACATTCAAGATCTAAACTACAACATTGGCTCAGTGAGGCTATAAAAAGAAGAAAATGTTAGAAATAGTCATTGCAAAAGCACAAGTGACAGCTGAGTTGGGAATACTGAAGTATTTCTGGGATGCTTTGAAGTTGAAAATAAAAATACACAGTGATCTCAGTTTCTACATTTGTATGATTTTTCCCCTTCCAGCGGTGTAATAGAAATCAGAGAATAGTGCACAGATGCATTAGTCAAGAGTTGGAAAACTCAATAATCATTTGAATGAATAAAAGAATAAATGAATGAAGGAAGCATTCATCTCTATTAGGCATCGTGTTTTAGTAGAAAAAAATAACAATCTAAATTTTGTAAATGTGGCATGACTGAAAATGTTCATAATGATGAATAAAACAGAAATTTAGTAAGATATGTCTGATAGAAATCTGAAGAAAAGGTTGGAAGGACATATAGAATTTATGAAAATTAATTACATGTTTAGTGAATAGTTTTTATATAAAATACAAAATTTCTGTGATTGCCAGCAGGAAAGAGAAAAAGAATAGGTCTATTTTTGTTCCCCAATCTCACAATGAAAATTCTGAAGTACAAAGCATAATTGAGCATTTTCTTCTAAAAGCTTTAAGATTTTTAGCTTTTATGAATATGACCATGATCTAACTCCATACATTTCAGGTATTATTTATTTTATGACTACTTACTCCAGCAATATTTGTGAAAAGGTATATTAGGTTGGATTGCTTTGGTAACTTTGTCAAAAAATCAAATGATTGGTTATGTATCAATTTATTTGTAGATATTCAACTTTGTTCCACGGAGGATTCTGGCAGTCTTTATACTTGTACTGTATCATTTTGATGATCAAAGTTTTAAATAACTAAGCCTTGAAATTAAGTAGTTTAAATTATCTAACACTGTCTTTTTAAAAGATAGTTTGATTAATCTAGGTTCTTTGTATTTCATAGATAGATAGATATAGATAGATATATAGATAGCTTTCTACAAAAGCTATTCTGCTGAAATGATTTATTGGATTTTTCTGGTATCTATAGATCATTTTGGGGAGACTGACATCTTTACATGATTGAATCTTCTAATCCATAGAAATAGTATTCAAAATATCTAAAACTAAAATTAATTTTTAATTTAACTTGTATTCTGGGATATTGTTAAACTCACATATGAGCTATACAGGCTCCAGAATTTTATGTATCCATCCGTATTTCATATGTAAGCAGGAGTAGTTTTACATCTCTGAAAATATATTTTACTTTTCTTATTCTATAAAAATTACTTGAATATTGAGTAGAAATGTGAGCATAATCACTTTTCCATTTTTCCAAATATTAAAAAAATAATTTAATATTTAGTAGTAGGTATATTAGTGATATGCAGACAAAGTTCTATTCTTAATTTGCTGATATATTTGTTATCATGTGTTAAATTTTGGTAGACTTTTTCCTATCTCTTTGAAATCTTCAACAAAGCTACTGTTAAAAGAATGGATTGCATTGTATAGTTTTTTTACATGTGAAATTTATCCTGAATTCTTATGATAAACCCCTTTTTATAAGGATTATTCTTCTACGTTGAAGGATTTGATTTATTAATATTTTTCTATTTGTCTGCATTTTTGTTTTTGCAAAGCTTGTGTCAGATCTTGGCATTACTGTAATGTTGCTCCAAAAAATGAATTGATGTATGTTTCCTTCTCTAATTTTTTAACATATTTGTGTAAGATTGTTTGTGTGAGTCTGTGTATGTGTGTACTCCTTATATGTTTGATAAAATTAACCAATGAAGTCATTTGGCCTGGTGTTTTCTTCATGGGAAAACCAGAGATAATAAATTTGACATCTTTAGTAGATATGAGGCTATACAGATTTTCTTTTATCATGAGTTAGCTTTGGTAAACCACATTATTCAATAAATTTGTCTTTTTATCTTAATTTGTAAATTCATTGGTATAAACTTAAACAATGCATCTTTTTTGTTTTAATGGGGAAAGTTGTACAATAGAACTTACTTTCATAATGCAAATATTAATATTTGCACTGCCCATTCAGAAGCTATTAGCCATATGAAGTTATTAAGGACTTGAAATAGGACTAGTGTTACTGGGAAACTGAATGTTTTATTTCATTTTAATTACATTTAATAACCATGTGCAGTTGAGCAGGACTTTTTGAATAGCAAAGATTTATACCTCTAATGACAAGTTCTCTTTTATTCCTGATGCTGAAATTTTGTGTTCCTCACATTTTTGTCTTCATAGTTTAGTTTATCAATTCTATTAATATTTTCAAAGAACAAAATGTTTGATTTGTTATCATTCTTTTGTCTTTCTTAGTCTTCTCATTGCTGGAACAAAACACCCAATACTCACAATTTAAAGGAGAAGATAACTACTTTGGCTCACATTTTCAGAGGTTTCAGTCCATGGTTGGCATGCTCAAACACAGAAAGAGTGTAGTGGAAGGCACGGTCTCAGAGGAAAGCTGTTCACATTGTGGTAGTCAGGAAATAGAAAGAAACCAGGAGCTGGGGAGGAAGATATACCTCTCCAGATCACGTTCCAGTGCTTGCTTCAGCAGCTTATATACAGATCACGTTCCAGTGACTGCCCTGTTCTGATGAGACATGACCTCCCATGATCCAGTTGTACAGGCTTTTGTACCACCTGGTCAGATAGCTAGAACCATGACCCCAATCCTAGTACAAAAATGCTGCTTTATTCAATTTTCACATCAATGGGAAAAATACCTCACATCCACAATGTAAAGGAGGAGAGACTTCTTTTGGATCACAGTTTCAGAACTTTCAATTTATGATTGGCAGTCTCAAACAGAAATGGCATGTGGAAAGACCTGGCATGAAAGAAAGCTGCTGAAGTCATGGTGGCCAGGAAGCAGGGAGAAAAAGGGAGGAGCCCCGAAGGGAGATACGCCCTTCCATGACAGGCCCCCAGCGAGTGGCCTTTGGTGAACCCATCCTATCTTCTAGTAGTGCCCTCTTCCAAAAGCCTCCCCTCTTAATACATGTGTTCTTTGGGGGACATTCCAGCTTCAAAACATTACATCTCTATTGTCTGTTCTTTTGTTAATTTATTCTTTTCTTGTTTGTTATTTCATTCCTCTCATTATGGCTCTATTTCAAAATTCATTTTCTAGTATTTTAAGGTAGAATTTAGGTTATTAATTTTAGATTTTTTGTTTTGTAATATAAGCATGTAAAGCTAAAAACTGCTCTCTAAGCATTACTTTTATCCATCAAATTATGGAATTTTTTCTTTTTAGTATATTTTCTACATTCTGTACTGATTTCTTCATTGACCAACAGACTATTTAGAATCAATTATAAGTGCTAAATATTGGAGTGGTCATAGTGTTCTTTTTGGTATTAGTTTTAATTACTTTCCATTTTAATGATAGAAAATACTTGGCATGATATAAAGCACTTTAAGTGTATTAGGACTTTGTAATATGCCAGTGCATTGCTTATCTTTGTGAATACGAATTACGAACAAGCCATATTTTGCCCAGTTTCTGTATTACATTATGATAAGGGATCATTAAAATTCTTCCTAATTGATTGTGTAATTGTCTATTTCTAACTTTAATTTTGACAATTTCATCCTGTGTGTCCTGAAGTTTTATTATGCATAAACATATTCTGACCATGTCCTCATGTTTAATTGAATTGTCTCTTGTTGTTGCTGTTGTTGTTGTTTTGTTGTTGTTGTTTTTGAGACAGGGTCTTGCTATGTAGTTCAGGCTGGCTTTGAACTCACTGTGTAGCCCAGGCTGGCTTCGAATTCATGGCAATCCTCCTGCCTCAGCTCCCAAGTGCTGGGATCACAAGTGTGCGCTACCACGCCCAGCCCTTACTTTTATTAAATGTTTCCTTTTATGTATGTTAAGACTTTTTGTACTGAAGTCTATTTATCTGGTATTTATTTAAGAATTCTAGCCTTCTTATGATAATTTTTAATTTCTGATATACCCTTTTCTATTGATTTCAATCTATTTGCACCTTTATACTAAACTACATTACTCGAAGGTCGCATATAAATGTGGTTTTCTCTTTTGGCCATTTTAACGATTTTAATTTGAGTATTTAGCATATTAAAATTTATGTAAATATGAGTGTGATTCATTTAGGTCTGTCATCTTATGATTTTTGTTTAATTTTGTCCCAGCAATGGAAAAGTGACCTATACACCATACTAGGAGACATAAAAGTAAGGTAAATAACTGGTAGTGTCCTTTTAAAAATTCAAATGCATAGAGGTACCTATCTGTATGGATAATAATCTAACATAAATCAGAAAATGATATTAGAAATATACTACTGCTGTCAGTATTTACATTTATATCAATATCATTATTTCATTTCTTTGAATTTTATGTTCAATAATGAGTATTGAGATATATTTATTAAATAATTGCAGATGTACAATTATCTAGCAAAGAAAAAGTGCTTTGCTTTAGAAAAAAAGATGTAACTCTAAAATACTTCACCCACTTTCTCATATCTACATAGTGTGTATGTGTATTTTTTTTATGCTTTGAAGATTCTAAAAGATTTACGGGCTGGTGAGATGGCTCAGTGGCATAAGCGCCTATCTGGCAAGTGCGAGGTCCTGAGTTTGACTCCCAGAACCCGCATAAAGGAAAAAAAGGGCCGGTGATATCGCTCAGCGGCACAAGCACTTGCTGGCAAGTGCGAGGTCCTGAGATCGACTCCCGTTACCCACATAAAAAAAAAAAAAGGTTCTAAAAGATTTAAATTTGGCAAACATAGGATAATATAATATAAGACAGTAACAAGCTATCTATGGTAATGGAGATATAGAAGCATCTAAGAGTATCTCTGGAACTTGTAGAAAATCTGAATATGTGTGTTTTTGTTTGCTTGTTTGTTTCTTTCATTCCCACCATACTAGTGATACCATTGTAACAAATACTGATTGTGCCATGCATATTTGCATTTAATCTTCATTGCAAATATATGAAATGAGTCAGAATGTCGATTTTATAGATGAAGAAAACTAATGCAGATATTAGGTAGAATGATAACTCAGCCACTGTGTGTAAGAACTCAGTCTTTGCTCATGAACATTTGACACACTTTTACCTTGAAGAACAAAGCAAAGGAAGAAAAGTTATCAAAAGAACCTTGGGTAGAATTTTTTCTTTTTATTTAGAAATATTTAGAAATATTTTCTTTTTATTTAGAAAATATTAGAAATATGAAGGTTTTAAGAAACTAGATGATAATTGTAGTTGAAAATCTAAAACAAAAATACCTTCTATCAAGTGTTCTATAATAATTACTACATATAAAAATGTTTTTAGTGTGACAGAAGTTTTCATTTAATAATAAATTGCTTATATGGTACATAACCTTACAATAATGGCCATTATTCCTAGCCTTAATTCAGGGCAATATTTATTGTAACATGTGCTTGTTGAATAACAATAAATTCCAAAGTTTTGACAAGCAGTGTATAAAGATAAGTAAAATTCTGAGAGAGTTGTTTTATGTGGCTAACTATTCTAATTTATTTGTTCTCTACTATATGAAAGTCCCTATTCTCTGTTTTAATATAAAACACTTGTACCTGCAAATATTGTACACGTATCAGTGACTTAGTAGAAAAATAAACAAACACTCCACAAACAAACACCCATTTCCTAAAATTGATAAGGCAAGAAGATTTTCAATTTTAATTTTTAGAATGAATAAAACTTCACATTAAAAAAAGCATTTTACTATGGAGCAGGTGGATAATTTCCAAGTCCATAGAAGAATAAGTACAAAAATTAGCATCAAGATGAGCCCACCTTCAAATTAATGCAAAATGTATTGTTTCAAGTCACTTTTTGGTTTCCAAAGACATACTGTTAATTTTATGGTTTCTTTATTTTGCTTATATCCTATTTATCAGTTTTATTTAAGCAACAGGTCTTCTTTAGATCACATTGAATATCCAAAGTTTGACCTGATTTTTAATCTATCTCATAATATAGGGAAGACAAAATATTGTCAGTTGTCTGAACTAATTATACAGAAATCAGTATCAATCAATAAAACAATCGTTTACTGTCTCCCCGACATCTCTTTAGTATTTGATTCCTCTGATCACTAACTCTACCTTGATTTGTTGAAGTGAGGCATGAAATTCAGTAGGACAGAGGTAAATTAGCTTTTACTATATAGGAAAGCAATTTCTAGATGTCTTATTCCCAAGCCATCTCTTGTCAAGAGGGAAATGTCAAACAACTACCCACAACTTTACTATGAGGGGAGGAAAAACAAATACGTGAAGAAATACTGTGGGATATCTTGCCTATAATTCCTACAAAGCTTAGTTTTCTGTTGCTGACTTTAGAAGACTTTTTTCAAAGTACATCTTTCTCTAACAGTGCCTTAATGAATTATGTTTTTAAACAGAGTTCATTAGCTGAGATTGTGGTCTCGGTTGATTCCTTTGTGGAAACAACTACTAACTCCATTATAGCAGATACAAATATTTTAGATAAGAAATAAATTTAGTTTTTTAATTGATGCAATAAAAAATAAGTATGAGGTAGGTGTTATTTTGCATGTAGCTTTCCCAATTATGTGCAAAGCAGCAAGTAAGGCCCTGCTATAAGGAACCAATTATGATCATAAGAAGTCATGGAATATTTTAAAAATTTAAAGTTGTATATACATTGAAGAGATTTTAATGGCAAGCTGATGTACTCCTAATTTTAAAGTCAGGAAATTGAGGCTAAGAAATGTAATATATATGTATTGTAAGAGGAAAACAAGGGCTGTGCTTAAATGCATTCAATATTTAAATACTATTGGACTGAGTTATCCAATATTTTATTTAACTTTCACAACTATAAGAGGTAAGTATTTTCATTATACACATTTTGCCTATGAAGGAATTTAGGTTTAGAGAGATTAAGTGAGCACACAAATACTTTCTATTAAATTGAGTATTATGAAGGCAGTCAAACCCAGAACTTCACAATCTAAGCCGCTGTTCTCTAACTACCTGTAGAGTTTAAACTCAGGTATTTAAATGTATAGAATGTTAATTCCTGAGGGGAGATGATTTATTCTGTTATTCTCAGTGCTGACTGTTTGTATAATACCTAGAATAGATTTATGTTAGATATTTACTACATGATTATTTAATAGACATATGTCTATTAAATAGCATTAATTATGTTACAATAATGTGTTTTATAATTTGTGGTTTTAGCTGTGTAATAGGAAATTTTTTGAGTAAAAATCACAATGTTCAAGTCCTTATTGTAGCTTCTGAAAATAGTTTATTGCCAACACTACTGAATCTGACTTTGACTTAACCAATTGTAGGCCATATAACATCAATTCACATATCATTCTCTCAACAAGGCCTTTCTTGAGTCCTGTATCGAGAGTAAGTCTTGGTCTTTTTCAGTCATAAAACCCTAGAAATTCCTTCATCTCTTTTACTAACAATTATAATTATGTGGTAGTTTATACAATTTTATTTTAATGTTTATTCCCTTGCAAATTCCATAAAGGCTAAAACTATGTCTCTTCAGTTCAAGGAGTACCTAGTAAAGTAGGCAGTTTTTAATTAAATGAATGACCCCAAATAAATGACTATATGAAGTATCTGGAGTTAACTTGGAAGTATGCAAAGAAACCTTTTATTTTTGTTAAAAAGTTATTTTCCCTGTTCATGGCTTCTGTAAAGTAAACTATGCCACATCTCTCAAGAATCTCTTTTAGGGTCTGGGCTGACCACTCTAAAAAGATTAGTCATATGATTCAGGGTGAAGTTTTGGGTCTTGTGGTGTTAGACAACAAGGAGATTGAATTAAACCATCTGGATCATTAATCAATCATGACTCTGTAATAAAGTCACAATGAAAACTCCGGACACTGAAGATCTGATGAGTTTTCCTGGTTGGCAACACTCTATACATTGTCATACACAATGCTGGGAGGGCCAGCTTCTCTGGGAGAGGCATCAGCAGAAGCTTTGCATTTGGAATCCTCCAGGCATTTTTCTTTGCCTCTCTTCTTTTGCCTCTAGTCTTTCCCTATAAAACACTGTAACTGTGTGTAGGCAAACTTTCAGTGAGACCTGTGAGTATTTATAGAAAATTACTGGAGCAAAATTTGTAAGTATTAAAAGAAAATTTGGGAACACCTGCAAATTTGTGGTAACTGTCAGAAGAGAGAATGGTCTAATGGAGGAGGTATCCCCAACCTTCACTGTTTGACTAAGTCTTAACTGAAGGCTTAAATGATTCTTGTAGGACAGTGATTAAAGCAGGTTTTATTGCATGTTTATGGCATATGAACTCCTGACAAGTGTACATTTTAACTCTGAGAGAATAATTTAATCTCTTCAGTTAAATCTTTAATTCTGAATAACACTATAGAACCTCATAGAGTGATTTCAAAGAACATACACTCTCCTCATTGTAGAATATCTACATGCTGTATGATAGGAGATACAGTTAAATTATTTATTTTGGATGTGTGACCCACTCTAAGAACTGGTACTTGATATTTAATGATCTTATTCACTTTCACATTGCTTTGTAATTTAGATAGTTTCTTTGGGGTCAGAGTAAAATTTCCATTTAATCATTAATTTAGTCCATTTTAAAATGTTACAGCATCATAGGTCAGTGAAATGTCATCCATTTTTCTCCTTTCTAGTAATGCTTATATGTAGACTGTCTTAGAACACAATGAATGGTATTTTTAAATATTTCCACACACATAAAATTCTAAAACTTACCTAAAAATTCTAATATTAATCAAAATCCCTGTGTACATGACTTAATTTGTAGAATAAAAATAGCAATAAGATAGTATTTATATCAAGTGGTTTAATTAGAATCTTTAATTACCAAGTGATCTTCCACTGAGCTACATCCCCAGCTCAGACTGTTTCATCAGGTAGGCTTGAGATTTCAGTATTTTTAAAGGCTTATGGGTAATTTCAGTGGATGGTACTATTATCCTGGATGGAACGTTTGTATGCCCCAAATTTATGTTGAAATCTTAATTCCCAATGTGACAGCTTTAGGAGACAGAGCCTTTGAAAAGTAATTTAGGTCATGAAGAGAATTAGTGCCCTTACAAAAGAGACCCCTGACAAAAGAGACCTCTCTGTAGCCCTCATCCTCATAGGTAAGCACAAAACAAGCTGTCAGTCTGCAAACCAGAGGAGGGCCTTCACCGGAACCTGAGATGTTAACACTCTGATCTTGGGCTTCAGTCTCCAGAACTTTGAGAAATAAATTTCTGTTATTTATAATCCACCCAGTTTCTGGTACTTGTTCTAGCAGCTAGAATTGACTAAGACAACTGCTTTGGAGGCTCCCAAAGACTTAGGGAATCTCTAAGGTGTTTCAGCACCCTCATCCGAATTTTAACATTTTTCCATGAATTTTTTGTTCAATGACTTATATTGTCGCCTGAGTCCTCATTCTAAGTATAGAAAAAATCCTCTTTGAGGTCATTCAGGAAACTGTACATTTAAAAGTATTATCTGGAAAAGGATTAAAACTAAGTAAACCAGATCTGATCAGTAGTATTGTCTGATTCTGGGGAAAAAAAAAAAACTCTACTCAAATGTAGTCTTAAAAAGAACGAATCAAAGAATAAGAATTGTTCAGTGTTTATTATTTTTAAGTGACAGGGTGACTTGTGGAAATGCTGGTATAAATGGGAATTACATTCTGTTGTGCAGGATTTTCTATGACTTGGAAGAAATATCCCTAAAGTTTTCCATATACTTTATCTATTATTTTACATTCACTAGAGTAATTTTATTTTTATTTGACTTCTTAGGAACTCCAAAATTATTCAAGGTGTGTTAGATATCCATAACATTCTGTATATTGGTAATATTTTATATAAACCATGAATTGGTTGTAAAGCCACCCTGTGAAGCCCAGTGCAGAAAACTTAACCTACCTTTCAAAATTTCTCTGAATCACATTCAATAAGGGCTAAATAGCTGAAATGTAATTCCATCTACAGTAAACAGAGTGTCTCAAAGTGTTTCCAAGTGTATATAAAATCTCTGTAAGGCACACATTATTCTCCTAATTTTCCAATGAGAATAGCTGAGACCTACAGAAATTAAATGACTTGCCACTGCCAGAAAATAATTGGCCAGTTTGGGTCTGTAACAGCTCACTTCTTGAGCAGTGTTACAGCCTCAGGAGTACATACCTATTATCAATTATATACATATATATTGACATGACAACATTGTTTAAACATATTTCCTAGTTTTCATAGATGTGAAGAGTTTGTAGAATTTTCACTAAACATCCCATACTCGTCAGTGGATTAATCATTAGACTTCTAGTGAAATAATAAGTCAAAGTACTAAATAATAAAACATTTATGGAAAATTATTAAAATTCTTACTAAAAGTCTGACACTTTAAAGAATAGCCCCTCAGCTTGAGCTAATTCACTTGGCTGAATATAAAGGGAAATAAAGCAACTATGACAAAAATAAAATGAAACAAAAAATCATATAACAGTAAAAATAAAACAAAAGTGATAGGAGATTCCTGGGTATTGGAGGGAGACAAGCCAAAGAGTTTGAAAATAAATAGAGCTGTGAGAAAATTCTAGAAAGATTTATTTCCAGTATTTTATTATATAGTAGAAGAGAAAACAATGTCAGATAGTTGCAGCTTTGCCTTCCTGTTTAAGGCTGGGTATATGAAAATTATATAATAGTCTACTAACAATGTTAACTTAATTCAGATACTTTAATATTTTTTAAATACTAGAACTTTAACTAGAAATCTTACTCAAGAATGCAAAGCTAGTGAGTTACCCATAGTATTTTATTTCCTTCCCAAACAATTTTGTTTGCCCTGCAGATTATATAATTAATCTTTTTTAGAGTTACAACTTTCTTTTTTATAAATACTTGCTTTAATCACATAACATGTGCAGTTCTTATTAATTACACTGAAAATATAGGTGAATATTAGTGTTTAGAGTTTAACAACTTTACACAGGATACCTGTGTACCTCTGTCTTCAGATGACATTTTCTAAGACTTTTGAATATGACAAGATATTCTTTTTAAAACTCTCTAGAAGAGTAACCCTGTCTTACTCATAAATGCAACTACCTAATTTCATGGTCACCACTTTTTCCAAATAACCATATTTTACCTAAGATATGAAATTTAAAAATACCCCAGTAGTTAAAGGAAAATCAGAATGCTTTTCAGAATTGCTTTGGTTTGTTTTTCCTCTACTGTAATTAATTGTTGATTTAGCAGGGCTTTTAAAAAGTGTTCTACAAGAAATCTTTGGGAAATTTTGACCTATTCTAATGAGCCTAAGATTTAAAGTTTTATTCTAGAATAAAAAAGAAGAAGAGAAAATATTTGTATGCTATCTCTATATGCTATTCAAATAAAATGTGCATAAAATTATGGTTCTTTTACAAGAGCTCTAAACTGAGAAGTAAAGAAACACATATTTAGTCTTAAATTTGACATTTACTTGATTAACTATGCAACATTTTTGAACGTTAGCACAAATGTGGGAAATGAACATCATAATGTGTACCACACAGGATTGTTAAGAGGGATAAATAAATACTGTATATTATAAAGGAATTTTAATAGATAAAGTGTTATTATGACCAACAACTGACTGTTAGGCCTAATCAATGGAGCACTTTTTCATTAGCTTCATATTTACCCTACAGATGACCTTTCAAAAAAAAATTTTTTTTTTTTTCTGGGGCATCTGGGTTTACCTGTGTATCATCCCTGAGACAAACTAGGATGATAGGCACTATGTTCATGAAACACCACTCTTTTGTTCCTAAGACTCTTACCAAGTCAAGGGGAAATTCTGTGCAGACAGGGGCTGGAATTTCCAACTAAGAGTTATGGTAAGGACATTGAGATGAGGCAAGCATTAGTAGTGTTATCTATAGGCACTTCCTTCCTGCCTATATGCTCAGTCACCCATTCCATGGAATGTTGGTTGTATAAGGGAATAAAGAAAGTTAATGATGGCACTGCTCTGTAGTTTAGCCTGTGAATCCCATCCCTGCAGTGCACTGTGGATCTGACTGATTCATCTCACTTGCTGCCAACAAACCCACCTACTGATACTCTTGTCAGATACTACCTATCATCGGTTTTGCCAGGCAGTGCTGTTGCATCTCATGGGATTTCATCAGGAAGCGTTGTTGAACCCATACGCACTTGTGGACTCACTCTTGTTGTGAATTACAATTAACTCTGTGATTCCCTGCTAGTGCCTTTTAGTTAACTTAATAAATCTTATTTCTCTCAAAAGCCATTCTTTAGTCTTTTGGAAGGAAACTTACTCCACTGCCCCAGAACACCTGTGCTATGGATGACACAACTTGGTCTTGGAAATCTTAGAACATGGCTATGTAAAATTCTCCAGTTTGTGTCTGCTTTCTTTTTTATATCTTTTTAGTACCCACTGGCTTTGTAGCTTTGTAATTTTTTTTTTCAGTGTTGGAGACTACCATACCCAGAATATTCTTTTATTTTTTATTTTAGAGTCTTGCTAAATCATTTATTTGTCAAGGTTGGATTAAAACTCACTCTTCTATCCTACTGCTATGGCTTCAGCTTCCCAGAGTGCTAGGATTACAAGTGTGAGCCAACATGTCCAGTTTGAAGTCTTTTTTTTTTTTTCTTTTTGTGTCCTTAGTATTGGCCTTCATATTGAGTTGCATCCCAGTCCCATTTTAATATTTTTTATTTTATTTTATTTTGAGATAAGATATTGCTAAATTGCTAAATGGTCCATAGAGTTAAAGGTAATAAACTCTTAATTTCAGTATATCACTATTGTTCCTTCTCAGAAAATTTGGATAAGAAATCAGATTCATGACAGGAAAAACATGCCCCAGTAATTTTTTTTTTTTTTTGTGGGTACCGGGGGTCCACCTCAGGACCTCGCGCGCCAGCAGGCGCCCGTGCTGCTGAGCGATATCACCGGCCCCTTTTTCGTATGTGGGATCCGGGAGTCGAACTCGGGCCCTCGCGCTTGCCGGGCAGGCGCTTAAACCGCTGAGCCATCTCACCGGCCCCCAATGCCCCAGTAATTTAATGAATATTTTTTTCTATGTGAACTTAACTGGGAGGTAATGATTTTGACAAGAAATATCTTCTATCTTGGATAGCCATATAATATTCTTTTCCTTTTAAAGTCAAGTACTTTTGACTAAAGATGTCATGTCTCCCACAGTACTAGTTATAAGTTTGTCTTTTCAAATTAAAAATGAAGTTTGAAGACTTGATTGCCTTGTTATTTAACAGTATTCTTGCCAAGAGAATTTTTTTCGCCTATTACATACAGTTCTCTGTCAGTCTGAAACAAGAAAGCAGTAAACTTTTCAGATCAGAGTTCTCAATATTCATTTCATTTTCATGGTATCATTTTTAAAGGAAGTAGTACTTTTGAGGAATGAGGGGTAAGTAAAAGCTTTACTTATCAAATGCCCAAGATTGAAAAGATTGCTGAATACAGGCACGCAGCACCCATCTGCTCCTCCACAAAGAACAAAAGCAACAGGTGTACAGTTGGATATTGAAAAGAATGACCTTGGGAGAACAAACTCAACAACAGGAAAACAAAACTCTTGTGAAATCCAGAAACCTTGGTGAACAGCATAGCCAGAAAAATAATATATCCCAGCATCTGTCCCCCAAGGGGAAGGGGAGTCACTGCTCTACAGAGGTAAATGCAAAAGAATCCCTGTAAGCTATCAGCAAGTTACAGGCAATTCTAAGTTTTGAAAAGTGGCAGGACCCGTGCTGGTTTACAGTGTAAGTAGGTAAGTGGTCTGAAATGTGTGGAGTTATCTGTTTTGGGAAATAAATTCATTTAATGTCCCAGTGAACTCCCAGGATGAGTAGCCAGGAGTCATCTGCAGATGGGATTTATTGTTAGAATTTGGAATGCTCTATGTGTAAGAAACTTCTGAATATTCTTAACTCTGGAATACCACACATATTCAAATGTGCCTTATCCTAGCTCATGTAAGCACCATAGCCAAGTTGAATTTGACCATGCTCCAACCATGACTTACTCCTGCTGGATCCCTGCTGGACAACTGAAATAATCAGGAGGAGAAAACTCCTGGTTATCACTCCAAATCCAAGTGTGCACAACTAGAGAATGTCTGAAGTCCTGCTTCTGGCCACTTGTGCCCAAGGTATCAGTAAAAAAGAATAACACAATTTTGCTGCCATCATTCATACAGAGGTCACAAGCATCAGTTGTCCCTGTACCTTGTCTGATCATACATTGCTGACAAGAATAAATATGAGTGACACAGATAGGGCACTGTGATTATTACCCCTACCTCTTGCTGTGAAGCACCTAGATGTATATCAGTGTCTATTGAGAGGACAGGGCTTCAGGCCTCCTATATTAACTGGAGCATCTAGTACCTGAGACCCTTCCAAAGTAACTGAGCAAACATCAACAATTACTTGGGAACACCCATCACCCAGCAGGGGCCACCAATCCCTTTGTAGAAGTACCATGCAAGTATACTCCATACACTGTCATCTATACTATTTTGAAAAGTGGCATGGCCCTTGCTGATTTACAGTGTAAATAGGTAAGTGGTCTGAAATGTGCTGAGTTATCTGTTTTGGGAAATAAATTCATTTAATGTCCCAGTGAACTCCCAGGATGAGTAGCCAGGAGTCATCTGCAGATGGGATTCATTGTTAGAATTTGGAGCGCTCTACGTGTAAGAAACTTCTGAATATTCTTAACTCTGGAATGCCACACATATTCAGATGTGCCTTATCCTACTTTTACATCACCCAAGAGTTCTTTCCACATTTGGAAATGAAGAACTCCATACGTTAGGTAAAAGTTCAGTTGAAAGCATCAACCATAGAAAAATACAGTAGAAGAAAGAATACTGGAGCTTGAAGACAGCACTTCCAAAACATCACAACGGATGCAAATTTAAAAAAAAGAAAAAGAAGAATGAAGACAATATTTTAGATTATAAGAACATTATCAAAAGTTAAAACATCCACTCTTTAGCATACCTGAATGTGAAAAAATAAAGTTATGTGTATTAAAACTTATTCAAGAAATAATAGCAGAAAATTTCCCCAATCCTGGGAAAAAAACTAGCCAAATCCTAAAGAGACATGTACATAAAAATCCTCAACATGATATAATATTATAGTCCAACTGTCAATCATACATGATAAAGAAAGAATTTTAAAATCTGAAAGAGAATAATGGCAAGTCAGTTAAGGACAATCCCATTATATTAACAACTAATTTCTCAGCAGAAACCCTTCAGGCCAAAAGGCATAGAATAGTGTATTTCAAGTCCTAAAAGAAAGAAAATAGAATAGAATGCTCACCAACATGTCAATTCAGCAAGGTGTCTTCAGAATCAAAGAAAAAATAGAAGCTTTCTAAGACAAGCAACACTTAAGAAAATTCATAATTACCAGACAAGTTTTACAAAATATGCTTAAGAGTACTATGCCCACAAGGGGAAGAAAAGAAACTACTGTAATGATATCACATGAAAGCATGAATCCCATTAGAGGAGTAGACACACAGATGAGAAATAGAAAAGAGTTAAACATCACCAATGTAGTAAACCCATCAAATCTACAAAGATGAGTAAGACAGAAATAAAGGATATTCAAAATGACCAGAAGCAACAAAATGACAGCACTAACTCTGAATGTAAATGTTCTTAATCATCCAGTTAAAATATGTAGACTGGCTGAATGGATTTTTTAAAAAGACCCAACCATACGGTGCTTACAAAAAGTTAATCTCACTGGTAAGGACACCGAATAAAAATGAAAAGTTGGCAAATGATATTCCAAACATTCAATGACTGAATGGAGCTGCCACTCAAAGCACTGGGATATTATATGTCTAGATCATTTCCTAAATTCTAGACCTAAGAATTTCTCCTACATCTGTAGACTTTAATATTATCTCTATTAAACTGCTAGGACTGCCATAACAAAATACCACAAACCATGCAATTTAGCTAAAATTTATTTCCTCATGGTTCCAGGGCTTGGAAGTCCAAGCTCAATATGTAAATTGGGTTGAGTTCTGAGGTGTTCATTTTCCTTGTTTTCAAATGGCTACTTTTTGTTGTGTCATCTGTGCACATACCATCACAGGAACTCTTCCACCTTTTTTTTTTTTTTTTTTTTTTTTTTTGTGGGTACCGGGGGTCGACCTCAGGACCTCGCGCACCAGTAGGCGCCCATGCCGCTGAGCGATATCACCGGCCCTTTTTTCGTATGTGGGTTCACGGGAGTCGAACTCGGGCCCTCGCACTTGCCAGGCAGGCGCTTATGCCGCTGAGCTATCTCACCGGCCCTGTTACAGATTTCTAAGCAGAATGGTAAATGGAAAATGATATATTTAGGGATCAGATACAACAGGGTGTGAATAAGTAGTGCTGGTTATTTATTATTCTAGCTTTGATTTTGGGTGAGATAACAAGTACTTCTTCGTAAAAATGAGGATATTAATAATTGCATAGCAAGTCTCTTGTGAAAATTTAGAATGACAACTAGGAAATATATCTTAGCAGAGAACTTAGTAGCCGGTAGTAGCAACAGATTTCATTTTGACTTTGTCATTGTGGCTATGGATTCTGAGGCTTAAAGACCTATATGCCATTCCTAGTGTCATGATAAACTTTTTAATCAGTCTGACCTATATATGCTTTATGAGTACCTCAGATAATCAAAATCCACTGTTAATGAAATTAAGGTATTTTCTTAATTGGACCTATTTTTAACAACTGGATTTATCTATTCTACTACTGAAACATTCTCTTGAATATTAGATTAGCTAAGTGTCAGGCTATGTAGTAGGAATTAGATTAATAGAAAATGCATAATTATGTTGTTTCTGTTTTAGTCAAGTCAGAATAGTATGTTATGAATACAAATATACACAAAGCAATCAGGAAAAAAATTATAAATATTCAATATAATGGTTAGAGATAAGCTTATTAAAATAAAGAAGGATTACTTTTAGCTAAATGAATCTGGGGTAGTTTGTTAAAGAAACCGAATTTAAAAGAATTCTTTAAGAATAGAAATTTAGGGGCCAGTGAGATGGCTCAGCGGCATACGCGGCTGCCTGGCAAGCGCGAGGGCCCGAGTTAGACTCGCGAGGTCCTGAGGTCAACCCCCAGTACCCACCAAAAAAAAAAAAAAAAAAAAAAAAAAAAAAAAGAATAGAAATTTGGGGCCGGTGAGATAGCTCAGCGGCATGGGTGCCTGCCTGGCAAGCGCGAGGTCTTGAGTTCGACTGCCCGGTACCCACATACGAAAAAAGTGCCCGTGATATCGCTCAGCGGCACAGGTGCCTGCTGGCGCGTGAGGTCCTGAGGTCAACCCCCAGTACCCACACACAGAAAAAAAAAAGAATAGAAATTTTATAAAGACTTGAAAGTGGTGGAGGGACAAATGAAGAAAAGAATAATTCCCTGAAACATTTTTTCCACTCTAAATATATAGGAGCAGTCTTTACTTCTCTCTCAAGTGCTTCTTTCAGAAGATACAGATATTGGCTTCTTCACCTAGTTCTCAGGAAATGGAAGTTATTATAAAGATTTGGAAAAGGAAAAGGAATAACTGCTTGAGAAGTTTGGAGATGGAAATTTGAATGTTACTTTAAGGTTAGTTTAAGTAGACAAGAGCTCCTTTGTGGGATGAATGCTGGATTTGCCAAAATATTTAAAATAAACTGTTCATTTCATCCACCTTAATCTGCTAAGATTAAGTGACTTATTTTACAGATGCTTTATTTAAAGTCCTACTAATATAAGCCTGTTCTTTCAGATTTTATAACCTATAATTAAAAAGATGCCCATATCTTATTTATTTAAAAATTGTAACACTCTAATAAACATGTGCACTGGAAACCCAAGGGCAAAATAGTTTTTTGATATTACTATAGATTCTTGCATAATGCAGAGGAGATCAGCAGAATTAAAGTTCTTCATTTTTCTTTCTGCTTACACAACAAAGTTGCTACTTATAAGAGATCAAAAGTGTTTATATCTCCCCTCGATCAAATAATATAAATACAAGTTTCAACTGAGCACTCTTAAATCTAACAACTAAAGGCCATATTGTGTACTTGAATAAAGCAAACACATAGTTTTTAATACAGTCAACACATATGCTTATTCATATTTTTTCACTGTTTTTCAAGAACTTAAGCTAAAATATATTCACTCTGAATCAAAATTGTCAAAATAGGAACAAAATGCAAGCACTTAAAGATACTTTTATTTTCTATTTTTGTATAAAGTCTCCCTCAGAAGATTTCTAAGTGACATCTATAATTGCAAATTATTTCAAGGTATATGAGATAAATCTCAATAAACTGAAATTTCAAGTTTTTAAACTTCCTTCACTTAATATTGCAGATACACTAACATCGAGGTGAGGTTTATCCATTTGGGGAAGAAAATGCATTCACAGCTATAAAGTCAGACTGGGACTCTTGATGAAATATCTCAAGCAAGCAGAAGAAAATCCTTACAAATTAATTTGACCTTGAATGAGGAAGCATATTTTTATCAATCAACTGTAACCGAAATTGACTTAGGCAATTAGCCAAATTTTAGCATGCATATTTAGGTAGATAAAACAGTTGTCAAAAGTAGTCTCCTTGATGTATCTTCTGTCACTGAGTATCCGATTACAACCCACTGTGGTTTTCTTCTTTCAATTTTATATAGCAACATACAATACATGAGTCAAATATTTTTTGCTAGCTTATAAGAAATATAGAATCGGTATTCAAATGATAATATAGGGTAGAAAACCTAAATTCAAAGCAATTAGATTTTAAAATTTAATATGAAATACTATGTCCCAACCCCATGATATTCTGATTTAGAGCAGTGCTTCACAAATTAAAATGAGATAAAAATTAGCTGAGATTTTGTGAAAAGGCAAGTTATGATATATTAGATCTTGGGTGGGTTCTGAAACAACGTCATATGAGCTCAGCTTTTCCCTATTTTATAGCTTTTGATTTTTCCCATTCTATAAAAGATTGCCAAGAAGTCTAAGTTTAGAATGTCTCAGAAGAGAATATAAGATGCTTTTCAATAATAACAAAAACAGTTACTTGTTTCTTACTGGTCGTAAGCTCCTCCTCTGCCAATTATTTAGCAAATAGCTATGGCCATGAGTTATACAATGTTCTAACTGGCCAGATATGATTCAAATGTTCTTCCTGAAACCAGATTCAAAGTAAAATATATCATAAGTAGAACTGTTATAGTCATTAATCTGCACTCCTCAGATATTTTCATTCAGGGACCACCCTGGCTGGCAATCCCAAATGTCACCCCTTTGGATCTACCACTGTATCTATGCTAAAAACATGGTCATGTATGGCAATTCCAGACAACTGATGAAATTAACAGGGCAGAAGGAATTGCCATTCCATTCCTAAGAGGCAGTGGACTCCTCAAATGTGTAACTTTGGCTTAAGGATCTCCCATTTGCTTAGCTTAAACTTTCTTGGAATCGTACTGAAGCCTGACACTCTCCCTGCTCCAATTACTGTTACTCTCTCCCATCACAGGTATCTGACTTTATCAGTCTTAAGTCTGTCCTAGTCTTCTGCTGCACCCTTTCCCAGGAAATCTCTGCATTTAATCTTGTTAGAGTATCAACTTCTTGGATGATGAAAATTAATTCAACAGTGTGTAACACATACAATTTTCCTTTCCTGTAAACCACTTTTGCAACTGTATCATTTATTAAGTATGATAGGGATGGTGAGATGGCTCAGGGGCGTAAGCACCTGCCTGGCAAGCACGAAGTCCTGAGTTCAACTCCCCGTACCCACATAAGGAAAAAAGGGGGCCGGTGATATTGTTCAGCAGCACAAGCACCTGTTGGCAAGCACAAGGTCCTGAGTTCGACTCCCAGTACCCACATTAAAAAAAAATTATTAAGTATGATATACATGTATATGGAAATTTTTCATATTTTTGTAAAATGCCATCAAATAACAGATCACTAAAGAAGCCTTATTCTATGAAAATACCTTTTTCAGTTTTAAATGTTAACTAGCAAAGTATATTATTAGATCATTTTAGTCCTCACACCTGAGGTTATTCTGGTTATTCTGGTTATTCTTGGTTTTGAATTATCATAAGAAGTGATGAAAGGAAGATTCCTGGATTATGAAGGTAAAAGGTCCTTGAATTCTACAGTGCTATAGGATGTAGATGAATGCATATTACTTTTTCCATTGGTATTTTATGTATTAGAGAATATGAAATTGAATTCTAACATATCTTAAAAGTAGAGTTTATGGGCCAGTGAGATGGCTCAGTGGTGTAAGCGCTTGCCTGGCAAACGTGAGGTCCTGAGGTCGACCCCCAGTACCCACAAAAAAAAAAGAGTATAGTTTACAAAACAAACTTAACTCCACTACCCACCCATGATGTAGGCAAAACAACTGTGTTAGTAAATGTTATGAGAAAGGAAATTAAATAGAAGTTAAGTAGCTCTTTCAAAGCCACATAACTATCCCTAGAGTATGATCTTCAATGTTTTCTAGAGTATGTTTTCTAGAGTATGTTTTCTTCAATGTTTTTTGCAAGTGAAATGACCTCACAACTTCTTGAAATCATCCAGTTTTGTGAATTCAAAAGGATGTGGCACAGATTACAAATGGCCTGGCCCAACCCTTCTCTTTTCTCCTTAACAGACAGCCTACCTTCCCTTAATCCACCAGATGTCACTCCAGGAAATGTTAGCCTTGACAGCAAAATGCTTGGCCTTGTACCAGTCAGCATCCTTGAATTTGGACCAATTGCCAATGGCTCCACCCCATGACCCCCAGATGATTCTGCCACAGTGGGCTTGACATTTTGACCAATCCCAACTGATTTTGCCCTGTGGCCAATTCCCGATGAGTGTGCCCTGTCAAGTCTTGAAGCTTGAATCAACCCCACATGGATGCATTATCTGCTACTCTATACCAGCAACACTCCCTTGCCCTCCTTCGCTTAGTTGCAGGGATTCTTTCTGATGTACAGACCCCTCTGTGCTGCAGCACAGGTCTAAATGAAGCCTCACTGTAGTGCTCCTGTATATCTGCTTGTGATTTTATTTCTTGGGTATTGTGGGCTAAAAAGGTCTGGTAAATTCATTTGGGATTTTTATCCTGGGTAGTGTGGGTAGGGAAAGTCACATTAAAAAGAGCTGGAGTATTAGGGTTGCTACCTTGAAGAGTTCCAGAGAACGGTGGCACAGATCAGCAGCAATCAACAAAACCCAGAAACTAGAAGAGACCAGCAGTTTTGATTTGTGGCAACTGGGGGTGATCAATGGCAATGACCAGCAGTAACCAGCAGTAATGACCAAGTCTGAACAGTATTGTTTTGTTTTGGTTTGTTTTTCCTTCACGGAAGTACCGGGAACCGAACTGAGGACCTCACACTTGCCAGGCAGGTGAGATGCTGCTGAGCTATATCACCAGCCCATTGACCAGTACTGTTAATGAGAAGACTGGAAGTATCTTTCAGGGATCACCAGAGACTTAGAGAGATAGTAGAAGCTGCTAGAAGAGTTCCAGATAGCTATCAAGGAAACTATGAGCCTCACTTGCTGAATAGCTGACAGAGGTGGCTAGGAGTTTCCAAGAGCTGTAACTTCAAAGGTCTAGGGTCACTGGCACTCAGAATGCAGACCAGTCACACTAAGGGTGGAGAGCCACTGACTCTCTATGAAGCTGCACTTTGCCAATTGATGATTTCCATGTGAATCCAGGGAAAGAATCTTCAACCAGTTGTCAACAAAGGCAACACACTCTTCTTCAGGGATCCACTTGTCAACAGTTCCATGGATTATCACTGCTTAGATAATTTTTAAATTAATATCATTGTGTCAAAATATTAAACCAATGCAGTGTTTCATCCATAAATTGTGTCTCAACAGCTTCCCACTTCTGAAATTAAGCAAAAGAAGACAGATCCATTTTTTTTTGTGGGTCCCAGGGTTCGAACCCAGGACCTCACACGCCAGCAGGCACTCCTGCTGCTGAGCTATATCACCGGCCCTTTTGTATGTGGGTACCGGGAGTCAAACTCAGGACCTCACGCTTGCCAGGCAGGCGTTTATGCCACTGAGCTATCTCACCAGCCCAAGATTCATTCTTTTAAGCAAGACAATAGGCTTTAGGAATAAATACAAGGAAGGATTTTACAAATATAGCACAGTACAACAAATACTAAGCCACAGATACGCTTCCCTATAAATAGAAAAAAATGTTTAAGAGTAGCAAAAAGAAAATGTATATCTATCCAGTTAGGTCGTATTTGGGAGTAGAGAAAAAGAGACAAAGAGATTCCATAATATAAGTTCCATATTTTTCCAAGCCCTGGCCAGGTATGCAAATTGTTGAATAGAAAACTGAAGGTACACAGACTATTACCCTATTCTTTTGCAACCAGGGAAGGTGAAGCCATGTAGCATGATTCTCAAATTAACATGGATCATCCCTACCACAGTTATGAATATTCCTCTTTGGTATGAAGCTGTTGAGAGTGGCATATATCCTAACAACTTAAATTTCATCTTCTAAAGACGTATAAAGACTAGAAATCTAAAAACCACCATTTTCATCTAAGACATGGCTAAATTTACTAACTTCCCTTCATACCACAATCTGATATAGTTCTCCTCCTATGTATTATCCCTATGATAAAATATATAGAATTGAAAGCATCTAAAATTTAATTCCAGAAATCCAAAAGCTGTGATACCCAATTTCAAGTTTCTGATTTTGCAAAATAACATGCTCAGTAAACCATCAGCTCTGAGATCTGAATGTCCAAAGTTACAATTCCTGCTCTTTAACTTATTTGTTATTAAAGCTTTTTAAAAAATAACTGTTTCTGTGTATTGATTGTGAAATCAAGACAGTGTTATCTTCCACAGCTAGTTACAAAGAAGATTAAATAATATGTTTAAATGGTGGATAACAGTAAGCGATATTTCAAAAATCACAACTACTAGCTACTACTAATTCTAGTACTAGCTTCAGTAACTTTTCATGGGACAGGCAAACTAGCCTAGATCAAAATATGAACTATTGACACTGAACATGCTACAGTGTTTTCCTGACTATTGGTTTCATCTTTAAATTTAACAATCTATTTATATAGTTCCATAAAGCCTTCACTCTTGCTACTCAAACAAAAATGGTTAATAAAAGTATGAAAAACTCCAGTACAAATCTGTACTACAAAATATTTTACGATTGCCAAAAACCAGGCGTAAGTATATCATTTACATTTTTAATAATCCAGTGCTACATTTTCAAGTACACTGAGCAAGCTATTTGAAAAAAAAAGATAAAACATCATATAATACTCTTACATTTTAATACAAACTCTTCCGATGAAAATAATTTTTTTCCATCCCTAAATTTCTGTATTCTTACCAAAGGCATACGGGTTCTTCTTAAAGATTTCTATTGTCTGTACTGCAAGACATCTTGGAAACATTGCCAAAAGTCTGTTATTAAACAATTCATAGATTATTTATGGTATTTGTCAGTTCCAATAAACATCTAGACTTCAAGATGTTACCCTGAACTTGGCAGGACCTTTTACACCTGTTGGAGTTCTACTCATCACTAATTTTCTGCTCCAGTAGAGCATTACATAACTTCTTCCCAACCTTTCTACAATCCTAGAGTCCAGCTTAACAGGGGGAAAACAGATGCCATCATAGCACAAAGAAAAGAAAATGTACACAAAGATAGAAGCCTTCCCTCAATCACATAAAAACAATAAGAATAACGAAGTAATCCTAAACATAAAGGAATTGTAGAAAATAAATGCATGTTTCTTTAGATGATGAATTAAAAAAAAAAAAGAAAAAGTAGGGGCTCTTTTCCTTTTAAAATATACTCAATGTATTTACACAAACATTTAGTGTTTCTTTATGGATTTTTACGGTTATGATAAATTGTTTTTGCTCTTATAATGTTTTTTCAAATAATAATTTGTCTGCTTTCTCCCTTTCTTTTGATATCACAATGTTAAAAATCAATTTTGTCAAGTAATCTCAAAACAGGAATATATTTACATCATATTAAGAGAACTGAGGGGAGAAAATGGGTTTCAGTTAGGTTTTTATTTGTGCTTCTCATTTATTCTCCAAACAGTCTATAGGCATTTGATATGTTTCCGCAATTTTCCTATCAAATGATACTAAATTACTGATATAAAATAAAAACAGAAATCCTTTTTTGAGGATAGTTTCCTCTATTTCATTTAAAAATGTAAAGCTAAAGAAAACATTGGTAACCAAAAGCACAGGTATTGGCTTCTTTATGTAGAAAAATATTTGTAAGTGCTTACTGATATTTCAAAAATTCATGATAAATACAAGAGAGTACACTAAGCTCATGATCATTTAAGTATTATATATGTATATATATATATATATATGTATATGCATATATATATATGTATCTTTACTTACAAAGGAAAATCTTTTATTCAGGAAGGTTTTGATTTTCCCTCATCTGATGAGCAATCCATCATAAAAATAGAGACTTCCATGCAACATACAGAATAACAAGTTGACTTAAGAACTCTTCTTAAAATTCGAATTACCTATAACAACATAACTCCATAGAATATGGGTTTAAAAAACACCACTGTCAATCATCCCATTAAATGCACATATAGGATATTAAACCTCACTTTCTCTTGCAAATGAGGTTACTATGGTAATGCCTTTGTTGCAGTTTGTGCTAATACCGCAATCTGATGAGATAGATTTTAAAATTTTCCACAAGTAAAATGAAGACACATTGGTTTTATGTAGATACCATTCTTAAAACTATACCATCATTCATAGGCATCTAGTTTTCTTGCATTCTTAGAAATAAAGAGCTGCAGAAAGTAAATTATTTTATAATTATTAAGTGTCATTCCAAGGGGTAAGTCCATAATTTAATAATTCGTTGAAAATTTTTTACAATATATCATGTATTTACATTTTTCCCAAATAAGGCAATGTGCATCACTTATCTCTTGGGAAAAAAAGGGGCCATTGAAAACAGTAATAGACTTTATTTATAGAGTAATTTTCTTTGCTGTTTGGATTTTTTTCTTATCTCTGTTTTCTGGTTGATTATCTTTAGTAGATAAATCTTTCTACTCTTAACATAATTTTTCCTTTAATCTCAGAAAACAGGAAAATAAAATAAGTTGCTTAGATTTTGCGATGAAAGAGGGATGAGAGACATAGTTTTCTTCTGGGAAAAATTAAAACATGACATGAACTAGAATATTTGGAGACTTCAAAGAGGAAATGGCACTTTGTTAGCCTGTAACAGAAGAATTTATATAGGTAGAAAGGTCAGAGACTTACAAAACAGAGAATGTGAAGGACTAAACTTGGAAAAAAACAAGGCATGAACAGATAACAATAAAAAGACTAATCTCATTTCACTGATAGTGTGTGTTTCTGAAAAAAGAATTTCAAAATATGAAAGAACTTCAAAATCCCACACTATTTTGTTTTTGACTTATCATAAATAATCCTATTAAGAAGTTTAGTAAATTAAAAGAAAAACAGTTTAACAATAATCCTATGTTGACTATGTGCATGATATTGAGCATGATGCTTTAAGTGATTCTCTTTACTTTTATAAGGTACATATTTATTTACATAGATGTCTACTTGAGTTGCCCTCTGTGGTAAGGCATTGGAAGTACAAATCCAAAGAAGATGTGATGCTTATAGTCAAGAACATACAGCATGATAGAGGCACACATTTGGTTAACAGAATGGAATGTTAAATGCTTTGATAAAAGTATTTTCAGAATTTGTTTTGATCAATACCAAAAAAGGCTTCCGAAAAGAAAGCATTGCCTTAGTTGGATTTTTAAATTGATAACTAGGAGTTAACCAGCTGAAAGAAAGAACATTATAATTTTGAGAATATTATGAGCAGAGACATGGAAACACATGGGGCCATGGGATATCAGAATATGCTTAGGAAATCCCAGTACTTGGGATGGGTGGAGTGGAAGGCTTGTATGGAGAAAAGGTATAAAGGTAAGAAGTAAAAATGCAACAACCAGATCAAGTACACTAGTGGTTTTAAATCTATGAAGATTTTGTTCCCAGGAAACATTCAGACATCTTAGCATTTTTTATTTGCTACAATGGTCACAGTGAACTATTGGCATCTAATGGATGAAGATCAGAAGTATTACTACATGTCCTACAATTTGCAAGAACCCCACACACCCACTCAAGGAAGAATTATCTGGTCCCAAATCTGATTAATTCCAAGTATGAGGAATTTTGTTATGGGCCTCATATAGAGGTCCTAACCAAGGAATTGGAGCTTTATCAGGAAAGCTATGATAAATAATTAAAAGGATTTAGGTCATGTGGTACTGTACGATTTTCATTTACATCATTTTTCTGGCTGCTATGTCAGAACCAGAGTAGAGAAATCAAGGGAAATATCAACATAAGAGGACCTGCTTTTAACCCACTGTCTCAATCTAGTAGAAAAATGATGACGACAGCAAGGAGGGAAAAAAGAACATAACAAAGATAAACAAAGGAATGCGCAGGGCCTGTGATTGTATGTGGCTATGAAAAGGAAATAATTTAGAATAACTCATAGATTTCTGCATTGAGTAACTGCAATGAAATTAACATTATACAAACAAGCAATACCTGGTAGAGAGCAGTTTTGGAAAACAAAGGTAATGAATTTGGCTTTGGGCCTCTCAAATTTAGGTAGCCAAAGCACAGAGGCAGTTTACCAATGAATGTTTGGGTATTTGAATCTGAGCAAAGTAAGACTCAAGGAACTACTGAAAGCAGTCAGGAACCTGCAAGAGCGATTGTGTTTAGTAGTGCCAAAGAGCATGGTTATAGCACCTTAGCTGTAAAAAACTCTGACAAAATAAAAACTTTATCTGTATTTTAACTTTTTAAATCTATAAAATATAAAACAGTAATTGTTTTAGTTTCTAAAGGCAGTTGTTATGGCTTGTGTCTAGATGTCCCCTTCCAAAGCCTTATGTGGTTATGTGTCAGGCTTTTCAGAAGTGGCTGGATTTAGGGCGTGTGATGCTGGGATTATGTGTGATGCTGGTATTAAGAGTGTGTGATTACTAAATTAGTCCACTGATTGGTTTGGCATAGTTCTGGGTGTGGATAATGGGAAGGCCCTCCCTGGATGTGGGTGGCATCACCCAAAGGGTGGGTAGTCTGAAAGGGATGAAAGGGAGAGAGAGACAGGCTGCTGCTGCTGCCTTCTGCCTGCCATGAACTGTTTCTCCTCTGCGATGCCCCTCTACCATTCCACCCTGCCTTAGAGCCAGCCAACAATGAACTGAAAACTCTATAAACTGTAAGCTACAATAAACCTTTCCTCCTTTAACTCTGGGTATCATATACTTTGTCGCAGTAATCAGAAAAGTAACTACAACAGTATTACACCTTCAAAACTCTTAGAACTATGCCTATCATCTAGCAAAATGTAGAAGACATATTAAATGCATTTGACCTCTTTCTCCTCCTCCCTCTTCATAGGCTCACATATGCACATTATGTTTTCAGCTTCCTGCAACTGCAATACACCCAAGATTTAACCTCAGAGAAAATCAGCAAGTTCCATTTAGAACTGAGGATTTAAACCCTCTAACCTAACTTGTAAAACAACCCTAGATTGTCGCATCTGCTCTTGTAAAGTTACTAACAATATTGTTGTCATATTTCATTTGGTTATTGATTTAAAAGCATTTTTTCTCTTGGATCTTAGAGCACAGATTAGAAATAGAACAAAATGTTACCAATTCTTTTATCTGTAGCCATTATGTTATGAACTCTAGGCTCAGGCAAATCCTTCTAATCTAAGGAAAGATTTAAAGAGATGCAATCTTGACAAAGCACTGAGGAGCTAGGAGATGGTGATTGTGAGTATAGTGCTAGGGAAAGAAGCAATCAGTTCACTTTTGTGGGGCCTGAGTTCTGTTACTATCTTCATTTTCAATGAACTGATGACCTTTTTTAAAAGACTAGCTCTTTTAAAGCTCTAGATTTCTTATCAACAATATATTAAAAGGTCATGTTGACAATCTCTAAAATATCTTTCAAATGTTAATGACTCTATCATAGACATAATATAAAACTTAATTTTGGTGGTTTTGGTACAGTAATTATTTGTTCATATATACGTATATTTCTTTAGTTGGAGGCTTAAAATGAAAATTCTAGAAGTCTGATTTCAAAATAATTGAGATATCATAACATCACCCAAATACTTAACCATTTTGAGAGCCCTTGCTCATCTTGGGTATAAAATGCTTCTTTAAAAAGGAAGTGACCATGTTGACTGAGCTCATGCACTGACAAATATATTGCAAGGAGAAACATCAGAGCTTCTCTCTGAATTTGTGTAAATCTACTCTATGTGTAATTCATTTGATTCCTTGTAAAATGTTGCACCTGGATTATACTGGATATTTTTCCTCAACTTGACTACTGTAGAGAGGTTATATTTGGTATAGTGAATAAAACTGTTAATTATGAACTCCTAAATTTTGAGTTTTTAATATTATAATATTACCCAAACATTCATAGAATATTTGATGAGTAAACAGTGACTGCACCAAAATTGCACAATGTCAAGTTTAATATTATAAATACACACCATATCTTCAGACAGATGTGATACAATCAAACATGTCAACAAAGCTATGTATTCCAATTACATTTCCGAAATATAAAATTGGACACATAAAGTTTATTCAACTTATGTTTTGACATAAAATCAGTCACCTTAAAATAAATTGTAACAAGAACCATAACCTCACTTTTCAACAACTCTTACAAAAATGAGACTGTCAATGCATTTTGAATGTGTTTCACATGAAAAATTGATACTCTTTCTTGAATATAATTTAAAGTAATTTGAGGAATTCAACATCAACTATAAGAATATGCACTTTACGGTACAATTTTAAAACTGTGGAATTGATCTATTAGTACGTAATAAAACAAAAATAGTAACTTATTCTTCCTATCCCTAAGAAATATAATTTTAAAAGCTCCCAAAATCCTAGATAAGCTTGACTTTAAAGCATGAAATTATAAAATTTAACTTTATTTGAAAGAATCAGAGACAGGGATATAGCTCAGTGGCACAGAGCCTGCCTGGCAAGCACAAGGTCCTGAGTTTGATTCCCAGTACAAAAAAAAAAAAAAAGATCTGAGTATGTTAGTCCTTTTCTAGGCCAATCCAAGTGACCTATAAGTTACTTAACTATGAATACCATAGAAAAATACTACGAAATTCTACTTTTTGTTAATAAGCTTATAGACTGAATAAGGCCTTACATCTAATGAATTTATATCTAAGTTTAAGATTCTATATACACATGTAGTTTAAAGCATGTTTTGATTTGATGTTTAGGAGATGCATTGATATTTGGCTTAATGTATATCATCCTTTTCTTCCACTCTTATGTTTATCTCCTACTTATCCTTGACCTTTATCACTTGTCAAGTGGTCAAGCAGTATCTAAATAGCAGCGTGATATCAATAATCTGACTCACCATACTTCCAAGATTAGGTCTCTAAGGAGAAAATGAGCTCAAATAAATGTATACTGTTTATTAGTTATGACACAGGAGACAACATGAGCTTCTTGTTCATTTCTATTTTTCTTTCCTCTTAATATTTTGGAGGTGGATGGTGAGGATATGGGACTTGGTATACACTGCATACATGTTTCCGTGTCACTAGTGAGAAACCCCAAGCTCAATAAACTCCTAATGTTACAGAGAGGTTTGAAAGCACACTTGATCATTCTCTCTTCTATAAAAGGACTTTCTTTATATGATTGTTGCTGTCATGGTTTAGATCTAAAACGTCCGTAAAAGTCTCATGAGTTCAGGGTCAGGACTTTTGAAAGGTGACCAGATGATGGGCACAGAATCAGTTCATAGTTGAACTTGCTGCTAGGAGGTAGGGCCCGTTTGGAAAAAGTAGGTCACTGGGGGTACAGCTTTGAAGGTTATATCTTGTCTCCTGTCTCTTCGTCTCTGGTTTTTCTACTCTCTGTCTACTTCTGGCCCCCAGGAGTTGAGCAGTACACAATTGGATACACCAGAGCTGCCAAAGAACCAGGAGCGGAACTAGTCTGCATGTGTAAGAGAGTGGAAATTGCAAGATGACCCTAAAGTCACTTCTTTGGCCCTTTGTTTCCTTCTGCCTTTCTAGTGGTGATGTTCCCTGGAATTGCAAGCTCATTACTCCTTTTAGAATACAACTTGTCTTCATATTCTTTTATAACTTCAGTATTTCCTGAATGTCCAGTGGACACCAGAACTTGCGTTCAAAACTGAACTCATCATTTCTCTGCAAAGCCTGTTCCTCTTTCTGTATCATACAGTGATTCCACTCTGCTCAATCACCTAAGTTGGAAATATAAAAGTTATTTTAAAAAGCTGTTTCTCCTTTACCTTCTTACTCCCATGAATCTAGTATGTTGCCTACTTTATTATAGTTTGAATTTTTTCTTATTTTCATTTTTAAATTTTCCACCCTATGGTTTTATAAAATTTAGTACACAGGTAAATTGAATTACAGAACCATTACATCACTCCCAACAATTCCTTCATGCTATACCTTCACAGTCATAACCTCCCTAACACAAATCGTAGTCAACCACTGATCTTATTTCCTTCATTTTTAATTTTTTAAAGCTAAATAAAAATGAATTATATAGTATTTAGCTTTTTATTTTTATTAGTACATGTTTGCATATATAATGACTGCATTCATTTTGGAGAGTTGGTATATGTAGGTAACACATCTTAATTCTTTTTACCTTTTGAGACTGAAATTTATGACTCTAAATAATGCCTTTGAGATTCATCTAGGTTATTTGTTCAATAGATCATTACTTTTAATTGATGAATATGATTCCATTATACGGATTTGTCAAAATTGGTTTATGTATTGAAATGCATTTGTCTTATTTCTAGTTTTGAGTAGCTGTGACTAAAGTGACTAGACACATTTATGTATAGGCCTTTGTATATTCAAAATTTTTTACTTCTTTAGGATAAATGTCAAGGACTGTGACTGCTGTGTCATATGATAAGTGTTTATTCAAATTTATGTTAAACTGCCAAGCTATTCTCTGGAGCTGCTGTGCCTCTTTCTTGTCCTACAAACAAAATACAAATGTTCTAGTTGCTCTTCACCCTTGCCGGAATTTGGCATTTTCAGATTGTTTTTCACTTTAGACTGTCTAATATACTTATATTTGTATGTCGTCTTGTCTTCATTTGTATTTCCCTGATACTTGGTCATATTGAGTATCTTTCTATTTGATAATTGTCCTTCTCATATCTTCCTTCTGACAGTATCTGGTCAAATCATATCTCATTCTTTCTTTTTCTAACATTTTAGTTATTTACTTTCCTAATGTTGAATTTTGAGAGTTCTTGATATATCTTGGATACAATTTTTTTGTCAGATATGGGGTTTGCAAATATTTTGTACCATTTGTTAGCTTATCTTTTTAGACTCTTAACAATCTTAATAATATCTTTTGAAAACAATGGTTTTAATTTTTTCAAAGTCCTATTTTTTATTTTTCTTTATGGATCATGCTTGTTGTGTCATGTCTAAGAATATTTTGCCTATAACCAAGTTGCAATTCTTTAGTGTGTAAACTTCATTCTACTATTAAGCCCAAGCAGAAGATATTTAATGGCTTTTATATTATCGCTTTAAAGTGTTCCATTTTTTTTTCTTTATTTGTTTTCTATTTTTTGGTGAGACTTTCTAGTTTTCAATACAAGAATGTTGTATTTACTGCTAAACATTCTTAAAAGTTGTTCTAATGTTTGCACTAGATAATGACAATATCTACATGAAGCAAATTTAGGTTCCTAGTTGTTGTAGACCTAATAATTATAAAATTTGTCCTTTACATTTTCAGTAGTTCTCTGTGAAATGCTTGGTCTCAATTTAAATCCTATGGAGGATGTTGGTATTTCAGGTAACATACAGTCAATCTGGTTCGGGTCACAAGTCCCAAATTGCCTTCTGCTGACTGTGAGTGCAATGTCATTTCATAAACTCTTCATTGAAAATCAAATCTGATCTGAAAGTGCACTGCTTGATACTGTGTTCTCAAAATACATCAAACCCTTTTGGACCTGAGCTTCACTCAGCCATCTCTCTCAGAGTTTGTTTTCTGTGGGAACTATTACCCATGCTGCCACTGCCACCACATCAGATGGGGCCTGTGACACAAGAGAATAGAGAAAAAAGATTCAGAAAAAAAGCAGAGGATTTCTGCCCCTTGAGCAATTGTTCATTTTCCTTCATTTTATACAGGAAATACACGGAGTGGTCAACAAATACGGTAAATGTTTAAATTTTTTTTAAATTTATGGTAAAAGACATATTGCCATTAATCCTTCTCAAAATACTCCCCATAACTTCAAACACACTTATCCCATCATTCTTGACACGTTCTGAAGCAGTTTAGAAATTCTTTCAGAACATGCATCTTCAATTGCTCTGACTCAATGGCCTGAATTGATTCAAAATGTTTACCTTTCATGGACATACGGTTTTGGGGAAGACCAAGAAATTTCATGGTACCAGAGCTGCTAACTAAGGTAGATCGTACCATAATGTTTTTATGAGCTTGCCTCTCAGTTGGATGGGACTCGGCAGCTTCTGCAGTGTATTTTTATCAGACCTCATAGAGACATGAAATAGGACTTCCAGAAATCCTCCTGAAAGTGACAAGACAGAGATAGGTCTTTTGCAAAGGTTAAGGGGAACAAGAAATGAAGGGATGGGGAAGGAAGGGAGGAGAAGGGGCTGAAAAAAAGAAAGAAGATGTGTTATGCACATGTACCAACTCCCCATGAGGAATGTAGTCATTATGTACTGTAAACATGTACTGATAAAAAAATTAAAAACAACAATGGTACAATTGTGCAACTATGTTCAAAGTGAAGGAGTGTATTTAGAGGAGAATTAATGGCAATGTGCGTTTTACTGTAGTTTTTTTTTTTAATTATACACACACTATTATTTTGATCGGTCCTTGTGGATGCTTCTTTTGGAAATTTTCTCTCCACTCATATGGTTTCATGTTGCTTTGTGGTCAGATCAGGGGATAATGAAAAGAAAAAGTATCAGCAACAAATGAACTCAGCATCACTTAAAGTTGTGATGTTCTGCTTCAATATATCTGCTACTATTTACTTACCGAAGTCCTAATTAGCTGTTGCACGTATTCCGTCCAGATTCTATAGCTGCATCCTGTGAGGCAGAAGTGAAGTGTCCTTATTCTATCTTATTCAGTATCAGAGCTAGTGATTTAGTTTCATCTTCCTCATTTCCTATCTGAGATTTTCCCAAGGCCTCCTAAATTATCTGTGAAACCAGTTTTGACCTCTTCAAATCTATGCTGTAACCTTGCTACAGTGAGCTATGTAAAACGGAAATCTTGCTATGTCACTATCTCCACTTACAGCACGTCAAGACCTTGATCTAAATAGTAGCATAAAAACAGTGTTGCGTAATGTAAAAGACCTTTCGTGATTCTTGGTTTTAGCCTCTTTTTTTAGGATTTCTCCTTATTAATCTTGACCAGCCTGCCATTCACAGGATGAGCGGATACTCATGACTCGATGCTTGTTTATGCTTTTTCTCTCACTGGAAATGTTTTTCTCTTCCAGTCTTCACTTGGCTAACTTCCCTATATCCCTCAAAACTCACAGAAATTGTTACTCTCAGCAGAAAAATGTCCCTGAACACCAAGCTGATACTAAACACCCAGCTTCTGATCTTTTTGTACACATTTTTGGACAACATAATGTTTTTCTCTAGATTTCATATTAATAAATATTTCTTTTCAATTAGGTTATAACCTCTCAAAGGCAAACATCTTGCCAATTTGTTTGCTATCTCACTGCTGGTTGGACTCGTGACTAGGATATGAAAAGTATTTTTAAAACAATGACTTTAACTGAACATAATACTGAAATGTCTAAGGTTAATTTTCAGGTCTTTGAGCAAATAGACATTAACTTGGAAATATTCCAACCGATTCGTGTACTTTATCTTGGGCTCAAAGCTTAGCTTTACTATTTCCTTAGATGTATGCCTATCAACAAATTAAGCACCACTTATTACATCAGGTTTTTTTTCCTTTCTTTTTTTTTTTTGTGGGTACCGGGGGTCGACCTCAGGACCTCAAATGCCAGCAGGCGCCTGTGCTGCTGAGCGATATCACCAGCCCTTTTTTCGTATGTGGGATCCGGGAGTCGAACTCGGACCGTCGCGCTTGCCAGGCAGGCGCTTACACCGCTGAGCCATCTCACCGGCAATACATCAGGTTTTTTATTTTAAAATAGAGGGATGATTAAATTAGCCATCTCAAAGGGTTGCTTGAGAACTGGATGAGGTAACAAGTAGGAAAACCAAAAGAATTATGACTAAAACTCAATAAATGCTCTTTCTGGTACATGCATTATGTAACTGAAAAATAATTAAACATAAAACTATAACTAGAACCTAGGCAACTTAGTTTATAATCCCAAATCTATTTTTTATTTGGGATTAAATTCTCAGACTTAGCAGCCCTGTAGTGTACACATAATTATTGACCTGCCTCTTTCATTATATTCTGAAGATCAAATATTGTTAACACCAATAATTATATTTAACATTCATTGATCCCTTCCTTAATGTCTAATGTTGCAGTAAAGTTTTGTCTGTGTTTTTAATTTCCTCTTCCTATTCTATTACATAGATGTTATTATTATTATTACTATTAACCTTTATAAAGACTAACAAGCCTTAAAGGAATTACTTTGGAGTTGTATCTCTACGCAATAAACAATGCTTAACTTGTTGATAGTCATATATCAACAACAAGTAACTTTCTATTACTTTGACTACTTACTTTAATGAGGTTATTGGAGAAAATCATTAGGAATATCTTATAATCAAAAGCTTATGGCTCAATGGAAAAGGAATATATAGCATATAGATAGATAGATAGATAGATAGATAGATAGATACACACAGTCTCAAAAAAAGAAGTGAAAAACTTATGTAATGATCCAGGAATTAAGGCAAATTCTTTTTTTTTCTTTTTTTTTTTTTTTTGTGGGACCGGGGGTCAAACTAAGGACCTCGCACACCAGCAAGCTCCCGTGCCGTTGAGCGATATCATCGGCCCTTTTTTCGTATGTGGATACCGGGAGTCAAACTCAGGACGTCACACTTGCCAGGCAGGCGCTTATGCCGCTGAGCTATCTCACAGAGTACACAAAGTAGGTGAGGAAAAAGATATACAGAAATACAAAGATACCTAGAAAAGATACAAAGGAATTACTCAAATACGGAAAACAACTTTTCTTCTATCATTTGCTTGTAAACACTGAGAAACAAGGATTTAAGGAACTGATTTATTCTTGTAATTGTGAGATTGTTTTTAAAAGACAGTCTATTAAATGTGTATCTATTTTACATGCTTAATAATCATACCACTGCATGCTAGTTTCCCCACTGAGATAGCTGAGGTCCAGATACCAAGACACGAAGTTCACAAAGCTAACGTGAGGCAAAGCCTGGATTTAAAAAATCAACCCAACTCTCACATCATGAAATTTCCCACTCTGTGATATCGCCTACATACAGTTTTTAATTAATACACTTATGCATTTTTTGTTGATTTTTCTTTCTTGATGCTACAAAAAAACATGAGCACATCATGGAGGAACTGCAGGATGAGAATTTTCTAAAATGGTTGGATGTAGTGAAACTTTTAGACTAGGTCAGAAAACAAAAAACAAAAAAAAAGACGGATATCAGCCATGAGCATATTAGGCTGCCAGATACAGAGATTCAGGGAGATGATGTAGCAGAAACCTGAACCTCAGCGAGGTGAGTTGAGGAGTTGAGAGTCCCTGACCAAGAAAGCTTAGATAAAATGGAGTCTGTGACTTTACAACTCAAAGGTGTGACACGGGGAGCAAAAGGAAGCAGGAGTATCCTCTGGAAATTTGTTACACAGACATATTTTCAGGCCCTACTTCAGACCAATATAAACCAGAATGTGTATTTAAACAAGAGACCCAAGTATTTCACAAACATTAAAGTTTGTGACTCACTAGGCTAAGGTCCACGGCAGCAAAATTGCAAACAGATACAAAAGTCTTTCTAATAAGCAGACACTTAACCATTAGCAGAGGGCTACAGAAATGGGTACGAGCGCTAACTACTGCTATGGGCAGTCTCAGATTGAATCAGGCATATTTTCAACATAAAATCCAATTAAAAACTTGTTTGCAAATTATTTTTCTCTTAAGGAAAGGCACGGCTTAATAGCAAGAAATAATTACGAAGTTTCTCAATCTTCACATTCTTTTCTGATCACCCATCCCATTTATATTTTTTGTAACTAATTTTTGTGACTTCTGTGCAGGTTCGACCTAACAAAAATCCCCTTCAACTTTACTGTACTTAGATATAATGCCTGCTAAACTGTAAAGAACAATCAAAGCTATTTCTTCTGATTACTTGCAATTTCGTAGCCAATTTTATTACAAACCCAACGTCAGAAGTCACAAACAATCCTGTTTTCTGACAGTATCAATTCTTTTTCAAATTGTTCAATATATTTCAAAGTCTCAGCATAAAAATCCCTTGCTTTTTTCACATGAGAGTGAGAAAAGTGCATATAAATCTTTAGGAAATGAGCCTCTGAAACAGCCAGAATAATGCTATTGTCAATATACTAAAAGCTGTTTTAAACATCTATAAAATTCTTATAAAAGCAGAATGCCTTCAACAAGTGCAGTGACCCTCATAGAAATGGAAGATTACTATATACATGCCATTGCAAATGTTCTGAGAGGTTTTATACAGCTCATCATTAATTCAACTGAACTCTGTAATAAGGGACTCCGGCTCTTTCTTTAAAATTTTATTGCTCACCCACCAAAGAAAAGAAGGTACTATAACATTAGAATTACCTTAGCTAGTGGTCTAGCATTTTTTATTTTTTTCTCAAGTTTGTTTATTAGTATGTGATTGTGATACATAGAGAACGTATTTGTTGTGGGAAAATTGGTACATAAACATATCACGTCTTGATCTTTTTTACCTCCCCTTCCTTATCCCTTCCTCTTCTCTCCCTCCATCCTCAAATCCCCTTCCCATCCTGTCAAAGAATCAACTCTTTGATTTATTGATCCCTTATATTATGTTTTAGTGTCAATTTTATAATTCTCTGATATTATAATTTCTTTCCAATATTAGTTTGATTTGAATTGATCTTGTCTTTCTAGGACATTGAGATGCATCATTAGGCTATTTATTAGGGATTTTTAAATTTTTTTATATGTGCATTTATAGCTACATCCTCCCTCGTAGAACTGTTTTCATTGTGTCACACATGTTTTGGTATGCTGTGTTTCCACTGTCATTTGATTATAGGAACTTTTGTATTTCTTCCTTCTATGATCTGTTGATCATTCAATAATGTATCATTTATTCTCCATTTGTTTGTATAATTTTCATGGTTTCTTTTGCTGTTGACTTCTAGCTTCTTTCTGCTATGATCCTACAGTATGCAGGGGATTATGTTTTGCATTTATTTAGGCATGTTTTTTGACCTATGTTATCATCTATTTTGTAAAAATTTCTGGGTACTACTGAGAAAATATGGATTGCTATGGTTGGATGGAACACTCTGTAGACATCTATTAAGATCCAATTTTTCAATGGTGTGTTTTAACTCTAATGTTTTTTATGGATTTTTTTTGTCTGTTTTACATGTCTAAATGTGAGAAAGGGATAATGAAGTCCCCACAGTATGATCGTACTATGATTGTACTTGTGTCTATCTTTCCTTTTAAGTCTAGCAGTTATCATTTTGTGAAGTTGTGTGCACCAACATTCAGTGCATATTTATTTGCAATTGTTATCACTTCCTGCTGAACTGTCTCCTTTACCTGTATGTAGTGTGCACCTTTGCCTTTGATCATTTTTGGCTTGAAGTCTACTGTGTCTGAAAATAAGATGGCTTGTTTTCAGGCTCTAGTTGAAGGGAATTTCTTTTCCGTCCTTCACTTTCAGTCTACATACTTTCTTTTGGATGAGATGTGCCTCCAATAGGCAATATATTCTTGCATTCTATTTATTCTTATCTGAACTTCCAGTCTGTATCTTTTGCTTGGGGAGTTGAGATCACTGACTTTGAGAGTTATTATTGAAAGGAGGTTACTGAATCCTGACAGTGCTTATTCCTTTATTTTGGTTTTCCTTTTGTTTACCTATTCATCCAGTTAGATACATACTATCCTTTGGGCTCTTGGTACTGGCCGACTCCCTGTCTTTTTCCATGACAAAGAAATCCTAAATATATACATGAACACTAAACCAGCATTGCAGAAAATACTTAAGCTTTCTAGCCTTTTTTAAGGATAGAATTTCGAAACAGTGAATACCATTCAAAGGGCACTGGTCTTTCAGTAATATCTAATTGCAAGTTGACATGAACTTAAACAGTTTCTTTCACCCATGTTCCAGATGCCATTTTGAACAGGAAAAGAATAAAGAGCAAAACAGAAAAAAAAAAAAAAAAAAAAAAAAACCAAAAAACAGGAATTTAGAAAAATAGACTAAAGAAAGAGTTAAAACTCAAATGAAGCATTTACTCACAGTTAAGCAAACAAGGATGTGTTATAGCTGTGTTTTTGTCTGCACAGATAAAACTAAGCCCAGGTACTCAGTATACTCAACTGATTAAAATTATCTAGATTTTAACTTCCTAGATGACAAATCATGTTAAATATAAGACAAAGATAACACTTACATGAATTACATATATAAATTCCTAACTCTTACCATGAGTTAGGTATTATTCCTAACCATGGCACAGTTGAAGAAACTGAAGCACAGAGTCGACTGCTTCAGTAGTGTTTACCACAATCTCAGACAGAAAGAGATGTATTTAAACGATGGCTGTTTAGGACCGCTCTGTGCATCTGTATATTGAACTGAATAGTGAGATGGGAAATTCTTACTCTAATTATCTCTGACAATTGATATAGGGTGTATTAGTTAGCTTCCCCATTGATAGGCACAATACTTGACATACGTAAATCAAAAGAAAGTTTTAATTTAGCTCCTTCTTGGAAGGTCAACTCTTAGTTACTGATGTTCCTCTGGAACTAAGTAAGGGAAGGAACTAGAAGAGTGTGGTCGCAGGAACCAGTTCTAAGACTACAGACTTTCTCTGTTTCAACTCAAATGAACTGTGTCGTATGTGCCCCAAACTATATTTCGGTTGCATCCTTTTCGTAAAATACGTCTCTTGTCCATTGGTACGACTGAGGAGCAACCCAAACAGCGTGTTACAGTTTTTTAAAAGTGCTTGTTCTTCATCTCTCTATTGAGAAATATCTGATGCAACCAATTCATAATATGTTTGAGTGCACTGAAGATATGATTTGGACTGAATCTCATTCGTTCTCCTTACCAGTTCATGTTTAATGTAGGTATGATACACTCATTTTCTAACTCGAAATTTTGTTGTTTTGTGGTCTATTGTTTACTTCTGTAGATCTTGTGGTTTTATGCTTGAAAAATATTATTTAATTTCTGAATGATGAAAAACTTGATGCATGGACAATTCATCATTTTTACCAAAGTTAAAATGTTCATATCAACATACAAAATAATCAAAAACAATTTAAAGAAACTATCAATAAAAAAGTTGGAAACATTCTATGTCAAAGAAAGTTAATATATTTTGTCCTTATTAAACATAAGTTTTGGGGCCGGTGAGATGTCTCAGAGGCTTAAGCGCCTGCCCGGCAAGCGCAAGGGCCCAAGTTCGACTCCCAAAACCCACATACGAAAAAGGGGCCGGTGATATCGCTCAGCGGCATGGGCGCCTGCTGGCGTGTGAGGTCCTGAGGTCGACCCCCTGGTACCCACCAAAAAAAAAAAAAAAAACAAACATAAGTTTTCTTAGGTAGTTTTCTTATAGAAACCAAGTTTTCTGTAAGTAAATTTGCTTGATTTTTAATTCCATGTAGAAATAATTTTCTAAATATCTTAATATATTAGATGTAATTATGATTGCCTTTTACACATACTACATTCCAATTCAAGTATAAAATTTTTCTGTTTTATTTGTAGTCTGAAAATATTGCAAGAATTTAAGTGGTAATCGTAATGACTAAGAATACTCAATAAAAATCAAACTTCAACATAATGCAGTATTCTTCTTTCTTTCTTTTTTCTTTTATTTTTTTTGGTAGTGGGAATTGAACTCACAACCTCACACTTGCCAGGTACCTTCTTTCAAAAAAATATAGCAGGTACTTTCTCCAGGAGGTTAGAGAGTTTTGATTATTTTGATTATTTTATCTATTGGGACCTGTGGGTACATGGTAAACTGACTACACACTAACCTATTACCATTCTCTGAATAAAATAACAACAGGGAATTACAAGAAAAATAATTTAAAACTTAACATAAGAGCTATTGTGCTTTATTGAAACCTATTCCCTTGTTCATATAAAAGCAAACTCGCTTTCAGATGTCCATGTAAATCAGATTTAATTTAATGTATTCTTAAGTTTTAATAAGATCAACTCGGTTCCAGAAACTATTCTGACGTTTAATTTAGTCTTCAGAGATAAATCAAGAAAAGTAGCAATACTCTGGAGTATAATTTAAGTTTATTTCTGATGAAGAGTAATCATTCAGCTACTAGTATTTTCATCAAGTATATTTGTAGCTTTGGTTGGAGTCAGCTATATTTTTACCTGTAGGACAAAGAACGGAATATTAAAAAACTAAAGTCATGAGATGAAAAATCTCAAATCATTACCTGAAACCTTAATTTTTCCAAAGCTGAACAGAAATACCTGTTTAAAATAACGTGTCTAAAATATTTCTTGAGATAATGACATAGCACTTCAGAAGACAGAATAGGTCTACCAAATCAGATTAGGTACTGAATATCAATCTAGTTAAATGTAATCTTTTATACCCACAATAAACTGGATTTCAGAAACCTAAAATGGTGACATACACCTCATACTGCTCCTCATACTCATTGTGGTTCATGAATTCAAAGAGGTATTTCAGTTCAAAATTTCTGTACCAACTGCTGCATCCGCATCAGCTTTTTTCCTTGGCCAGATAAAACAGGAAGTTGGTGACGAATACATGCCCCTATCATTTAAAAAGGCAACAGACCTTCTAGTAAGGTAAGGAAGGAGTAAAGGGAGAGGAATGTAAAAGAATGCACGAAAAGATTTTAAAATGTATTTTGAAACAAGAAAATTCATTCCTTTACAGCTTCAAAATATCCTGTGTCCTAAGTGCAAAATTATGTTAAATAGCATCTAGTAAATTATATTTCAAAGCAAAATTGTAGCAGATAATATAATGGCTTAATATTAGTAGTCTAAAGTTTATAAACAAATTATCTTTTTAGTTATAATAAAAAATACACTGAACTTGTGGAGACAAACCATAGCCAAATCCAAACTTAGCATTTTCTCCCTGAACCCTGCAGATCATATCCTTTACACAATACAAAATACAGCTGTTCCCATCCTCAGGGTCCCAAAGTAGTAACTAATTCCAGCATCAATCAAAAGTACAAGTCCAGGGCTGGTGAGATGGCTCAGCGGCGTAAGCGCCTGCCTGGCAAGCGCGAGGACCCGAGTTCGACTCCCAGAACCCACATACGAAAAAAGGGCTGGTGATATTGCTCAGTCGCACGGGCGCCTGCTGGTGCGCGAGGTCCTGAGGTTGACCCCCGGTACCCACAAAAACAAAAAGAAAAAGAAAAAGTACAAGTCCAAAATTTCATGTGAGACTCTTGTAGCTATGAGTGTACACAATCAAAAGTATGTTGCTTATTTCTGAGATACAATGGTGAGCTAGAAGGAGAGTAAATATTTCTAAATGTCTTTCTAAAGAAAGGTTCACAGACCCTCCACGAGATCAACAGACAGCAGGGCAGACTCTAAATCTTAAAGCCATACGATCCTGGGCCCACTGGGTCAGGGGAAAAGTCCCCAAAGACTTTGAAAGCCCTGCTCCTCTTTTATGTCTGGGCTTAGCTCATGTAGCTACTACTTAGGAGTCCAGTTCCTGTAGCTTTGAAAAGTATCCATTACATGCTGCCAGTAGTTCTCCCATTCCCAGGTTCTGGCTGTGGCCCCACTGCCATGGCTCCACTGGGCCTCATCATCCCATGGGGGCTTTCTGGGGCAGCTATGCCCCTATGACAGATCTCTGCGAGATCTCTTAGGCTTTTTTTTTTTTTTTTTAAATTTTGGTCGAAGTTACCACAAGCCCGCCGTCCACACATTTTCTGTGTCTGCAGAATTAGTGCACGTGGACACCACCAATGTCTAGACCTTGTTTTCTATAAAGTGGTGGCAGAAGCCATGCCTAGGCCTGCTTCAGCAAGGTCAACACCATGGGCCTGTTTTCTGAAGTCTTTCTGTATTGCGAAATAGAGTAGCTAAAAGGGAAACAGCTGCGTGCAGAATGTGCCAAGTGCACGGGGTGGCCTCAAATTTTAACCCACTTTCACAAGAAATAATCCAGTCACCTAAGGCCTAATCTATTACTGTGAGACCATATTAATGATTTCATGCAGGTAGAGTCTCCATGAGCTAACTATCTTCTAGTAAGCTCCTCCTTTCAGAGGTTTCACTAACTCAACATTTATGTAATACATGAACATCTGGGAGACAAACAATATCCAAACCAAAGTGCTCATTAAAACGGACCTCATAGGGGTAGCTAAAAAATACAAATAGACACGTCATCTCCCATCCTTCCTTTCATGCAGTCTGCACAAACATGAATGTGCACACACACACACATGCACACCAGATCTACTTTGCTACTATCTCAATGATTCTGTTAAAAACGCAGCATTATCAATTAGACTCTTTTTGGTTTTTAAATTAAATGGAAAAAGATAAATAAAAAAATATAAAGGATGGGCTAGTGAGATAGCTCAGCAGCATAAGCGCCTGCCTGGCAAGCGCGAAGTCCTGAGTTCAGCTCCTGGTACCCATATACGAAAAAAGGGCCAGTGATATGACTCAGTGGCATGGGTGCCTGCTGGCACACGAGGTCCTGAGTTCAACCCCCAGTACCCACAAAAAAAAAAAAAAAAAATATATATATATATATAATATATATATATATAAAGGAGCAGCTTTGAAAGAATGTTTTTTACCAAATAGGGGGAAGGCTCTTAACCTTGGAATTGAAGATGAATCTCAATCTTTTCAACTTACTAGAACCATAATAAAAACTGTGATACAAATCTTATCCTTCTCTTAATCAGAGCAACGGTATTCACAGAAATGACCATATAGGTGAATTATCCCTATATTAACCATGTGTATGGTTGAACTGGTACCAACATGGTTCTCTACCACTGCAAATAACTCTCTGAAAATCAGCTAACTACATATCACTCTGAGTGAAAGTTGTGTGCATCCTCTGTTGAAAATAATATTTTTTCTGGGGTAAGATGTGGCTCTGAAGGCAGTCATGGAAACATGCTCTGGGTTCATTCCTAGATTTCTTCTCAGTGGTTTTTGAAAATTTTCATAGTTAACATGTGAGAAAAAAAGATGATTTCACAAGGAAGTAAAGTGGTTTGAGATTATGAAAAACATTTCAAAATGGCAAATATGAGGCAAAAGTAGGCCAAGGTAAGACTGTCAAGGTGAAATAATATGATGCTTAGTTTGTGATAGGGCAGGGAAAAGATGGTAACAGGAGACTCTGAGGAGAAAGTAACCAAGCACCGCAAAGGTTACTGAAACGGGGAGTCTCAAGGGGAAGATACAGTGTTATGAATGCTCGCCAATGTCCACATCTGTCCAGACTAGGCAGCCACTGTTTCTGAATTCTGGGCAGTCACGTAAGGATGAGCATCTTGAGGCACTCTGGTGTTTTCAATTATCTTGGAATGAGAAATCAGAGAAACAGTTTAATTTTATAAAATTGACAAAAGCATGAATTAAAAATTAAATTTGGAATATTGGAATGGTTACATCACTCATAGTTTACAAGGAACTTGGGGTTCTCATCATGTCTTCAAACATTAATAGGTTCAAAACCTGGGAAAAGTAAGCCTTTACTAATATTGCATTTGTCTGATCAAGTCATTTTTCTATACTTTCCTTCCTCCAAGTAATCATGAGATAAAGTATATATTCTTCCCCATTGAAATAAGTTATAGATGCACAATGTGACAATATTGACAATGATCTTACCTGCTCTGTGTGAAATATAGATCAATTTATTGTGCTCTAAGGGCTGGCGATGTTGCTCCTTAGAGCACTTGCCTAGCATGTATGAGACCCTGGAATTAATCCCTGTACCATGAAAAAATAAAAGAAGGACAAACTTTCATGTTCTATCAAGCAGCTGAAAAATAGTGACTATATGTTGCCCTTTGCTATGTAATAAGATTTTTTTATTAATTTTCAATCTGTACCACTTTGGCAAATAATCTAATCATTATAACAGGTATCTTTACCTGACTGAGATTCAATTTACATGCATGCTTTAAGGAGTTACTACATTAAAATGAAAGTTTATTTTAGCTAAACTCATCCTATATTAACTCCATCTAATGCAATGGAAAAAACACTAGATTAAAAATGGAGATAATCTTGAGAGAAAGAATAAACATTTTTGTTTCATTCTATCACTATCTTCCCATGTATCTTTAAGAAATTACTGAATACTTCTGAATTGAAGTTTCCCTATACATATATTAAAGTTTTAAAGGATATCTCCAGTGCTGAAATGTACTATTTTATTAAGTTTCTCTTCAATACTGTGGCCATTAATCTTGCTATGTCAACTTCATTAGATTAAGAAACACCTAGCAGATGAATAGAGCGTGATCCTGGGTGTGTCTGAGTGGGAGGTATGGTTCTGAGTACTAGACATGGTCCCTCTCCAATTCATCTTCTTCACTCTTCCCCTGCTCTGTTTCCTGGCTACCATGAAATGAGCAGTTTTGCACAGCAGCAATTCCCTTCTACCGTGAGGTGTCTGACCTCGAACCTGACCCTATATCACTGAATTTCTTGAAATGGTGAGCCAAATAGAACTTTTCATCCTTTAAATTGTGTGTATTGGGTATTGTGTTTCAGTGACAGAAAAGCTAACTAGTACAAATGCTTTCTGCTATAACTCTATAAAATTTTAAATATGTTATTCCTTTCTTCTTTTCCTTAGCTTCACAAGTATTTATTGAACACCTACTACTTTCTTCAGTTTGTGATCAAGCTGTCTGATGCACAAGTAGCTATCATCTCTTCCCTAAAACTTAATTCAATACAAAGTCTACTTCTTTCAGGAAGTTTTCCTAAATAACCAAAATCCATTGAATAATGTGCTTTATTCATTTATGAAGTTATTTAGTGTATAAGAAAACCTACTGCATGTCTAGCACTGTGCTACCCACTGGGAATAAATAAGGAAGACCTCTAGTTTCATAGTCCTTCAAGTATAATGGAGAAGCCAAACATAATCGATACTCCCTTTAATAACACAGGGTACATGAATGACTGAGATTAAATAAGAGGATCAAGCTTCGTCTTGGATATGTTAAAAAGAGGTTAGGGTGAATTAGATGATCTGACATGGAAGTTCAGGATCCAATGACTAATAGGAAGCAGTTATAAGAAAAGGAAGATAGGTATGAGGCAGCAAACCTCATTGGGTAAGCTACATAAAGTAGGAAGGAAACTATAATAGACGGAGGGCTCAAGAACTAGTATATAAACAACCTAGAGACATGAGGCAGCATAGAACATTTGAGTTTCTGATGATATTTGTTACCATAAAGAAGCAAGTTTGGGGAAAAAGCATAAAACGATCATCACAAGAGAGGGAAGGAGAAGAAAGATCACAAATAATATAATAATTTTGCACTTCAGAAAGATTTGTTTGGCTTCTGTGTAAAAGACTGATTAGAATTAGAAAAACCTAATTAGGGCGATCAGTTAGTAGAACCTCGATTAACTTTTACAGTAATTAGATTTCTTCAGTTTACGATATATGTTACTAGAAAACTCAAAAAATATGTGCAGATATTTTAACTACTGGGATTCTACTACTGATAGTGATGTCTCTAGGTAGTCAATAAATACTTAGGAATAGAAATGTGTTATGAACTTTTTAAAATCATGGCATTTGTTCTGGAATAATTTTAGACTCACAAAAAGTTGCACTGTTAATACAAAAAGTGTACAAATGTTTGTTGCTCAGGTTTTCTGAATGTTAGCATATTATATGACCATAGCTTAAACAGCATGATTTTGGGAAAAGATGTTATTCTGTACAACTCATGACTTTTATTTTCTTATCTTGAGTGGAAACAAACCTTTAATTAATTGGTTTTAAACTACTAAATATTTAAACAAATGATTACAAAACTTCATACAAACACATACACTATTATTGAGTCAGAAAATATTATCTTATAAAATAATGGTCATTACATGGAGGCAATATCAATAGATCTTTCTTAAAATATAATATTCTTGGTCACGATCTGAAAGACACTCTAATAAGTTACAGTCTATAACTTTTATTAAAAACTTTGCTTTCCCGATAACCATATCCATCTCAGTAGTGATAGTAGGATGCAGAATGGCAATATATTTAGGAATTAAAGGAGTAGTTTATAATATTTGTATTAAATGTTATTAAAATTATATGATGCTTTTCATAGTTTTAGCTACATTAAACATCACAGGTAATGTCATTTTTCTAGATCACACTGTATTGTATTTACTATATAAAGACTGATTATAGGGCATAGAGAGATAATATTTATCTTTAAAACAACACTGTTAGCTATATTTGGTAGTTAATTATACATTTAATTTTCTTTTTCTTGCACTCACAGAAGAAGGAAAGCATTTCCCCATATTTCTTATAATCAAGCTGGGGCCATGACTGGCATCTACTTAATAGGATACAAATTGAAGTTATGTACACTACTTCCACTGATGATCATTAAACTCACTCTTGCTTCCTACTTCATCGTGATGTAAAAAATGCAAGGGATTATGATAGGTGCTGCCAGGATCATCTCTAAGTAGGGACTTGACAAGCAGTATTTACACAAAAAGCATTACTTATATAAAACTCAAACAGTAATATAATCATTTTAGGGGACTTCAAAAACAACAATTAATTAACCTAAAACAACAAAACAGCAAAACTTAACATTTCCATGTATTAGAATATAGATATTCATACACAAAACTAGGTATATTTCATAAGAGTTGCTTTATTGGCATTATTTTGTAGAAAAACTAGAGGTGGAAAATTAGTAATATGGGGCCGGTGAGATAGCTCAGCAGCATAAATGCCTGCCTGGTATGTGTGAGGTCCTGAGTTCAACTCCCAGTACCCATATAAAGAAGAAAAAAAAATTAGTAATGTGGGAATGTAAAAATCTAGACCTATGCAGTCTGAGGGATCAGAAGATATAGTTGAATACAGTGGCAAAAGTCACTGGTCACTTTCTCTGTAGAAACAGTTTCTACTCAAGTAAATGCAATCAACTGTGCCGCTGTAAGTAAAGAAATTGAAAGATAATTAAGTGGAAAGCTAAAAACCTGTAACAAGAAACATAAAAAACTGAAGTCATTTGCAATATCAATTCTATAGCAAAAATCTTTAATAAGATCAATAGAAATTGAATTAACAGCGTCTAGTTTAAGTTCTTTAGTTTATCACAGATAGAAAATTAAAAAAATAAGTACTTTTTAAAACCTCATTTCCCTCTAATTGTTGGAATGTCTTCTGATGACATTTCACAGCCTTTACAGGTCTTACTGAAAACTTATTTATTGGTAAAGATGATTAATAATATTGAGTAAAGATTTTTATTTCATATTCATATGACTTATAAGAGTGTTGATATATTTAGGCCAAGTACAATCAGGCACTAAAAGGATTAAATAGATACATAAAATTAGCCTTGTGACCATCTGTTTACCAATCTGCCTTCTATACAATTTTTATTTATTTATATTTTTATTATTATTTTTTTGTGTGTGGGTACCAGGGGATCGACCTCAGGACCTCGCGCGCCAACAGGCACCCGTGCTGCTGAGCGATATCACTGGCCCCTTTTTCGTATGTGGGTTCCGGGAGTCGAACTTGGGCCCTCGCGCTTGCCAGGCAGGTGCTTACACCGCTGAGCCATCTCACCGGCCCTACAATTTTTAAAAATTTCATATCACTATATTGCTTTACAAATGTAATGTTCAAACGCCAATTTTTTACTTATGCAAATGGATAAATGACAAGATAATGACAGCAATGTAACCCATTTAATTTTTATTTATGGTCTTATATATACAAAATAAATTAGAAATTAAAATCCAGAACATCAGGCCAGAATCCAAACTGATGAACAAAGGAAAGTGTAAGCTCTAGTAATTAGTATTATAAAATGCAGACCCTCTCCTAAAATTTTACCTGAACTGGTAATTAATATGGATATTAAAGAAGATAGTCATATGGATCTCAAATATTGCCAACTTTTCTTAGACCCTACATATATCTTTCATTCCGATTATTTCCCCAGCCACAACAAGCATTTCTCATACTTTATTGAATATTACTATTTGGAACACCTTTTCTATGTTCAAGAATTATCTGAATTGCCATATCATCAAGAAAGCCCTCATATTATGCACCTGGTAGAATGAAGGTCTGAGGTTGGGGACAAAGCATTTCACTCATGGTTCTGATTCAGATATTTGTCATCTTCCATTGCTTGTTGTCATAAGTTGTTGTTCTATACTTTGATTGTGCATGCTTTTGAGAAGGGTTGCTTTGTCACATGAAAGCCAAAATATTATACCGATTATTACTAGTATTGTCTACTATAGTTGCTCAAAACTTATTCCATACAGCTTAGTAAATTCAAATATTGACGATAAGAACTCCGTAATCACATTCTTTCCTAATGCTAGATATATTTTAGAGATAGAGATAGAGACAGAGACAATGACAAAGACAGAGACAGAGATAAAATTATGTAGGGTTCCGTACTATTGGTGATTTCAGGCATCTGCTGGGAAGCTTGAGCTGTATGCCATACACATAAGTAGAGATAACTGTATTTTCTGTGCATCTGGTAGAAAAACCAAAGCACATATACATGAAAATCTATTTCTATCTCTACATCTACATCTACATCGTCTACATTTACATTCTCATCTACATCTCTAATTTTTTCCAAAGTGCCTTGCCACCAAACACCATAGTCAATCTGTGTTTCCATGTTTTACGCCCAAGAATTTAGCATTTAATATTTTCAAACTATAGTTATTATTAGTAACTGCAGAAACTAAGACTGCAAATAAGGGGGGGGTACTGTGAAGATACGGCAATTTGACATAGGCTGTGGTTGTGCAAAAAGCACTAGAGAAAACAACAGACATTATTGTTTTTCTGGAATATATTTAAATACAAAATAATTCAGCCAACTTTTGAGATGACGCAACTCTCTTTAAAGTTAAACTTTCACCAAGAATCACATACTCTCATATGGGCAGATATAGCTATGTGAAATGACCCATGAACTCTTCTTATGACACTGGCACAAAGCAATCCCACTTTAGCTTTCTGTAATTCTTAAATTTATTGTCTTAATTCGTACTAAATTAAGTAATATTAAACCATTTGAAGTCTCATATTTTTGAAGAATATTAACATGTGAATTTAATGTAGAAATGAGATTTTATACCATGATATTGAGTTTTAGCTATGTACAGTTGAAGATTCACTGAAGATGGAAAGGCTTTGCAGTGAGGTTAAAGTGACAAGAGTTTCTGCCATTCATCTCTGACTATGAGGTAAAACTGTTCATCATATAGAAGGGGAACTGCTCTTATTCAAATTTAACTTGGTTATAACAATGGGAAGATGTGTTTTATTTGGATGCCTAATAAACACATACACAAGACATACAAAAGAACTTTTAACATACAAAAAAGAAAATATGCCAAGGACAGAGGCCATTCATTATTTCATATCACTCTTTATAACATTTGAAAATTTTCCAGAATATTTTATGTTTATATTGTTAAGTGTGCATGTCTATAAATAACCATTTCTATCTTCGTAGGTAAAAATTTAGGTAGAGTAGTTTGGAAATGTAAAAAATTTTTAAAATTTGAAAATATAATAATGAATCAGATCAGTTATGTTCCATTGAGTAGATAAAAGTGGAACTATTCTTTTGTCTGATTTGTAAATGTTTATAGACTGTCATCTTAATGGGCTCCTGGTGCTGTTGTTTTTGTTTCTAAGATTTATTTCCACTGAATTTCAGTTACATCTTCAGAATACCCAGAAAAACACCTATCCCTAACTTACGTACAAATGATAAAATATACTAACTTGGAAATGATTTTTTGTTAAATTTTTTTCAGTATTGTGGATCAGACCTAGGGCCTCACACCTGCAAGGCAAGTGCTCTAACACCGAGCTACATCTGTAGTCCTCGATGTGGTTTTTGATAGAAAATATTTCACGAAACATTAAGGTACTCTATTTACTGTCTTCATTAATTAAAAGAGAAATACAGTTTTCCATTACCTTACTGCAAGCATCAGATACATTCTAGACCTCTTACTCTGCATTTTTTACAAGTCACTTTATAAGTATCTCAAAAGATAGAAAGATAGAGTATATGACACATAATTTAATTGATTTCAATATAATTATTTGAAAACTAATTATAAATGACAGATGCTAAAATTAAGCCACTCACTTTTATGTGGTATAAGTATGAATGTATACATGAATGTTTTATTAATAACATTTATTAAACATGTAACAACAAAATAAATGAGAACTCTAGCTAAAATAGAAATACACTGCAGATCTTGATCTACTTAAGCAAAAATATAGAAAATATCATTCCCATATACACCACACGCATCTTCCATTCACATTTTAAAAATTTTTAAATATTTGTTTTCTTAATCCTTTAAAAAACTGATATCTGTATCCTTTCTTTCTTTTTTTTATTTTTTGTGGGTACCGGGGGTCGACCTCAGGACCTCGCGCGCCAGCAGGCGCCCGTGCCACTAAGCGATATCACCGGCCCTTTTTTTTACTATGTGGGTTCTGGGAGTCGAACTCGGGCCCTCACGCTTGCCAGGTAGGCGCTTACACTGCTGAGCCATCTCACCGGCCCATGTATCCTTTCTTTCTGTCAGAATAGTTTCTTTTTTCTTGCTTGTTTAAAATGTTAAATGCACATTAACATATATAGGGCAGATAGGCATATATATATATATATGTATATATATAGTCTCCTCATAGAAATTTCCTTAGGAAAAAAATATTATGTAAAATAAATTACTTTGAATAATTTAAGAATCTTAAAGATTACAAATACTCAAAAGTAAAACACTCTAAATGTGTCTCAATGTTGGAAAATATTTCTATTTCTTTAGCATTACCCATTATTTATTTTAACTAATTAATTCAGGGATTCAGGTAATTTCTAGTTGTATACGCAAACATTCTCTTTTAATCCTACTTTTGATACCTTGCAATGCAAATAATGTAAGATATATAGATGGTAACTTTCTAGGTATCTTGTTCGATTTTTTCTTGTTGGTGTTGTTGTTTAACAGTACTGGGAATTGTACAGTGCTGGGCTTTCCTACTGAGCTACATCCCCAGGCATTTTAAAAAATTTTGTTTTGAAACAGGGCCTTGCTAATCCACTAAATTGCCCAGCTGGGTTTAAATTTGGAATCCTCCTACTTCAACATCCCAGAGTGCTGGGATTATAGGCATGTGCCACCATGGCCTGCTTGTTGTAGTTATTTTAGAAAGATCGATTTGAGCAGAGTCTTTTTAAGTGATAGTTATTTTTTTAACAATGCCTATTATTCATTCCACTCTATTATTCAATTGTCACTTTTTTTTAACAAAAGCAAATCCAGAATTTAAGTTCATTATCCTCTCACTAATCCTCCTGCCTTCACATCTCCACATAACTACCTCGCCAGGGAGAGTAGCTTTTAAACACACGTATATATTCTGTCAAACAGATACAAGAAGAAGCGAGGTGTAATAGCTTTAAGAGGCCAAATCAATTTCCTGTTAATTGTTTAGAGTGTTTAGGGTGTGAGTTAATATTTCAAACAAAGATGACTTTTTAATATGTACCTTTTTTGCTGTTTAAAGACTTGTTTCCTGAACATTTTCAAGTCACACTATGATGACCTTTCTTTAAGAGAACTATTTATCTGACCTATTTAGACAACATTTAAACTTGTTTTGGCTTTATCAATAGGGAAAATTTTTCTATCCTTTCCCAAAGATAGAGAGAGAGAAACAGAGAGAGAGAGAAAGACATAAAGATAAAATTTGCTTAGTAATGATGCATTTTGGGAAGGATGTTCATAGCAGGTGCATGGGGCAATAGGAAAGCAAGCAGCCAGCAGATGGGCATGACAGTGGGAGAGGACCACCAGGTAATTAGCAGATGGACAGAGCAGAAAAAATGCAATTCTATGTGAGTGCAAGTGGGTAGGCCAGTGGTGAAACCTTACACTTGGCATATGCGAAGAAGCTCATTGCATTAGCTGGAATTTTTACTGCTGTTTTTTGGCCAAGGTGGGAAAAATATTTCTAAAATCTGCAGATGACATTTGGTTCAAAAATTCTTCAACATTTCCACAAGTAAAATTGCATATTGTTCTTTCACAAATTATGTTGCTCTTTGTTTTGGTTCACAAGTCTTTCGCAGTTCATACTCACAAAATAATTTTAAACTGGAATCAAGGTTCATACAATTTACCAGAAGACAGAAACTTGAAGTGTATTTTTTAAAGCATTCAACAGCATTAATAATTAAAAAAGGGCTGGTGAGATGGCTCAGCGGCGTAAGCGCCTGCCTGGCAAGCGCGAGGGCCTGAGTTCAACTCCGGCAACCCACATACGAAAAAAGGGCCAGTGATATTGCTCAGCGGCACAGGCGCCTACTGACACGCGAGGTCCTGAGGTCGACACCCGGTACCCACAAAAAAAAAAAAATTAAAAAAAACCTTGAAATAATAATGTGTGGCATGTATCTACTGGAAAAGTTCATTCATTCATTCTAAGAGCTCGGTGAAAATATTAGTATTGTATTATATTTCATAGAATGTATTTGGGATTACCGGCATCTCTAATCTTTGTGTAACGTAACTCTGATCATTTCAGTGTCAAGCTTAAAAATCTTTTTTTTTAAGTGCAAATAAATGTCAAATTATTAACCCAAATTTAGGTTCCTCCACAATCCAATCAAAGCATATTAGATTCATATCATACATTCTCAACTTTGTGTATTTTCTACACTTATTGATTTTTGTTAAATATAACATACTTCTTAGTTTTTTCAATGCACAGGACTCACTCAGGTCATCCAGTCTTAACCATTTTCAAAATTTAGTGCATGTATTTTAAATGAATATATTTTGATTTTCCCAATTCTCATTGTACTAATTTGAAATTTTCCTAATGATATATGTAATATTTTATCTATTATTGCATTGTTAAAATATCTTATTTTTTTACTAACCTGAGTTCCTTTGGGAATTACTTAACAGAGTATAATTACACAGTGTTTCAATCATAGTAAGTATTCAGTGAATACTGGATAAATAAAATTATTCTGAGTAACAGTTTTTAAAAAAGAAATACATTTCAAAAATTTTTATAAATTAACCAATAACCCAAATAAATCTATCACAGTACCAAAGGTTTACTGCATATTTCCTGAAGTATTATTTGTTCTTTTAAATGTATTTTATAGGTAGTGCCTATACATTTCTGTGCGCATAAAATACACTTTTAATTAAATGTGAAAAAAGTCCCCAATTAACTTATCAATATGTATATTCATTCCATAAATCATTGATTACCAAATAGAAGTTCAGCACAAAATATTTTCACAATATTTTCATTATGAAAAATTCTGAGTGGAACCAAATTGCTAGAGTTTTCTAGACCCAATTTGACTTTCCTTTATGTTGACACTAGCTCAATAGTGAATACTCTTCTGTATGTAATAATCAGAATTTCTGTGAAGACTTTATAATTCAATAAGCTATATTTTACAATACCCTAAAAATATTATCACGGCAGGAGATTACTTCTTCTAATTTTTGTGAAGAACTGTAGCAAGCAAAGTAAGGAGGACAAGAGCCTGACAAGAACCTACTAATCAAAAGAAAATAACCGGCACTTTATATTTGATACAAGGGTAATATACAAAATATACAAAGAACTCAAACAAATAAAAAGAAAAAAAAACAGTTAAAAAGTATAAAGGCACTAAGTGGACATTTTTCATAAAAAGGCATGTAAGCGACCAACAGGTATTAGACAAATGCTCAACATTACAAAACACAGTATGAGGGGAAAGCAAATTCAAACCACAATGAGATATCACTCACTCCTGTTAGGAAAGCCATTATTAAAAAGTAAAAACAAGGGCCGGTGAGATGGCTCAGCGGCTTAAGCGCCTGCCCGGCAAGCGCGAGGGCCCGAGTTCGACTCCCGGAACCCACATACGAAAAAAGGGCCGGTGATATCGCTCAGCGGCACGGGCTCCTGCTGGCGCGCGAGATCCTGAGGTCGACCCCCCGGTACCCACAAAAAAAAAAAAAAAAAAAGTAAAAACAAAAATGATCAGGAGGTGGACAAATGGGAACTTCTGTGCTACTGTGCATAAGATTTTAAATTAATACAGGCACTCTGGAGAACAATATGGAGCTTCCACCAAAAAAAGTAAAACCATCACATGATCCAGTGATTACCTTTCTGCATATACACTCACTGCCATATTCGCTGCAGCATATTTCACAATAGCAAAGATGTGGAATCAACCTAATCATCTATCAACAGATAATTAGATAAAGAAAATGTAGTTTACACATATAACTAATATTATTCAGCCTTAAGTAAAAGGCCAATTTTGTCATTTTTAACACGATTAATGGGAATGGAGGACATTATGCTAGGTGAAATATAATAGGCACAGAAAAACAAATACTGTAGGTCTCCCTTATATGTGGATTTTACTCTAAAATGAAGCATGCATAGAAGGTGGAACTGTGGTTAACACAGAATGGGGAAACACCAGTAAAATGATATAGTTTAAGTCAGAAAACAGGACTGAGTTATGGAGATATTTTGTACAGCATGTTGTCAGTAGTTACAATACCATGTATTTGGAAATTGCCAAGAATACATGTTAAAGGTTCTCACTGAAAACAAGTATTTGAGGTGATAGATAGGCTAGTTAGCTTGATTCAATCATTCCACAATGTATAAATACATCAAAATTATCATATTGTACCCCATAATTTATGCAAATGTCAATTAAAAACAAAGAACTAGGGCAAAGAATCCTAATACAAGAAGTTACAAGTCAGCTTTCCCCACCAACCTAAATGAATACTAGAAGGCACATAAAATAATTTATACATGCACATTCTTCAGTCTGATAAGTTAAAAAATAAATGTTTTACTTTAAAATTCTATTATTAAGAAAGCTTAACTACTTTAAAATATAACACAAGAATGCCTGTTTTGATTTTTTCCAATAGCACATTTTATCCTAGCGTGAGTTTGTGTGTCTCTGTGCATTTCTATAGGATGTAAATATGTTAGATATAAAAATGGAATTAAAGGCCGGTGAGATAGCTCAGCGGCATAAGCGCCTGCCTGGCAAGCGCAAGGTCCTGAGTTCAACCACCGGTACCCACAAAAAAAAAAAAATTTAAAAAAGGGCCAGTGATATCACTCAGTGGCACAAGCGCTTTCTGGCAAGCACTAGGTCCTAAGGTCGACTCCTGGTACCCACATTAAAACAAAAAAAGGAATTAAAAATATTCAAGTCTTATGTTTTATATACCAATTTCAAAAAAACTACATTGTAGAAACATATACCTGTTTCTGAACAAAAAAGGAAAAGCCTGCACAATCTCTATTTTAAGCCATTGTATTAGTTTCAAAAATGAGAATAACCATTATTTTGAATTAGGGAAATATAAAGTACTGATCGTTCTTTTTTCTGATTTTTTTATTCCTTATATTTTTGACAGTTGCAACAAATTTATTCTATATATATTCTCCAAATTACAAATTAGTTAGTTATTTTGGTGGCTGTAGATTTTCCAATATATTTTAGACATTAGGAAGCAATTTTCCAAAATTAAAAGTATAGGGGTCACTGTGTCTATAAATACCTGGAGTTTCTTTGTTTCATTTTTGTTTTGTTTTGTTGACAACCAGATGCCTTATTTCCTGTTACCAATCCATGTTAAGTCAGAGGAGGATTCTGCAAAGCTCTAGGATTTACCACAGAGGAATCAGTCCCAGGCGCCTATGCAATAACTTGGTGCCTACTTCTCTTCTCTTTTCCCCCTAGTAAACACTTACTGTTTCTCTATGTTGTGCAGCCTGGTGTTGAAGAAGGACTGGGATAGCAGGTCTTTGACCACCTATACTGCAGCTGGGTCACACCCTGAACCACAGGCTGCCAAGTCCAGCACCACTCTTGCATAGGACCATGCCCGTCCTGCTCTGGGCTACTTGTTGTTGAAGTGGACTTGTGGCCTAAGGCCGTGAAACCAGACACAGGTGAGTTTGCCTGAAGTAGAAGTGCAAGTGACCAGAGCCACCTGTCTCCACCTGGCATCAGGGTAGGCGCAGAGGGCTTCTCTCTGAACAGTCCCGGGAACACAGATTTTAGGATCAGCCCAATGTTAGGTTTCATTAGTCTGACTATGAATTTCAAGACAAAGCTCTATGCACAGTTTCCTGTCCTACCTTCCAGAGGGATGAGTGTTGTTCCTTGCTCCAGTGCTTGAGGTTGGAGCAGGGATGGTGACAGTCAGTCCGTCATCTGGCTATGGGGGATGGAAAGGCTCAGTTGGTGGGTACTGGCCTGGGGTCCAGGGAATCCAAGGCATAACAATACAAGTTAGGCCTGTGATCTGTAATTTTACACTTATTATCAATTACGCTTTTTCAACAACATAATAATTAACTTTTCATATATAAATGTTTTAATTTTTCATATATATATGTATTAATTTTTTATGGAATAGTCTTCAACTTAAGAGATTTAATAAATATATTTTCCTTTCTATGATCCTCAAGATTCTTTGAATATCAAAGTGACCTCAAAATGACACTTCCTCATTGGGAACCAGCCATTAATCTCAAGTAATGAGTTTCCAGTTTGCATTTTCATCAAACCTCTATCCAAAAAATGGCTAGAATTCTGAGATTTAACTTACTTCTGTTCTTAATATTCTTTTATCTCAAGATATGATATATTAGAGTTTCCTTCTAAAAAATGACAGATTTGATCTTTCTTAAAGAAGATTCAAAATGAAGCAGAAAAACTATTTTTTTCATATTCTTTATTCTTCTATTGATAATCAATTTAGAAAACAGTGGGTCCTCTGTGTGACTGAAGAGGATATGGCTCTTTAGGTAAAAATACTAGGTCGGTTCTTGCAAACACTGTCAAAAATTAAGCTGGACACTACCTTTGCTGTTCTACAATGCACATTCCGTGGATTCAGCTTTCAATCAGTTGAAAGCATAGTAGTCTCCCCTTACCTATAGCTTGCAGTCAACTGCGGTTCAGATGGAAATTTATGGAAATGAAGATTAAGTTTTAAACTGCATGCTGTTCTGAGTAGCATATGAAATCTTGAGCCAGTGCCGATCCCTCGCGCTTGGGATCTGAATCATCCTCTCCTAATATATCTATACTTTATGACCTATCCACCCGCTGGGCACTTAGCAGACACCTTATTAGCAGATCAACCATCGTGGTATCACAGAGCTTGGGTTCAAGTAACCTTATGTCTTATTTACTTTCTTGTCACTGATACACAATACCCAACAGCCACAATTTAAAGGAGGAAATTTGTAGAAGTTTCAGTCCATAGTTGGCAGCATGTCAGCGGAGAAAAAGGTCATGATGCGCCAGGCAGCAAGCAGCCAGGCTCAAGGGAGGCGGGGATATACATATATATTAAGGCCACATCCACAGTGACCCCCCATTCCCACCAGGCTTCTCCCCCTGACATCACACCCAGGTATAAACCCGTCGGTGTACCACTGCAGTACCACATACCCATGATCCAGTACCACACACAGTCGCCTCCCAGAAGCCCCACCTATGAGCACACGCGGCTTTGGAAGGCATACAGTATAAAAAATAGTGATGCTGCTATATTGGATGTATCAAAAAACATGTAAATTGCTTAAGTGAACATTATTAATAATAAAAGAAGAAAAAAATGTATGCCAAAATAGCTAGGAACTACAGTAAAAAATAAATCCTTAACAGTTAAAATTCTGAGGAAGGACAAGAAATTCTAGTTTTGGAGCCATATCACAGACTGTAAAAGTCACAGCCACAGTGCATGATCAGCCATCTGACTTCATTATGCAGCCATTGTATTATCTCATCATCACAAGAAGGTTGACTATAACACAAAAATATATTTTGAGATCCAGGTGTGGTGGTGCATATCTATAATGCTAGAACTCTGGCAGGCTGAGGCAGGAGGATAGTAAATTCAAGCTCAACCTAGTCCATTTATCAAGTCCAATTTCAAAATAAAAAATAAGAGCTGGGATAGAGCTCAGTGGAAAGGCCCTGGGTTCAAACCCTATTACCACCACCACCACACACACATACACACACACACACACATGCACACAAGAAATGTTTTGAGAGAGGACCACATTCACTTATTTTTTATTATATTATACCATTATCATTGTTTTATTTTATTGATTACTTTTGTTAATCTGTTACTGTGCCTAATTTAAAAATTAACTTTATCTCTGGCATGTGTGTATAGGAAAAACATTATGCTTCAATAGTATATCCACAGTTTCTGATATCCACTAAGAGTGTGAGAATATAAATATAACCAGCATAGATAAAAGGGGACTACTAAAGTACTGAATCACGATCATAGGGGAAGGGAATAAAGGACGAGTTCTAAGGTAATAGAACAGTTGATACGTTTTCTTATTTGGGTGATCTCATGACCGTGGTTGAGCCTCCAAAAATGTCCAGCTATAAAAAAAAAGAAATGTGCAACAGAGTTACAAGTGCTGATGTTTCTGTAAGCTTTGATAAATCACATGGTACTATACTAGGATAGATGCAAATTTCCAACTTCATGTAGTACAACTTGCTTATTTATAGTTAACATTAATTGAGCTTCACAAAACACATGGTGTGTTAGCACCAAAATAAAAATAATAACCATGTCCCCTAGTCCAACATTATTTTCATTATGTTCATTTTATTTTAAAATTGTATTATTTGTATAAGAATTAAAATGAGGATTTAAACCAAGTGTGTTGGTTCATGCCTGTAATCCTAGCACTCTGGGAAGCTGAGGCAGGAGGACTGCAAATTCAAGCCCAGCCTGAACTATTTACCAACTTAGAAAGACTCTGCCTCAAAATTAAAAATTTACATATATACATACATACATACATATACAAATGAGTTTGGGATGTAGCTCAGTGTGAGATCATTGTGTTCAATTTCCCAGTACCAGAAAAAAGGAAAAGAAAAGAAAGACGGAAGGAAGGGAAAAAAAGAAAGAAAGAAAGAAAGAAAGAAAGAAAGAAAGAAAGAAAAAGAAAGAGAGAGAAAGGGAAAAAAGGGAAGCAAGCAAGCAAGAAAGAAAGACAAAAAGAAAGAAAGAGAAAGAAAGAAAGAAAGAAAGAAAGAAAGAAAGAAAGAAAGAAAGAAAGAAAAAGAGAAAGAAAGAAAGAAAGAGAAGAAAAAAGAAAAGAAAAGAAAGCAAGCAGCAGAAACTTCTCCTATTAAGGAGCCGTGTTGAAATGGTTGAATTTCCTGAATGTAATATATAATATAATTTTTCTAATTTTGAAAGTATTTTGATTTTGTTTAGACATTTGAAATAAATGTTCTAACCATCAGTGCCTATTTATGAACATCAAATGTAAATACAAAATGGTTAGAAAATGTAAGACCATATTTAGCAAAGATAAACTATCCTTTTGTCAAAATAGATCATACAACAAAAATAACAATGTACCTTTAATAACAGCTCTAGAAATGTGTCATGTCAACACTTTTACAAATGCTTCACTACAATGTGGCTAGTCTAACGTTCATATTTCATCATGCTACTTAAATATGGACTTTTGTCTTTTGGTAAATTTTTTACTTTGCTAACAAATCATTAACAGTTTAACTTTTTAAATCAGGTTTTTGAAGCTTGTAAAATGCAGATTAAAATGATTAGGATATTCAATGTAGTCTAAAATTAAGTGGAAAAGTCGGTTAACCAAAGCAAAAAATACTATAGAATGTAGAATGTCTCAAGCTCCTCATCAGGGTCTCTTGTTTATAGTGTGCGTGTCTGTGATTAATTCACGAATCTCTAAGTGGTAGAAATTAACATATGGTTTTGGAGATGAATTCTGCCTGAAATTGTACTATGATATTTGCAGGAGTACAGAAAACAAAAGAGAATGGAAGTTATTGAAAGATAAATTACAGAAAACAATGTAGACAAAAAGGGTAGACATTTATCAACTTAGTATACTACAAAAGGGAAAGTTCCTTGTTGATGAAAATTGTTTGGCTTTCCTACTACACATACATCACAGTACGACAGAAAATATCATGGATAAATATTGCATTGTGTAAAATAGTACTCTGCATACAAATGAGGGAGACATTCGAAATGGCAATGCACAATGGATAAATTACATGTGGCTTTTACTCTAATTTGTTTTGCTTGAGAATGTTATCCAGGCTTCTAGTAACTAAAACGATGATGGCCTAACACAGCTGTGATTTCTTATAAAACATTTAATTTAGATCTTCAAAACCACACAAATAAATTTGGAAAGCAATTCTGTAAGAGTAAGTGACTCTCCATAACAATAATTTTGAAATATAGTTAATTAATATACGTATGTCATGGTATTAAAAATGTTGTCTTGTAAACATTTGATTTTCTTGAAAGCTTAGCGAAGGTACACATTTCAGATACAGTTAGTTCATATTAATTTACTGGACATTAAATTATCAGGCTGCAAGTAATATAAAGAAATATGCTATTCTTTAGAAAAGACTACATAAAATATGTGATAATATCATGAACATTGCATGTTGTCAATTTACTCCCCGAACTATCATAACATTAAGTGGTGTCTTGTAAGAAGCACAAGTCAAAGTAAATGTGAAGACTAAGCCCCACCATCCAATAAAAACCCCAGTACACAGAGAAATATTTATTTTAAATATATGTATGATCTTAACTAAAATATATTTAACTTGATATAAATTCATTTTGTTTGAGTTGATACTGCCTCTACCCAAAAGAGTGGGGAAATTTGGTCTGAAGACCTTTATTTTTGGGAACCGGGAATCAAACTCAGGACCTCGTGTTTGCCAGGCAGGCACCGGGCCAATGAGATATATCCCTGGCCCCTGACGACCTTCTTTTTTTTTTTTTTTTTTTTTTTTTTTTTGTGGGTACCAGGGGGACGACCTCAGGACCTCGCGCGCCAACAGGCACCCGTGCCACTGAGCGATATCACCGGCCCCTTTTTCGTATGTGGGTTCCGGGAGTCGAACTCGGGCCCTCGCGCTTGCAAGGCAGGCGCTTACGCCGCTGAGCCATCTCACCGGCCCCCTGACGACCTTCTGACTACCTAATTTTCAGATATTTTTATCAATAAGAAGTAATACAGGTGAAAATTTTTAAGGATAAAAACACCGTTCAAGATGTATTTTGTGTTCAGTTAGTTAATTATCATTTTGTCATAGTTTCAGGGCAAGTGAAGTTAAGGGTCAAAAATATATCATTTAAGCTGGCTACTTAAAAGTTAAATTTTATATTGTCTCAAATTTTACTCTCTTTTCATACACATTTTCATGTTTTCTCATTTTGTTTATTTACTTTGAGAGTTCTATTACCATTAGGATCATTATCAAACTGTTTTTACAGCTCCTCTAAGATATACTATAGTACAAGCTATTTGCAATCTGTTTGTATAAGCCAAAGGATTCTTTTGTTTTATTTTGTTTTTTGTTTGTTTGTTTTTTGGTACCAGGAATCGAACTAACGACCTCAAGCTTGCCAGGCAGTCACTGTGCCTCTGAGCTGTATCCCCAGCCCTATGCCAAAGTTTTTGAAAAACATGCATGGCAAAATTTAAGGATTATATTTGAAGTTTAATGCAGAAAATTTAAAATTAATCATCAATGTGAACACACAATTTTTAAGTGTAAGAAAAAGAAATTCCATCCCTTCTCTCTTTGTCAAAAAAAATACACTATTTCTTCTCTGGATGTATACATTAGTAAAATTGATTTGCATAAAATCATAGGAGTGAAAGAAAATATAGAACATTATCGATTCTTCTTACTTCCTACTTTCATCATCCTAGATGATTTGCATCAGTGTTATGGCTGTGTCTAGACATCCGCTCAAAGCCTCATGCGGTCACAGATGGGGCTTTTCAGAGGTGGCTGGGTCTAGAGTGTGTGATTCTAGGATTAAGGATGTGATGCTGGGATTGATTCATGGTTCTGATGCCAGGATTAAATGTGTCCTATCCTAAGTGTGAGTGCCAACCCCCCGACTCCAAGGGCAGGTAGACCGAATAGAATATAAGGGACAGAAAGAGGGGTGTTGCTGTTGCAGCTTGTTGCTTGTTGCTTGCTACTTGCTGCTTTGCTGCTTTACTGCCTTCTACCCGCCCTGAACTCTCTCCACTGCGATGCCCCTCTGCTACGCCACTCTGCCTTGGAGTCAGCCAATTATGGACTAAAACCTCTACAAACTATGAGCTACAATAAACCTTTCCTCCTCTAACTTCGGGTGTTAGGCATTTTGTCTCATCAATGAGAAAAATGTAACTAAGTCAATGAAATTTTCCAAAGGAGTATTTTTTCAGATTGCCTTATTTTATCTGACTAATCTCACATTAAGTGTTGAATTCCTAAAAAAAAGAGGTTGAAGGAGTACTACCTTTCCTTTATTAAACATATGACCATAAAACTTTTTCAAAATAGAAAATATTTTGAAGATAGGAGCAGTGCACACCAAAGATAATAAATGTGCTTTTATGAAGCATGCCTTCTATTTTTTCTTCAACTTTCATCCAAAATTTGTTTGCCGATCAAACGTGTGTGTGTGTTTGAGAGAGAGGGAGAGAGAGAGACCTGTGAAAATATATATGAGCCTTTAATCACCTGATTTATTTTATATATTGAAAATTCCTTTATTTTTACTTGGAATGTACTTTCCTTCTTTTTATTCATTGCTTGCCCTATTGAATACTGAAAAGAAGTTCTAATTTATCTTACTAAACCAAAATTTGGAAAATGTTATTTTCTCCTCTATTCTTGAGGTATCTTTAGATCTCTCTTAAAATACATAGAAACAGGGGCCGGTGAGATGGCTCAGCGGCATAAGCGCCTGCCTGGCAAGCGCAAGGGCCCGAGTTCAACTACCAGAACCCACATACGAAAAAAGGGCCGGTGATATTGCTCAGAGGCACGGGCGCCTGCTGGCGCATGAGGTCCTGAGGTCGACCCCCGGTACCCACACACACAAAAAAAAAACATAGAAACATATAACCCTAAAGAATTAGAAAACTAACTGTTGGATATGCAAAACATAGACAAGTGCATAATTAAATTAAAATCATATTTTGAAATTTAAAAGATTTTCTAAATTTTTATCTAATACATTTTCTTTGAGGCCTAGTAATTTTTATAATTATTATGTTACAAATGTATTATATATCTTTTAATATCCTTTCAAAGAATATCATTCCCCTAAATTTACCTTCACAGTCAGTTGTATTTTAATATTATTAATTAGCTTATAATGTTAAAAACTCAGAGGTAACATTTAAGTAATGAGACAAAACTGAAATACATACCCTTGCCTTATATCTAATAGTATCTAATAGTATCTCATAGTATCCAATATTATCCAAAAGTGTGATACAAGGCAAGAATAACTACCTGGGGGGAGAGGAAAGAAGGGAAAAGAAAAAATGAGAAAAGAAGAATAAAATAGAGAGAAAGCTTTGTAAATGAGGAGGAGAAGAGGGGTTGAAGGGAGAGGAGGGGAATGGGGAAAAAAGAGAAATCAAGATATATCACATACAGGTATAAATTCTCTATGATAAATGTGATCATTATGTATATCTGAATGGTACCAATAAACTTAATAATAATAATAATAATAATTAAAGTTCTGTAAGAATGCATTGCTATGCACACCATCATTTTGACTCATGAATCAACCTAATCAACAAAATTTGATTAGAGATTTAGAACTTTTAAAATGACAAGAGAATATTCTACTTTGTTCAGCACTGTTTATGCAAATGTGAATAAATACACGATTGACTAAATCATGTGATAAACAAATAGTGTGAATAAATAAACAACTCAAGGAAATCTCATTTCAAGATTGTATTATTGATATCTGTATTTCTTATATACAGGTGCTTTTAGAGATTTTAATGTTGGTGTGCTGCTAATTCTAGTTTTATAACGTTTTGGCTTAACTGTGAAGGCTAAATGTATATGTTTTGTAGTTTTCAGTGATATGATAGTTGTCTTGTTGAAAAATAATTATAATGCTAGTGAGCTTGCCCATATATGATTTTAAATATCAGAGCATTTTAATAGAGATATTTATTTGTAATTTCTAACTTGTATCTCATCAACTTCATTATCTTTGCTCTTTTCAGTACATTATTGATTTGTTTTTATCCTAATTGGTAATAGTATTTACTAGGATTCATGTTAGATATTATTTAGAGTTTTAAATAGTAAACTTTGAAGGCCTAGTTTTATGAAATATGAAGCTTCTTTGCATCATTGTTAGTGAGGCAGGATGTATACATTCACGTAGACTATTATATGATTATTTATAATAGCATTTTAAGGCAAATAATTGATATATAATAGGAAATATATTTTCCATAATGTTCTTCACAAAGCCAATTTAAAAATCATTGTTTTTAAATAAGAATGTGAAAGGTCATGAGAAAAGCTGTTGAATTTATTGCTTTCTTGTTATCTAAATGTAACACATACATAGCATCCTACTAAAACAATTTCATCTGATTTAGTCACTGTTAGTACAGCTTAAAGTATAATTCACTAAATAATAAATCTGCAAATCCTTTGATTGTAGACATTGTACTAAGAAAAATGTAAAGCTAACAGTAAGTAAAGCTCTTCTAAAGTAAAAAACAAACAAAAAAAAAGTACACACTAAAAATCAAATCCAGGAAAGCAGCAGGATAAAAAATCATCATACAAAATTCAGTAGCATTTTTATACAAAAATAATTAATTAAATAAAAAGAAAAGCAACAATATCAATCCATTTATAATACCATCAAATGAAAAAAATGCATAGCAATAAATTTAGTGAGGGGTAAATTCTTTATACATTGGAAATTATAAAACATTGATAAAAAACTGAAAAAGTCACAAATAAATGGAAAGATATACCATGTTCATGAATTGAAACAATTAATATTGTTCAAATGTGTCTACTAACCAAAACAACAGATTCAATGCAATCCATATCAAAAATTGCAATGTGATTATTAGAGAAATAAAACAATCTTAGAATTAATACATAACTGCAAGCACCTGAATAGTAAAAGCAATCCTTGTTAGAAATAAGAACTAAGTTGGCAGTATCACACCTTCTGGCTTCAAATCATATTATAAAACTATAATAATCAAAATACAGGCATAAAAATAGACACATAGATTAATGGAACAAAATGGAGAGCCTTCATATGAATCCTTTATATATAGATTTTTTAATTTCAACAAGGCTGCCAAGAATACCAAGAGGAAAAGCACAGTTTCTGTAATAAACAGGCAGAACCGGGAAAATGATATCTCCATAGGCAAATGAATGAAATTAGAAACTTATCTTCTACTGCACACAAAATTAACATGAACTAAAGACTGAAGTGTAAAAACTGAACCCATAAAACTCTTAGAAGAAAACAAAGGTGAAAAGTTCCTTAACGTTCATGTTAGCAATGATTTCCTGGAAATGATACTAAAAGTAGAAGAAACTATATCAAACTTCTTAGGTTTTGGACAGCAAAATAAAAACTCAACAAAAGGAAAAGTTAACCTATAGATGACAGAAAGTTTTTGCAAATCACATTTTTAATGAGGGATTACTATCTAAAATTTAAAAAGAACCCACAAAATTCAACAGCAAGAAACAATCCAATCTAAAATGGATATAGGACCTGATAATATTTTTCTAAAGAAGACATACAAGTAGCCAGTAGGTACATAAAAAGGTGCTCACATCACTATTTAAGAAAGAAATGCAAATTAAAACCACAATGAAACATGATCTCACTCCTAACAAGAAGGCAATTATCAAAAAGACAAAAGATAAAAAGTGTTGCTATGGACAAAAGGCAAACCTGTACTGTATGGATGGGAATGCAAACTGGCACAGCAATTGTGGGTCACAGTAATTAATTAAAAATATAACTACAATACAATATACGATCCAGCAATCCCATTTCTGACATATATTCAAAGGAAAGAAAAAAGCATCAAAGAGGGGTATGGTCGTACATGCCTGCAATCTCAGCACTCTGAGAGGGTGAGGCAGGAGGATCACAAGTTCAACACCAGCCTGGGGAACATAGCAACTTAGCAAAAACCTGTCTCAAAAGAAAAAATTTTTAGAAAGGGGCCTGGAGATGTAGTTCAGTGTAAAGGTTCTGGGTTCAATTTCCAGTGCTGCAAAACAATAAGTAAATAAGTAAATAAATAAATAAACAAATAATAAAAAGCAAATCAAAGTCCTATCTGCACACTCATGTTCATAGGTACATTATTCTCAGTGACCATGATACAGGAATTCTTATGTGTCCATCAGTAGAGGAATGGATAAAGGAAATACGATGTTTATATACAATGAAATATTTTTCACCTTTAAAAAGCAGTTAAGCCTGATATTTTTGGCAAAGTGGAATAACCTAGATGACATATGCTAAGTAAAATTAGCCAAACACAGAGAGAAAAATACTGTACTATTTCACATATATGTGGAATCTGAGAGAACTTGATAGTAGAGTAGAATGATGATTACTGAGAAATAGATGTTGGGTGAGGAAATAGGAAAACATTAGTGAAACACATAAGTACAAAGTTCAGTTGTAAAGGATACCTAATAATTAATATCTAGAAATCTAATTTTTAGCATGCTGACTCTAATTAATAATACTATATCAAAGTTCTGTACTGTATTGAAATTTGCCAAGAAAGTAGATTTTAACGCACACACACATGCACACACTGTAAGTATGTGAAGAGATGGATATGACATTTATACCAATGCACAATATCGTGACATTTTGTACCTTAAAAACACATAGTTTTTTTATTTTAAATAAAGTTGATTATTAAATGCTGCTCTATTTACTCACGAAAGCTAAGAAACTATTTGTAAAGCAGCTTGAAATGTTAAAATATGAAAATACAAAAAAATATTAAAGGATGTTCTTTAATGCTGAAACGATAGAATACTAGAAAGTACAATGAAGCAATGTGAAAAAATAAAGAATTTGGGCAAAGGTAACTATATAAGTCTAACTTCAAAATTCAACATTAGGGCCGGTGAGATGGCTCAGCGGCGTACGCGCCTGCCTGGCAAGCGCGAAGGCCCGAGTTCGACTCACAGAACCCACATACAAAAAAAGGGTTGATGATATCGCTCAGTGGCAGGGGCGCCTCCTGGCGCATGAGGCCCTGAGGTCGACCCCCGGTACTCACACACACACACACAAAAATTCAACATTATTTTCTTTTTAGTTTGTATATACTCTTACAATTTCCTACATCATTTAAGGACAAATATACGCAAAGATTAGAAACTTATGGTAATAGTAACAACATGTATAAAGATATAATTTTTGTTAATAAAAGCATAAAAGTGGGAAAAGGATGTTAGAATCAAAGCTTTAATATGCTTTGAAGCTAAAAGTTATTAGTTCAAAATAGATTGAAATAAATTTGAAATATTAACTGTAAGCCTCATTTTTTTTTTTTTTTTTTTGGTGGGTACCGGCAGTCGACCTCAGGACCTCATGCTCCAGCAGGCGCCCATGCCACTGAGCAATATCACCGGCCCTTTTTTCATATGTGGGTACCGGGAGTCGAAATCAGGACCTTGTGCTTGCCAGGCAGGCGCTTATACCGCTGAGCCATCTCACCGGTCACATCATTTTAACCAATAATAAAATACCTAGAAATTTTACACAACAGGAAGAGGATCAAAACTCTGCACTATGAAATCAATTAAATACAAAAGAAATTACACTACTAATAAAAGAATAAAAATTTTAAATATGTTACATAGAGAAAACAAATTATAAAATGGCAAAATAAGTCTTTCCTCAAGAGAAACTACTTTAAATGCAAATATATTAAGCTTATCAATCAAAATGCAAAGATTGACAGAATGCTTTTTAAAGACATTTTCCAACTATGTGTTATTTATATGAGAAACACTTCAAGTGAAATACACCCAAATGAGTTGGAGGTCAAAGTATGGAAAGAGATATTCTGTACAAAAGTAACTAAATGAGACTTGGGGCATCAAAATCAACAGAATATAAGTCAGAATTTGTTACCAATAATAAAGAAGGATATGGTTTATTGAAAAAAGGGTAAATTCATCAAGAAGAAATAATAATTTTTAAAAAGATATCCACTAAGCAACAGAACCCCAAGATAAACAAAGCACAGATTGACAGAAAACAGTAGAAAAACAGATAGCTGTATGATAATAAATGAAAACTTCAATGTAATTCTTTTAATAATGGACAATACATCTAGGCAGGACATCTGTGTGGATATACTGGACTTAAAAACGCTATAAACCACCTGTACCTAAATAGATACACTGAGTACTACCAGCAGTTGGATATATATTTCTTTAAAACACAAATGGATCATTGTCCAGGATGGACAACATATTAGGTTCCAAAACAACTTCCATAATTTTTTCAACATTATATCATGCAAGCTATCTTCTTCAACCACAATGGAATAAAGCTAGAAATCAACAACAGATTAAGTAGAAAATGGAAAGAATGCAAATTAAGCAATGCTCTTAAAAACAGATGAATTAAAGTAGAAACCACAAAAGAAATCAGAAAATAGAGACAATTGAAAATGGAAATACATATACTGAAATTATGGCATGCACCTAGAGCAGCATTGATAAAGTATTAATAGTAAGCACCTACACAAAATAACAAATATCTAAAAGTCATGCTCTAAATTTACATCACAAGAAATGTCAAAAGTGCTAAGTAAACCTAAACCTGCAATGGAAGGAGTTATAAAGATTAGAGCACAGGGAAATGAGGAAGTAAATGGAAAAATAAAGAAAATTAATGGAACCAAAATTTTGTTCTTTAAGAAAATTTTAAAAATTGGCAACCTTTTAACTGGATTAAAAAAAAAAAACAGAGAAGATAAGTAAATTTCAGAAGTGAACGTGGGGACACTCCGCCTCACCTTATTATGAGACAATATTTTGAACAATTCTACGTGAACTAATTAGATAGTCCAAGTAAAATGGACAAATTTTTTGACGTACATAGCATACCAAAAGTAATTCAAGAAGGAGAGAGAGAGAAAGAGAGAGAGAGAGTGAGAGAGAGAGAGAGTTCAAAGAAATGACACTTAAATCAATAATTTGAATGATGAGTAAGAACAGTTTAAGTAATGGAAGATAGTTGAGAATAGGGAATAAATCATTCAGCATTTTTAGAAATAGAAGTTAGATGTGACATGATCTTAGATTAGATAGTAATTTATATGATCCATAGTGCAAGGCTTAAAGCAATGTTATCAGAGTGATTTCAGGTTATAAACTTCATAGCTTCAGGAACTGTCTTGCTTCTCATGGCTTTTGCATTACTGTGACTTACTTATGACAAATGTTAAATAAATAGCAGTTGAATAGATGAGTAAATAACAGAATGAATAAAATATATATGGAGAATACATGGAAAAGTGATATGTAATTTGAGATTTAGAGCTTGTCCAGATGATATCAGATTAAGTTAGTGAAGGGCAGCTTTGCAGGAAGGGGACACAGATATGTAACGCATAAGTGCAGGCTCACAGCCGAGAGACCCATGATTGAGAAAATAGAAAAAAGACTTTGTTAAGGCTGAAGAAAAATATGTGAAAAAAGGGATAAGTGTGGAGCCTTATACACCATGTTAGTGACTTGTACCAAACTTTTACATTCATGATATTCATAGCAGAGTTTTATTATTAGTTTTGAATCATGGAAGGATGACTCCACCAACATTATTTTAAAAAAAAGACACTAGATATAAGGAGAAATGTTGAAAGGCTGTTGCAGTCACTGAGCAAGCAGATAAGGTAGCTTGAGCTCAAATAATGTAACAGAATTAGAAAAAACAACTTACGAGAGATTTTGGAAGACAGAATCAACAAAATCAATATCAAAACAACACCAAAATTTTTATCCATTTGCTATTTATTCTAAAGGCTTCTATCACTTAGATTTGTTTTAGCCCTGGATGTCTGCTTGGGTGAATTTCACCCCTGCTGTATAACCTCTTGCATCTATGAATAACTAAATAAGAATACTCTTATCGCCTTAATACTTAAGATCAAATGCGTCTCAATCCAAAACACCAGGAGGGGTCTGGGTACACACATAGCTGATTAGTTGACTAAGATGCCTGGATACCTACAAGCTACCTAAAAGTTATGACCTCTCAATTGACTGATTAAGCTGGCGATGCAAGAAAACTCACTCTCATGGGTTACTAGTGATATCTGTTAAATATCTCAAACAGTTTCTATTACTTAGTTCATTACTTAACTTCTCGATATTATTTTGCTGTCATACATAAATAGTTTACTATACTATGCCACATACAATTGTAATAAATAAACTATATATAACTTAAGGAGTAGGGCTATTTTTAGTAGGAGGGTTAAGGAGCAATATAGGATTTTGTACGGGCTCATTGGACAAGCAGTGTGTGAGCAATGCAAATGGTAAAATGCAAACCATCCAGCTTAATTTACAATTTCTTCCAGTCTGTTCCTATTGTCTTCTCTTATGGAGACACGTGTTTTGCAAAAGGAAAAAGGACCAAGAGATTGAGGGAGATGGAGGGAGCAGAAGGGAGGGGAGGGGAAAGGGATAAAAAAGAGAATTAGGATGTTTTATGTTCATGTACCAACTCCACACGAGGAATGTAATCATTGTGTACTGCACTCATGTACTAATAAAAAGTAAAAATTGAAAAAAAAAATGAACATCTTTCAGGAAAAAAAGTATGCCTTTGTCAGGGGAAAGGAGAGATCAAATGACCCAGTAATTCTGTCCATGTGTAATTTCTGTAATTCTTAGTAAATTTAGTCAAAAGAACACAAGATCTGCAGAAAACCAAGGGGCAATACATGAACACAAAAGAGGACAAATAGGGATTTATATTGAGACTGTCTTTAATTTCAGCATTTTTTTTAAATTTTATTTTTGTTTTGAGTCAATGAATTAACATGAAAAGGCTGTCAAATTCGGCCTCTAAGAAGGACGTGAGATTAGTCTACAGTTCTGGAAGCACAAGGCTTTTCTAACCTGTCAAATCACATGTTCTTTATAAATGATCTGCCTTCAGAATTGTGCTGTGAAACACGCTGTCAGTACCAGAGAGATCCTCAAAATTCTTCACAGACAAATGAGCATCATGCAAACAAGTTCTCAGTTTTACAAGAAGGACAGTAGGCCACATGAAACAGACCTAGTTTAAGGACTTTGGGGACATCATAAACCCTACCTTCCTGAAATTATAAATCTGTCCATTTGTTTATCAGTTAAGCTCTCCTAGAATAGCACCTTCCATGGATCCTGTACAGCAACTGCTTTGAAAGAAAAGTCAATACTAGGCAAGATTTTATTGGACAGCAGCTATAAGGCCAATAAGATCCTTAAAATAAAGTGTATAGATTAATGTAGCCAAATTCAGAACCACCCTGGAAGTTGATTAGAAACAGGATTAATGAAAAGCCTACAGTACTCTAAAAGTACTAAAATTCAAGTTGATTATACCACTACAAGTCACACAGGAGTATGTCAGCCCTATCTAGTTCACTCACTGTTATTAGATAAGTATAACACTTTCATTTAGCTTCCCCTGCTCAAAGCTACTTATTCTAGGTCAGTTCCCAGACTCAATTAGCATTTATGCCCAGTGCAAAGTTCCCATACACTGTGCTTTCTAACTGTGAATTACATGAAATAAACATATATCTCTACTTCTCACCATTTTAATCGTTCCTTCATCAAGCATTCACCTTCATGCCTTTGCTCCTGTGAGTACATATATTCATGCGATCAAAAGAAAATGAGAACTATGAAACATTCATTGAGCTCAGGTTGGGCTAAGAAATAAAAAACAAGTGAGTAGTATAATGTATGCTCTAGTATGGAAGGAAAGGTATACAGACACAAAAGAACAAAAATTACATAACAGTAATTCAAATACCTCCTACATGCAAAGTTAATATAAAGATGATAAATTTGTTGTATGTTGTATGAATATATGGGAAATATTCATAGTCTTATTTTCTCAAAAATACAGGAACTTTAGTAGCATATTCAATTCAAAAGATCGGTATGCATTTTTAAAGGTATGAATTAGCAATTTTACCTCATTTAATATCTCTAATCTATAATGGTCACCATTTATCTTAAGTGTTAGACTTAGAAAAATAATACAGTGTGTTAGGTTGTATATACACCATCCCTCACTTAATTTTTAAATTAAGATCATCATTCTTAAAAACTAAATGATAAATAAAATGTAAACCTCAACTATGAGGAAATTCTATGCATTGCTTAGAACGTTCTGTATTTTTAAATTGCATAATGATAAGAAACCATCTATGTAAAATCTAATTTTCCCTTTAAAATTTCATCCACTGGTAATTTAAAAAAAAAGATGTTTAATTAATTGTGTCAACTTCCAGCTGTTTATAAGTAAAACAAAAAAATTAGTTTTAAAAGACCATGAAAATTTGATTAATTTTTCTTTTAGAAAAGTTCTTTGCCCCCGGAAAGCAATTGTAATTTAAACTTGCTTTGATAGTAAATCCTATAAATCACATTCATAACAGAAATCCTGACATTTTTTACCACAGCAATTGGTGATATTTGTTTAAATTTTTTGACATTTTGAAATTTCCCATTTTTATATCTGGGCACTTGGTTCCCTTAACATCGGGTGCAGAATCACCCCAACTTCATTGCCTCAACTGCAAAAGCTGCGGTCATTATCACCATGGCTGTGATCTGAATATTAAATGATGTATCAGTGCCAGGACATGGTCCAAGGAATTTGGGACCTGGACAATTGTTCCTAGAGGTGCAGATCTACATTCTTTCTCAACCGTATAGGATTTAAAGTTTGAGATTTATGTTACAGAAAAATATGTAAATACGACTTTGAGCTTAAAACATAGATAACTGAAAATAACAGTTCTTCCAGGTATTTTAGGAAAATAGTATTTACATTTTAATTGTCAGTCTTTAATACTAGTTATATGAGTACAAAACTCTCCTTTAATGAGGAAGAGAATTAGTTTAATACAAAATACAATCTCTGCAGTCGAGAAACTTACAGTCTGCCTAGGGATAGCATTAGCTGAAATGCACTTAAATAAATATTCATATAAAATTTTCTAAGATACCAGGAGGACCACAAAAGAAAATCATTAATTGTGTAGTCTGGGAAATAGTCATGCCTCCACAGAGGAAGATTTTTGAGTATTTTCTTCACAGGTGGTATAAACTGTCAAGGACTCTGTGTGCATCTGGTAAGAGGAGGAAAGAAAAGTGGAGTTACAGGATAGCATGAGAGACAAAGGCAGAGAAAAAAGTAACAGATGTCCTACTTAGGGAGGACAAATATATCAGAACATGTATGTGTGAACAAAGTGAGTAGAGGTGTAGAGAAATAGTCTAAGTCTCAATACGTCAGCAGGCTACAGAGGAAAAAAACCATATGAATCAGTTTCTAGGTAAAAGTGTGTCTTTGGGTAAGCTTTTTAACTGACATTGAGGGACTAAGTTAAATAAATTACTTGTGTTACTTTCTGAGGTTCTGTCTTAGACACTTTTCTCATTGGTAGGATACAATACCTGACACCTACAACATAAAGGAGAAGTTTATTTTGGTTCCCAGTTTTTAGACGTTGTATTTCAGAGTTGGCTGGCTCCAAGGCAGAAAGGCATGGTAGAAGGGTCTGGCCTAGGAAAGCTGCTCACATCTTGGTGACCAGGAGGCAGAAAAAGAAGGGATGGCCCAAGGAGCAAGGTCCATGCTTTCAGGTCACAGCCCCAGTGAAGTCCCTCCTCCACCCAGACCCGCTCCTAACAGCAAGTCAGCTATCCCACCACTGTGATTGAGTTGCCTTGCAAAATCCTTGCGTATAGGTTCATGCAGCCCCTGAGAAACATTACCAATCTAAACCATAACACTGAATTTATTCATTACTATTTGAAGATCCTTGTAGATGTATATTTGCTCATTCACAAATAGTATGCTTTCAGCCATCAATTGACAAAGGCTGAATACAAAAAAGTTGGGCCTACCACATTCAAATTAAAAATTAGTATACGTACATCTTAGTAGGTGCATTGATATTAGACAAAATATTTCTAGAAAAAAGCAGACTAGACATATAAATAAAAGAAGTGCTTTCTACTCTCTAAAATAAAACTCTAGAATAGATATAATAATAATAAAGGAATAAAAATGAATTGTTTATTCTTTTCTTGGTTATTTCTTTTAGTCAAGATTAATGATTATATTTTATTATTAATGGTACTGTATATCATTATCTATATATCTGTTTCATTTGGCTATAATTTACTACCATATCTACTTATTCACCCTTATTCACCCTACATGTTTCCAAAACAATATGCAAAAGCTTTTTGTTTTTGAAATTCAGAAAATAATACACATCGTAATAATGCACTGTAAGGGAACTAACTAAAGAGGATAATAAATATTCAAATGCAACTGATGAATTAGGCCAAGACTTATTTTGGATTTGTTACTACAATATTTAGAAACAACGTTAAAATGAGAGAGAGACAGAGACAGAGAGAAGGAGAGAGAGAGAAAGAAGCAGGAGGGGAGGGGATGGAAGAGAAGGGAAAGGAAAGGGAAGGGAAGGAAAGAAAAGGAAAGGAAAGAAATAGGTGATTTTGATAAGTGGATTTCCACAAGAGATCTTACTGAAATACTCAGGTTCATTCACACATGCTATCAATAAAAAGAGTTCAACTATGCCTGTGCACAAAGCTCAGTCATCATACTGCCGACTAGTGATAAAAATGTGCCTAATTTTTTTAACATTGGACAGTTAATTTCTAGCTTGAAAAGTATGCAAATAGACTTATCCTTTCATTTCAAAATCAAGCCACATACTCACTGCAAACCTGGAAGATACTGTAGCAGAAAATGCTCCTCCCCACCCCAGCCAGTATATTCAGTTTCTTAGTTGCCTAGGTAATAGTTCCTGTTCCGCATCCCATTGATCCTTTCTCTTAGAAACGGCTGGTCACTGTGATGCACAGCTGGTCACTATGATGCGCATTGTATAAGCCAATCCCCAATTGACAAGCCATTCTGCCTCTGCACTTCCCGCTTGCTTATCCCGTATAAGCCCTAGACCTCCAGAGATCGGGGCCTGATATTCTGGGAATGATCCCAATCAGTGCCTGTTGATGTAAATAAATCTGCCTCCAACTCCTGGGTGTCGTTTCAGTGTTTCTGCTTGCTGTTGCAATACCTGATTTGTTCTCATTTACATCTCCTTTTCTCTAGTGGAAATTTAATCATAAGGCCTAATCAATAAATATATATTAAAATGAAGAAATGCACTCATTAACAACCCAAAGAAGGAGCATTGAATTAAAAGTATAAGTTCAAAAATGGCAAATGACTTTTTCTAGAGTCAGAGTATAAATACATTCAGTGAACAGTATTTATCCACACAAATGTTTGTATATGTTTTAATGTCAATTTTATTAGGATTGTCAAATTCTGTTACAAAACCTGGCTCACAGAAACACTCACCATAATAAAAGGTCAAAGAAAATTTAAAACATGGTCAAAAGTTGGCCAAAACTTTAAAGTGACACTAGGCCCAAAATATATAGAAATACTTATTGCCTGCAATCAAATAAATCAGTACATCAGCACTTTAAAACAATGGCTGTAACAGACAAAGTGCTTAAAGACAAATTCTAATTTAATACCCACCTCAATTATGTGAAGTACCACTATTATTGTCCTCATTTTACAGATGAACTAGGTTTTTTTTTTTTTTTTTTTGTAGGTACCGGGGGTCAAACTCAGGACCTCGCACGCCAGCAGGTACCCATGCTGCTGAGCGATATCACTGGTCCTTTTTTCGTATGTGGGTTCTGGGAGTCCAACTCGGGTCCTCGCGCTTGCCAGGCAGGCGCTTATGCTGCTGAGCCATCTCACCAGCCCTGAACTAGGTTCCTATAGAAGTTAAGTTAAAAACAAAAAAAAAAAAAGTCATGGCTGGTAGGTGGTGGAGCTAGGAATAGAACGCAACTCTTTGGTTTTAGAATCCACAACATTTTGATATCTACAAATGCGTGATATGCCGAAAACAAGAACTGCTACACATTTGAAGTAATAATACAGTAATAAGAAAGCTATCATTTACTGAATGCCTTCCATGTATGAGAAACATTTTATTTGCATTTTTTTTTTTTGTGGGTACCGGGGGGGCGACCTCAGGACCTCGTGCGCCAACAGGCACCCGTGCCACTGAGCGATATCACCGGCCCCTTTTTCGTATGTGGGATCCAGCAGTCGAACTCGGGCCCTCGCACTTGCAAGGCAGGCGCTTACGCCGCTGAGCCATCTCACCGGCCCTTATTTGCATTTTTTAACCTGTTGGGGGCCAACATCACAGTTAGGCCTCGGGCGCGGCCTGTATTTCTGACTCAAAGCCTGCGCTAAATTACCCCTCCCATCGACCTGGGCAAGATGGCGCCTGGTTCCTGCTTCCTGGTTGCGGTCATTGCTGCTCGCACCCTGTAAATGTGTGAGTCTGCCTAGAGACTGATGAGTATAGCCTATGAGCTTTCATTTCCTGCTGTATTGCTATTGGCGCCCCTATTCTTATAAAAACACGCAAAGCTGCCCTTTAGGAGCAGAGCACGGACGGAGCCGCCACAGGGCGGACGCTTGTAGAGGCTCTGGAGCTGTGAACGATTAAAGCAAGCTTTCACCGACCCGTGTTGTGTGATTCTTCTCGCTGGATGAGCAGAAGTGCGCGACATTTGGTGGCCCGTACGGGGACCCTGATCACCCTTCGTGCGGAGTCTGGTGGAGCTGCATCGAGTCACAGGACGCTACGTACCTTCAGGTAAGCGGGAGGCTTAACCTGGCCCTGGGTGGACGCACTTTCAGGGAAATTCCGCTCTCAATTGCTGAGGCGGGGGTTGCCCATATATCGGGCGTGCTCACGGCGGGGACGGTGTCCCTGGAGCAGTTTCGTTTTCACAATGGGGAACTCCGACAGTGCCCCGATGCACAAGCCGATGCGAGACTTATTGAAAGCGCGAGGCATTAAGGTGAGTTCTAAAACTGTTCAAAATTTTTTTAAAAATATACATGAGATCGCCCCGTGGTTTTGGCCCACTGGGCACCTTACTTTACCCTGCTGGGAAAAGTTAGGACATGATATCAGCTTTGCTGAGGAAGAGGGAGTCATTGACCCCTCCGTGCGCCCCCTCTGGGAGATGGTTAGATATTGCCTTAAGGTAGAGGACAGCCCAGGTGGGTCTGTACCGCTTTCAGAGGTGCACAAGGCTTTTGAGAGGGCTCGCTCGGAGAGCTCGAGGGCTAATTCTAGGGCGGGGTCGGATTCTTCCTCTTCAGATTCAGAGGCGGAAGAGACGGAGGGGTTAGAGCGGGGGCCTCAGGCTGCTGTCAATAAAGGCTCGGCGCCAACAGAGGGCCTCCCCTCCCCGAGACGTGGCGCTACGGCTGCTACGTGGCAGACTTCTAATCCTTTCCGGAAATTGTATGATGACTTCAAAGAGTTAAGCCTAGGCCGGCCTCCGCTAGGGGAGGGCAACGGGGAGGGCGGACCTATGCCCAGTGCCCCGCCCTGGGAGCCGCCTCCCCCGTTCCAAGATGGCCCTTTGCCCTCCGCTTGCCGTACCTTCCACGGCCCCACGTGGGAGGTCATAAAGAAAACAGGGACCAGAGATGTCCCCAGCATTGACTGGGGCCCGTACGGGATCTATCCGGTCCTCGCCGGCCAGGGAGGGCAACCATACCATCAACCCCTTGACCTTAAGTTTATTAAGCAACTAAAGGAAGCAGTCTCTTCCTATGGCCCTAATGCCCCTTTCACACTCGCTGTATTGGAGACTATAGCGACTGCTCCTATGACCCCTGGGGACTGGACACAGCTTGCAAGAGTGTGTCTTTCCCCTGGGCAGTTTATTGATTGGCAATCACTGCCTTGCGGCTTGGGCTGCATGGGGAAAGCCTAAAATACTAAAAACAGATAATGGGCCCGCGTATACAGGTGCGGCCTTCAAAAGCTTCTGTGCAACCATGGAAATAGTCCTTAAACATGGCATTCCATACAACCCAATGGGCCAGGCTGTTATTGAAAGAACACACCGAACGCTTAAAGATACTCTAAATAAACAAAAGGAGGGGATAGGCTGTGGCCTCTCATCAAAAAGGAAGCTCTCCCTTGCTCTATTTATCATCAATTTTTTTTTTTTTTTTTTTTTTTTTTGTGGGTACCGGGGGGACGACCTCAGGACCTCGCGCGCCAGCAGGCGCCCGTGCCACTGAGCGATATCACCGGCCCCTTTTTCGTATGTGGGTTCCGGGAGTCGAACTCGGGCCTTCGCGCTTGCAAGGCAGGCGCTTAAGCCGCTGAGCCGTCTCACCGGCCCTATCATCAATTTTTTGAGCTTAAATTCGGACAACTGCTCCCCTGCGATGGAACATTGCAATCCTTCCCCCAAAAATAAGGGGATGGTCACTTGGAAGGATGTCATCACGGGACAGTGGATGGGCCCGGACCCGGTAGTCAGCTGGGTCCGAGGTGCGGTTTGTGTCTTCCCACAGGATCCTGGACGGGAGCCAGTGTGGGTCCCCGAAAGACTGACGAGGACCGCAAATATACCAAAAACCCACCAAGACCAGACCACCAAGGAAGATGGGTATTCCACCGCCGCCGATGGTGATTGTCTGGCTCCTGCTCGGCACCTCGTCATCTCTGACCCTCCAGAGTCGGAGTGAGGGCACAGATGAGTACCTGTGGGCTTTGTGGCACCATCCACCCAGTTTAGCCCCTTTCCATTGCCTTTAATACCAGCTTCCCAGTTACTCCAGATACCTTAGTGTTTTCTTATGCTAACGTTACTGCACAGTGTCAGCCTAACAACTTTTCTTAGAATTTGTTAATCAAGCCTGACACTCATGCTATGGCACCGCTAGGATAAACTCTCCTTCGGGGTGGGGGGTATGGACAACCGGGCCCGTAAGGCCACCCAATGTCACCAAGATAAAAAACTGCAGTTCATCGGGGGACGTATGGGGGCATTTTATGGTATGTAGAGAGATCCAGCTCCATTACCTTAATTGGGGGGTCCAGGTTTTCAGCCAATATCAAGCTTGCAACCCCCTAGGAGGATGTGTAGACCTCCGACCCTTTAAGACTAATAGGTCACGGACCTTGTCCAAGATGTCTGACTGGCTCAAAAATACATACTTGCCCTCATTCAAAAATCTCTCAGAGCAGGTCTCTATTGGCTTAGATAATGTAAAAAAGATACAACTACAGCCTGTTACTTTTGACCTGTCCAGTTTGGGAACTGTCATCACAAAATTGTGGGAAAAGGTCACCTCCTGGTTTAGCTGGCCCAGTCTGGCAACTTGGGTTGCAATCGGAGTCGGTATTCTTGTTGTCTTGGTTGTTATCAAGTGCCTGCTGGATAGATTAATGCAGACTTAACAACAGGTGCGCTTGACAGCAATGGCTGCCATGCAGTTGGCGGATGGAGGCCCTACAGCCAGGCCAGAGGCTGCCTACCTGCTCAGGGTCACAGAACATCGCTTTTAGCTGGGTGGGTGAGCCAAAGACGGGTAAGAGCAAGGATCCCCAGCCTTGACTCAACCTAAGACAGGCCCCATCCCATTGCGTGGCGACTGCCGTCGAGTGTGTGACTAGGAAAGTCACGAGGTGCTCCGCAGGGGGGTTCATGGCGGAACACCTAATGCATGCCTGCATGCATCTAGGTTCCATCCAGTTACTTCCTAGCCCCACAAAAAAGGATGAGGCCCAGGATGGTCGATGCTAGACTGCAGCCGGCACAAACGACCACCGGGCTAATAGTGGGGTGCAGGCCAATACATTCACTCGAGACGGGCTACGTCTGCCTTATTATGTGATTTTTAAGGGGGAAATGTTGGGGGCCAACATCACAGTTAGGCCTCGGGCGCGGCCTGTATTTCTGACTCAAAGCCTGCACTAAATTACCCCTCCCATCGACCTGGGCAAGATGGCGCCTGGTTCCTGCTTCCTGGTTGCGGTCATTGCTGCTCGCACCCTGTAAATGTGTGAGTCTGCCTAGAGACTGATGAGTATAGCCTATGAGCTTTCATTTCCTGCTGTATTGCTATTGGCGCCCCTATCCTTATAAAAACATGCAAAGCTGCCCTTTAGGAGCAGAGCACGGACGGAGCCGCCACAGGGCGGACGCTTGTAGAGGCTCTGGAGCTGTGAACGATTAAAGCAAGCTTTCACCGACCCGTGTTGTGTGATTCTTCTCGCTGGACGAGCAGAAGCGCGCGACATTAACTATCACATTAATCTTATGACAAAAGTACAGTTTCCACTAAACTATATAAATTCCATAAAGTTATAAATCTAGTTAAAGACAGAGCTTGGATTCCCATATAAATATTTTCTGAAATCTAAATTATATTCTCTACTTAGACTGCTGAGCTGCTAAAGTAACTAAGACAAGTATAATACAGTTAGCATTGAAGCAAAGAGCCAGGGGTGTGGCTCACTGGTACAGCTGCTTACCTAGCATGCACGAGGCCCTGGGTTTGATCCCTAGCACTGAAAAAAATAAATAAATAAATTTGAGAAGTTTTTTTTTTCCACAATTAGTGATTTTTTAATCAAAAGATGAAATTGATATAGACACACAAAACACCTAAACAAGATATTTCTCTAAATACTACAGTAGATCATTGCAATAGTGTCACAGAATCCAAAATACTTTGTGTTGCCTACATTGTGTTAATTTCTTAATATGGCCCATTTATTTAGAAATTATTATGATTTTTTGCCTTAACATAATGATTTCAGTATCTCCATGATTTAAAGGAACTTCTTTCTAAGCATATCAAAATATTCAGTGGCCCTTTCTCTGCACATAAAAATGGCAGTAGCTCCCTATAGCTCTATGGTACCAAGGCCAAATAGTATTGCTTACAATCTATGACATACATAATTTGGCCCATGTTTAATTATGAGTCAAGACTTTCTTGTGACCATTGCAATGTAAATGCTGCACTCCATTTTTAGTACTCCTTTTCCATTTTAAAATTCCTTTTACTACTGTAATTTTTCTTGCTCAGTTTCAATTTGAAAAAAGTACTTTATTCAAATCATTTTTAAAACTAGTCTTTCAGTATCATGTAGCTTTTCTGGTAAGCCCATAAAGGTAATGAAATATAACGTTCCTGGCATTAAAGGACTGATTTATAATCATCCTCTTGACTTTCTACTGACATACTTTTATATATATGTAATAGCTCCAATATTAGCTTCACTTATCTGCTTACACTTGTTATGTAAATAGTTTTATATAACACATGAATAAGAAAAACTATCACACGAACACTGGTAATCAATACTGTTATTACCCCTTTATAAACACAAATATAGAGACTAGAGTAAATCCTCTATGTAGAATGTTATGGTAGTTGGGAGTACTATTTTTTTTTAAATACACCAATAACTGCCTTGCTTTGTTAAGTTGGTAAGAATAGTGAAAACATTGCATCTATCCATCACAAGACACGGTAGTATTTTGTAGGTCTGTACTGGGCAGATGGTCAATGTCTGTAGCCAGCACGCCTGCCATGTTACACGGCATTTGCTTCTGCTAACAATACATACATCATCAGTTACTACTCCACATCTCAGATGGAAGTCATTCTCACATTGTCATCATTGTTTGCTTCTATTTTCTGACAAGAAAGAAAACCACGGATTCTAAAATATGTATTTGTTCAGTTAAGAATCAACTTGGCAAAACCCTGGGCTTTGGATATATATTTTGGAAGTAATAATTAATTTCTTTCTCACATTTTGATATAGTGGAGAAAAATATCTGGCACTCTTCTATGTCACAAGGGTTACAGATTAACTTTATTCAAGTGCTCTGTGCTTTGCTGGAGATTTCCTAGTTGGATTTTTGTCCAGTTGATTATTTTCTCCTTTTCTAGTCCATACAGTCAGCTGTTAAGTGACTCTCAATAATTTCTTCAGTTTTAATCAACCTTTGATATATATTTTCATGCCTTCTTTGTTTTCTACTTTGGTTTTAGAGAAACCATAGAAAATCAGTTAGTATTTTATCACCAAATAAAGATCAACTGTAGATAACAAACAATAAATATGTGACACTTTACCCTTCTGATACATGGTTCCTTAAATGGAGGCTAGCTCTACTTGAGCTTGAATCTGAACAACAGAGTCTGATTTGTTTTTCTAGATTTCAAGTAAATAAGTTTGTACTCATATATTCTAGCATAGACTTATTTGGTGGTTCTATTTTGAACCAGAACCTGATGTTTTCTTCTTCTCCTTTTCAAACTACTGTAAGTTTTCACTAATATTAGAATGATGTCCTCACACATACGTTAGGTGGACCAAATCAAATCTGTATAATGAACATGAATGTGAACTTCAAACTATACACAGCAATGCCATATATTTGGCTCAAGATACTTATTGAGTGGAAATAATTGAATATAATACGGTGTGGGATGGATCAAACAAGATGTACTGGTTTCCATACATTTGAATAAGCTTTCACAGAATTATTTGTATTAAGTGTTCGAGATAAATATATTAGGATAACACTATAGAAATTAACATTTTACAACGTGAAAATCAAGGTGAACCAAAGATACGCCTTTATGTATATATTTCTTTCACTACAGTATGTATTATAATATTATACATATAATCAAGAAACTTGAAAACCTTATATAATATTGAAGAGGTTTGTAAGGTTATTGTAATTACTTAAGGGAGAGGGTACACAGTTATTTCTTCACTCACATCTATTTCTTTCCAACTTGACTTATTAACATTTGGAGGTTTTTATTGAGCCATTTCAATGTGACCTATTCCATTACACAAAAAAAATCTAAATCTTTGGATAATGCCCTAAGGCATATTGAGATACAGCAAAATCAAATGTTTATTAGATCTTGATGAATTATATTATTTCTTCACTCACATTTAACCATTTCTTTACAACTTAACTTATCATCCTCATTTAAATTCTGGTTCTGAGATAGGGAATAAAATGATAATTGACATTAAAAAAACAACTGTCATTTTCTGAAATTTCATATAACAATGGTATGAATTAATTAATTTCTGAACTATGTAGAATTCAGTGCAAAAAAATGCTTTAAGGCCCAGTATCTAAATTCTGAGTTAAAATTTTTAAAAAATAATCTATTGTCATCTATATATTTGGAAAATAAATGTATCTATTAAACATTTTTGCTTCTAGAAGTATTTATTTCTTACGTGTTTTTTTGTTTTTTTGGTTTTTTTTGGTGGGTACCGGGGGGGGTTGACCTCAGGACCTCGCGCGCCAACAGGCACCCGTGCCGCTGAGCGATATCACCGGCCCCTTTTTTGTATGTGGGATCCGGGAGTAGAACTCGGGCCCTCGCGCTTGCAAGGCAGGCACTTACGCCGCTGAGCCATCTCACCGGCCCTCTTACATGTTTTTTAAGCAGGCTTATTTGCCAAAATTTCTTCGAGATAAAATTATCAGCCTTTGCTGATAGGAACATCAGAAAATTGCAAAAGAATTCCTTTTGTTCTCTGCTAAATTTGTCTCTGAGTTTCATGGGAGTCAATAAGGGCATGTAATATTGATTGTTTTATGGTGAAATTTCAAGCTATTTCATCTAGGTTAGGCTTTATTTTATTTTGTTTTGTTTTTTGTGGGTACCGGGGGTCGACCTCAGGACCTCGCGCGCCAGCAGGCACCCATGCCGCTGAGCGATATCACCAGCCCTTTTTTCGTATGTGGGTAACAGGAGTCGAACTCAGGCCCTCGCACTTGCCAGGCAGGCGCTTATGCTGCTGAACTATCTCACCAGCCCCCTAGGCTTTATTTTAGATGATAACTAAAATGAACAACTATTTGCTTCAGCAATTTTATTAATGCATAACTAGAGTTTGAGGTTTTAGCTAAGCATCAGAACAATTGTTTAATGGTTCTTGAAAATTGGTTTAACTGAGAATTATTTCAATGAGATAACTATATTTTGACCTTAAACAATTTCAGGAGCTTCTAGTCATTTATGATGGATGATCTGTTTGGATTCCTTCAAAGTCCATAATTCCACTTTTTGCCATAAAAATCTGTTTTAAATTTGGAATATTTAAGTAAAGAGCCTTTATTATATGGATAATACAGTTCTCTCAAAGATCATTTTAATGCAGTTTTGTTTTATCCCATACTTATGTATATTAGAGTTATATTTTATCTCTGCCAATTTCTCCCCACAGACAATCATAGTCATTCTCCTCTACTTTTGATTCCATTTCAAATGTTACAACCATCATTTGGGAATACAGCTAGTTTTCTAATCCATCAAAGGAATAAGAAAACATCCTTATTCTTTTCATCCTTCTTTTGTCTTGTACTTTTACATCCTATTTTTGTATCTTTAAATCCTTCAGGTAATCTATACAGTGTGGGTATTGTATAAAAAGAAGGTCAAAAAATTTCAAAATATGTCTAAGTCATTAAGTTATAGGAAGTTAAGATAAAAATAGAGTAAATTACTTCCCAACACAATTATCCAGTTGCATTTCATCTCAAACATACAGGTAATTAATTGTTGAAAACCCAATTCTGTAACACTTAATATTGTAGGGCCAAGGCTATTTTTCATAATAAAGCATCTGATTAAAATTTCAACAATCATTTATAATTTTTTGATATAATGAAGATTAAAGTAAAATTGATTTTATTTTTTTTGCTTTTTAATTGTCATGTGTACTTCAAAGTATTTTATAGAAGTTACCATTAGTTTTCAGAGTAATAATTCTAAAACCCAGAGTGGGAAGGAAGGAAGTTAGTCTGTATTAGAAAAAAAGGATGAATAAGTTCTAAAGAATATAACATTTGCATTTGTTATGCATTTTAGATTTGGATTAATGTTTTGCATGGTAGAGCTTATTTTTCATTTTCTGAAAACGTAGATTTGAGAGTTGAGATGTGGTAATAAGCTCTGATATTCTGGTGGAAAAAATACATAAGTAATCATCACATTGAAATGATTCTGAATATATAATAACAATTTTAAACAAATGAACAAATTATCAGTTCTATAGTTACATTCATACTGCCATAAAAGGCTTATTAGAATCAGATTTATAAAGTATGAACCCTATTTAGGAGCAGTACTTCTTTTTCATTTCTTTTGTGAGACAAACTCTCACAGTGCTGGAGTTCTCTGGCCTCAGCCTCCTAAGTAATTGGAATTATATATCTGAGTCATTGCACCCAGCAGCTTCAGTGCATTTGAATGTTTCTAACAACAAAATGCAAGTGATTGGGTTAAGATAAAATGCGTAAGACAGGGAAGGAAGTGTTTTTCTTCTTATTTTGAGGCAGCATCCTTGATTAAAATAAAGAACAATTTTCTTGAGTGGAGGTGTTTTTGTATACTGCTAAAAATATGAAGGGAAAGACTATTTTGTATTTGTTAAGTTTTAAAAAGAAAATTAGGTCATTCTGATCACAGTAGTAGAATTATACTGTACAGTGGATTTCTCTTGTTCGGAGACACTAAAATAATTGTTCCTGTAGCACTTTGGAAAATACTGCATTTTAGAACAGTTACAATGTCATAAGGAATAAATTTTTACAAATAGTGCATAAATTCTAGACTATTACTGATTTGATTTTATGAAGCTTCCACAGTATTAGAATGATTGACATCAATACTACTTTGTAATAATTTAGCTGTTATCACATAATTTATTATATTTGGGTGCAAGAGAAATAAGAAAATCATTATTTAAATATAGTAATCATATTAAACATACAATGTACATTTTGTAGTCTACATACAAGTAAAAGAGGATTTTTGTTTAATGAGGAGTGAAAATTATCAATAAAACACAAGTTCAGTAGGCCATTCATTAAGAAAACATTACCAATATTACCCTAAAGTTTGCTTTAATAGAAGGATGAATTTCTTTATCTTTTTGCTATTAAAATAGTGCAAATAAGCAGGGTAAATATAGCTGTACATAATCAGTCTAAAACTTCTAAACAGGGTAAAATTTGAAATTTTATGATAATTTTAGCAAACATATCAAAAGAAAATGTAATTTGGGGCAAAACTAGTATCTATGCTCCCTATTGAAAATTGATATATTAATAAAACATGAGAATGTCAAAAGTATTAAGAACAGATGATTTTAAGGTTAACTTTTACCATTCTTTACATCATTTACAGTACCGGTTTTCCCAAGAAAACAATACTACTGGTATGTATTTATTTTATTACAAAGAATACTATTTAGAATTATGTCCAAGACACCGTATGGGTAGCAGAATAGAAATGGGCTTACTTCTGTCCATTTAGCATTTTCTAAGGAGATTCTGGTCAGTGTTAATTAAATCCTTGTAGCCAATGAGATTATCATTATTATTATTCCCATCTTACAAAGAGGAATACTAGGGCATAAAACCTTTCATTCTAATCACTATACAGAAGATCTTTCAAAGAAGTAAATTACTAGCCTTTCTTATTTGAGCACAGGAGAAGACATTTTCCTAATTAGGCAGTGTGTGGGTACATAAAAATGATAAGATGTGCAAAGAGGATAATCAAATAATTACTTATCCAAACCATGAAACTCCTGATTTAAAAAGGCTTTTAATATCAGGCTGAGACAATAGACATAAAACTGGCCTATTTTAGTTGAGTGGTAGTCTTGAATCTGAAAATATTATATATACATATGTATATTTATATATGAAATGTAAAAATACCCTAAAAACTTCATTAATTCCAAACTTTCAATGCCATGATATAAATATTGTGAAGTATTTAGTCTACATGAAGTACTTGAAAAATTCATCTTGACTTTTGCATGTATGATCGATCCTAGTGTTAAACATCAAACATGAAAAACCAAAATATAAATTACTATTCAAAATTCAAACATTAAGGTTTTTCCACGTAATATCTGGGTAAGCTTTGTATTATTGAATTTAAAAAGCTACCTTTATTATATACCTTTACTACTGTATCACATGAGAGTTTTCCAGTTAAACCATAGTATGCCAGAATATAACTTTCTTTCTTTTTTTTTTTTTTTTGGTGGGTACCGGGGGTCGACCTCAGGACCTCGCGCGCCAACAGGCACCCGTGCCGCTGAGCGATATCACTCGCCCCTTTTTCGTGGGTTCTGGGAGTCGAACTCGGGCCCTCGCGCTCGCAAGGCAGGCACTTACACCGCTGAGCCATCTCACTGGCCCCAGAATATAACTTTCATGTCACTAATCACACATTCTAGCATAAAAAAGAAGTTAAACCTGGGACTAAGGAGACATCTTCATATGGGGTTTTGCTTCTTCTACATAATCTTAGGCACATCCATTTAACATATGGGCTATGTCTCTAATCTGAAATGCAAATAATTGGAGCCAAAAACGTTTAGATTTTCTTAAATATCTATGGTTCAAAGAATACCTCCATGTGAAGTTGTCATTCGCTACATAAACTAGATCCATACTCATCATTTAAATGAGAAATTCTTTTTTTGGAAATGGTCAGTGAGATAAGAAAACATAGTGTAAAATTCTCAAAAATGTACTAATTTTCATTTTATTAATCTCTATTAAAGTTATCTCTGTTAATAACTTAATTATCAAAAATATATTAATTTTTGTTCTGTTTATCTCTCTAGATTATCAAAAATTAGTTTACTATACTTTGAATGTCTTTTCCCTTTTTTTGTCATTTTACATATAAATAACATATCAAAATGTATTTATTCCTCCTCAGTAGCATTGCTTATTAAAATTTTACAAATTTTCATGAGATTTAGGTTTGCACTAAAAAATATTTAATCATGGACATTATCTCTTAAGTATAAATGATGCTAAACTGCAGTATATAGGTTAAGCATTCTTCATCCAAAAAGCCAAAATCTAAAATGATTCAAAGCTCAAAACTTTTTTGCATACTCATATGATGTCAGCAGTGAAAATTCTGCACTTAACCCCATGTGACAGACATTTTCAAAACTGAGATGCACTAAAAAAATTGTATAAAATTATTGTCAGCTATTTATACAAGTTGTATAAGAAACATAAATGAATTTTCTGTTCAGGTTTGAGTCTCGTCCTCAAGACATTTCATTATACACATCCAAATATCCCCAAATCTTCAAAAATCCAGAGAAAACTTTCAAGTCTCAAGGATTTCAAGCAAGGTATATTCAATTTTTGCAATGAATTTCCCAGTATAGGATCTGGTGAAACATGAATTTTTAAAGTGAGATTGATCTAGGTTAGACTTACATTTACTAACCTGTGAAGTGACGTGATCTCCAAAACAATTCGTTTCCCCAATACAACTATTGTCTAGTGATGCCTATCATTGGAGTGATTTAAAGTATTAAATTAAATGAGATGATATATCAATAGTCCATACAAAAAGTAAGAAATGTAACAGAATATATTATTTAGATTTCTAGCTGGCAGCATGCTTAGTGGGAAAAATGAAGACCTTCCCTACATAATATTTAGGTTTGGATCTTGGTTCTGTTACTTGCCAGCTGTGTGATTATGGGTAATTTATATAAATTTTGATCAATTTACTTGTTCATTGGCAAAATGGGGCTCTTCACACCAACAAAAAAGGATTATTATGGGATCTACATGAGACAAGTTATATAAAACTCAAGCACAAAAAATATGTTCAACGTAGGTTTACTCCCCTTCACCTATGAAATATAAAACTGTGGTGTATAGCACTTTTGTGAAAATTATTCATTAATTCAAAATTAATGTAGCACATGTACTATGTACAAAGATTTGCATATATACATCCAATAGATAGAGATTCATTAGTGCAAACAAGAGACAATGTTTCTATTATTCTGGAACTTACATGCTATAAATCAAAACAACAATGTAAACAAACACAGAATAAAATAATTTAAGACAACAATAAAATCCATAAAGCAAATGTAGCTGGTAAGGTAGAAATTAATTTTATGAAAGAGAAAAGAAATTACTAAGGAGAGTTCTAGGGAATGTTATCTATGTGATGATATGGGTAAGAGAGTTTTGGGTAAGAAAAACGCAAAACGAACATAGTTGAATCTTGTGATTAGGGAGTAGATAGCTACACTAATTTATTGTAAAGAAACTTAAGATATACAGAAAAAGAAAAAGTAGCAAGTCTAGAAAAGTAATGAAGAACGACTGATTAAATATATATGATATATATATATTTGATGTATATAATATATATCATATATATAATATATAATTATATATGGGCAATCAGGAGAAAAGGAAATTTTACTTATTAAAGCAATATTTATAGATCATCTTAATGCATTTTAAATCTGTAATAGAATATGTTTCATTTCAGGCTAAAGTTATATGTCTTTCAACATCCAAGATAATGGTCAGTTTACCCCAAGCTGCAATATGTTAAGCAAAGTTTACTTTTAGTCTTTTAAATACTGTTCCCTTTATAAGATATAATACTACAGAAACCATAGAATGGGTGGGTGATATAGTATTTAACATTTATAATATAATATAGTATGTAATATTTATGATATAAAATTTAAAGTCACTTAAGTATTCAGCAACAAAAATATGTTGAATAAATTATGGCTTTCTCATACAAGGAAACAGTATACAGCTATTTTAAAAGATGATTTAGGTCTATATTAACATTGCATTGACATAAACAAATTGAATAAAATTTTAGGTTATATAACATCATATATAGGTTAACATAATTTCTATAAATGACACACCTCTACTTAGACATCAGTGCTTGTGTGTTTGTGTGTGTAAAACCACAGCTATATCTCCATTTCTATATCTGGAAGAATACCCAGTGGCATGTTCATTATTTGTAACTTCAGGCAGTAAAGTTGTATTGTTAGCTCAAATCATGATTGTTAAAAATTGATCCTATGGGGCCGGTGAGATGGCTCAGCGGCTTAAGCGCCTGCCCGGCAAACACAAGGGCCGGAGTTCGACTCCCGGAACCCACATACGAAAAAGGGGCCGGTGATATCACTCAGTGGCACGGGCGCCTGCTGACGCACGAGGTCCTGAGGTCGACCCCCCGGTACCCACAAAAAAAAAAAATTGATCCTATGTTGTGATTTTGCTTACAGTAAGATCAGATATATATCACCTCGTCAGAATATTTTCTCTGAATTTTAAAATTAAAAAAAAAAAATAACTAATGGTATATTGGCTCCTCTGACCATAATTAAATCAACGTGGTTTAGCTAATTTTTAGTTTTGCCTCCTGTAAAAGCCTTCCATTAAGGCATATTTTAGGGCTCATGTACTGTATCTCAATTAGGGTGTGATTCTACAAGCACTAAAAATGCACTTCCATTATGTATTTTTTAAGTTCCGTTAGGTATACACATTTCCCTCTCAAAGAATATTTTAATATTAATATTTCGCTTAAATTCTTATACTTTTTCAACTTTGTACATCTACAGTTTTAACTTTCATTCTAAAGAAGATAGTCTTATTTTAATACTCTTCCACATCACTAAATCTTAGAAAAGGAAACAGAAAATAAAATGCCTCACAAAATCGTATTTAATCCTCACAGTTGAATGGTACATTAGCCATATGGAGTGTTAGTTATTAACATCTATATTTTAGGATATAGTCAAGAAATAAGCCACAGGAAATTCAAAAGTAAACTAGAAATTCAAAGAAGAAAACTTAATGTCTATTTAACCAAACACTGGGTACAGATAGATGTCAAGTGCAAATGGTTCCAATGTTTTTTTCTTTATATTTTAAATGAAGTCAAAAGAACAGGTGGAGCTTTTTCTTAGAAAAGCCCCAAACTCTAAGATTCTTAGGAGAAACTTAAAATAATACTTTAGATACTAATGTCCTTGAAACAGATACGACACTGCATCATAAAGTATGAAGACTGGTGTGAAAACAGAATCTAAACTGGTACGCTCGGCAGCATCGGGACAGCTCACACAGATGAAATATGAAGCTTCAGCTTCTTTTGAACGTTTACAGCTGTGCGATAGCGCATGTGCCTGAGAATGCGCGCGTGTTCCTTGCTTGTTAATGCAGTTGATCCAACACATTCACTTCCCTTTCATCTGACTTCCTCTCACTTCCAGTGTCAAAAATTGATTATCATCAGAGACAAGAAAAATAATGGAATATAAAGCATGGCTGATCAAAACATTACTCTAAATATGTCAAGAGTAGAAGTATAAGCTCAGTAAAAGAGTCCCAGAATGTATTGATTTGTTAAAAACATACACAGAACGCTGTGATAAGAATTTTTAAAGTACTTTTCCACGTGGAGAATTTGATTTTGAAGGAGACTGCACATAGCATAAGGTCTTCACTATCTTTCCTATAAACAATTGTACCTCATGTCAACTATCTTGAAATATGAACAGTACTATTAAAAATTAAAAAAAAGAAAAACACTATTGTGTTATTTTAAATTTATCTTCTCTTCCATGAAATTAGCAATCCTAAATCATGTAGGGCTAATCAGCAAGCACCAGGCAATTTTACCACAACAGGCAACTATTTAGAAACTGTAAAACTGTCAGCTTTAGTTAATGGAGTTAAATACTTAAATTTCTTTTCCATCTGGACCAAGATTATGACTTTTAATTCCAAGGCAGACTAACCTCTTCATCTAAAAGCACCTTTATAGCTTAAAGCCCTGTTGAAGTCATTTTCTTAAGTTAATCAGATTTCCACACTGGGGTTCCTCAGCATGAAAGAGAATTCATACAAATGATCTCTTTTCCCACCTGCAGTTTCTCTTTGGTCCAGAAAAGCCTTATGCAATAATTTATTTTACATAAAGAATTATTCTTGACAAATGCAAAGGTAACTTTCCTACGCAGAAGCACATAGTCATCTAGGTTTTTAGCTCTATGCAATAGAGGGGAGGTGAATATTTTTGTAAACTCTATTATTGCCATAATCAAGTATTATGTTCTATCATGTTCTTCTGTATGTACTACATTCAATACAGCTAGAAAGATAATCAGGAAGTTATTATTTGTATTTGTTTAAAATTGTTAATATGTACTTGTATCACCTACAACATATTTCTGAAAATAATTTATTCATTCTACCCTGTTAGATCATTCCTAAAATTTGGGGGAGAGGATAAATAACAATTAAAAATAGAGCAATGAAATAAAAAAATCCATTCAGGTAGAAATAATAACACTTGAATTTCCAAACTATATACCTTTCATATTACAAGATAGGGTCTGTGGAAGGCAGGATAATGGAACCCCAGATATAGCCATATCCCAGTTCTAGGATGTGTGAACCAGTTGCTTAAAGTGCCAGAGGTGCATGGGAACATGTGATTATGATTAAGAATTTTCATATGTGAAGATTAACTTCCTAGAGTATCCAGTTGACCACATAAATCCTTAGAAGCAGAGAACCATACCAGGCGGTGGTCAGAAGCAGATGGGATGATGGAATAATGGTCAGAGAGATGCAACACTGATAGATTTGAAGACGTAGGGAGGAGGCCATGAGCCACACATTGTTTGTGGCCTCTAGAAGCTGAGAAGGCAGCAAACAAACTCTGGCCTAAAGCCTCAGACAAGTATGCAGCTCTGCCAGCAGTTTCAACTTAACCCTGGGAAATTGTGTTTTACATTTTTTTTTTAATGTGGGTATGGGAGTCGAACTCAGAACCTCGCGCTTGCCAGGCAGGTGCTTATGCCACTGAGCTATCTCACTGGCCCTTGTGTTTTACTTTTGACTTAACAAAAATGTAAGATCATGCATGGGTATTTTTCTAAACTATTAACTTTGTGATACTATAGATAATAGAGTGATAAAACACATACAAAGATCAAACCCTCACACTGTTCTTACTGAGATCTAACAAAAAACAAAACAAAACAAACCATGATGTAATCATGCTTCAATACTAATCATGCTTTGAATGTAATCATGCTTTGAAGACTTCAATACTAAAAGACATTGTGAAATGGATGCTTAATATTTGGCATTTCCCAGCATCTCCTCCAACAGAGCTTGCCATCCATGATGCACGCATATTATTCAAGCTAAGTAAATGAGACTTATTCTTCAGGGGCTTTAACTATTGAGCAGTAATCAAAGAAGAAATAGAGACATGAAAGTATTTTCTTAAGTCTAAATTGAGGCCTATTCCAGCACTTGAGAGGCTGAGGCAGGATGATCTCTGTGAGTTTGAGGCCAACCTGGGATAAATAAGTGAATTTGAGGCCAGCCAGCACTGCATAGTGAGACCCTACCTCAAAATGCCACCCCCCAAAAAGATAAATAAAATAAAATAAAGTAAAATAAAATAAATTTAGGACAAGAAGTATTCCACTTTATATGCTGTCATTTAGATTCTTTAATATCCAACATTTCTGAAGATGGATGGCTGATTTTGTATTCCTCAAAATAATTGTTTTGTTGTTATTGTTGTTTATAACCAAAATACGTGTCTGTATGTTACATCTAAAGAATCCTAAATTATCTGTATATACAGTATTTTAATCAATGCATATGCTTTTATCTGGGTATTTCAGGAGTTTATTTTGACAAGTCTGACAAGTATATTTCCTTATAATGCTCTTTCTTATAATCCATCCTTAGCTAGTTAACACCTCATATCTAGACTCATTTCTAATATATTTTTAATTGACTATTTCACATTGCTCTTTATTTTTCATCAAAATAGTCTTCTGCAGGGCCGGTGAGATAACTCAGCTGCATAAGCGCCTGCCTGGCAAGCGCGAGGTCCTGAGTTCAACTCCTGGAACCCACATATGAAAAAAGGGCCGGTGATATCGCTCAGCAGCACGGGCACCTGCTGGCACTCGAGGTCCTGAGTTTGACCCCCAGTACCCACACACACATACACAAAAAAAGCCTTCTGTGAGTCGTATTCCTTCAAGGGAAGAGCTAATCTAAGCAGCTCCTACAAAAGATGCTAATGGTCATTGTAGAGATGTATACAGTACTACGTCCAGAGGGCTCCAAGTAAAATGTACTTTTCACAAGTCTGTAATTATGGTATTAATGGCTACTGACTACTTGTAAAAATATGCTGCATTATTTTTCTTTTTCCTTTTTATTTTTTTTTTATGTGGGTACCAGGAGTCGACCTCAGGACCTCGTGCTTGCCAGCAAGCGCTTGTGCCGCTGAGCGATATCACCGGGCCTTTTTTTTCCTTTATGTGGGTTCCAGGAGTTGAACTCAGGACCTCGCGTTTGCCGGGCAGGCGCTTATGCCGCTGAGCCATCTCACCCGCCCTTATTTTTCATTGTTAAATAAAACTTTCTATTTTATTTCTCATACTACTTACACCATTTGTTCTTAAAAAAGGGAAAGTGATGAGTACACACTGAAGCAGACCAAATAACTACAGGTGAAACTCATTGTGTATTCATTTCTGCTTTCAATGTTAAAAATTACTTGTAAGGAATTCTTTCCCCTCAAACACTGTTTTTATTTCAAAAAGAGTATATGTGATTTGCCAGTGAGATGTATGAGAAACTTCTCGGGGTATCAAGGTTATCAAGACCTTAAAATTCAAAACTAAAACTTAAATTCAGAGCTTGCTAGTTTTTACAAATGTAACAAAAGGAAAGTTTGAAAACCCCTTGAAAATACATGAAAATAGGGGAAAGAAATTGGTGACATGAAGACAGGCAGCATATCATAGCCTCCCCAGGACTTGGAATCCTGATACCTGGAAAACAACATAGTGGAGAGAAAAGGATGAAGAACCCTAGGAATCAAAAAAGAGCTGACACAAATACTAGAAATCACAGAGAAATTAGAGAAAATGACAATGTAAAGAAAAGAACGAAGCAGTCTAGAAGGCTAGCCTCAACTAACAGGGAGGGGACATGTCTCCTCGAACACAAAGTAAGTCCAGAAAGAGTTGACAGTTGTTGGGAGAAACCAAAGACCAGCGGTGCTAGCCCCAAGAAAATCCCATGGTATTGTCAGGGACAAATACAGGGTGAGCTTTTACTCTGAAGGTGACTCCTTCCACATGACAGGCTAAAGTTGGAGAAAAATATACTTTGTTGCACCTGTCATATTTTGGAGTGATATAATCCGGAGCTATGTTTGATGGTGGTTTACTGTTTAGGTTGAGCTACTCTGGAAATCGGAAGTCACAGGACAACTACACTTCCAGATTTCTGGGGCCATTCTACGACGCTGGAAGAGTGGGAGACGCCATGAGAGATAGTCTCGGAGAAGGGCCAGGCCGTTCACAGAACCCTGAGAAGTTTAAGCAGCGGTGGTCTAAGGTCAAGAAGGACAGGGTGGTCCCAACCTACAGAGTGAGAAGCCAGACCAGTCCCTTGTGGTTTTCTAAGGGGGCTGGGCCTGAAAGTTCTGCCGTTAAGTCTGGTGGACACCCTGATATCCGCTCCCAACCACTGGATACCTAGGACAGAGTCCAGTGGCCTGTTTGCTCCCCTCATCTGCTGATGCAATCAGAGATACAACTTGGCTCAAACGGTTACCACATTCAAGGGTGTACAGACAGAGAGACATCTGGAGCAAAGGGGGCACCTCACTAACCCGCGGTCATGCAATTAGGCAGATGTGGCAGTGACTTGGGGTGCACAGAGAGACACAGATGCTGAGAGCTACTGGAGTAAATGTGGACCAAGACAGTAACTAAGACATTGACTACCCCACCCACAGGAAAGGCAAGGCGGAACTCAGCACACACACACACACACACACACACACACACACACACACACACACACACACGGGTGTGGAACAAAATAGGCCCTCATTGTGACTCACTATTCTTCCCCCTTACCTGGTGGATTCCAGTAACAGAGGCCCTGGAATTAAAACACACAACATATGGAGGAAATTTTTTTGTTCATTTTTCTTTTTCTTTTCTTGTTTTGGTGTTTTTTTTTTTTTTTTTTTTCCTATTTTTTGGTTTTTTTTTCATTGCATTGTTTTTTCTTGATTTTTTCCTGTTATTTTACCTAATTCTATTAACTTTCTTTTATTCTCAGTTATATCCCTTATCTCATTTTTCTTTCCTCCTCAATCTTATTTTTCTTTTCTTTCTTTTTAAAATTTTGCTTCTTTCATTTTCCCTTCCCAACCTCCATTTTATTATTATTAAAATTAAGGTTGTTTTTTCTTAGATTTTTAGTTAAATAAAGACTGTTATTGCTGAACTCTTGTCTACTGTTAATGGTGATTTAGTTATTGCATGTAATAGATATTTATTGCATGTCAATATGTAGTTTATCTTTGTGCCTATCTTGTTATTTTAGCTCTCTTTTCTATTGCTAACGATGGTACCGTTGTAAATTTGATTGGTTCATATGAAACATGAATACCCAGTTTGTTTCTGCTTTTATTATTATTGATTTCTTTGCTATTGCCAATGATGGTTTAGTAGTTGATGTTGGTTAATTGGTTGTTACTGTGCGCTAATATCTACTCTGTCTTTGTGACATTGACATTGCTGCAGTTCCTTTTCTCCTCCGTGTGTGGTACTGACTAAGATCAAGCCCGGAGAAAACAGGTTGGACACTGAGAAGATCCTCAAATATTACACGAAGTAGGTTGAAGAGGAGTGTAAACATGAAAACATAACTAAACACAAGAACACATTACAGGGAGACAGATTCTAACTAAAAAGATTTGCACAATAATTATAAAATCTCTCTAGTGCAGCTGATCCTCAACCTGCAGCACAATAGAAATATGACAAAGCAAGGCAACAACATGCCTCGAAAAACACTTAGTTTCTCAAAAGTTGATTTCACAGATACTGAAGTAGAGGAAGTTAGGCAAAAACCTAAAAAAAAAACAAAATAGTCAAAATGAAGAGCTCAAAGAAGAAATACGCAAGCAATTTCATAAGATGTTTAGTAAGCCTAATAAAGATTTTATTCAACAGAAAAATGATTTTACTACAAACTTAAGGAAGAAACAAGATGGAAACAAGAAACAAGATGAAAAATTTAGAAGAAAGTATGGTTAGCAAATGTTATGGCTTGGATCTGGATATCCCCCTAAAGCCTCATGTGGTCATGGTGGGGCTTTTCAGAGGTAGCTGGATCTAGAGTGTGTGACATTGGATTGATTCAAGGTGGAATGATAGGATCAAAGGTGCTAGAATTAAGGATGTGAATGCCACCCACCCTAAGGGTGGGTAGCCTGGATAAGATATAAGGGACAGGAAGAAAGCTGCAATTATCTCTTGTCTTTGGATATTTGTGGCTTGTGACTTTCTTGCTTGGCTCTCTTTTGCTCACCATGAATAGTTTCTCCTCTGCAGTGCCTATCTGCCACGTGACCCACCTTGGGGCCAACTGATTATGGACTGAAAACTCTACAAGTGGTGAGCTGAATAAATCTTTTCACTTTTAACTTCGGGTGTCAGGTATTTTGTCTCAGCAGTAAGAGAAGTAACTAAGACAGCAAATTCAACAAAAACAAAGACAGTGTCAGAAATTTAAGACAAACTGGATATAGCAAATTGTAAACTCAATGTGACACCTTAAAAATGCGAATACATGCAAGTTGGATTCAACATCTGCTAGCTGACTCAAACACAAAAAAGAACATAAGAATTATGATACAGGAAAAATTAGAAGACAACCCAAAAAGTATAAAACATGTATTCACTGAAATCATTGCAAAAAACTTTCCAAATCTGGGAAAACAGTTCAATATTCAAGTGTAAGAGGCATATATAACCTCAAATAGACATGACCAGAAAAGAATAACTCCATGACAAATCATAATCAAAATTCCAGATATTCAAGAAAAGGAGAGAATATTAAAAGCTGCTAAAGAAAAACAGCACATTACTTATAAAGGCTAGTCTATTAGAATTGGAGTGAATTTCTCAGCACAATTCTTAAAAGGTCAGGAGATCTTATAGTCAAGTTTTTCAAGCCCTAAAAGAAAACACTTGTCAACCCCAAAGAAGGACAAATTGGAGAAACTTGTAGGAAAATAGATGCAACTGAAAAATATAATATTGAGTGAAATAAATCAAACACACAAGCTCAAATACTATGCACTGTCTCTCATTTGAGTACAGTAAAGTACAAACAAAGAGCACAATAAAGGATGGATAAAGCTAAATCTTGCAAATGGGAAGGGCTCAGGAGACCTTGGCAAGAGGAGAGGGAAAAGGAAGAGGAAATACATAGAATAAATATATGCCATGTGCAGGAACCTAATAACATCAATGAATGTAAACATTTTTGTCATAAACATGAGTTAAGATTAATAATATCATCAAGAATGAAAATGGGGAGAGGGGCTTAAGGGAGGATGGAAGGAAGCAGGAGGAAAGGAAATTTAAAAAATAAACTATATTATGTACACGTACCCACTCTCCAAAATGACTATAAACTACATATAGTGCAAGCATGTACTAATAAAAAGAAATAAATAGATAAATAAATAAAATTGTTCAAGAAGGAGAGTTTCCATGACAAAAAATACTAAGGAAATAAATTACCTCTAAACCAGCATTACAGAAAGTACATAAGGGAATCTTAGACAGAGAGGGAGGACACCAACCCCAAAAATCCCAAAAGAAAGTATACATTTAACTGGAAGAGTAATTAAGCAAAGACAAACAATAAGTCAACACTGGAAAAAATAATGCAATGACAGGTTTCAGTAAACCTCTAACAATAATAGCTTTCAATATCATTCATCATAACTCCTCAATAAAAAGGCACAGACTGGCAAATTGGATTAAAAAATGCAACAAGTTATTGCCTACAGGATACACCTCATCAAAAAGGAAGCTCAGAGAATAAAGGTGAAATGATGGAAAAAGATATTCCATGCAACTGGAGCCTGAAAGCAAGAAGGAACAACTATAAAGAGATAAAGATGTCCAATATACATTGATAAAGGGAATAATTCAACAAGAAGAGATAGCGATTAATAATATGCATTGAATCTTGATGCATCCAACTTTATAAAACAAATACTGCTAGACCTAATAAGACAGAAAAATAAAAACAAAGAAGTGTATTTTAACACTCCCCTCTGATAATTAACTCATTCAAACACAAAATTAACAAAGAAATATCAAAGTTAAGCCACAACATTGAACAAATGGACTCAACAGATACCTACAGTGTATTTTATCCAACAACAGCAGAATACGCATTTTCTCAGCAGCACATGGAATGTTTTTTACCCAAAATAGACCATATCTTGCGCCATAAAGTATGCGTAAGTGAATGCAAAAGAAGTGAAATGATCCTCTTCATACCATTGGTTTATACTGAAATGAAGCTTGAAATCAACAGCAAAAGAAACCATAGAAATTACACAAACACATGGAGATTAAAAAATACATTACTGAATAATCAATGGATCAGAGAAGAAATTTTTAAAAAATTTCCTAGAATCAAATAACAATGGAAACACAACATTTCAAAATCTATGGGGGGCCGGTGAGATGGCTCAGCGGCATAAGCGCCTGCCTTGCAAGCGCGGGGGCCCGAGTTCGACTCCCGGATCCCACATATGAAAAAGGGGCCGGTGATATTGCTCAGCGGCACGGGCGCCTGCTGGCGCGCGAGGTCCTGAGGTTGACCCCCCGGTACCCACAAAAAAAAAAAAAAAATCTATGGGACACAATGAAAACAGTTCTAAGAGGAATGTTTATAGCTGTGAATGCACCCATTAAAAGAATCAATCAATTCCAATTAAATTACCCAATGATGCATCTTCACATCCTACAACAAGAGCAATCCAAATCTGAAATTAGCAGGAGAGAAATTATACAGATCATAGCAGAAATTAAGGAAACTGAAACCGAAAAGAAAACAATGCAAAGGATCAATAAACCAAAATTTTGATTATTTGAGAAGATAAATAAGATTAATAAGCCCTTACCAAACTCATCAAAAGAAAGAACAGAAATAAAAACCCATATAAATGCAATTAGAAATAACAAAGGTATAATAACAACCACATCACCACAATCCAGATCATTATAAGAAACTACTTCAAAAATTTGTATTCCAATACATTGGTGAATTTAGATGAAATGGACAAATTCCTGGACACATGTGAATTACCAGTTGAACCAAGACGATAAAAAATTTGAATAGGCCAATAATAGGTTAAAAAATAGAGGCAGTAATAAAAGTTCTACCAAAAAAGAAAAGCCCAGGATCTGATAGATTCATCTCAGAATTTTACCAGAACTTCAGTAAAGTTCTAACACCAATGCTCCTTAAATTCTTCAAAGAAAATGAAAAGGAGTACTGCTACATTCTTCAGTTGAAGCTACCATTACCAATACCAAACTGAGCAAGAATATAACAAAAAAATGCAAAAAAGAAGGAAAGAAGTGAAAGAAAGTAAAAGAAAGAAAGAAAGAAAATAAAAAAGAAACAATAGGCCACCTCCCTAATTAGATTAGATGCAGAAATCTTCAACAAAATACTGGCAAACAGAAAGCAGTCAATTGTTAAAAAGATCATAGATCATAACCGATTTGGCTTCATCCCCGGTGCAAGGATGATTAAACATAAGTAAGTCAATAACATTAATAAATCACCTAAAACAAACAAGGAAACAAAATACATGAGCATTTCAATAGACACAGAAAAGGCTATTGACAAAGTCCACATCCATTCATGATAATAACCCAGACAGAAATAAGTATACAAGAATCTAAAACTGTTAAAAGTCATTGATGACAAACTCACTGCCAACATCACATTAAATGGGGAAAAACGAACAGGAACAAGACAAGGTGTCTACTCTCCCCATTCCTGTTCAATATAGTGCTCAAAAATTTAGCCAGAGCAATCATGCAAGAGAAAGAAATAAAAGGAACACATAAAGGAGAAGTCTGTCCTTATTCTCAGATGACATGATCCTTTACATAGAAGACCCAAAAAACTTCACCAAAAGACTCCTACAAATAATAAACAAATTTATCAAAGTAGCAAGTTACAAAATAATTAGTACTCAAAAGTCAATAGCTTTCTTGTACACCACTGAAGCCACCAAAACGGAAATTAGAAAAAAGCTACTATTCACAATAGCTTCTAAATAATTAAATACTTAGGAATCAACCTAACCAAAGAAAGGAAAAATACACATAACAAAAGCTATAGTATCCTGAAAAAAATAGATTGAAGAGGACATCACAAAATCGAAAGGTATCCCCTGTTGCTGCATAGGCAGAACTTATATTACCAAATGATACACAGATACAATGCAATCCCAATTAAAATATCAACAGCATTCTTTACAGTAGAAAAAACAATCCTAAAATTTATATGGAAACAGAAGAGATCCAAAACGGCAAAAGCAACTTAAGTAACAAAAGCAAAGCGGAGGCATCACTACCCTGGATTTCAAGTTATATTACAAAGCTGCAGTGATAAAAACAGCATGGTACTGCCACAAAAATGGATGTGTATGTCAGTGAACCAGAACAGGATGTAGAAGCAACCCCAGGCACGGTCAGCCATCTGATCTTTGACAAGGAGCCCAAAAATATATCCTAGAGAAAAGACAGTCTCCTTGTTAAATGGTACTGGAAAAACTGTTTATCTATATGCAGAAGAATGAGTCAGACCTATATCTCTCATGATATACTAATACTAACATAAAAAATTGATCAATGACCTCGATATTTTTTTTTTTCAAAAGAAGAACAAATTTTCAAAACAACATAATAGGAGGGTAACAATGGTTAATACATTACGTATTACTATCTTTAAGTTAGTTATTCAGGACGCCAGACATTAGCATTCAATTGTCCAAACATTATTGGCACAAACCTTACTCTTCAATGAACTAAGTAAAAATGGTAGTGTATCTATCTTAACCATCTTATATATATATAAAATTTTTTTCCCTTTCCCTTCTTTCTTTTCCCTATTCCAGTCTCTCTTTCCTTTTGACCAGTTTCTTTTTGATTCACCATATCTATTGTACATTTTGGATCTTATTTACTCTTTCAGTTTCTCATACTAGAGAGATAATACGATGCTTACACATGTGCTTCTGGTTTATTTCACTTATGAGTATTTTCTTGAGTTGCATCCATTTACCTATAAAAGTCTCCAGTTTGTCCTTCTTTATGGCTGAATAGTACTCCATTGTATAAAAATACCACATCTTTCTTATCCATTCCTCAGTTGATGGGCATTTGGGTTGTTTCCAAGATCTGGCTATTACAAATTGTGCTGCTATAAACATGGGTGCACATATATCGCTGTGGTACGATGTTTTTAATTCTTCTGGGAAGATGCCCAGAAGGGGAATAGCTGGGTCAAATGGGACCTCCAACCCTAGTTTTCTGAGGAATCTCCACACTGACTTCCACAGTGGCTGTACCAGTCGACACTCCCACCAACAGTGAAGAAGGGTTCCTTTTTCCCCACAGCCCCTCCAGCATTTGTTATTAGTTGATTTCTTTATAGTAGCCATTCTTTCTGGGGTGAGATGGTATCTCAGTGTTGTTTTAATTTGCATCTCTCGAATGACTAGTGATGTTGCACATTTTTTTGTATATTTATTTGCCATTAGTATTTCTTCATCTGAGAAATGTGTATTCATCTCAGATGCCCATTTTTGGAGTGGGTCTTTAAATTTGGGAGGTCTGATTTTTTTGAGTTCTTTATATGTTCTCGATAGTAATCCTTTGTCTGAGGAACAGCTGGCAAACATTTTTTCCCACATTGTGGGTTGTCTCTTCACTCTGTTGGTGGTTTCTCTTGCTGTGCAAAAGCTTTTTAATAAGATGAGATCCCAGTTATTGATTCTTTGGGATAGTTCCCATGCGGTTGAGTTTTTATTCATAAAGTCTTTGCCTACACCAATGTCTCCAAGGGTTTTACCTATCCTACTTTCCAGCAGATTTAATGTTTCTGTTTTAATATTTAGATCTCTGATCCATTTTGAATTTAGTTTAGTGCATGGTGAAAGATATGGGTCTAGTTTTAATCTTCGGCATGTGTAGAGCCAGTTTTTCCAGCACCATTTATTAAAGAGGCTATCTTTCTTCCAGCGAATGTGTTTGGCACCTTTGTCAAAGATAAGGTGGCTTAGTATGTCTGGGGTTGTTTCAGCTTCTTCTAATCTGTTCCATTGATCTTCAGGTCTGTTTTTTTGCCAGTACCACACTGTTTTTATCACAGTAGCTTTATAGTATAATTTCAAGTCGGGGATAGTGATGCCCCCTGCCTTGCCTTTGTTGCCCAGAATTGCCTTTGCTATTCTAGGTCTCTTCTGATTCCAAATGAATTTTAGGATTGTTTTCTCTAATTCTGTGAGATATGCTGTTGGAATTTTGATTGGAATTGCATTAAATCTGTATAACAATTTTGGAAGTATGGCCATTTTCACTATATTGGTTCTTCCTATCCAGGAGCAAGGGATATCTTTCCATTTTCTGATATCCTCTTCAATCTCCTTTTTCAGAGTACTGTAGTTTTCAGTATAGAGGTCTTTTACATCCTTCGTGAGGTTGATTCCTAGGTATTTCATTTTTTTGGATGTTATTGTGAAAGGTATTGTTTCCCTAATTTCTCTTTCAGTAAGTTTGTTATTTGTGTACAGGAAGGCTATTGACTTTTGAGTATTGACTTTGTATCCAGCTACACTACTGAATTTGCTTATCAAATCTAGCAGTTTTTTAGTGGAGTTTTTGGGGTCTTCTGTGTAGAGTATCATGTCATCTGCAAATAATGATAATTTAACTTCTTCCTTTCCAATCATTATTCCTTTTATTTCTTTCTCTTGTCTAATCGCTCTGGCTAAAGTTTCCAGAACTATGTTGAATAAGAGTGGGGACAGTGGACATCCTTGTCTTGTTCCTGATTTTAGAGGGAAGGCTTTCAGTTTTTGGCCATTTAGTATGATATTGGCTGTTGGTTTGTCATAGATAGCTTTTACCAGATTGAGATAAAGACCCTCTATTCCAATTTTCTGTAGGGTTTTTATCATGAAAAGGTGCTGGACTTTGTCAAAAGCTTTTTCTGCATCTATTGAGATGATCATGTGATTTTTGTCTTTGGTTCTGTTAATATGCTGTATTACATTTATTGATTTACGTATGTTGAACCATCCCTGCATCCCTGGGATGAATCCAACTTGGTCATGGTGTATAATCTTCTTGATGATTTGTTGGATTCTGTTTGCCAGTATCTTATTAAGGATTTTTGCATCTATGTTCATTAGGGAGATTGGCCTGTAGTTCTCTTTCTTAGTTGGGTCCTTCTCTGGTTTTGGTATCAGGGTAATGCTTGCTTCCAGGAATGAATTTGGGAGTATTGCTTCCCTTTCAATTTCATTGAAAAGTTTGAGAAGTAGGGGCGTTAGGTCTTCTCTAAATTTCTTGTAGAATTCGGCAGTGAATCCATCAGGGCCTGGACTTTTCTTTGTTGGGAGGTTTTTAATTACATCTTCAATTTCATTGGTTGATATTGGTTTATTTAGGATTTTTAAATCTTCTTGATTTAGCTTTGGTAATTCATACGAATCTAGGAATCTGTCCATTTCTTCTGCATTTTCCATCTTAGTAGAATATAAATTTTCAAAATAGGTATAGATGATCTTCTGGATTTCTGCAGGGTCCGTCGTGATATCACCCTTTTCATTTTCAATTGCATGGATTTGAGTCTTTTCTTTTTTTAATAAGGTTGGATAAGGGTTTGTCAATCTTATTTATTCTTTCAAAGAACCAACTTTTTGCTTCATTGATTCTTTGTATTGTTTTTTTATTCTCCAATACGTTAATTTCTGCTCTGATCTTTATAATTTCCTCCCTTGTACGGGCTTTTGGCTTAACCTGCTGTTCTTTTTCTAGAAGCTCGAGGTTCACCCTTAAGTTGTTTATTTACGCTTGCTCTATTTTCCTGATATAAGTATTTAATGCTATAAATTTCCCTCTTAGGACTGCTTTCATTGTATCCCATAAGTTCCGGTATGTTGTACTGTCATTATCATTCAGTTGTAGAAAGTGACTAATTTCTTCTTTAATTTCATCTGTGACCCATTGGTTGTTCAGGAGGATGCTGTTTAATTTCCATGTGTTTAGGGAGTTTTTGTGGGATCTTTTGCCATTGATTTCCAATTTCATTGCACTATGGTCTGATAATATGCATGGGATAATTTCAATTCCTTTGCATTTACTTAAACAGGTTTTATGAGCTAGTATGTGGTCTATTTTGGAGAACGTCCCATGTGCAGCTGAGAAAAATGTGTATTCTGATGTTGTGGGATGGAACACTCTGTAGACATCTACTAAGTCCATTTGTTCAAAAGTTTGGTTCAGTTCTACTATTTCATTATTGATTTTCTGTCCAGTTGATCTATCTTTTTGTGACAGTGGAGTATTGAGATCTCCCAATATAATTGTATTAGTGCTTATTTGATTTTTCATGTCCTTTAGTACTTGTTTTATATAGCTGGGTGCATTGGTATTTGACGCATATATATTTATGATCGTTATCTCTTCCTCTTGGATTGTTCCCTTTACAAGGATGTAATGACCGTCTTTATCTCTCTGAATCCTTCTTGGCTTGAAGTTCACTTTGTCTGCAAAAAGAATAGCTACCCCTGCTTTTTTCTGGGTTCCTGTGGCATGGAGTATTGTTTTCCATCCTTTGATTTTCAGTCTATGAATTTCTTTCTGAATTAAATGTGTTTCTTGTATACAGCATATTGTTGGATCTTGCTTCTTGATCCATTTCGCCAGTCTGTGCCTTTTGATTGGTGAATTGAGACCGTTAACATTGATGGTTAAAACTGATATGTATTGACTTGTCATGATATTTTCCTGTTGTTGGTTCCCACTCTTTGTTTTTCTGCTTTCCGGCTATTTAATTATTTGCCCTGCCTGGTGGATTCCTTCTGTTGGGGTTCCTATCTCTTTCTAGAATGTCCTTCAGAACGTTTTGGAGTGCTGGTTTGGTGGTCATAAATTTTCTCAGATGTTCTTTGTCATGAAAGTATTTTATTTCTCCATCAATTTTGAAAGATAGTTTTGCAGGGTACATCAATCTGGGCTGAAAATTATTTTCCTTTAGAGCTTGCAATACATCATTCCAAGCTCTTCTTGAATTGAGGGTTTGTGCTGAAAAGTCAGCTGTGATTCTGATGGGTTTTCCTTCATAGGTGATTTGTCTCTTCTCCCTAACAGCTTTTAAGATTCTGCCCTTCTGTTGAATTTCTGGGATCTTGACTATAATATGTCTGGCTGAAGTTTTTTTTTGATCATGTCTAGTTGGTGTTCTAAAAGCTTCACTTATAGGGGTGTCAAATTCCTTTTCTCTTCCAGGAAAGTTCTCCCTGATTATGTCTTTGAACAAGGTTTTAATGTCGTTGATGCTATCTCCTGCTTTTTCATTTATTCCAATTATTCTTAAGTTGTTTATCTTTGAGTCATCTAGCAGCTGCTGAATTGATTTTTCATGGTCCCTTGCTATTTTTAAGAATTTTTCCATTTCATGATCACTAATTGCAAGCCTGTCTTCTATATCTGAGATCCTGTCCTCGCATTGGCTTATTCTGCTACAAATACTTTCAATGGAATTTTTTATCTCTTGGGTATCTGCTTGAATCTGCCTTATGGATTCCATTTCTTTCCTATGCTGAGCATTCATGGTTTCTATAGTTTTCTTAAGTTCATCTATTTTTTTGTCTGTATCAGCTATAGTGTCCTTAAGCATGGTCTTCATTGTAGACATTATCTCTGCAGTTATCTGTGAGATTATTTCTGTTTTAATTTTTTCCAGAACCTCATTCAGTTGCTTTGTTGTTACCACTTCAGATAGGCCAGGTGGGTGGCTTTCGGATTGTCCCACCTCGTTGCTCCCTAGGTTTGCCTTTGGTGAATTGGATGTGTGGGGTTGCATCTTGTTTAAGTGTCGTCTCATTTTTTCTTTCTTTAATTCCTGGGGTGATGTTTGCAAATTACCTATAGTAGGTTACTTTATTGCTAGTGTTTAAGATCTTTAGAAGATGACTACTTCTCTGCAGTATCTTCCAAGTGGAGCTTGCTTTTAGGTTTTGAGCTTTCTGCCAGATCCTACCTCTTCAATTCGTTGGGTATGCGAAGTTGCTACCTGTTTGGCCCAGTCTTTGATTCTTTGGTAGTGTGCCACTGTATTTTCTGTGTCCCTTAGTCAATCTCAATCATGAAATATCAGGAAAGAAAGATGTTTAGAACAATTATTTCACATTTGGCTATAATGTTAACTAAAGCATCAAACAGAGCCTAGAAAATGACAGACTGAGCTAACCAGTTATTTACCACTTTTAGCTGTATAGAGTTGCGGTTATATAACAAAATCTAAAACACACCAGAAAAATTATATGCAGTATACAAGTCCTGTGTATGTCAATTTTTCCCCTGAGGAGTTTAAATTTAAAATGAGTTAAGGAGGAAATAGAGTATTGGGAGAAGAGGAAGGAATTAGATGTAAGGTTAGAGGACCAAGAGGGATCCCACTAAAATTGGGACACTAGTGCAGAGGACAGGTGGTAGAAAGAGAAGGAAGGGATAAAAGGAAGAACAGATCACAACCACAATCAGAAAGAAGTTAGAGGCGCTGTTTACACTCATATAAAAAACCAGAGAGAATAATGAAGGAAAGAGCAAATACACATACAGAAACAAAAACGAAGATAAAAACAGTAAAACAGACAGATCAAAAATAAAACCCCACCAAAAAACCAAACAAAACAAAACAAAAACAAAAAAACCCTTCGCCAGAACAAAAAACGAATCAGTGAGAAAAAAAAAATAATAAAAAATAAAAATAAAAATAAAAATAAAAAAAATAAAAAGAATCAGTTCCAGGTGTTGACTCTGCTGTAGGCAGTTACCCTGTGGTGAGAGAGTCCTGTTCTGTGCAGGTCCGTCCCAGTAAGCCAGGAGCGCCCTCTGGCGGGCGGTGAGCAGATGCGCGTACTTTCAGGCAGAGACCAGTCTAGCTCGCCTCCGCTCTCAGCGCCCTTTCACGATCCCTGGGCCTGAGAGGCTCAGCGCGCTGTCTGGAGCGCGGGTTCCCTGCACTGGTTCCCGCCGCTCTGGTTTTTCGCCACGCCCCCCACAATGGCGCCGGGCCAGTCACTCTCTGGCGCAGGACAGGTGTAGCTGAGAGTCCAGTCTCGTTCACCTGCTGACCTCAGCACACTTTCGTGGGCCTGAGAGGCCCCGTGCTGCCCTGTCCGGAGCACAAGTTCCCAGAGCAGTTTCCGAGCCGCTCTGAGTTTCGCCACACCCCCCACAATGGCGCCCGGCCGGTCGCTCTCTGGCGCGGGACAGGTGTGGCTGAGAGTCCAGTCTCATTCGCCTGCTGACCTCAGCACACTTTCGTGGGCCTGAGAGGCCCCGTGCTGCCCTGTCCGGAGCACAAGTTCCCAGAGCAGTTTTCGAGCAGCTCTGAGTTTCGCCACACCCCCCACAATGGCGCCCGGCCGGTCGCTCTCTGGCGCGGGGCAGCTGTGGCTGAGAGACACTCACCGCCGGTCTGCGCCGTTCTCCGCCGCTCCCCTGCCCCGCCGCTGAATGACCTCGATATTAAAACAGAAATACTAAATCTGCTGGAAGATAAAATACAATAATACCTCAGTTCACAAACGCTTCTGTTCATGAACTATGGAAATTGCAGTATAATTTAATCTCAAAACTACTGCTCATTTTGTGAGTATGCTATCTCTAATAAAAGTGATGATAATGACCTAATATTAGACACACTGCCTTTAATAAGGTGTTTATGATCTTAAGAGAGCAATGAAAATTTAGCAAGCAACCAATCCATCTGATCAACACATGCAATGAAACCATCATTTAGTACCAAAAAAGAAAAAAATCCCTAATGAAGCTTTATTTACCAGGTGAGGCTTTCTACAGGCAAGAGAAGGGTTAGCTGTGTGCCAACTGTGCGCACTACGCTCCAGGAACCTGCCCAATGTCAAATTTTGGTCCTGCCATTCACATGGCAAGTGACCCTTGGCTAATAGCTTAACAATTAAGTCTTTTAATCTATAACATAATAAAATTAGTAGTTTCCCCCTCCTAAGAGGGTTGGAAGCATTAATTTAGGCAAGGCACATAAAATGCTTGGCACAGTCTTAGCCCACAGTAAATTCTTTAAAAAATGACAGCTATTATTGTGCTGATTATCAGTTTACATTTCCAGCAGCCATTTTAAAATGGCAATCTCTGGGGTCTTGGAGGAGAGTGAGGAAGGGAAAGCCCTCTGCACACAGCCTGGATCCTCTCCTCAGCCACATCTCTCAAGGAGAGGAGCACTGCTTACTTTTGTTTCCCATGTTGTGATTCTCTGAAGACAGAGAATTTGAAAAGATTCCCTTGGGGACAAGTTGGAAAGCCACTATGAAATAATTATCACAGTTCTAACATTGTAATTTCTTTTATAAAGAACAACACTAGGCTCTATGTGCAAATGTAAATTAACATGTTTTCATTCCCAAATAAATTATGCTTAATAGATTGTTTCATATATTTACCTTGAAGTATTGTTAAATGTAAGGGCAAACTCACATGCTTAACTGTGGAATATGACACAATTTGTATATTTAAAGATCCCCATTTAGGCACATTTATCAATATAAGGGTAATACAGACATTTTTTACTGTGGTTAAAAATAACATGAGATCTAGCATCCTACCAAATTTGTAATTGTAAAGTAATACATTGTTAACTATAAGCACAATATTATAAAGCAAATCTCTACAACTTTTTTATCATGTATGACTGAAACCTTACACTTGCTGAGTAGCAACATCCTATTTCTACATCTTCTTAGTCCCTGGCAAATACCTTTCTATTCTGTTTCTATGAGTCAACTGTATTAGATATTCAGGTATATCAAATCATGTAGTACTTCTCCATCTGCAACTAGGTTGTTTCATTTAACATAGTATTCTCGGGTTTCATCCATACTGTAGCATATGACAAAACTTCTTTCTCTTCTATGACTGAATAATATTCTATGTATGTACGTGTTTTGCTATCTTTGATAATGTCCCCAATAGCTGGTATGAGGTGAAGCATTATTATGGTTTTGACTTCTGTTTCCTTGGTTGTTAATGATATTGAACATCTTTTCTCAAACTTGTGGGTCATTTGTACGTCTTCTGTAGAAAGACACCTGTGTAGGTCCTTGGCCAATATAAAAACATCAGTATGATGATGATTATTATTTGCCACTAAGTTAATTCTTTACATAGGTTAAATGTTAATCTCTCAGATAGCCTTGTGAAAATCAAAATATTACATGCATAGTTCACTCTTGTATTTCTCCTCAGTTCACTCTTGTATTTGCTGAGTGTGTATGTGTGTGCGTGTGTGAGTGTGTGTGTCTGTGTTTGTATGGGCTGGGGATTGAATCTAGGACAAGTGCTTTACACTGAACTACATCTCCAGCCCTATTTTAAAAATATAATTCTGTTTCAGTGCTGGTCACCAGCACAGATTTCCAGGCCCTCGCAGATCATCTGAGTCAGAATCTGTGTTCGGTGGCCCTGGTACATGGCCCCCTGGGCCAGCATCCCTAAAGAGCTGCTCCCTACTGAGCTTGGATGTTCTCCTCCGTTGCTGCATTGACAGCTTCAGCACCAGGTTGTCAGCAGTTAAATGGAATTGCTTTTCTTACCCGTATCGGTGTGGCAATGCTTGTCCTTGTGCTCACCTTGGACAGTGCAACTCTTTACTGGGACTATAGCATTCTCACAACAGGGTTCGGGTACATATATATTGTTAAATCCAGATAGATTTGGAATATAATTTCAGAAAAATTTTACTGAATGAAGAAAGGAAATGGGAGAGAAAAATAAGACAACTGCAGATCCAATGTATGAATTAGTAGACCACCACTTATAATTTCTGGGAATAATGTCGTGTGTCTACAGGTCTTTGCATTTATTATGGATTTAAGCTTGAGCCAATAAATATCATAGAGAATTAAAGATGCTAAGTTTAAGGGCCGGTGAGATTTCTCAGCGGCTTAAGCGCCTGCCTTGCAAGCGCGAGGGCCCGAGTTTGACTCCCGGATCCCACATACGGAAAAGGGGCCGGTGATATCGCTCAGCGGCACGGGTGCCTGTTGGCGCGCGAGGTCCTGAGGTCGACCCCCCGGTACCCACAAAAAAAATAAATAAAAAATAAAGATGCTAAGTTTATAAGATCCTGATATGTTTTGTTTAATAAAAAATGTATCAGAAGAATAATATAAAATAAAATTTCACCAGAAAATCACACACATACACAAGCATAATATCCATTTTCCATTTTGGCTTTTACTTATACCTTTTAAGAACATATACTTTTTGTATCTATATCATTTTTCATCAAATATGACACTTCACAGACACTTGATGATGATATTATCTTCCCTTCTTGACTCTCCTTCCTTTATTCTTTCCATGATTTGTGCTTGAAAAACTCTCTATTTCTTGGTATACTAAGTCATTTTCTACCACTCAAGAGATTCAACGTAACATAGAATATCTGTGAAAATATTATGGTGGAAAGATTCCACCAATTTCTCAATCATAAGTCTTGATATTAAAGATATAAAGAAAAAAGAAATGGATGATATTTCTTTACAAGTGAATTAAGTCTGTTATAAAAAAAAAAGTCAATCGATGAAAATGATATTACCTGGGCCACTGTTAGACAAGAAAGCCATGAAAATTGGAGATTGGAAGTAGGCAACTGAGTGCGGTAAAAGGTTAAGAGGAGAAGAGGCATGTTTTAATTTTTCTGTCCCATTAATTTCTTCTCTCTAGTGACTCCTCTCCCTGAGCTCTACCTCTTGGCCGTGAACTGTCTGTATGCTATTATAGTGTGAAGATGTATTGGTATGGGTTGATGCACGTAACTAAACTATACCTATCTGGAATGCAGCTGTGTATAATTCCCCTCTCACCAGGCAGCAGCCCCAGGTTTTCATTTAGGATGGATGTCTCCCACAGTTGATACACAGATGGAGAGAGCAGTTACAGGCTGTAATAATAATCATGCTCCACAGCAGGTATAGGATGAAACCAAAGTCACTGGGAGAAGAAGTGGGACTATCAAATTTCCTTCGGAAAGATTACCAACATCCAAATTCACAAGATCCAAAATAGCCATTGCTGCCCTGCCTACCAAATATTCCAGTTTATCTTTCTGAGCAAAGGAAACCTACTCAGCTTACTGATTTCCCAGAATTAAAATTTTCTTAGATATTTAAATGATGGATTAAGTGAAAGTATAGGGTTATAACTTGCGATTTTTTTTACAGTAGCAATAGAAACCCCACAAAATGCTGCCTGTACCTGAACTCTCAGCACTCATTTTGCTTCTATAGACTAACTTTTAAAAATTTGTGGATTCTTATTTCTGACTCAATTTGTGCTTTTAAAATAACGCTAATTTCTATTGTCTATTTCTAAGGTATATTTAATATAATACTGTCATCATTACTTTGATAACATTTTACCTTTCTATAAAATAACGCCTAATGTATAATATAAACACGAAGTTTAGTTACAAATATAAAGTCACTTTGGGCTTTTTGAGGAAGCAATATTAAATATAATATAATCTTTGTATTTAATTTACTTATTTTTCAGTGTCAATGACTTAAACATAATACTTATATTTTAAAAGAAAAACATGTGACTATTAGAACAACTTCGGTCCAAAGGGGCTGGTGACACATGAAATTTTTAGAAGCAGCAGACAGTAGGTTTTTTGATGTTATCTATTACAAGCTTTCATCTTTTTAAATAACTATTTCCATGACATTCACCTTATGAAGTGGTTTTAGCCTGTAGGACAGTGGTAGTGAAACTATGGCATGCGTATTATTTGTTTTTTTTTAAGACAAAAAATACTAATGTATAAGTTGCTTTCTCTAAACTTAAACCTCAGTATTCAGGTTTAATGGTAGTGTTGGCACTTTGCGATAAGTAAGTGGGCCTGGGGTTGCAATTTGAGCGCTCAGTCTCTAACAGTTTCACCATCACTGCTATCAGACAGTGTGACCTGTGGCTATGGGGAATAAAACTTGCTGAATCTTCTTTAGTCTACTCATTCGAATTTCAAAGGTATTGTAAAAAAATGAAATAAAAATAATTGCAAGACATGCTTATGTATTATATTATCTTGTGATTTTTAAATGATACGATATATTCAAATATTTCCATAGTTTTCATTCCTTTGATACTAGCACTACATTAACTTGATTAACAATATGAAATTTTGCCTGCATTGGCCTTTAGGATAAACTTATAGTGAGGTTTCAGTGAAACTTTGAAAATTCTTTGAAAATCATAGAAATAAGAAGTTGTATTGCTGATGTTTCAAATAAAATAAGCATGAAATTATCCATAGTTGAAAAATATATTGTAGGGGAAAAAAGACAATTCGAGTATTCTGAAGGATGGGAAATAATCAAGTAGTGTTTGGGACCTTATCCTTACTCTATTCTTACAAAAAATATACTAACAAAACTTTTTGGAAATTACAAGGAAAAAATAAATCTATTTGACTACTTGGTAAAAAATTTAGTGTTTGGAAACAATCATTTGGGGCTAGGAGAGGAAGTTGGAAAATGGTTTCTTACTTGCTCTCTTTTATTCCAATAATTACCTACATATTTCGTTTAAAGGATGAGCTGGTTTTATTTCAGTGCTTTTCCATTGATACAGTGATTTAGGTATTTAGCTAATTAATTTTTGGCTAGATTTCCTTCATGGATCAAAAAAAAGTGAGAGTTGAAATAAAAATAATATGGTTTATACCGAACTTTTACAATGTTTTAGGGAAACAATTTTTATTATTGCTTACACTTTGGTTCCATAATGCTTTACTCTGAAACAAAGCAAGCAACTTGGGCATTACAATTTTGTGAACTATAACTGGACTTGATATTTAACTTTGGGAATGTAAATATTATATACTTATGTGTGAATTTGAATGAAACTTGAAATTATCCATATTACTGTAATTTAAGGATAAAGACAGAATAATTACTGATAAAGTCACATAAGCTCATTTTAGTCAATAAATTAATAAAAGGCCACACTAGAAAAACATGGCAAAATAACTAAGACATGAATGGCATACTTGGAAATATGATGCTTATAATTATGGATTTGATAAAATCTTAGAATATTTCAAAATTCATTTTCAAAATTCAAATTGCTGCCTTAAGTTACCAGTACTCAAAAATATCCTATTGCTGCTGTGATATGGTAAAAATGTGGAAATATACTCTAGTACTTCTCAATAAATGTTGACAGTAAATCTTGAATGTATCTGTGTGTATTTAATGAAGTATGTTTGCTTAGTATGTGAATTATTTTCAAGTATTCATTGTATCTGTCACCTGTGTACTTGACTTTTATTAATTTCATGTGCCTCTCCATGTACTAACACATTTTCAGTTGTGTTTAACATGCTTCTCATAATTTTACCATATGTTCTTGATGCTTTTGCTCTCCCAAAGAATATTAATTACCCCCTCAATTCTTTGCACACTGATATGGCTTTTATCTAGATGTACCCCCAAAATGCCATGCACTCATAGGTGGTGCTTTTTGGAGTTGGCTGGATTTAGGGTGTTTGACTATGTATTAAGGATGTGTCACAGCTAATTAGTTCACTGATTGGTTTAGCATAGTTCTGGATGTGGATAATGGGAAGGCCCACTCTGGGTCTGGTTGGCATCAACCAATAGGTTTATAGCCTGGATGGGATAAAAGGGAAAGGAAGGCTCAATGCTGCTGCTTGCTAATTGCTGCTTCCTGATGGCTCTGCCGTGGACTGTTTAGCCTCTTCCATACTGCTCTGCTAGGCCACCCTGCCTTGAAGCCAGCTGACTATGAACTGAAACATCTCCAAACCATAAGCCATAATAAACCTTTCCTCCTTTAACTTGTGGGTTTCAAGTACTTTGTCCCAGCAATTAGAATGTAACTAAGGCACATACAGAGACAATCACTGATATGTCATTATATGAGAGGCTATGGATCTATTTTGCAGCTTTTGCCAGTAACTAAGAGGTGTCTTGTACATCATCTTCATACCCCCTGATCATTAGGGGATCTCTAGTGTCTAGGACTACCTCCATTAAAAAAGTATTGTATACTACTTTACCCTTTTCCAAATCAACTCACACATTAATATCTGAACTAGATTGGAGTTTGCCTCATGCATTTTGGATTAGTGATTTTGTATTATTGATCCATTTCCTAAATCATGATCTCGGAGTTGATCAGGAATCCCCTCAGATGCTTTGGTGTCATTTGAAATACACATGCGTAGCATTTGCTTTTAGACTTTGGAGACTGTTATTTCTACCACACTGAAGAAAATATTACTATAAATTCATATGAAAATATTTCTTGAATTACTTTGTGGATAGTCATTCCATGTCAGTTGGGTATAATGAGAAACTGTGAGACTGCTGGATTGTTTTTGTTCAGTGATTTATAACTTTTGAAACAATTTGTAACAAGCCAAATGTTAAAAATTTTTAGATTTCCAATGAAAAATACTATCCTATTATTTTTCACTTATAATCCAGAAAAATCTACCCTTTCAATATACATATAATTTTTTTCTTGTGCCACTCCTTAGTGATCATGTTAATAAAATTCAAATTTTTTTTTCCTTAGGAAATTGTAATAGGAAGGTCTCAAGTTCCAGCCCAGTATGGGAAATTTAACAACATCCTGTCTCAAAAATTGTTTTAAAATGGCAGTGTAGCTTAGTGGTAGAGTGTTTGCCTAACATGCAAGAAGTCCTGCATTCAATATCCAGTACTACCAAAAAAAGATAGATGATAGATAGATAGATAGATAGATAGATAGATAGATAGATAGATAGAGGGATAGATAGATGATAGAAGGCAGACATAGAGATAGAGATATAAATATAGATGATAACTATCAAGTGACTTTGCATGGCACTTTGACGGCATGCGTTGGACCAGAAGTTAACACATTCTAGATAGAGCACTCTTTGGGCAAATTTTTATTTTGGTTGAGATTTTTTTCAGATGAAAGGGGCAGAGTGAGGAAATAAGTAGAATTACAGATTGTATTGAGAAGAAGTAACAGCATCAAGGAAAGTGGCCATGAATGTGGGCAACAGCTCCGAATGTGGGCTGGGGTTCTATCAGTCTGACTGAGTCCTTTGGGTCTCTGATATCTCCTCTCTCTTTGTGATTAGCTCATTCTTCCCTATTCACTCTCATCTACACTACACAAACCCCACTCCCACCACACTGCCTAAAGTGTACACATCCCAGTTCAAGAGAGCAAATGTGCAAAGTACACAAAAAAGAAAAATTTACTGTCTGGGAAGTGTCCATACAGGTTTTACAAAATAAATGTCATCTGAACCAGTCATCTCTCCAAACATTGCCCTAGAGCTTGTTTGGCATTTTAAAAATAAATAAACCTCAGTCTTATGCTCCTTGTTCTGTTGTGGAAAATCAACTTGTAACTAGTGTTGAAGATCACTTGTGAAAACAAATTTTTTTGAAACAGTAAAATAAGCAATAATCAAAAAAAAAAAAAGAAAAGACACATCTAATTTAAAAATAATTAATGGGCAAAATTTGTGATAATTATCAAATGCTATCCAGAAAAACCTGGGATATCACTCTGTATTTAACAGTATCTTTCAAAATAGCTTATACAGTCAGCACAGATGAAAGCAATCTGGAAATATGTACCAATTTCTGTCTTCCAAATAATAAAGTAATAGTATAGTAACTCAATTTTTAAAATTTTCTTTTAAAGACCCAGTTATTTTAGAAAGATTTTGAGACACCAAAGCAGTCTCATAAAAGATAATAGTCAGAATACAAAAAATATTGCCCCCAAACCCTTGTACTGGTTAAATCCTGTAATGCTAATCTTAAGTACTGCTGTGAATAGATTTTTCCAAAGAGGAATGGGTAGGTAATCGAACCTTAAAATAAGAAGATTATCTTAGACCATCTTGTGGGCTAATGTAATAATATGAATGCTGAAAATTAAAAGAGAAAGGCAGAAATCGGCCAGAGGGGTGTAGCAGAAGAGGAAGCAAAATAGATGTAATGTGAGAAAGAGTCTATGTACCATGGCTGATTCTGAGATGTCCTGGGCTACATGTAAGTATGCAAAAGAGGCCTCTAGCTGTGCAGAATCACCTTCAGTTGACAGCCAGTAAGGAATTGGGATCTCAATCCTTTAGCAACACAAAAATAAATTCTGCCTACAATTTAAAAAACCCTAGCACCAGATTATTCCACAGAGCACTTATGTGTCTACAAGAATTTTTATAATCTGCTCATTAATAATAGTAAAAAACCACCTCAGATTTTGAGAGTTAATCAGCTGCTTATATAAGTGCATTTGGGAATATTGACACTAATGATGTTACTTGATCCAACTCATGAACCTAGGATTTTCTGTTTAAGTCATCTTTGGTTTTGTGAACCATATTTTGTAGTTTCCATTGTACATGTCTTTTACATCTTTCATTAAATTTATTCAGCAAAATATGTTAATGATACTAAGAGTTATTGCCTCAATTTCATTTTTAGAATATTCATTCCCAGTATATAGATATACAATTTATTTCCTATGTTGATGTGGCTCCTACAAGATTTCTGAACTCATCTCTAATTTCTAATAGGATTTAGGTAGATTCCTTAGTATTTTTTACACAGAATCATGTTGTATTCATGATCTTGCTTATACAGATAGTTTTACTTTCTTTTTTTCCCACCTAGATATCTTGTATGTCTTGTTCTTGCTTAATTGACCCAGGTAGAACCTCTGATATAATTCTAAACAGAAATGGAGAGAAGACGCATCATTCTATTTTCCTGATTTAGGGATACAGGTTAGTGTTTCCATTAAACTTAGGAAATTTTCAGTCATAATTTTTAAAAATATTTTTGTTCTTTTTTTCTCTCCCTTTACTGTTAGCTTTTCCTATTCCAAGTTTATGCAGTCACTGGTATTTTACATTTCTCTAGTTCTCTGTTTATTTTTTTTCTTTTTTTCCTCCTCTCTGTTCATCAGGTTACACCGTATGCTTTGATTTATCATCAAGTTTGCTGATTGTTCTGCCAACTTAAATCTAGTATTGAACCCTGCTAACACATTTTTATTTTGGTTTTTGTGCTTTTGAACTCCAAATTTCTCATTTTTTAAAATTGTTTCTCTGTCTTTATTCATGAACCCTATTTCATAAAAAAAGTCATGGTATCTTTCTTTAATTCTTCAAACATTATTGTTTTATAAATGTAAACATAATAGCTATTTTCAAGTTTTTGTCTGTAAACATATCATCTGGGGCTTTTCAAGGCAATTTTATTGCCTCCCCCATTCCCATATTCGTATCACACTTTTCTGTTCCTTTGTATGTCACATAACTTTTTTGGCCAAAAATTGGCTGCTTCAAATATTGCCACAACTGTGTATAATAATACTAGAAGGTGGTGGGGCAGTTTATTTAGACACTCATTTGGGGCTGGCTATCTCTTCACCTAGCTGTATTGAATTTTTGGCTGTACATTTATTTTGAGTTATGATATTCCTCTTAATTGTTCTCCATCATGATTTCCACCGTTCTTGACAATCATTAAACATGGAGTTATCCTTACTCTACCCCAAAATAATCAGTGCCCTCAAGTAGAACTATAGACCCCTCATCCTATAATCAGCCTTTCCCTTGAGGTGAAACCACTGCACTGATGGGGAGAAAAGCGAGTGACTTGCTTTTCACTGAGTGGAATCTCCGTGAGTAGGCAGTGGGGATGGTGTGGGTGGCAGCCCTGGTCTTCTTAGCATGGCTCTCTCAAAGCAGAACTCCAACTGTATGAACGGGAAAGTAGGGCAAGAAGGTCAGGTGCCTTGCAGTAAAACTTCTGTACTATGAACACAGGCTGGGAGGAAGAAAGAAACAGACCTCTTGGCCACATCTGACTAAAATTAAGCTTCAGCAGCATGGATTTAGGCAGGTTGGAAGACACTGGCAGCCTGTCCTACTGGGTGAAACTGCAGCACCAGAATAAAAACTGGAAGCAGAACAGGATCCGATCTTCTGGACTATATAGAATCATAATATAGTTTCCATAACACAGAGCTGAAAGAATGGAACAGATGGTGGCAAAGAACTGGATCATGGCGCAAATGCCAGAGATTTTTGGTCTTTCAGAGATATACTAGATTATTTATTTATTTTCCAGATTTGGGATATAATTGACAGAATTATAAATATTCAAGGTATACAATGTAATGACTTGATATGTATACACATGCAACCATATGAAATGATGACCAGAGTTAATTATCACAGCCTTCACTATATATAGTTACTATAGTTTTCTTTTAAATGTATTGTGAAGACTCCTAAAATATACTCTCTTAGAAAGCCAGGCATAGAAAGACAAATTCTGCACAATCTCACTTACATGGAATCTAAGAAAGTAAAACTCAAGCAAGCATAGAGTAGAATGGCAGTTGCCAAGGGTTGGATGATCAGGGAGGAGGAGATGTTGTTCAAAGAATACAATCTTTTAGTGGGTACATTTTCTGGAAGGAATACATCTCTACTTATTTAATTTCTTTAGGGCCATTCCTAGAGAACTTATATGACTTGTTTTCTTTTAAAAATAATTTTACCAATTATATTTCTGTTTTCCTGGGCAGATGGTCTGCCAAGCTCTTTCCAGAAGTTTTGCCACCCTTATATTTGTTAATTCATTTCATTTTTTTTAAAAAATATTATTTTACTTGAATTCTGAGCTTACTTTAAGAATAAAATAGCCTTCCCTATTGAAGTGAAATCACTGCATTGATGGGAGAAAAGCAGGAGACTTGCTTTTCACTGAGTGTGATTTCTGTGAGTAGGTAGTGGGATGGTGTAGGTGGCAGCCCTGGTCTTCTTAGCTTGGCTCTCTCAAAGCGGAACTCCAACTGTATGAACAAGAAAGTAGGGCATTTTTATTATCGAAGCTAAGGTTACAGTTAGTTTCTTGCAGATAAACGTTTTAGCTTCTCTGAGGAATAGCATAGGTTCATAAATAGAGGTAAATAAACCATTTCCACAGGCAGCATTTCATAATGAATAATTTACATTACCAATGAAAGGTATACACAGAGCTCTTATCAGAACATGGCATCTGCCTCTTCAGACAATGAAAAGCACCTTTTGGATAAGGATAATATATATTGTGTTGCACCACTGAGTTTCTCATCTTGGCTCTTTTGTAAATCTAATTATGACATATACGCAGCAGTTGCTGACTCCTATTAATGGAAACGGATGCATCAATGACCCTCATTTTACTGAGTCTAAATAAACTAATGCTCTGTCTCTAAAGCACACCCAAGCTATTTAAACCTTTCTCCCCTGGCTAAGCATAGGAAGAGTAAATTATCATATGTCAAAGTTCACTGATGTATGTATGACAATGGAAGTAAGTTATTAATACATAAATATTCCTAGTCTTTTCCCTCCCATTTTTGCTAAGAAATCTTTTTAAATGTTTTCAGTTAAAAATTTTGTAATCCAGATTAGGAAAGAAAAAAAGAAGTTGGAGAGGTGGGCAAAGAAATCATCTAAGAAATGGAAAGGATGTTGAGGATAATTCTTAAAAAGTTTAGTAAAAGAATAAGCTTCTTAAATGAGAGAAAGAAAATGGAGAAAAAAAGAGGAAGAGTTGAAGTATTCCTAATGTTGAAAAATCTTGGTGGTATATAGGAACCAGATGTAAAGAACTAGCACAATTTTAAACCGCTTTTTATCATCAGAATATATTTATTAGACCATATCATTCTTATTCTGAATCACTTTGACCACTGCTTTCAACCGATTTTCAGATACATTAAAATTTAATGCAAATGAATTTAATATTTAAAAATTTATTATTCTACTTGGGACAGGTTAGACCTACACTATTTCTTAGCTTGCACTGGGGTTGAGAATTGCCACAAGAATCAAAAGCAGCTCTTTCTTCTCAGCATCCTGGCTCAATGTATGCTATTGTAATAACCACAAGAATTCAAGGGCTGGTGAGATGGCTCAGCGGCGTAAGCGCCTGCCTGGCAAGCACAAGGGCCTGAGTTCGACTCCCGGAACCCACATACGAGAAAAGGGCCGGTGATATCACTCAGTGGCACAGGCGCCTACAGGCGTGTGAGGTCCTGAGGTCGACCCCCGGTACCCACAAAAAAAAAAAAAAAAAAAGAATTCAAGCAGAAGAGTGGTGCAGGAAATAATATGATACACTCCATAATAAGCAGATTCAAAATCCCAAAAATTCCTTTAAACAGTTTTATATGCAAACTACTGGAGCTAAGATACTCTACAAGGCTGACTATATAAACTTTACTTTAGGGGGCCGGTGCGATAGCTCAGCGGCATAAGCGCCTACCTGGCAAGCGCGAGGTCCTGAGTTCGACTGCCGGTACCCACATACGAAAAAAGGGCCGGTGATGTCACTCAGCAGCATGGGCGCCTGCTGGCGCATGAGGTCCTGAGGTCGACCCCCAGTAACCACAAAAAAAGAAAATAAATAAATAAACTTTACTTTAAGTGTACCTAACGAGCTTACATTTTAAATACAAGTAATTATTTGCGTATCATACAATAGTTTTTGACTTAATATGTCATGCACATAATTATTCCCACCACGGAAATTCTGAGTGGCAGGGGTTCACTGATTATATCACATCTGTATATGAAGCATGTAAATGAAACTATATCCTACAGATGTAGATATTTCTAAATTAACACTTAAATGTAGATTTTTAATAATGAGTGAGGCACCTTCTATTTCTACATAAGGTGAACACTATCAAGTGTTTAAAAAGTTCAGGCGAACTGATATTTAAGTCATATCTGTAGTACCCAGAACCTCTTGCAAATCTGTTCTATTACATTATACTTTCCTTGGTGTGTGTGTGTGTGTGTGTGTGTAAATATAAGTGCATGTGTATGTTGAAACATAGCAAGAACAAAATATAGGTGAATAAATGAATGAATGAATTAGTGGCAACTTGAAGAATTCCAACAAGGACTGTGTACTATTTACTGCCAGGTCCAGAGTGAGTACACACACACACTTATTTATTTCTAGTAACACAATGCCTGGTACTTGTTAGAATGAAGTCTCTCTCCTTTGGGCTTCTTATGACAGTGTGCTGGAGAAGTTATGGGTTAGCAAAGAACAGCTGAAAGGGAATTAGATGAGAAGTCACATGTAGGAGACAAGTTTAAATACTTAGTATAGAATAAAGATTTAGAGTTCATCCAGGGACACTGGCATCCCAGAGATAAAACATAAGCTCTATTTTAGGAAGGGAATTAGAAAAAGAGAAAAACCACTACGCAAAGTCAGTAATGCTTACAAATGGAAACTGAGTTAAACTGAACTAAAGAAAAGAAGAACCAGTGTAATAAACAAATACTAGATTTGGTTTTATAGAACAATTAAATCAGGAACAAAGAACTTAGCTGCATAAACAAGCAATGTTCCAGTCATGAATTTTTGGGCATGTATTTCATTATTTTAGAGAGACCATATTTGAGGATGAAAGACAGGATTTAACAAAGCCTTCCTGAATTTGTGTTAATAGTATTTCAGTGTTTCATGTCAATTTATATGAATATTATTATTCTAAGTATATATATATATTTTGGGGGGAGTATCAGGAATCGAACTCAAGACCTCACACTTACCAGACAGGCTCTGCACCACTGAGCGAAATCCCTGGCCCTATTCTAAGTATATTTGAAAAAGCATAATTTTAAATTTGAACCCCATAGTATAATGCTCATAAAATGTCTCACATAACAAAATACTTTAATGTTTTAAAACATTAAGATTTGTAATTGTTTTGTTGTAAGGAAAGTGGATTTCTTCACACATTAGCTTTCCTGTGTTGGGCTATGAAATAACTTATTATGTAGTATATAAAAACATATTAAATTTAAGAAGTACATGTGCTTTAGTTGAAATTTTTCATATTATTACATTTTCATTAGCTATCAGGTTTCCTGCAAGGCTTTACCAAAGAAGGAAGTTTTAGAACAATTTGTTTCTAAAGTAAAATTAGTTTTTATCTTACAATTCTTACAGATCTCTTTCATGAATCCACTTTAGAACTTTAAAATGGAAATCGGAAATGGAATCATCAATGGAAATTAATAACTGAAAAACAATTTACAAAATTTTATGCCAGAATTATATGTAATGACATAAAACCACAGTCTTTGCTCTTCATAATTATACATTTTTGATAATTATGCAGCTAAATACATGGCTCATGTTTGAATCAATGCTAAGTTATAATGGTCAATAGAAATGAACATGGCTTGGAGCTCAAATGCAGATCACAATATTCTACACTTAGTGTCAAGAGATACCAAATTAACTCCTTTCTCCATGTTAAGTCTTTTATAAAAAATCAGGGAACAAATGAGTCACAGGAAAAACACGGATATATAAAAACTTTATATGTAGTGCTGAATATGAAAAATACATCCACAAAATAACAAAATACTTTTTTAAATGGGGTCTCATTTCGCCCAGGCTGGTCTTGGACTCTTGGGCTCATGTGTTCCATCCTCCTTCATCCTTTGTAGTAGCTCGGTCTACAGGTACTTGCTATGACGCCCAGCTAAGATTTTTTTCAGAGGGAATACAGAACAATGACAGAAGCTTAATAACAAACCTTAACCATTTGCTTTCTGAATGAAAATTCAAAATATGTCTAGAGAAAGTATCTAAGAATCTTTCTGAGGAAATAATTTGTTTTCATTATACAAATGCTTTGACAACGCTCTAGTTATAAGATGACTTCAGTGAAACTCACCGAGAGAAAAACAAAACAGTGTGATCTTAGATCATGGATTAATCAGCTTCTTTCATCTTCACACTGCCCAGTGACTTAGTCTGATTGCTTCTATATGGCCTTGAATTTTAAAATTACTATCTGTAGTAACTTTCAACCCAATTTATGATAACAAAGCCAACATGTCCATACCTCGGTTTCCCTTCATCAGAAGCTAAAACTGTACTTCTTGTTGTAAGACAGGAATAAAGGGAAGGTCCAGTCACTCAGAATGGGATTTCAGAGACCCGTACTCACCACCTGCCCCCATGACAACCATTAGGAAACCAAGGGAGTAACAGCCACACTAAAAAGACAAGAGCTCCACCTTGTATTCTCCACACTAAATTCAGCGTCGTCATACAGTGTTCTGCTTGAAAACACATAATAGTAATATGACCAATTTTAACAATCCCTTGTTCACAAAGCACATGGAAAAAGTATAGTTCCTATCACATTTATCCCTAAAATCCCTCTTTGTGGCAGGGAAATCTTTAGTACCAACTTTACAAAGGGGCAAGTTGAGCTGAGAGAGTACGAAGGGCAGGGTTTGCACCCAGGCTGTCCCTACTCCTCCAGGGCACTAAAAGAAAAGTTTTCTTCTTACTGTAGGGATTGGCAATTTAGGAGACTCCTGCAGAATCTTACTTCTCCTCACGCCTCTGGAAGCCCCTGACCTATCACAGACCATATAGACTGGGTCTCCACAGAGAACAGAATTAGAAAACAGCCCTTACTATATGTGGCCTTGAGGACTTTAGCCGCTTTCAGGGTTTCCTGGTCAGGCTGCCACTACTAGGAACTCTGGGTCAGGCCCACAGCTGTGGCTCCGGGCAGATCCAGTTGGGGCTGCAGCAACCCAGTATCCCACACGAAACACGGAACACATGTGAGGCTGCGGTTCTCCACAAAGGACCTGCTTAATATCCTGAGCTTTCAACATAATTGGACAATACTTTTCATTACCTGCATTCTGACCACGCTGTTCATATACTTTCTATACTCCAATTAAATTTCCGTCTGTGTTAAGTGGAGCATTATGTTTTCCTATTTTCTATCATCATGAATCTGTAAGGATAAAGAGTCATTTAAAGGATGCATTCGGTATATAAATCTTGATTTTGGGGAAACTGATGCTTAATTTTAACAGGCTGCAGCAGTGGTTCTCAAAGGAGGCAATCCCCCAGTCATTTAGATGTGGTGAAAGACATTTTACAGCTATCACGACTGAGAGAGGGCTGGTGCTACAAGCATACTATTTAACCTTGTACAGCACACAGGGCAACTCTCCACAATGAAAGAGTATTATCTGGCCAGAACTGTCAATGGTGAGATATTAAGATATCCTGGGTTATAGAAAAATCTGTCATTATTGGTTTTGCACTAATCCTCAGAGAATCTCAAGTAACTTAGAAACATATTCAGTCTTCAAATATCTGTAGATCAACTATTTATAAACTCCTAATTTTATTAAAAATATTTCTCTGCTTTAAATATTTAAGAAAAGTGGGTGTGGTGGTGCATACCTGTAAGACCAGCACTCTGAGAGACTGAGACCGGAGAATCAGAAGTTAGATCCCTACCTGGGCAATATAGCAAGACCCTGTCTCTAAAAAATAAGCAAGAAGAAAGAAAGAAAGAAAGAGAGAGAGAGAGAGAGAGAGAGAGAGAGAGAGAGAGAGAGAAAGAAAGAAAGAAAGACAGAAAGAAAGAAAGAAAGAAAGAAAGAAAGAAAGAGAGAAAGAAAGAAAGAAAGAAAGAAAGAAAGAAGGAAAGAAAGAAAGAGAAGAAAGAAATGAAGGAAGGACTGGGTATGTAGTTCAGTGGGGAAGCCATGGGTTCAATTCCCAGTAATCCATATAAAATTAAATTAAATTAAGATAACTAGACCTAAGTTTTATAAAAATAAAAGCTAGGGCCGGTGAGATGGCTCAGCGGCATACGTGCCTGCCTGGCAAGTGCGAGGGCCCGAGTTCAACTCCTGGAACCCACATACGAAAAAAGAGCCAGTGATATCGCTCAGCGCACGGGCGCCTGCTGGCGTGCGAGGTCCTGAGGTCGACCCCCGGTACCCACAAATAAATAAATAAATAAATAAATAAATAAATAAATAATAAAAGCTAACATAAATAATTTTGATTCAAAAAGTAGTCTAATGCCTAATCATTGATTGCCTTTACACATTATACATTTGCAAAATTCTATAATGGGAACTAATGTATAGAATAATTTAAAACAAAGATGCATATAAATGTTTTGGGCCCAGGATATAGCTCAGAGGCACAGTGCCTGCCTGTCAAGTGCGAGGTCATGAGTTTGATTCCCGGTACCAAAAAATATATATATATATTAATAATTAGCCTCGGACATTTCAAGAGAATCAGCTAGCAAGAAGAAAGTCACTTTCAGTTATGCAGTCTCATTATGAAAACAGGGACATTGGACATTACAGTCTAGAAAGATTTTCAATAATGTAACTTGAAATAAGAGACTTTTTCAGGTAATGGTGTGTTAAACAAAAAAAGAAAAGAAAAGAAAAGGAATAAAATCAATTTGTCAGGACATTCAAATCTGGCTAATCAAGAGTTTCAATTAGCTTCAGTGACATTTAATCCATAAGTTTTATCTCAGCAAAGTAAAAACGATAATGTCAGAAGAGCTTTTAAAACATCAACTGGGAGCAATTATCCTACTTTTGCAGATACATAGGAATCTACCCAAATTTTGTTTCACTGGAGAAAGACATTGTAAAAATGCTTCACCACTGTTTTAATAAATTTCATTAAGAGGCTAGAAATGCTTTTTCTTTCCAATTTCTGCAATCTACATTTTATGAAAGAGAATGTATAGTTGACTGCACTTCTCTAATATGATGCTATAAATAAAAGTGTAGGTGGGAAAGTCCATGTTTAATAAATATTCCATATAGCAAAATATACCCACGAGAAAATAAAAAGTATTATATATCTTATTCTTTCAAAAGATTTATTTTAATCACACAACTGATAAATAAAGAAAGAAAATTCATGTGAAGAATAATGGAAAATATAGTACTATTTCCTAAAGGTTCTCTATGCTTTAATTCTGATATATGTTTTTAAGAAGTTATAATCTTTGTATTTTCAAGAAACTTTTAGATCTTTTAATCTGCCTTGGATTTTGAAAGCTATACAATTTACCAAACAAGGCAGCTAAACTTTTGTTAGAGCAATATATTTATTGCAAAACCTTCATTAATGAAGATTTGTGGATTTAAATGACATGTCCCAGGTAGTATTTACATAGTAAATTACAAGACTATGTGAAATCTTCCTCTGCCTAATATTAATAGCCATTAAATTTTCGTTAAATCAAGTAATATATTACTTGGCAAGATGTTCTTTTTTTCTTTTTTTCCAGATGGAAAGATAAATAGAAATGCATGGAAACTAATCTGTTATACAAATTTGGCATTTTTGTTTGATTATCTTATGAAGCCCACCATTACAGAGAACATTTATGACATTTTCCAGCATGTAATTTCAATTACAATGTTATGACTATTGAGTTGGCATTTGAGAAGCTGCATGCAAATGTGAACAATTTTTGGAGTACTCAGATTTATTAAAATACTGTGCAGCAAGACAAAATTTATTTGGAATTTGTAGTTGGTGGATACCAAGTGACTTTCCCAAGCCCTATATTTTTTGTCTCTGATTCTACTGGCATTAGGCTTTTCCTTCTCCCTATTCCTTTCTAATTCAGTTTGGCCTTCTATATATATTCCTGTTGTGTTGGTAATAGGACTTAGAGAGAAGAGTGATCCTTTAAGAAAATTAGACAAACTTAATTTTGATAAATAGACCTGCCCTGATTCTGAAATATCACATATACAGAATCACTTTGGTCAAAAACATGTTTTCTTTCAAATTAACTAGAATAATAACGTTTGCTACAAGGACATGGTAAGATTTTTTCTATTTTTGAAAATAGTAGAATAGTTTTCTTATTTTAGACAAATATTTCTCAAATGCAATATAGGTAGCTGGTACCAGATAATGCTTTCCTTTTAGGATTGTTCTCTATACTGTAGGATGTTCTGTAGGGTATCTCTGGCCTTCACCTGCTGGATGACACTTTCATCTCCCCAGATATGACAATCAAACCTATCTCCTGACGTTGGCAAATGTTCTCTGGTGGCAAAATAGCTACCACTGTTTTTAGCAGCTATATGAAAACGCATCCCTTCTTAAAAGAAGTAGAAGAGATGGAATGAACAAAGGAAAAGAGGGAGGAGAAGATAGAGGAAGAAAGAAAAGTAAGGAAGAAATAGGAAGACAGAAGTGTTAACACAGTGCAGCTATTGCACACTTTCTAATGCCTTCATTTTTATCAGCTTTTGCCTACCACGCATTTAAATAGTCAACATGTCAATATTAAATGAGTACACTGGTTCTGGAGTTTGACCAAGAATCAAATCTCAGTTTTGGCATATGCCAGCTGTGAGACTCTTCGATATTGGGAAAGATATTTAATCTCTCCAATCCTCAGTTTCCTCGTTTGTAAGTAGAATATTATAAAGGAAATAGTATGTAGACTTTTGCTTATAAATGAGTCAATGCATATAAAGTATGTAGCAAGATGCAGAACAAACTCAAAATTATTTCATATATATCATTACCAACTTCTTCATCAGCAGTGAGGCAGAATTGCGTGTTTCAAATAAAGATGATATATTTTTAACATATATAAAATTAAATCATAAAAATAACCAAATATTAATTAAATATTTAATTAATGTTTAATTAATAATATGCATATATTTTCAGGATACAAATCCACATAAGTAAATAATTACTTTTGAATTATTTAATAAGGAGCAATATGAAATCCTAAGTAGGTCTCTTTTTTTTTTTTTTTTTTTGTTGGTACCAGGAATTGAACTCAAACCCTGTGCTTGCCAGGCAGGTACTTATGCTGCTGAGCTCTACCCCAGCCCATGTCTACTTTATAAAAGACAATTATGAGAGCAAAAACAGATGTTTTTCTCAGCATATACAACATAATTATTAACTCCAAAATCTCAATACTCAAAATAGAGTCCTTTAAGCACTGACAGTAATACTCTACTTTAAAGGTATGTATGTACGTCTATATGTACATATTTTTTTGATTGATTGATACCAGGGATTGAATCCAGGGTCTTTGCACCAAGTCACATTACAAGCTGTTTTAATTTTATTATTATTATTATTCAGACAGGGCTTATAAAATTGCTTAAGTGTCAACTCCCGCCTCAGCCTCCCTGAGTGCTAGGATTAAAAGGCATGTACCACCACATGTGACTCTAAGCATTTTAAATGTTTACAAAATATCCCATATTCCAAAGAATCATGTTCTTATTAATAGGTACCACTTTAAAATTAGAATAACACAATTATTTGTTTGACCTGCACAATCTCTGCAGGTGCATTTCTAAACTAAAATCATCTAAATGCCCTCAAGCAAAGAGTGTATGCTCGCACAGAATGATCTTAGTGCTCTCCTTAAACAGAAAACAGTATATAAACTACCAGTTCGAGCCATTCAGTGCAGCACAGTGTTTCACATGCACTCTTAGCGAAGCAGTAGCCTCCTTTAAGAAACACGGTATTGAAAACTATTTTTTCACTTGGAAAAGACAAGCTAACTTGCCTTAGAAGATACACAGTAATAATTGTAAATGTGAAGCAACCTAGGAGAGTAGATAGATAGAGATTTGTACCTTAACTCAATTCAGAAAGCAGATATTGCATGCTTATTTGCTGTCAGTAATCTAGGCACTTACAGTAAATCATTGGACAATAAAAGCAATAAAAGTATCCTCGTGGAATTCTCCTACCTATATACCTAATGAGTGATTTATCTATTTTCTTTTCCTTATGGAATATGTTACATGCTATGAAAAAGGATGTCACACAATGAAGGCTTTCTTGGGGCCGGTGAGATGGCTCAGCGGCATAAGCGCCTGCCTGGCAAGCGCGAAGGCCCGAGTTTGACTCCTGGAACCCACATATGAAAAAAGGGCCGGTGATATCGCTCAGCGGCATGGGTGCCTGTTGGTGTGTGAGGTCCTGAGGTCGACCCCCAGTACCCACAAAAAAAAAAAAAAAAAAAAAAAAACAAAGAAGGCTTTCTTTTATAACAAACATATTTAAGAATGTTAGTTGCCTCCTACTCTTTTATAATATATTTACAAAAATACTTACTATCTTAGCTGTTTTTCTAAATAAATTTTCAGCCTAGAGTACTTTGTCAATACTGGGATTACAGTACAAGAACTAAATCTCCAAATTCAAAGAAATCGAGGGTAAAATTTTTGGGTTTTTGTATGTTTTGTTTTTGCCAACCAACAGGAATGCAAAGAAAGTCAATGAGTTCAACCTTCATTAGTGACCCTCTTGGCTAAATTAACCGAGTTAGACTGAGGGGTTATATTTCATCTCTTCCACAAATATTTATTAAGTTCCTCTTTTTGCAGCTCTTTTAAACTACAGCCAAGGGAAAAGGGGGAATGAATTTTTTCCGTAATTATTTAATTACTTTAAGGTAAGGCTGTACAAAGTTCAGAGGAGAAAAAATCCCCTGGGAGCATCTGAGGCAATTACATAATTCTTCAACCAACTTCTACTAAGGAAGCTGGAAGAAAAGGTAAGAAGTGATAGAACACCACAGACACTTCTCCAAATCAGCAATAATTCCATGAAGAATGCCTGCAATTCCAAATCTAGAAATGAGCATTCTCCAAGTTTCTATAGAATTAACGTGGTACTGTCATAAATGGCTCTAATTCTGAATATTGGTGATTTCTAATGGTGGGCAATTTTGTAATAGAAATTCTTGGGGGATATTTTGTTTGTTTTGTTTTGATTTTTGGTTTTTAAGTTTTTGTTTTGTTTTTTAGAGCGAGAAGAAAGTAGATCTTCTATTACTAGTCCATATTTACATAAATTCAATATTCTACCAATGTGATCAAGTTCTCCACTGATGAAGTCTCTACCATTTCCTCTAAACTGCACTGTACATGTTAGAAGTTTTGGCATGAACCTGAATTTCTCAAAAATGCTAGAGTCTGCCACACATAGCAAGCATGAAATCTGAGAATGAGGCTGTAGTATCTCCTCTCTTTCATAGTAGTTCCCTGGCTTTTTGCAAGATCACCTGTTCTATTTGTCACAACTACAGAACACTTGTTACATGTAGTGATTCTTCAGTCATTTTTTTTTGGTTGATAAACCAAGTGCGATCCTTGCTGAACACTTGTAGTTTTCCCTGGAGAGTTTCCTTCTTAGCAGTTAAACCATTTTCTGATCACACTTTTTTGTACCTCCTTGATGTACCTACTCTTACCACTTCTGTTCTTCCTGGGAGTAACCATGTAATGTCTATTTTTTTTAATCAAAGGCCTATTTTCTACAATTTTTTCTTCAAAATAGCACAGTTTGAGGGATTGAATGAAAGAAATATGGATATAGATCTACTTTCCAGTTTTCACGATTCGGTTAACACTATTCCATTCATATAGAATGGTTGTTTCTCCTGCATTTTCTTCCACTGTTCAAAAATATCACCCCAAATCCACTTCCCAAGTGAAATCTGTTTTTCATCAGTCTTTCATAATTATTCATTATCCATAATGACAGTCATCTGAATTCTAAGAATAGTATGTGTGCTTATCATGCAAGAAATGCTTACTGAGGTAATGTTACGAGGTCCTGTGGCAGGTAATATACCTAATATTTGATAAACAGTGTTATGTCTCCTTATGAAATAGTTTCAGTGATATTTTGATATGTATATACTGAACATACTATTTTTTTTCTTTCTTTCTCATCTATGGCCTAAATTATATTGAGTATAAGAATCATGCACAGTATTTCATTGCATTTGCTAATAACATAGTATACCACTGTTGCCCCAAGTATTTGTTTAAAATGCTTATTTGAAAAATATTTTTAGGGCTGGTGAGATGGCTCAGCGGCTTAAGCGCCTGCCCGGCAAGCGCGAGGGCCTGAGTTCGACTCCCGGAACCCACATACGTAAAAAGGGGCCGGTGATATCGCTCAGGGGCACGGGCGCCTACTGGCGCGTGAGGTCCTGAGGTCGACCCCCTGGTACCCACAAAAAAAAAGAAAAAAAAAGAAAAATATTTTTAAAAAGTAAGTGAAAACTAGGCAATTAAGTCTTGTTTGATGTATGCAAAAAAGAAAGTTTAGGATTGAAGATATATAGGCTGTCTCCAAATTAAAATATAAGTTTATAAACCACTCAATCAATTAAAACTACTAGATTGTCTTAGTCTAGGGCTGGGGATATAGCTCAGTGGCATAGCGCCTGCTTGGCAAGTGTGAAGTCCTGAGTTTGATTCCCGATACAAAAAAAAAAAAATAGTCTAGGCTTCCAGATTCTGCTGCGAAAAAAGGTTTTGTCTTTTAGTCCTAGAGTTTCTGATTTGATATCAGTGTGGAAATTGTACAACTTCTCTCATGAATGAATGAAAAAGATACTTCTTTGGTAAGAGGAAAGCAAGGAGTGTGCTGGCAGGAGCTTCTGAACTTAGATAAATATCTGGTGCTGCCCCAGGCCCCCTGCTCTCCTCAGCTACTGTAAAACCACTGACATGCTTTGCGCAGATAAAACAAAGAACAGTTTATCTCCAGCACCCTCCACCTTAAGTTATATATAAGTACTATTTTTTTTTTTTTTGTGGGTACCGGGGGGTCGACCTTAGGACCTCGCATGCCAACAGGCATCCTTGCCGCTGAGCGATATCACAGGCCCCTTTTTCGTATGTGGGTTCCGGGAGTCGAACTCGGGCCCTCGTGCTTGCAAGGCAGGCGCTTACGCCACTGAGCCATCTCAGCAGCCCAATAAGTACTATTTTAAATCTGTCTTGTTTTTCTATTGCCACAAATGAAACATAATTTGTATGAAACATAATGTTGCTTTAGACCTACAGATTTACTAATATATTTACTAATATATTTAATCACCATCCTCTTGCATCACAGCACAACTATTTGACATCATTTTTATTCCCTCTAAAGTACAGGCTTTAAACTTTTCTTAAATGAAGGTCATTGACAACTTTTCTCAGTGTAGCTTGAATGCAAATGTATTTATCCTGTAAATATCTCAAAGATGAGAGAAATAGTACTACTCTAGTAAATACATAAAGATTGATCAATTTTCCTTGACAGGAGGTCCTTCTTCTTGTCTTTACACATGGCTATTGACCAAGATAAATTAGGCTGTGGAAATCCTTTGTACGTCCTCTTTTATAGACAGTAACCAATAATGGCGGCCGAAGCTTTCAAATGTGCCTAAGCTGCTGCCACAAGATTTGTATTCAAAATGCAAAAGAAAATGACTAGTCACAAGTGATCACTTGAACTTACACTGCAGAATTACCATTCCTAAGAACATTTATGAGTATGAATTTAAACTGTTTCACATTTTAGGGGGAAAATGGCCATGTACTACATAAGCATTTGCCTGGTCACAACCCTTTTCAGACTGATCCACTTACTCAATTATGGAATGTATCTAATGTCTACCTACTTGAATAAGTATCTTAAGGAGACCATTAAAAAGGGGAGGGGGCAAAAAAAATTTACCCATCCAAAGCAATTTATATATCTTCCTCAGGTGATTTCCAAGTTTTTCTTCTCTGTCATGATGAAAAACATCGTACCCATTGAAAGCAAGCCTTCTCTTTGCTTGTTCAGCAGCCAATATCTTCTCAGCATTCGGCCAGTCAGCAATCCTGGGGCACTTGCAGGAATAGTAGATACTTCGGAGGGTCTGAACAAACAGTGCCATTTATTTTTTCTTTTGCTTTATGCTTCTAGCCCATCTGAAACTACTAAAACGGTGCGATGGGAACAGGGAAAACAAGTGATCTCTGCTCAAGTAATCTAAATAAGTCCACTGAATTGTAGAGTAAAAGTGTGTATCCTGAGCACTAATTTAGCACCTACAGGTATGAACTGTATTGAATAAGTGAACAAGTTAGTTAATAATTAATAGCAACAATCACAATCTTCCAGATACCCTGCTGGGTGTGCAAAGTAGGGTGTTAATAGGGCAGGCCAGTAAATACTAGTCTCCAACTCTGTTGCCACTTAAATATGAATATGTGAAAATTGGAAATGATATTATCTGTCACTCAGAGAACACTGAGTATTCCCAGCACACTACAAGCTATTTTATCTACATTAGCACTAATTATCACACAAATTCATTAAGGCACTATGATTGTCTCATGTAATAAATGAGAAAAGTAAAAGCTTAACGCTGTATTTCCAAAGCCCGTACCTCCACTGTTTTCTGATTGGGTTAAGCAAGAAGGTATGAGGAACTAGAAAGGGAGAAGATAATTTTTCTCGCCTTATATGGACTTTAATCAGCATCTCTGCATCTGCTCAAGGGTTCCAGCTGTCATGCAACAAACTGTGTACCTGGACTTTGGCTTCAGATCTTTTTCTCTTTAGCCTATAAAAGATGGTGTCTTCCTGCTATTGGTAATGTGTTACTTCACCGTTTTTGCTGACTTTCAAGTTTTTGCTATCAGCTATGTAAAAAATTCTTGCCTGAAATTGTCTCTGTTTAAACATTCAGTTTCTGTTGTTTTATATGGATCCTGATATGCCTATGATCATCACACAATTTCATATATAACATTGTATACCCATTAATATCACTTCACAAGTTTTGGTTCACAGAACCATCTCTTCATTTCTGGATTATTATTTATTTATTTATTTATTTATTTATTTATGTTTTGAGATAGGGTCTCACTATGTAGTTCAGGCTGGCCTTGAACCCACTATGTAGGTCAGACTGGACTTGAACTCTTGGTGATCCTCCTTCCTCAGCCTCCTGAGTGCTGGGATTACAGGTATTCACCACTATGCTCAGCAGGATCTCTTGATATTAGAGACATCGTCTTATTTCTGAATCTCCCCCACATATCACATGGCCAAATATGTGATAGAAATTGCATAAGTACTTGAATAAATGAAGTAATGAGTGAGTGAATATAATATTACAATAAGATAGCAATAGGCAAATATGAAAAGGAAAGATTTTCTCAAGAAAGCCTTCCTAGAAACTACCCAAAAGGAAAGAACAACTGGGATAGAGGAAAGGAGAAAAGAAGGAAGGAAAAAGAATACACACACACACACACACACACACACAAGGTGGCTAAGATAATACTACTAATTTCTTTTAGTTCATTGAAAAAAATGGTTTGTGCTTATATGGTTTGATCAATTTTTCATGCCTATACCTTGTACTCTGAGTAACTACTTTGAAGATAATCATAAACAATGTATTAATCATTGTTAATCTCCTGATACCTTGTTTTGAAATTTTGTATCATTGTTTTTACTGTTTTTTTTTTCTCTTTAAAAAAAAAAAAAAAAAAGCTACACAAGGAACAGTTCACCTGGAGAGGTCTAGGAAAGTGTCAGACAGCAGAATTGTGTCCCAAGGAATTTCATATAGTAGAGCTATCCCAGAGAGGTGGTAAGATGTGTAAGTTTAAAATGATTAAAATTGAAAAAGAGAAACCTTAGAAAATTTTAAACAACATACTCATAGATGTGAAAAGAATTAATTAGAATGAGAAATATAAAATATAACTCTGAAAGTTAAATATAATCCATTGTTTAAATGCATACTCATATACTTGGAAGGAATTCATGAACTGGGAAGTAGATCTGAGGTTATAAAGATGCATATCTGATGCGATATATACACATACAACACGTTATGTATAATAAGCGCATGTAACTTCCTTATGAATGCATACACATACATGCAAATATATACACTGGGAGACATAAGAATAAAGATGTTCCTTAGGATACAAATTACACAAGCTCTCAGTAGTGGGAATGAAGAAACATTATCTATTAAAACAGATTAACTATAAAGAAATGATGAGACTGACAATAGACTTTTTAATAGCAACAAAATAGACAAAATACAATATTGTAAAAGCTGCAAATTGTTGAAAAAGAAATCTGTTAAATAATAAAAGAAAAAATGAAAGCCTTCCTAGAGTTAAAATTCTTAGACTATGTTTCCAAAGATGAGTAACAAATTGCTGGGTGGGCAGGAACAAGAGCTCATAGCACATACGTTTCCAGTAATGGGAAGAAGATAACAAAAACCAAAAGTCACCGAATGATTGACACATCCAGGAAATTTCAGGTTAGTTAAAATCCAGGTGCATAAGAAGAAAGCCTAGAAAAAGAATCCAGAGAAAGAGAGAGGGAGATGATGTCTGCCTGGCCTAAGGAGCTCATGATTCATGCAGTCGTTTTAAGCAAAGCATTAAATATTCAACTTGTAATTTAGAAGGATTGTTTTGTTGACTAGATCACAGATTGACAATGGTTAGGATAAGTAACCAAAAATAAAAAGTGGTAGGTTATTGCCTTAACCTTATCGAAATTGTATAATGAGCAAACTTAGATCAGAGGTAATTGAGATAGGCAAAAATAGGCAGAAGCTAAAGTTTGTTGAGAGTGAAAATAATTCGAGCATAGTGAATTTTTTACATCAGGCATGGGGAAATAAATGGTATCAAATGGTTTCAGGAGCCTAGCTTTGGTCACTCTATGAATTGTGACACAATTAGACAAGACAGAAGGAAAAGCAGGCAGAAGTAAATATGATGAGTTCAGATTTGGACACCAGCTTGATATGCCTAACAGGTTTCCATGTGAAGTGCACAGAAGGTTGGCAGAGATATATGCCTGGACCTCAAGGGACAAGGAAAGGCAGAGGTGGGAGTCATAGGCAAGGAAGTGGCAGCAAAAGTAGATAGAAAGACTAAGAAAAATGGCAAAATAGGAAGAGCAAGGTACAAGATGAAGCCCAGGAAAGAGCAAGAGCTTGGGAATTCCTGGGATGCAAGAGAGAAGAAAAGTTATTGAAGTAGAATTTCCAGGTGGACCAAAGGCTAAGGACAATTCAGGGGAGATTCTAAAATGATAGAGGAAGAGGTCGGCAGGTGAAATGTACTTGCTTTGACAAAAAAGATGGCAATATGCTCTGTGAATATAAAGTAAAGGTACTGTGTGTAAGTTATTTGTTTTTCTCATCCAGGAAACTTGACTGTGAGAGGAATGAGAGAGGGGTCCTTTTCTGGAGCTGAAAGGATTTCTAACATTAAAGTTGTGACTTAATACCAGTCCCATGTTTAGCCCAGCCTTATCTAAAAAGAAATGGGAGTAAATAAATGTGAAAAATTTTCCAGGATGCTGCATTTTTTTTTAAATTTATTATTAAGCTTACATCAGAATTTCAAATATAGATGAGGGGAAGATTTAAAGACTGCCTGGGTCATCATAACCGGGTTAGTGACAAAGCTTTCAAGATCAAGGTGAAAGAGTTCTGAAAAGGTATTGTTTTGGCAATTTATTTTCCATATTTTGGCCAGGTATTCAGTTTACTGTTATACTCACTAAAGCAAAAGGAGGAATTTATGTTGGTAGAAAAGTACAACATAAAAATAGCCTTGTTGCAGGTAGTATATACATATTTTTTGGTTCAATAAGTAGTGTTTTCCGCAACTAAAAACTGAAAAAAAAATCTAAGTACATTTTTGATCCATAATACATTTATTTAAAATAATAAAACATACAGAAAATCAATATTTAGTGAACAATTGTTCTGTTACTCACATTTGACCCTAACCTTTAAGCATGCTAAGCTAACCACATATTAGAGAACAACTTTTTTCTTGACCTCAGGAAATAGCCATTTTAGAAAAATGGTCCTATTTCACAAAGGTCCTCTACATATTCTTTCTTCAACATGTCATACGTAGGCCCATACATAAATGGACATAACTGGTTAAACTTCTGGTCTAAGGACTATGGTTACTGACCAAGGAATAATTGCTTTTAAGAGTCCTAAAACACACCAAATGGCAATCCAGCAACACCCTTGTTCTGTATTGGTATCTCATCAATACCATTGAGTAATATATAACTCACAGAGCTGAAAAAGTATCACATATTCGACATCTGTTTAGCTGAAAACTCTCCCAGGGAACTTTCCACTTACCAAGTTCCATAAAAGGCACTCTATATGAAGTGGATTACACAAGTGCCTTTAGCTTAGACTATGGAGACATAGATTTAAATAAATGTGTTTAAATATCCTTCTAAGGGAGCATCTTGACCCATTTCCTAAATAAATAAGAAGGTCTTTAGTACAGCATTTGATCCTGGTGTGCCTATGCCTCTTAATGGATCCTGCTATGGCTCAGTTCACAATAGAAAATTAAAAAATATCTTTGATACAGCTGAACGTCCCTTAGTGTAACACTGAAGGTGACTGTAACTCCTTTTGACTTTGAGGAGGACACAAGCGGTGGGATATGCACATTTTCATTTTCATTCTTCACTTGCATGTCAGGAAAACAGGACGTTATGGATGGGTAGAAGACAAGGGGGATGAAGAAGATTTGTGTAAACAAACAAAAAGCTGCTCTGGAAGGTGTTGTGATTCTTATTGATCTCAGACTCTAAAGCAGAACAAAGCTCTAAGCCAAATACATTCAAACACTCCAAAACCTAAATGTAAGCCAGTTACTCAAACTCAGAATAGTGTTTTCTCATGTTCTTCTTGCAAATAATTGATATCAAATTTCATTCTCTTTGGAAAATTTAGTGTTGTCTTCTTTTTAGAAAATATCAATCTAATTACTATCCGAGATAATCAGTTTTCCACTGCTGCAATCACACAGTCTTTAGCTCTTTCTGATTACAATCATTCTCAATGCAGCCAAAGTTTATAACAAAACTCTTTTTTCTTCTCCTTCCTGGTACAGTGAATGCAAAGGATGTAAGGCAGAAACGTCCTTGATACATATAAAAATAGAAAGAGAGTCAACATACTTGGACAAATAAGCAATATCAGGTTTGGGGTATAGTAATTTGAGATATGGGCAGACAAATAAGATGTGACCAGACTATGCAGGTCTTCCTATGTCACCAAGAGACTTTTGGCTTTATTTTGAATGTAATGGGAATCCCAGGAACTGTGTTTCTTAAAGAACAACCTGAATACCTGTTTCCATAAGGCAGACATGTTATTTGGTTATTGCAGTCATCCAAGCACAAGATATTTATGGTTTGATCCTGGATAACAGCAGTAGAACTGGTGAAACATGACAAGATTTAGTACATATTTAAATGGTATAGTCAACAGTATTTCCTGATAAAATCAATATGATAAATTAAAAAGAAAGGAGTCAGTGATCCCTCCAATATTTTTATTGTAATAACCTGAAAGAGTTACCAATTGAAAAGGAAAATGCTCTAATACAATAGCTCTGAGAGATGGGAAAGATCTCGGGTGTGTAGAGTTGGAGATATTTATCAGATATCCAAGCAGACACGGTAATTGTCTGGTGTACACATCGAAGTTAGGAATTGGTCTGGAGTGCAAAAGTAATTGGGATGATTTTTAAACCATGAGGCTAAATGAGCTCGCTAAGACGATAAATTAGAGAAAAGAAGATGGCCAAGGACAGAGGCTATGTACTCGAGGAAGAAAGTTGCTCTTTTGGGGATAAGCAGATTGCAGGAACTTGTTCAGTCATCTGATGATCACATATCACAGGTGGTTCCTAGGTTTAGAATGACCAATTCGGGATTAGGTTTTATAAACCAGAGTTTAAAGCAAATCAGTTACACAGCTGGCAGAGTTCAGAGGAAACCTAGTCTAAAGGAAAGTCCACACCCTGCATTCCTTAATGCCTAAGTTCCTCTGAACTCAGGCGTTAGGAAAGAGTGGTGAATTAACTTAGCTTATTCTATCTAAGAAGTTTCCTTCCATTGTTTTTCCTAAGCGTTAGGGTTCTTAACTCTTTGCCCTTTTCATGTATTTGCTTTTGTATTTTTCAGCTTTACTATTTGTATGGCTTCAATTAGCTCTTAACTCTGTGCATGTGCTATTTTCTTTTGAACCATCCAACTCTATTTGAGGAGCTTCGTGTAAGCTTCCTACTCGTAAGCTAACTAGCTAAACTGCGATTTACATTTTGATTAGGAATTTGGCTTTCCCATCTGCATATGAGAGAGTGAGGGTGTTTAGGGAGCTGAGGGGCTATGCAGGACAGTGATTAAGTGAAATTTAAGAAAATAAGGACTTATTAAGTGAGGACATCAACAGAGTATATAAGTCTGTGGAAAGTTGGGAGGATGAATGAACAACGTTTTTTGTGTATTCTTCAGGTGGAAGTATAGAGATACTAAGGTAGAAAATTTGATGGTAGTGGTCACAGAGAAGTTTGCAAAAAATTGAAATGATGCCATGTTTATCAATGACACATTCTAGACTCCAAAGAACTATAATTAGTGTGAATAGTAGCTGAAGTGGGGTAGAGAAACTTAAAGGGAAAGCTATTAAAACATTATCCCAAAGTAATTGAATTTAAGGAGAATTAAACCAGAAGTACTATTGGAAAGACAGAGCCAAAATAACTGAGAAATAAGAGGGAATGGGTTGAGGGTCAACAGATGCAAATAGCAATGAAAAGCAAAAAATAAAGTATTTTAATGGTATGAGCTGCATATTTAGGGAGCAGAGGAGACTGGTCTACATAGAGAAAAGAGGAAAAATTATCTCAGTTTCAGGCTCAGCAGTAGGAGAATTGGAGAAACAGTTTTTATTTTACAGATTTGCAGGAGAAGCAGAAAAGGCCAGGTGTTGTTTCCCAAGAAGATAATGGGACCTTTGACAGATTTCATAGAATAATAGGCAGTTTTGCAAACAATGGGCTAGGAGTTCCAGAGGACACAATGAAAAGGTGAGGAAAGGACACAAAAAGGTGGACAGCCTTTGCGATTATTAGAGTTCTGTGGTAATAAGTATAAATTGGGGAAGGGGCAAAATAGGGCAAGTCGTATTCCAAGGTGACAGAAAGATGGATAGTATAGAAAGCAGTGGAGTTTTGATGCTTCTACTTCGTTCCTAATGAGTGACATGAAAGGCACAGGAAGGAAACAAAAACTCAGGTCCAAGACTTTTGTTGGAGGTCTTAGGAATAACAGGTTCATTTTCCCTGGATTTATCTCAAAATGAAATTATTTCAGTGTTATGGCTTATATCTAGATGTCCCCTGAAAGCCTCATGTGCCCATTGGTGGGGCTTTGGGGAGTGACCAGATCACAGGTGTGTGATACTGAATCATGGGTGTGTGGTACTGGAGTAGTCCACTGGTGGGTTTATAGCTGGGTCTTATGTTGGGAGGTGAAGCCTGGAGGAAAGCGGTCACTATGGGTGTGACCTGGAATGATATGTATCCCTCTTCCTCCCTTGATCTTGGCCCAGCTTCCTTTCTGCTCTGCCATGAACTGCTTTTCCTCTGTCATGCCACTCTTCCTTGGAGCCAGCAGAATATAGCCTGAAACCTCTACAAACTGTGAGCCACAATAAACCTCTCCTCTTCTACCATGTGGGTGTAGGGTATTTCCTCTCCACAAGAGAAAGCAACCAAGACACTGAGCCAATAAATCCTCTTGTTTCCTTAAGGTATTCAAAGGTTTGTAGTCAACTTCCAATACAACTTGGAAAATATTACAATGAGCTTCTTGAACATCTAATACCAAAAGATAAAAAGAAACAAAAGAATATTGTGATCCTAAGGAAAATTCAGTTTATCCTCTAATTGATGGATAGATTTATAATTGACCCAGGACAGTATTCCTCTAGAGAATTGATGCATCAAGCATAATCAGGTCTTCCCTAAGAGCAATGTGGTATCTCTATTGGCTTCTGTAACTACATTAGTTTGTAATCACCTGCTAATGAGTTGTATTCACATTCAATGATGGGAACCCTCTAAAGAGAGGAACCATCTTGATATCCCCAGAGCCCACTCTAATGACTGGCCATCCTGATTATATTTTCGACAAATACTAATCCTATAGACAGATAAAAATGGGCAAAGAAACAATATTTTATGAACAAAATAACCAAAGTAGCATAAATATTCAACTCTGAAGAAAATAAGTCTCTGAAATATCAAAATACCCTCTTCTTTTAGAAGACATGGTACTACATTTTCCATATATGATTCAGTTCCTCCTAAGATCCAATTTTCATCATCTAACTATGAAGATGGCACAAAGACCTTCCAGTAAATAATTGTTTTGTTATAATACAAAATCATTGGCATTGATTGAATCAACTTTGGAAGTTATTTTTTTCAAACTATTATTTTCTTTACCTAGAGCAGATTAATCCCCTACATGCAAATTACTGAAATGTAATCTTCATTTTATGCCATTTATCTGCCCTTTGGCTGTTAACTTTACTGCAACTCTAGTCTCTGGGACCAATTTGTGAGGTTTCAAATCTATTTTAATAGTTTGTATAAATCAATTTTCCCCTCATAGCCTTCTCTCAGACAAATGATGTGTTGTCTTTTATTTGCTAGATCATCCATCCATACAGATTTCACTGTAGTTTCTTGTCTATTCTATCAATTGTGATTATATTAATGGTGTCTAGTCTGATTTGTATTACTAAATTAAGCCCCCACAAAGGTACTTTTAAATGATTCCAATTTAATTCCAACTGTCTAAAGATGAATATTTATTTGATTTTAAACACATCAGTTCAATTATAGCTTCATATTTGATCATAGTTCAAATGCATTCTTTTCCTGTTATATAATAAGAAAAGGTGAAACTACCCCATCCCCTCCTTATATTTCTCAAGTAAACTGAGCCTTAACTTACAGTTAGATTAAATTTCTGTGCTTATTATATTATGTTATATGTTACTATATTAGCTGCAACCAATTGCTAAAAAAATATAGTCATTTTCCCAACTGAAAAGTAAACAAATAATTCAAAATGCTGAATTTGAATGGCTCTTACAGTGCAAAATACGATCCTAAATTTTAATAGCAATTTGCATCTATGACACAAGTATATATTATAACTTCCTTTTATGGATATGGGAAAACTTCTCATACAGTTTTCCACTTGTGACTTTATTGCAACAGATTTGAATGTGAAGCCATACTGAGTCAACAGCAAGGAAACAACCTTTCTATGAACTTGTAAAAAGAGTTTGATGATCTTTTGCCTAATATTCTGCATTAGTAAACATACACTGAACATCTTCAGGCAGTTCTTGTTTAAATTTTTGTGGGTCCACTATAGGTATGTAATGTCTTGTTTGCATGTAGTAAAATAAAAAAACACCTTCAAAGAATTTCAATATCCTATGTCATTCAACTAACTGCTAGTTGCCTCTTCAAAAGAATGATTGTGTTTTCCAACTGTATTTAAATAGTAAAGAATTGTAACTTTGTACATTGGAAATATTTATGTTTGCTTTGGGAATTCTTTCTTACAAAAACTGTTATATTCCGCAAATCATACATGACAAATGAAAATAGAAAAAGCTAGTGAAGGAAAAATATATTGTTTACTAAATAAATTTTGGGAGAAAAACCTACCAGTCGAATGGTAAAAAATGTAGATATCAACACTGATAGTTTAACCAGAAAATAAATGAAAACGGTCTTTGAAGATCACAAAGGAGGTCGCTGTATTTAGACTTTTTAAAAGGGGAGCACTGTTTCTTTCTGGTAAAGTATTTATTTCTGCTTGAATGAGGAAGATAATAATATGTCAACATTTTAAAAATCTAATCTATATTTTCTATGTTTGCTTCAAAAATTTTCCCCCTAATTTTGGGGCCTGTGAAATCCTGTGCAATTGTTAAACTAAAATACAGCAATATTGCTGACTTCCCTTTGGGTACATGTTTCTTCAATTTCAGGCTCCAAAGGACATGAGTTTTTAATACCAGAAAAGTTACTCTGTTCTGGCTTGTTAAACCATGCAGGTTTTCCTAACACTGAGTAGCTGGGTGACGGAGACCCTTAGTCCCCACTCTAGAGGTTCCCCAGCCCTCACGTGCCCACTCAAATGAGATGCGCAACACTACACGAATGTAGAGTCATCCTTGTATCTATGAGAAAGAAAAAAGTACAGGTGAATTACATGCATAGGGAATTTGGTATGATCACTAACATTTTTTCTCTCTAACTTTAAGATTTTTCTACACACTTAAAGTTCTTCAACTTTATTTTCCTACTTAGACATCCAGAACTATAGAACTGTTTGTAATGTATCGAGTAATGCTATGAATTCAATCTGATATATTTTTGTTGTAATTTTTTTTAGATCTACTCCAGTGCCCATGTAATACCTACTTCTCATTTAGACCTATGTGGTAAAAATTGCTTTCTTAACTAGGATCTTACAGATAAGGATTTATGTGTGTTATAGGGCGGGTGAGATGGCTCAGTGGCATAAGCGCCTGCCTGGCAAGTGCGCGGTCCTGAGTTCGACTCCCAGTACCCACATACGAAAAAAGGGCCGGTGATATTGCTCAGTGGCACGGGTGCGTGCTGGCGCGCGAGGTACTGAGGTCAACCCCCGGTACCCACAAAAAAAAAAAAAAAAAAAAAAAGTTTTAAAAGTACTCCCCTGATAGGATTTGGAATTCAAAGATAAACCAAAGAATCTTTTGAAATAAAACAAAAATAGGGCTGGCTGTGTAGCTCAAGAGTGGAACAATTGATGGCATCTGCAGGGCCGTAGTGAGATCCCCAGTACTGCCTAATGAATAGCAGTAAAAGTTCTGGGTGTACTTGGTCAAATATCAGTTAGTCTAGGAAAGCAAAGCATAATAAACAGAAAATGTACAATCAGAGAGAAAATAAAAGGCAGGCATGGTGTGGCATGTCTGTAATACCAATTCTCAGGAGGCTGAGGCAGGAGGATCACTGTGAATCCAAGCCCATCCTGGGCCACCGAAAAAGATCCTGTCTAAAAACAACAACAAAACCAGAGAGAAAATAAAACAACTTAATGTGACTTGGCATATTTACTATGGCTTGGCAACCTCAACATATTAAATAAAACAAACTGAAGAAGTATGCCCACCGACAAATCACACCGTTAAAATAAATGATGACGTTGACTTGTCAGAAATAAGAAGCAGTAACCAAGATATAGACATTGAAAAAAGTTGTTTTTAAAAAGTCTTAGTATAAACTTGAAGGCCTAAAATGCGAAAGTAAAAGCTGAGGATGCATGAGGCAGAGAGTGGGGAGAGGAAGAGCCAAGGAAGCGACCAGGAAGAGTTTAAGGAGAAGGCAGGAGCGGGGGAAGGAAAAAGATGGCTGCGTTTGAATCTGTCCCCACAAACCGCCTCAGTCCACCTGCCCTCTGCAGCAGCCCGTTCTCCAAGCTCCCCAGGTACTTTTCTCTAAATATTTATTTAGGTATTTGGGAAATCTGCTACAACAGAGCAAGACATTTCCCTTACAGTTTTCAGGTAGAGATATAGTGAATATTTTAATTTGTTTCTATAATTATATATCTGAAGAAATTTTAATGATATTATCCAAATATATTCAATCACTGATAATCAAAGCCACAGATCTAATCAATGACCAGTTCCACTATTTCCTTCAGATTATTCCCATGGGGTCCAACACTTACCTGCTTTATTAAAATGTCTACTATAAACTACTAGTTGTTACCAAATATCTATTTTCCTTCCAAATCTGGTCCTATGCAAGCAATGTTTATCCACTTAAAAGCCACATTTCCTTAGTCTTTCATGTGAATAAGGATGATTGAGGGTAAAACGTAGGTCAATGAGAAAACATAGACTTTGTTCCACAAGGCTTTCAGAAAATTCCGTAAAAAGCAAGGATGACTTTCTTAATTAGGGTGTTTAATTCTTCTGACTCCCTCCTGGAATGCAGTTGTTTGGAACACTATTCTACCTTGACTACTTTTTTGATTTTTAGTCTACCTTGAGAAAGATAAGTGACAGGGACCGGAGAACAGAAATAAAGAAGAGTCTGGGACATGGACAATGTCACGGAACCATCTTACTTGCCATGCATTGTCTACCTATAGACACTTTTCCCATGCAAAGATAATAAACATCTATCTTGGTTGTTAGTCTTTTCAAAACTTCTATTATTCCCAGCCAAACATAATTTCTAAGAGATCTAACAATATATATGAAAAATTATAGCACTCAGAGGCTATGGCAGCCATTTACAATGAATATGAGTCAGATACTTAATAAACTGTGTCTAGATTAGTTGGAAGGGGTGGTACATAATGTTAGTAGTTTGAAAAATTAAGCTATATGGAGAAATGCAGAGAAACATAATTAACCTACAGAAAAATAAACTTTTTGGAGAGAAAAGGCTAAAATCAGAGAGCATGATGAATTTTATAGTACGAAATGCAAGTATTTGCATAAGGTACAGTTTCTAAGCTTTGACTTCATTTATAACAATGGTTATTAGAATTTCTTTTCCTGGAAGCCTTCCAAATAGGGTAGAGATAGTAGTCCATGGAGGTAAGTTTGGGTTTCAGTCCAGCCTGAAGGTAGATGGATCAACTGAATGATCCCTGAAGTCCCTTCTGGCCCTATTATCTTACAATTATGTTTCAAACTGAGAGAAAGACATTGCTGCTTCTTTGTTTGTAGTTATAGTCATCAAGGAGAGCTTTTGCTTCCCTCCTGCATATGGCAAATATTTCTGGTAAATCAGAAGAAAGAAAATGAAAGGAGCAAATCACTTTAGGACAAATACAAAAGTGAATATTCCTGACAGAAAGCGCATTGCTTGTTTCAGCCCAATAATTCCAGCATGCGGTGTAGTTAATACTCCAGAAAATTCCACAAAACAGTCCCATCCCATGTACTTTTACACTTTATGAACCACTCATTCTTCCTTGTGTCATCACACAATTGGTTGCATCCCTGGGGTCAAGTGACCGGTGTGAGAGTTAAATGTAAGTCTACTTAAATATATAGTCTCTCTATAATTTGTTAAGGGGGTATAAACCATTTACATAGAAAATGATGAGATAAACTAAGGCACATTTGCACTGAAAAGGTTAACTCTAAAGTTATTTATACTGTACTTGACCCTAAATGCATTTCTCTAAGTTCTGCATATTCAGTTTTGAGTAATTAGCTTAGGTGGGTAGGATGCACTCAATGCAAAGGTCCTGAAGTCACTTGGCTGAAGCAGAATACAACAGCCACAACAAGAGCGTGAATCCAGAAATATCACCTTATGCTAGTTTTGAAAACAGGAACAGATGAAATGAGAACAAGCAAAAGGCATAGAAAGATAAGTATAGTTTTAACTCCATACATAATCATTTCTCTTGGCAATCCAATAGACAGAGGCTAGAAAAATGTCATCAACTACACACTCTCACACACATACATTTCTATGTGCCTTTGTATGCAATAAAGTTTACATTTATGTATTATGTACATGTAGCAACTCCTAAAGAGGATTATAATCAGTATGTACTGCAAAAAGTACCAATAAAATTAATAAAAAATTCTATATGTCATACTCCAAATAGATTTAATACAATGTAAACTTTACAGACTAAAGAGCATTTTATACCTGTTAATGTTTCTTAAGATCTAAAGTAAGATTTAATAACCTAAGTAAAAATTAGACAACCCACATTCTCTAGTGCTCATGCTCTGAGAATACTGGAGAGTTATCTGAGCCACTTATTGAACTGTATAGATTTTTTCTTGGCACTCTCTAGCAGCATAACTGTGCTCTGAACAAGAACACACCACAGGTTTTAGCTAATGGAATTGAAAATACTCTTTAGTGCTTGTCCTTCTTTATACGTAACACTTAAGCCTTGGCGCATAGGTGCACTGACATAACCCTGAAGCAGCTCAGTGGACACATTGATCTCATATTGGTTGGCACTGTAGGGTTTCTACAACCACAGTGAGATGTCTGGACTGGGCTTCAATTTCCTGTAGTATAGGGAGGTCAATCCTTTGATTTCATGTTTTTTCTTAATCACAAGCATAATAGAAAATTTGAATATAAATCAGTTAAAGCAAAAAAATCCCAGGAGATTCATCTTTAATAGTTTCTCATATCTATACTCAAATATGCAAACACATTTAGAAAATTTCAGGAAACTGAAAATACACATGCATATATCGCTATCTTTACAACAGCATAAAAGAAATAAGTGCTTGTTCTGACTCTGAAGTAAATTACTCTGATGAGCTCAGAAGTCACCAGCCTCATGGCTACTTCATTTTTTTCTGAATATCACTTAATATATTGAGATAATCCATTGCCATTGTTTCCTATCTTGTTTAAGCTGCTGTAACAAAATACCAGAGACTCAATAGCTTTAACAACAGAAATTCCATTCTCACAGTTCTGCAGGCTAGGCAGTCTAAAATCAGGTGTTACTAGATGAAGAGTTTGGTGACAGCCCTGCTTTCTGACTCAGAGAACCAGTCTTTAGGCTGTGTCCTTACATAGAAGAAGGGGCAAAAGAGCTCCTGTCATCCTATTTGTAAGGGCACTAATTCCATTAGTGAGAGATTTGCTTACATGATATAATCATGTGCCAAAAGTTCTATTTTCTCATACTATTATCTTGGTAATTAGGATTCAGCACATGAATTTTGGTGGGACATACGTTCAGATATACTAGGTGACATTAGCACACATGTAATTCAGTGGAGAGAAGAGGATGCAAAGTAATTTCTGCAATTTTGCTGAAAATCTAGCATTAAACCCTGGCAGAAGTATAAGAAAATCACTTGAGAGTATCTTTCTACAGAAGCTTTAATTAGAATTCTGGATTCAACTTAAAATATCTCAATTCTTCCTAATATTTATTAGTTATTTCTCATCAGAATGGAACTACGTTGTTTTTTCTGCAAAATTTAAATTTTCTCCATTGCATGAGCTTGCGAAGTCTCTATTTTCAGATCCCATTATAAAAGTTGAATTCCTAAGGGCTTTTTAAAAAAGAAAACTTCCCATTGTTAGTAATGAAGATCTACTTCAAAGAGTTAAACTTCCTTTCCCTTCAACATCCCCCACAGAATGAAAACACTAATTTTCCTCGAGGGGATAGATCTAACAGTCAGATTGAGACATTGAATTATGCAAGCTGGTTATATACACGTTCAGCTTGCTGTTCACTCAGCACATTTTTTTCTGTTCCATCAATTAATAAAACTGACAGGGAATATATAGCTAGTTCAAAAATATCTTTCAGTTGATTTTTTTAAGCCAAGTTGCTGCCTTGAGACTAGGTCAGGAAGGATGCTGAAGCATAACGATTTTATGCACTTCTCGAATAGGTATGTTAAGGCCCAGTGATCGAAATTGGAGAATGAAAACTCAAGGTCACAGTGTTTAAACTTGACTCTCAAACTGATTTTCTGTGTGACTCCTGGGGATACTAGTCAAACTCAGCTACCTGTTTTAATTCATTGCTTTTTAAAAAAATATCAAGCTGCTCGTGTCAAAAATTAAATAATGAATCGTAAGGGATTTGGCCTTACATCTGAGGTTGAGTGGAGAGATGAGTGACAGCGTGTTATCCTTCATACTTTTGAATAATATTGAAATAGTTGTATATTTTCAAAGTTAAGGGAAAAGAAGGCAAAACTTAAGCATTATCCAACAAAGTAGTATTTTAGTAACTTGTTTAATTTGGTGCTCTGGTTGCTTAAAATAGTAATAGTTCTGATTCCTAACTTCCATTTGAAAAGGAATTCACTTAATATACCACACCATGGCATCTATTTTAACTTTCACCTCGGTGTAATATACCCACTTCACAAATTAAAAAGAAAAAAAAAAATCTCTACCGTGCATGCATTTGGGAGCTAACCAAAAAGAAATGACATATTACTATTTAGCTTAATGCTTTGGAATTATAATATGTATATATTTATTTTCTAAGAAAAAACATTTAACTTCTACAGATATGCAACATTTCTAACCTTCATATGCTTAATATTTAAACATCCTTGTAATACTATAGAGATCATACTATCATTTTACACTCTCTGGCTCTTTACAGTTTTATGCATTGCTTTTTAAGTAGGTTATACTACATGCAACATTGTTCTAGTGTAACTCCTCCAGGTCTGTTACTAAGTTACTATTCTAGCTTCAAGCTGGCATGTCTCCACTCAGGATCCTATGCTTCGTCCTTATCCAAGAACTTGAGCTTCCTTGTAGAATGCTTTCTCTTGCTCTTGTGCCTCTGTTCATGAGGTTTCTTATTTTCAAATGTCTTTTCTTTCTTTATTTGCTTATTCCACACTTACACTGGGATGCAAATCGACTCTCTTGGGAATCTTCTTGCATCCTTGCAAGCAAAATTAGATACTCTTTATCTTTTCTCAGCAATTCTTACCTATCTACATTATGACATGTAAATCTGATGAAGGCAGAAAATAAGGCTTTCTGAATCCCCAGTGCTTATGTAAATGTCTGGAATATTGTAAGGGCTTAATACAAGCTTGCTGAAGTTAATGGATGCAATGAATACAGTGAAAACCTTACTGTTTAAAAATTCATTTTGGTCACATACTCATTACTATGTCCTACATTATTTGTTTTCTATTATAGAATATCAGAAAGTGGAGTGAGGGAAAGATACAGATAAACAATAACTTTCTAATTCTGTGAATATTCACTTTAATTAACAATTTCAAAAGTGATAAAAAAAATTAAGGCTTCTCTTTTGTTGGGTAGAAATTACTACAGATAGGGCTCCTGAATCTTCTGATTTTTTTTGTGCATTACATGCACTTTTATTAATTCCTCATTGCAATGACAGAGATCAAGCCCAGACCCTCACACACATTAGGCAAGCGCTCTACCACAACTCGACACTCCTGGGGGCCTGCAAAGTTTCCACCAATGAATCTGCCGTGCTGGGAAAATAGGTATAATAGGAGCTGCTTACACTAAGGAACAAAACCTGATACCCAAGCAATGGCTAATTCTGCTCCTACAGTTGTTCAGTAAACAAACAGAATAAACATTCTATTAAGATAGGAGTGGCATGAATTTCACTTGCATCTATTGAAAATCAAAACTAATTCAAAATAGAAGCCAATTTAGCAAATATTCAAGGTCTATGATGTACCAGGATTCTTACCATTGATAAGATTAGATCAAAAAATATATACACACTAATATAACTTAGTTTGACTACATATATTTTAGGAGAGATAGATACAGAATCTGAACAATGTTTGAGTAAATAAATTTTTTTTGTGTGTGTGTGGGTACCAGGGGTCGACCTCAGGACCTCGCGTGCCAGCAGGCGCCCATGCTGCTGAGCGATATCACCGGCCCTTTTTTCACATGTGGGTACTGGGAGTCGAACTCGGGACCTCGTGCTTGCCAGGCAGGCGCTTATGCCACTGAGCTATCTCACCGGCCCAATATTTTTAAATTAAGAACTTTTATCTTAGATCACTTTAAGCTAATCATAGATTTACACATCATTTGTCAATTTTCACCTTTTTTTCACTTTCCATAGCTAATCTTAAAAACTAATCTGTCTCGGGTCAGAGAATTTGAATTTAGTATATTACCATTAATCAGTGATGTCAATCTCTCAAAAAGAGATTCTCTTCAATCTACAATAAACTTTTTTGGATTATCTTTTTGAATGCTGAGCTACGATAGAGTCATCATTTCCCAAAGGTATACACTTAGCAAGTTAGCTGGTTATAGAAATAAACACATCCAAACAGATAGATAAAACTTGAACTTCAAATATCTTTAACAAGATTAGTTTCACAGTCACACCTGGTAAATCAGTGTTAAGAAGCCAGATAACTGTGCAAAATAATATTTCAAATTAAATGGAATTTATAAAACTAAGATCCTGTAAAGTGACATGCATATGTAAATACATATACAAATATACTCACAAATATTTATGAGAACCATCAATAAGTACCCAATCCTAATTGTATGTATCATTTTAATCATTTAATCCTTATACATTATATATGTATATTAAATTATCATAATATACTCCACAAACAAATAGGATCTCCATGAACAAATATTATATGTCAACTAAAAATGGAAGAAATGATGATACTTGTAGATTTATTTTCTCTGGAAATCCTCATTTTTCTTCTGGGAAGGATTAAACTTTACCCTAAAATCTACTAGTGTTAAGATAATAGACATTACCTTTCTGTAGAAAATATAGTAGGATCTATCCTTAAATTACAGAAGATTTATTAACTAAAAAGCACACAAAACCAGGTCTTCTTGGATAATTCCACTGCTTTGTTTCTTAACTCAGGTTTATTGATGTTTTAAGTCATTGAGCGTTTGCTGGTAAAGTTTTCCACCATATGCTTTAAGCTTAATATTGCTGGCAGATGTACTTTCTATAACATTAATTCAGGTTTTTGCTCTTGGATTCTTCATGCTAAAATTTCCCCTTTTTAGCATGACTTTATTTTAGGAAAAGAATGACAGTATTTTTCAATAGAACTTTTGAAACTGAGCTAAGGCAAAATCCATTAACAATAAAGTTAAATAAAACAACAGTTACAAATTCATCTTTCTTCAACAGTTTCTTTCCTTCTTTATTCCCTTCTTTTTTCCTTCCTTCCTTCCTTCCTCCTTCCTTCCTTCCTTCCATTCTAGTAGCTGTGAACTAAAATGTACACCACTCTAAAATCAGTGTTAAAATGAGTAACAGAACAATAATTTTTCCTTTTCTCTAGTATTAAAAAATGAAGTCCTGAATAAATCACCTCCAAGTTATCTTTTAGGTTAACTCATTTTTAGAACATTTGAAATACATATAAGCTTTAAGCAAGGAGTTTAAAGGATTACTAATTTTCCCATGGTGAGACAGTGCAAATAATAAAAACTGCCATTTACCTTCATCTATTATAAGAAACCCTCTAAGTAAGTTATAGATTACTCCCAGAAGTTCTTTGACATTTTATCGTAAAACTAGCTTTTGGATAGAAATATGAAAGAACAAAATAGCTATGCAAAAATTTTAAATACTACAAATTTGTTGTCTAAAGTAAATATGTCAGATTTACTAACCTGATACTGTATATGGACGGGAAAAATGTACATATTAGAAAACTTATATTCCAAATGACATAAAATTACAAAATATAATTTAAAAAATAATATATTTGAAGGAATTAGGTGATAGATAAAATAATTGTATTCTTCTCAGATTCCTGATCAAATATACCAATTACTCTGAGTTATATGAGAACAGTTTCAGAGAAGAAAAGTAAAAATTAAAAATGATGAGTGTATATGTTTAAATGTATATAATTGTGGGTTTTGGGGGAAAACTTTTCAAAAATAATTTCATTCCCTAATCAGTTTTGGTAACTTCTTCACATATTTTATTTCCTTTGATTTACAGAGACATTGACATAATTACAGAGATTACATAATTACTTTTTCTAGTGATGCAGAAATTCCAATTCTTTCCTACACTGACCTGAAAATTTTCCATGTTCTTTTAGCAGAGTAAGAGCAGAATGTCCCGGAGACTGTTATCCCCTTTTAGATTTTAATGTATTTCTCTCTCTCTCTCTCTCTCTCTCTTTTTTTTTTTTTTCTTTTTATGTGGGCACCGGGAGTCGAACTCAGGACCTCACGCTTGCCAGGCAGGCACTTATGCCTCTGAGCTATCTCACCGGCCCCTGTATTTCTCTTTACTTCCTTGTGCCCAGCTTCATGCTAGTATAATGACTTCTCTTAGAACCGTCAAATTGTAACATGGCACTTTGACGTATCTTAGGGGATCTGCTTTCTATTAGTTGATTCTGTTCACTTCTAGCTCTCCTTGTATGGTTGTGAGGATTTCTGTGGAAATATCTTGGATTGAGATTCCTTTTATGTTATAGAATATTTTATATTGCTCATGCAATTTAGATAGGGTAATATTACTACCACTGTGAAATGCTGTGCAGCAGAAGATGAAACTTTTTAAAATACAGTGTGGTGACTTGGCAAGCTCTTACTGTAAAATTTTTATAAGCACGTTCCTATATATAATGACACCTATACACAAAAATCCATTTTTCTTTCTTCAAATGGAGCCGAATTATGGAGATTAAAATATCAGAGTTATAGAAAATCATTAATAGTAGATATGTTTTCATTATTTTCACTAGAAAGAAATTGATTTTTCTAGGAACATTCAGAAAACAATTCAGTTGATAACAAAAGCATTCCCAAGACAAGAACAAAACTTCCAAAATGTTAAATTTTTCATGTTAGTAATTTTCATAAAAGATATAAATATGCCACCAAGTGTACTTTGGACACTTTATTAGAAAAAAATCAATTCTGGCATCATGGTTGAGGGTTCACGTTTAATCATATAAATTAGAATATGTGCTTAGGAAGCAACAAAAGGCAGCAAGTGATTTAGAAGTGTTCCATGAAGCAATGCAGTGTTTGGATTAATCTGGTGTTTTTCTTTATTGTATACTTATAGTAGATGAGAAAACTCCCTAGAGATGTGGCAGGACTATTGCCTAACTAGCTACAAGGAAAACATTTTCTCATCAGGCGTGACCAAAAATTAGGAGGAAGGTTGAAAGTAAGAAGTAGACTCCATTGCCACAACATAATTTTGCCTACAATCAGCCAGTCATCTTTTCTCATTCAAACACAAATCATACCCATGTGCCAAGTCTAAAATTGCCCACAAGACTTAAATTTATCCATGTGTTGGAGGCACTCTACCATGCCAAGTACGTAAACACAGTTCTGACTTTCTTTTCTTAAAGCAGCATTTTTTATTAAAACCACTGAGTGGGATGAATATGTCTTTTCATTCACCTTGCTCCTACCATTCTATGTAGTGCACCAGGACAGACACATAGGTGAAATGCTCTTTACTGAGGCAAACAGCATGTAAAGATTCAAGCACTGTTCTTGTTATTCTAAGTCCACCATAGGTCATGATAAGTACTTAGGTTTTTTAAAACACCTTATTTGGTAAAATCTAGAAATACATAAAAGGCCTAAGTAGTACAAAAAACTGCTTACCAGAAAATTAAATTAATAAATAAAAAGGTTACCATATGATAAAAATACGAAATTTGAAGCAGCTAGAAAACTAATTATAGTAAAAAGACTGGAGTACGAATAACTGTATACTCTTTCAATCTGACATATAAGCTGATCTTTTCAAGCATGAAGATTAATGTAACAGAATTTTATTTTTATCCAAGTATTTTGTTTTTATTTGAATCCTTTGTTTTGTTATAAAGGCATATCCTCATCTATGAGATTATAAGATCTAAATTTTATTTAAAAGTGCAGATATATTTTCATATGATCCATAGCACTGTAAAATGTTTAAGATATTAAAATTTATATAATTAACTCTGAAGAAGTAACATTTGGCAATGTGTTGATTTCATCATTTTAAAAGCTTAGTCACACATATCTACTTGAAAAAAATTGGACAAAAGTATGAATCACATATGAAGTAGTTAGAATGAGATACAGAAAATATAATTAATTTCTAAAACGAAGTCTAAAATCCCTATCACTTTGTAATTCAGTAATTTACTTCTCGTTAATATCATTCTTTTGAATGTGCAATCATAACAAAGAATACATGTCACAAAATCTTTAAATAAAAGTAAAATCTCTGGTTATTATCATACTGATATTAATAACTGAAACTAATAATCTATTATCTCTTTACATGAGCCTTTCACAGTTCAAGGCTAAGCAAGAAATTCAAGCAAAGAAGAAAGCTGGTGAAGACCTTTAACTTCTCAGCTGGAATCTGTCCATGAAGCCAGAGTATCTGGCCATCCCTTTGGAAAGAGGGAAAAGACACCATGTCTCAGTTGATTTCAGTAGCCTAACTATTGATTTTCAACATCCTTACCTTTTTGGATTATCTTTTTTTTTTCCTTTATGTAGGTACCGGGAACTGAACTCAGGACCTCACGCTTGCCAGGCAGGTGCTTATGCTGCTGAGCTATATCACCGGCCCTGGATTATCTTTCTTATATTTACTCTTTTTCCAATATTTCCATCCACTTGTGGTTGAGAATTCAGTTTATTTCAGCCTGGAGCTGAGAAACCATGGGCCTGCAAGCCTTGGTAGTTAGGTGCCAGATAGGCTGTGTTTGACCTGGACACTGCTAACTGTAGAAATTTTAAGATGTAGTAGCTGATTTTGAAATACAGTCCATAATCACTTCTCGGCCTTTTGGCTAAGATCAAGTGAAATACAGTACATACTTTTGCAGTTTTCCTCCTGTAAAATGGAACGTTTTGTGCCTGTGACCTTCTCCCACGTGGCCCGTGCAGAGATCAGACATGTGTCTTCAGCTTTCTACAACCCCTCTATTCCTCACTGTCCCACAGATAACAAAAAGAAGAACAGGTTCCCTTTGAATCTTGGCTTGGCTTTACTGTCATATGTTAGTGTTTCTGAATAACTGAGATAAAGATTTCTTTCTTTCCTGGCTCCATCTTGCAGCCTGATTCACTTGCCTAATTCTGAACCGTGATTCCGGTTCCATTTTTTGGTCCCCTGATTTTATATTTCCTGATCTCATGTTTCATTTTCCTCATCCCACTCCTAGTTTTGATAGAATGTGCCAGTTCTAATTGCCTTTTTGATTTTCTATCAAGGTAAATTTTAACCATTACAGAATTTAGATGTAGATTTTTGAAAAGACAGAAAATTGTAGAAAAGTTAATTATATGATATAATGGAAATAATATTAAGGAGCACATTTATGACAAATATATTTGCTACAATATTTAGTTGCAGAAGTGCTCCTTCAAATAGTCTTTATTTAAGAATTGTTTAGACAAAAGAGCTTATAACACTCTTTGCTATCAACTTACTGTGACAAAGATTTCTCAATTGTCCTTTGCGCAAAAGAACACTTTTATGTGAAATATATAATTATTTAAGAACCCAGCATCAAAGTCTAGACGTGTGTTTTCTTCTAATGATCTTTTTAAATAAAACACAATAATTACAACTTTGTAACACATATTGAGTGACAGGCAATACAGTTCATGCTTTCTAACTGATGTGGCTATGGTTAAAAGAACAGGTGGGTTATAGGTTCATTTGGAACATTCACTACTACAATAAAGTTAATAACTCACTTCTCTTATTGTCCACAAATAGACTTACCACGACAGTGCGCTCCTTCATCATAACCATCTGAGCAATCCGAGACACCATTGCACAGCTGGGATAAATGGACACATTCGTTGGTACCAAGGCAAGCAATATGATTCAAGGAACACTTGATTTCTGCCTCCTCAGGACCTAAAGATACGTAAAAAAGAAGAAAATGTGTTGCTTTCAATTTTTAAACACAATATATTACTAGTATCAGTTTACAAAATAAAACTACAGAAAATATTGTCAGAGAGCAGCTCTAATTTTTGGAGACATTATAATTTGAACATGTAATTTAGAACCTAATTTTTTTTTAATGTGGGTACCAGGAGTTGAACTCAGGACCTCGCGCTTGCCAGGCAGGTGCTTATACCGCTGAGTCATTACGGTGACTTGCCGCTAGTAGGTATGGTCTCCCTGGGAGAGACAGATCATTAGAGCATGACCTAGAGGGCGTATCTCCCTCTCCAGCTCCTCCCTTCTTCCTCTGCTTTCTGGTCTCCATGATTTGAGCAGCTTTCCTCTGCCAGACCTTTCCACCATGCCCTTCCTGCCTTGGAAACAGGGGACCGTGGGCTGAAAACATGAGCCAAAAATAAACCTCTGCCCTTTAAGTTGTGGGTGATTATTGTGTCCCAGCAACCAGAAAGTGACTAAGACATCTATGCAAGATTCTCAAATCCAGAAAACTCTAAAATCTGGAACAGTTCTAACCCCACGCACTTTGGATAAGGGATATTCAAACTACATTGGAATGCAAATGAAGATATATCAATCTAAAAGTGATTTTACTTTTAATTTGTACTTTAGAATATGAAGAATAGTTAATTATAAACTTCTTGTTATCCAAATCTTAAAAAAAAAATACTTTCTGAGTCAATATACTGTAACACAATAGTATTCACTAATGAGTAGCATGTAGATGATGAATAGGGCCTATACACTGAGTTTACATATTGGTGGTAATTATTTTGTATAAGCATAAAATACTTTCCTGTTATTAATGTATGCTTAAGTCAGAATATGTAGTTTCAAAATTCACTAAATCTAAGTCTTTATTAAATCACTACATCATATGTTCTCTATATAAATTTCTGGTTACTATTTCCCAGATGCTGGTCAAGTACTCTATAGAGACTCTCACAGTTCCCAATATGATTGTTAGTCTTACTCAATACTCCCAAATCCAAAGTACAGTAATACCAGCATTATTAAAATCATGTAGTAATTTGACATGAGTTATCACAACAATCCTGATTCCATAGTCAAAAATATTTAGGTTTCATTCAAAGCTATCAGTGCAAAGGAATATTAATTTGTTTAATTACACAATCAATTAGTATTATCATCTATAAAGTGGTACTATTCTACCTATCTATCTTGCAGTGCTCTTGTGAATGTCAAAAGCCATTGACAGAAGGCATCCAGCCCTGTGAGGTGCATGCTCAGCACAGAATTTCAGCATGTTAGTCATATCAGATAAATGCATTGTAACATACAGTTTAACAGACTCTCGAGCCAGTTTCTTGGGTTCAAATCCTGCCACCAACATTTATCAGGGGCTTGGGCAAGATTTGTACCATCTCGGTACTTCATAGTGCTATGGTGAAGATTATATCAAAAGCTTTAAACATACCCCCTGGCAAATACTATATAAATGTTTGCTGTTACAGTTAAATATTATGCAAAGAAGAGCTGCTGTTTGGCACTTTTTTTTTTCATCACAAGCTCCCAAAGGAAAAAACATCTCAAAAATTTCTTGCTTTATTTTCACTATTTAGTTGATGCGAATAGTATTAATAATAGATAAAAGCCAATCTAACACTTTCTAAACTATCCAAAACTATGAAAATTGCAAATGATAGCACTGTGATAAAATTAGTAAACAAAGAAACACAAAAATATTACATAAGCAAAACAGAAAACTGTCTTTGCCAAAAGTAAAATATTTTGGAAACTCTTTACCAAATATGAATTAAAGGTCTAAGTGATTTTGATGCTAAAGCAGCTTTTGCATTGTTTTGTTTTTGGATGAAATATGAAAAAAAATTTATGATGCAGTTTCACTAGCTGACATGTTGCCACTAAATGGTTTTTCTGTAATTTTTCATATATATTTATATAATTACTACTCTGTAAGACTATTAATTTTGTCAAAAACCTAACAACTAATATATAACTCATTTTAGTGTAATATGTTTAGGTAACTTCAGTATTGATATTTCTAAAATTAAACATTAACTTACACGTTTATGTGTTTGTGTGCTTCTGTGTGTGTTTTATTTAGAGTGAATCAGGAATAAAGACAAGTTGAAACTGCTTTTCACTTAGTTTCTAACTATTTAATCATATATTTGGGGTTTTTTTGTTTGTTTGTTTGTTTGTTTGTTTGTTTTTTGTGTGTGTGGGTACCAGAGGTCGACCTCAGGACCTCGCGCGCCAGCAGGCGCCCATGCCGCTGAGCGATATCACCGGCCCTTTTTTCGTAGGTGGGTTCCGGGAGTCGAACTCGGGCCCTCGCGCTTGCCAGGCAGGCGCTTACGCCGCTGAGCCACCTCATCAGCTCTAATCATATATTTGTAAGATTAACCTCGATTAAAAATCTGTAAAGTTCTATGATCAACAGTTATAAAATAGTCCTTCTTAGTGTTACATGGCTGATTTTAAACAATGAAAATATGCATCCTTGAATAATTGTCAAAATAGTGGAGAGACCGATTGCCTTGAGACCTCTGTAAAAATTCCACAGATATTCCACTGAAAGAATGTATTTCATAAACTTGGGAAATATTGGAAATTTTACACTAAGAAAACCTAAGTGACATAGCAATTCTTACACAACACAGCAAGATTATTTTTAGTGTGACGTATGTGTTAGCCAAATTGAAAGTATGATTTTCCTTCTTTAAGACTGTCAGGTAACTGACGAAGATGACAGTAGAAGTGAAATTCAGACCTGGGATGGGCAGGAAGGACTCAGTTATTTATAAATTTTGAAAAAAGTCGAAAAAGCTTGGATTGCACAAAGATAGTATATAGAACTATCAGATTATTCCTAACAGTAAGATATCTGGTCAAAGGAGAATTTATTGTGGCAAATCTAAAGAAAATATACTTAGTTCCCTTACAGACTAATCAGTATAGCCTCCCTGTCTTTGATATACTTTTGCTTGGTTTCCATTATTTCTTAGTAATTCGAGACAGCTAGACCACAGTTAGAGGGACTGTACCTTAGCCAGTACTTCACAAATTCTCATTTCAAAATGCATTGTTACAACAATATCAGCAATGATAACTGCAAGGTGCCCAGAAGTAAACAGCAGAGATTACTTGCAGTGGGTACCCAGACATAGGAAGTCACCCTCACAATCGCGACAGTCAACACCTTAGACCAGCACTAGGATGCTTCACTTGGAAAACAGCTAAAGCAGGTATTTTGTTATTGCTTTTTCTAAAAAGTAGAAATAGGCAAAGGAATTTTGAGAAAAATCAATACCTTCCTTAAGCAAAATTCTCCCAGAAGTCAGGTGATGTCAGTATTTAGTGTACTGTTGTTTTGGGGGATAATCTGTCCTTGAGTCCCAGTGATTATGTAACAGTGAAGACATATATCATGACACACCTTTACATCAGTCTCTAAATGGGCAAAGTGTCAGTCTAACCCTTACCTGTACCCATCTACCTGTGTGACAAACAGAAAAAAGTAAAAATTTACTATGACAATGGAGGCTACATGAATTACTGAGAATATTCCAATACTGCATTAAATGATTCATTTATGAAGATTTTATGTATTCAAAACATTTCACAAGGAGAGATCATATACTAGACTTAGCAGGGCACAATGCTGCAGGCTTCCTGATATGCCTGGAATGCCCTTACTAGTTGCTGAATCGTGAGGAGATGTGGGAACTCAAAAAGGGGTGGCGGGGGTCATAGCACAGCACACAGGGAATTTCAATAGAACACAACACTTAAAATGTTAACCAGTTCCTTAGTATTAGTTGGAATATCACCTCAGCTTTCAGTAATGCATTTTCAGAAAACATTTTTAGTCTACTAAATCTAATTTTAGGTGACCAAAGCAATTTTGCAAACTTCAGAATATAATGATTAAAAAAAGAAAAACTTCATCATTAGGGGCACTTAAATTATATCAACACATGAGAAGTGTTTATACTTTAAATTATTTATAGGCTCTACCCAATTAGTTGCAATAAGCTTTGTTTCTTAAACTAAACCTTGTTTTACAAACAAGACTTCTAGGATAATGCAAGTATAATGTTATTAATCTGTATTCTTTTGAATAATTAAGTTATGTTTTATACGTAGAGAAAATATTTTGCTCTGTTAAATAATGAGGGGTAAGAGAAGACATAAGCCTAATCAAATGCATTTTCTGATTAAAAATAATGGCGATGGGCTGGTGAGATGGCTCAGCGGCGTAAGCGCCTGCCTGGCAAGTGTTAGGGCCCGAGTTCGACTCCCAGAACCCACATACGGAAAAAAGGGCCGGTGATATCGCTCAGTGGCACGGGCGCCTGCTGGCGCGCGAGGTCCTGAGGTCAACCCCCGGCACCCACAAAAAAAAATAATAAAAATAAAAATAAAAATAATGGCGATCACACATTTTGTGATGAGATGGAGGTATTTCTCCTATAGTGGTAAATACAACCACATGTCGGCTCTTCTCACATCACTATCTCAGCAGAAATACTATCACTATTGTTTCCCCAAAGTTAACCTCTCCCGTTACCATATCCCACTTTCCGCATCTTGACTTATCAAGAATCGCCTCATGGTTTCATTTCCCATTTATTTCTTTCTAACGGTCCTCTGGCTGCAACGTCATACAATTTTCTTAACCTACACACCTGAATAAAGTTTCTTTGTCTAATTAAATGTTCCATGCAACAGCATGTCTTTTTTCTTACACTTTAAAATTTTACTGTTTGGCTTCTTAAAAAGTATGGACTGCACCTGCTCCACTCCCATTCCCTTCTCACTATTCTAAGCTTCCAAAATTTCGCTAAACTTATTTTCCCAAAGGTCTCTGCAGTTCTGCTCACAAGGAAGCCACACTAAGTCCTTCAAACAGTGGGTGTATCTCCTCTCTCTTAGTCACGTATCCCACTGTTCTCTCCCATGCTTCTCATACTCTGGCCACACTACTGGTGATGTTATTGCTCCTTGACCATGCCTTTTACACAAGCTCTTTCATGAACTTTCCTCCACCATCGGCCTGGAAAACAAATCGTCATCTTCAATTGGGTACTGTTGTTACTTTTGCAGCAAAGTTTACTGACTTCTTCAAGCTGCAACCTATTATAAATTTTTTCTCATCTCTCTCTATGATTAACACATTAGCACATTGCCCCAATTTACAATATGTGCTTGATGTATGGAAGTTAAATGATACACAGTACATTTTCACTCCTGCTATTTCCACTTCTCTCTGATATCCCAGGACTTACCTTTTCCCATCATCAATGTATTCTATTAGTACAAGTTTCACTTATGACTACTCTAAAACTTATAATGGGTCTTTTTTTGTTTTTGTTTTTGAGTGATGGTCTCACTGTGGAGTACAGGCTGATTTTGAGTCACTATGTAATTCAGGCTGGCCTTGCACTTGCTATCCGCCTGTTTCAGCCTTCTGAGTGTTGGATTATAGGAGTGCACCACTGCACCTGGCTTTATAAGGGTTTGCAATTGCAGGCCAAGCCAAAACAAAACTTCTTGGCCTGATTTCATCCCCTAATTGAAATTTAATGAGCATTATTTATAAATAAATTTAAATTTTTTACTATATTTCATTCAGCATCATCTTCCATGTTGCTAAAATACACTAAGTTTATTTCTGTTTTTGCTTTTTTCTTGATGTTATACCACCATCTGGAAGGTAAACCATTTGTTTTTTCCTTTGTCCAACACAATCATTCAGGGTCATGGTCAAACCCTGGACTCTCTGTACAGTTTTCTTTGGGAAAAGCAATGTAACACAGGGGAAAAGCAATGTAACACAGTGGAAAAGCATGTGAAGTTTAAAGACAAACCCTTGAATTTGGGTTTTTACCAGCTACTTAGTAGTTGCCTAAAATGTGAATATAGTACTTTACAAAGACATTGTTCACATTTAAAAAGTGGAAATAATATTTCAGAAGATTGTCATAAGGAACTAGGAAATGATAGTTGGGATGCACTATACAAATGAGAGTTATTTGTGGATGTCACTACTCTCACTTTGTTCTATTAACTTTCACAGACATTGTTTATATCACATTTTTACTCTACATGGCATGTAAATCTGTGCAGTTTAAATTCTGTATTACATAGGCAGGTTTGCATCATTTCCTGAGTCTCAAATCCTTTCATTTATTTTTCTCTCTGCTCTGCTTTACAATATAGGGAGTGTAATGCAGCAGTGAAAACATATTGAACACTAGTTGGTACAAAATCAAGTAAAAAGTCTTTGCTATGTGAAGTTATTGCAAAGAAAGCATAAGATGTCTTTAAAATTCAGAAATTAAAAATTATGCAGTTTTGGACTTTATCTCATTATTCATGTCTATTAACAAAGAAAACTGAAATTTGATTATATTTTAAAGAACTATTCGAGACTGAGTTTTTAGTAAGATTTAGTACTAATTAAAATACACTGAGGAATGCAAGGATTGTTTTGTATGGCTATGTTACCTTTTAATATTTAGCTTTTGAAAATTTAATCTCATAGAAATATTTTCTTTATTAAACTAAAAACTCTATGATTTCTAATAATTTATGAGAAATATCTAAATATTACCTTCCTAGAATTATTTAAAAAACTTTCAGTGTCATAACTAAGTAATATATTAAGATTACCGGAGAACAATTAACATGATTTTAAGTGCTTAATTTTTTTTTTTTTTTTGTGGGTACCGGGGGGTCGACCTCAGGACCTCGCGCGCCAGCAGGCGCCTGTGCCGCTGAGCGATATCACCGGCCCCTTTTTCGTATGTGGGTTCCAGGAGTCGAACTCGGGTCCTTGCGCTTGCCGGGCAGGCGCTTAAGCCGCTGAGCCATCTCACCGGCCCTCTTTTTTTATCTATATAGGTATTCACTTTTTTGTTAAGAATGTTTTGCACATGAAAACCAGACCTAGTTTCTTGGACATATTATGAATGATTATCATTTTTTGGTTTTTAAAGGGGGAAAGGAATTCCTATGCAAAAAAGTATATGGAAATATTACATTTCAACAGCTATGATGATTATTATAACTATAAAATCAACATAACATTAGCAATCTAAGCCAATTATAAAATCAATAGGGCATGTTAAAATTATTTAGAACATGTTGTTTGGGATAATTAGTACATAGCATCAAAATACTTAATAGCATGATTCTACTAATATTAAACATAACATTGGATCACATATTAACTTTACAGAAGTAATTAAAAAATGCTATAGCAGTGAGTTCATTCCATAACTCTTCACAGTTTGCTTTTGCATGTGACCTAATACTTCGAACAAAATTAAAATTGATTTTATGAGCTTCAGCTTTTAAATATGTATATCCATATAAATTCATAACATTTGTTAGAATATTTTAAATGATTACACTTTAGGATAAATGAATTTCAAGAAAAACTTCTAAAAGTTCATAGGCCCTCATTCCAATAATAACTTGCTTAAAATAATTTCCAAACAGGTTTCAGTAATAGCTTTTGTGTTTACATATTTCAAATGGCTGTTGTGAAGATTCAAAAACGGGAAGAGATGTAAAGGTGATTGATTTCATTCAGCTGTACTACCCTTAAGCAATCTCTGACATCTGTACTCTTTTTGGAGCTCTTGGGAAGGAGATTTTGCAGCTTTGATAACTTGGTCCAAAACTTCAAATTATTTTCTTTTTTGATCTTACTCCTTAGAAGTCTCAGGGTAGGAAAAATCTTTGTGTCTAACACACAGAGCTTTATTTAGGTATTTAATATGTGAAAAGCTGGTCACCTAAAGAGTATGGTGCCATATTAATGAAATTCTGCTATAACCAAAGTACTATTGTGTGTACTATCATGGAAATAAGGAAGTGAAAGGCCAAATGAAAATTCTTTTAATGAAGACTCTGGATCACATCAAGAACTACTGTCAAGTTAAAAACAGCCTCATATTTTCTGTGTGTGTGTGTGCATGTATGTGCACATGTGTTTTCTGCAAACTGCAGAGTATGTTAAAATATTTTGATTGGATTAGTTGACTGTTGGCATCTGAATCAAGCACATACAGGTTTAGTCATAACATTCTCCTATACTGAGTATGTAAACTTTAGAATGTAGACAATTTTGACAAAAATATTGTATGGATACAGACAAACAATCATCATTAACTATAGCCTTACAAATGTTTCTAGTGTATGGACTGTCTTGGTTTCTGACCTCCCAATACAAGGATAAATTTAAAAAATGTAAACAAAATCATTGTTTTATGAGGGATTGTCATTGCAACATTGCTGTTGACTAAGTCTAATCCAAAAAGAAATAACTCAGACTGATTGATTAAAAAATCAGTAACTAGTTTCTTTAAATAGTCTCCTCCATGCATTGTTCACATGTTTCTGGATTGCTGAATCACCCACATATACTTTCTGTTAAAAGCTTTAGAAATTTCTTTCCTTCTCCTTCTGCTTCCGTCCAACTAGCATAAAATATATCTGTGACCAAACCTGTGAACAAATGGACTTAGTAGACATTTACATAGTATTCCACCCAACAACATCAGAATACACATTCTTCTCAGCTGCACACAGGACATTCTCTAAAACAGACCATATACTAGCCCATAGAACATGCCTAAGTAAATGCAAAGGAATTGAAATTATCCCATGCATATTATCTGACCACAGGGCAATGAAATTGGAAATTAATTGCAAAAGAAACTGCAAAAACTCCATAAAAACATGGAAATTAAATAACACCCTCCTGAACAACCAATAGGTCACACATGAAATGAAAATAAATTAAATAATATCTACAATTAAATGAAAGTGCAAATACAACAAACCAGAACCTGTGAGACTCAATGAAAGCAGTCCTAAGAGGAAAATTTATAGCAGTGAATTCTCCTATCAGGAAAAGAGAATGAGCACAAATAATGTAAAATTGCACCTCAAACTTCAAGAAAAAGAAGAGCAAGTCAAGGACAAAGCCCATACAAGGGAGGAAATTATAAAGATCAGGACAGAAATTAACACAACTGAGACTAAGAAAACAATACAAGGAATTAATGAATCAGAGTTGGTTTTTTGAAAGAATAAGTAAAATTGATAAACCCCTAGCTAACCTTATCAAAAAAAGGAAAGAAAAAACTCAATTTCATGCAGTGAGGAATGTAGAAGGTGAAATCACTACAGATCCTGTGGAAATTCAGAAGATCATCAATACCAACTTCAAAAATCTTTACTCACTTAGGATGGAAAACACAGAAGAAATAGACAGACTCCTAGAAAAGTATGAATTACCAAAGCTGAATCAAGAAGATATAAAAATTCTGAATAACCCAACATCACTAATGAAATTGAAAATGTAATTAAAAACTTACCAACAAAGAAAAACCCTGGTCCTGATGGATTCATGGCTGAATTCTACAAGAAATTTAAAGATGTAACACCATTACTCCTCAAACTCTTTAATGAAATTGAAAGGGAAGCAATACTCCCTACCTCATTCCAGGAGGCAAGTATTAACTTGATACCAAAACCAGAGAAAGACCCAACTATAAAAGAGAACTACAGGCCAATCTCCCTCATGAACATAGATGCAAAAATCCTCAATAAGATACTAGCAAAGAGAATGGAGCAAATCATCAAGAAGATTATACACCATGACCAAGTGAGATTCATCCCAGGAATGCAGGGATGGTTCAACATACACAAATCCATAAGCAAAATACACCATATCAATAGAGTCAAAGACAAAAATCACATGATCATCTCAATAAATATGGAAAAAGCTTTTCATAAAGTCCAACACTCATTCATAATAAAAACACTACAGAAAATTGGAATAGATGGTCTTTATCTCAATCAGATAAAAGCTATCTATGACAAACCAACAGCCAACATCATACTAAATAGACAAAACAGAAAGCTTTGACTCTAAAATCAGGAACAAGACAAAGATGTTTATTATCACTACTCCTATTCAATATAGCTCTGGAAACATTAGCCAGAGCAATTAGACAAGACAGAGAGATAAAAGGAATAAGGATAGGAAAGGAAGAAGTTAAATTATTATTATTCACAGATGACATGATACTCTACATCAAAGACCCCAAAAACGCCACCAAAAAACTTCTAGATTTAATATTCAAATTTAGTTATGTAGCTGGATACAAAGTTAACACTCAAAAATCAATAGCATTCCTGTACACAAACAACAAATTCACTGAGAGAGAAGTTAGGGAAACAACACTCTTCACAATAGCATCTAAAAAAATAAAATACATAGGAATCAATCTAACAAAGGAAGTAAAATATCTATACATTGAAAATTACAGTACTCTGACAAAGGAGATTGAATAGGATACCAGAAAATGGAAAGATATCCCTTGCTCATGGATGGGAAGAACAAACACTGTGAAAATAGCCATACTCCCAAAACTGTTACACAGATTTAATGCAATCTCAATCAAAATAACATTTGTGTACCTCACAGATCCAGAGAAAATATTCCTAAAATTCACTTGGAACCAGAAGAGAGCTAGAATAGCTAAAGCAATTCTGGGCAACAAAGGCAAGGCAGGAGGCATCACAATCCCTGACTTGAAATTATACTACAAAGCTATCATCATAAAATCAGCATGGTACTGGCAAAAAAAAAAAAAAAAAACAGACCTGAGGATCAGTGGAACAGATTAGAAGATGCAGACACAACTTCAAACACACTCAGCCACCTTATCTTTGACAAAGGGACCAAACATGCTCCCTGGAAGAAAGATAGCCTCTTCAATAAATAGTGCTGGAAAAACTCACTTTCCATATGCCAAAGACTAAAACTAGGCCCATGTCTCTTGCCACACACTAAACTAAAGTAAAAATGGATCAAAGATCTAAATATTAAAACAGAAACACTAAAATCTACTGTAAGAGAAAGTACATAGAAATCTTGAAGACACAGGGTTAGGCAGATAGTTCATGAACAAAACCCAAACTGCACGGGAAGTACTTCAAAGAATCAACCACTGGGATCTCATCTTATTAAAAAGTTTTTGTACATCAAAAGAAATCAGCAAAAGAGTGAAAAGAAAACCCACAGAGTGGGAAAAAATTTTAGCCAGCTGTCCCTCAGACAAAGGACTTCTAACTAGAACATAAAAAGAACTGAAAAAAATCAGACCCTCCAAATTCAAATATCCAATCCAAAAGTGGGCATCTCAGATGAATACACACTTCTCAGATGAAGAAATACAAATGGCTAATAAATATATGAAACAATGTTCAACATCATTGGTCATTCGAGAGATGTAAATTAAAACAACACTGTGATTCCATCTCACTCCAGAAAGAATGGCTATCATCAAGAAATCAACCAATAACCAATGCTGTGGGGCTGTGGGAAAAAAGGAACCCTTCTCCACTGTTGGTGGGAGTGTAGACTGGTGCAACCACTGTGGAAATCAGTGTGGAGATTTCTCAAAAAACTAGGATTAGGGTCCCATTCGACCCAGGGATTCCCGTTCTGGGTATTTTCCCAGAAGAACTAAAAACATCATACCACAGCAATATATGTGCACCCATGTTTATAGCAGCACAATTTATAATAGCTAAATCTTGGAAACAATCCAAATGCCCATCAACTGAGAAATGGTTAAAAAAATGATGTGGTATTTTTATACAATGGAGTACTACTCAGCTGTAAAGAAGGAAAAACTTGAGGCTTTTATAGGTAAATGAATGCAACTTGAGACCATACTCATAAGTGCAATAAATCAGACTCACATGTATAAACATCGTATTGTTTCCCTAGTGTAAGAATCTGAAGGAGTAAATAAGATACAGTATGTACGATAGATATTGTGAGAGGAGAAGAAACTGCTCAAAAGGAAAGAACAACTGAGATGGGGACAAAGGAGAAAAGGAATGGAAAAGAAAATATATATATATACAAGATAGCTAAGATAATTATACTACTAATTTCTATTAATTCACTAAAAAGAATGGTTTGTGCTTATATTGTTTGATTCATTTTTCACGCCTATATCTCGAAATCTGAGCAACCACTTTGAAGACAACAATATGCAATATATTAACAATTGTTAATCTCCTATTGCCTTGTTTTGAAATTCTGTATCATTGTTTTGTTTTTTCTCTTTAAAATAAAAAATTACAAAAAATAAAAAGATATCTATATATTTTTACAAAATCTTTTTAAATCCTGTTCTTTGCTCTCCAAGTTTGATAAACAATATTCTTTCTTAGATTCTCTATTTCCATTAAACGGATTCTTATAGAAATGGCAAATTCTGAAGATTATAATTACAGAACATCAGTGAAAATAAAAAAAAGTAGTTTTGAGAGAAGAGCAATTCATTGATTAAGATTCATACTTTTTTGGGTGGCAATTTTGTTGATTAACGGTCTGTGACATTTTAAATAAATGAACACATATTTAATTAATAAATAGATATCAGAAATAAAGTTGCCCTTCAAACTTCAATTTTCAAAAATCTTTCAAATTTCAAAAAAATCTTTCAATAAAAAGCGAACGTTTCAATCATTATTTAAAGTTATTTCTGTGAGGAAAATATTTACCTAATTTGTAGACAAATTAGCTAAGAAAGCAAATGAAGCAGAGTCTTTCATCTGAAATACAGAACAGAAGGTGAATATTTCTTTTCTAAAGTCATGCTTTTTCCACTTATTCTCTGGGGTTACTTTCCCTATTGTAACCAGACAACAGCTCCTGGTTGCAGTTCTGAAGTTTGTGGCAGCATGGAAAGCCTGCCCAATTAGAAGCAGAGATTACTCCCTGGTAGGAAGCTTGTTAGAAGGCTATGCCTGACAGGAGAAGCCAAGCCAAATCAGATAGTCCCTCACAACTCTCAGAGGACAAGTGACTCACTGCTATAAAGGGACCTTGAGTGGGAGCAGCCCACCTGCTTATCCACATTTCAGACAGCGGAGATTCACTCTGTGTGATTCCTACGAATGTGGTAGAGATTGCTTTAGAGCCAAATCCTGTGCACACAGAGAAATTGCTATTGACCCTCTTAAGAGTTTTGTTTTCTTTATTTTTGTGTTTTAGATGTCTGTAAAAGAAGTTGGTAATTTCTCCAGTGTATTCCTCTACGGGCTAAGATAATACAAGTTTAGATACGGGTCCCCAGTTAAGGCCAATAAACCAAGCACAAGTTAATGTCAAGTGATTAATAGAGAAAAGGGTACTTCTGTGGTGTGTGGGAGAAGTGATAAAAGTTGAAGGAATTCTTAATATATAAATATCACCAAAGACCATGAAGGGCAATATTTACTTTTTTAAAAATCGAAGAGCACTGAGAAAGCCATCATTTGATAGCTAAATGTATAACAAATATAAATATATTGAGCCCAAATATTTATACTTCTTGTTCTCAGATTAAGAAAAAGAGGGGTGCTGTGTTGAGGATCCACAAAAAGAATCATTTTTTTTTTTGTCAAACTGGCTCTTCACTATAATTTAGACAAATGGGAATCAACTCCACAAAAATGGAAAACAAGCTTTTTTTATTAACAGAACTCACTCAAGACAGCATTAAACTACATATATAAACCTAAAATGAAAACAATCTTTTTTATTTAGAGAGAAATTTGATATATGAACCTTAGTCAAATGACCTGGATTCACTCTGGTGTATGTAGGCAACAGGTATAAAGATCTTTTCTTACTCCATTGGCAACTTTATCATATTAAAAGTCATTTAATAGGAAGTATTCATTTAATGGGAACTATTCTGGAAAACAATAAAACTGATGTTTGCTCAGTGTGAATGAGTAGAAGGAAAATGGAAAAAAAGGAGAGGAACTATATTTCACATCATTCTATTACATTTTAAAAAGGAAATTTATGCTGTATGTGAAAACAAACAATTGTTTGAGAGACGTGATTATCTTATAAATAGTATTACAGTGAGAGGAGTCTGTTAGAGCCGTGTGTTTTTCCTTGGAAGGACCATGGTGTGAGGAACAGTGACTTCTTTATAGGAGCCAATTTATACTTGAAAGAAAGAATATTAAACAGCCCTTGGCCAGGGATATAGCTCAGTGGCACAGCACCTGCCTGGCAAGTGCGAGGTCGTGAGTTCAATTCCCGGTACCAAAAATAAATAAATAAATAGCCCAATTTAAAGGCCATAGGATCATACAAATTTTATTAAATATAATAGTCCTGAATCAGTGCTAGGGTATAGATATAAATTTTCAGACTAAAAGCGAAATATTATTGATGAAAGACATTCTTCAAATTTTATTTTTTATGACATTCAAAATGATAGTAAATCTGTAAATGACTTTGTGATGTACTTTTAAAGAAAACAAACTATTCTTTATTACATTTTGTCAAAGTAGCATTATATTAATAGTATATTTGCTCTGTATTGAGTGCTTCCTGTGTCCCAGGCTCTGCAGTAAGTACATAATATCCATTATCTTATTAACCCTCAAAAGAACATTATGAATTAGGTATTATAATTACTGTAATATAGATGAGAAAATTAAATATTTTAGAGGTTAAATACCATCTTCAAGGCTGCAAAGTAATACTGTTATCAGCTCTTTTATGTCTTCAAATCGGGTTTCTTTATTACATATCCGCATCATGTTATGCTACAATCTAAAAGAATGAAGCTTAATTATGTATGACTGTCTCATCTATCTTCTTTGTGAGGAGAACTACTGAAGACTCTTAAGGAAAATGGAGAAAATCAGGTTATACATCAGGATTGTGAAGTCATGCTATGTCAATATGTAAACAGCTCTCACAGCTAGGATAATATCCAAATACTTAACAACAGCTGAAATGAACTTTGTAGGCTACAGCTTCTGTCATCAGCCATAAAAAGGCCACTTCAGGAAAATCTTGGCCAGCTGTAGATGAAACGTAAACTCCTCTGTGAGACCATTATCAACCCCAGGTGTTCACGGCTATTCTGACAAGAGGTGGGGTGGGGGAAGATGGCAAACGGGAGCTTTGACAGGTTGGCAGATAGCCAAGTAGGTTGATGAGTGCCATGGCAGCCCCTTGCTTTACCCACTTATGTGTAAAGACACATGGTATTTTTTGAGGGGCCTGAAAAGACCACTTGGTGGCAACTATTTAAAGTAAAAACAAAAGCATTCCAGTATTATATCAATCTGTTTGTGCCATACATAAAATCTAAATATCAGTTGTGCATAGGGGGAAATTGTGTCATCTATTTCCAGCACATCCTAATTATAAACACATTTCCCACATACTTTGCTTTGACGAAAGAGTATTTCCTCATTGTGACCTACCTAGGATGTCCTACAAAAATATGAATACGAGTATGTTTTTCAATAATGCTTTGATACGGTAAAGTCCAATTCTTCTAATGATCAGCTAACTAACCATAGCACAAAAATCTGCCCTTTAGTCAGTTCATCAGCCATCGCCATGTGTTTATCTCCACACTGGTGGGCCATCCTCTAGGATTAAACACAGTCTGGTTATGTGATGGTTGCTTCCCCTCCGTGGTGTGGTCCTTGGCAGAGGCTCATTGCCTGATTAGCTCGGCAGGTTGGAACTGGAGGAAGAATGCCAACAACACAGGTCCAAATACCATATGGTACAATGATCTGCCTTTCTGTTCTGCAGCCACAGATTTTACCTCCTAACATCTGCCATCCATATATTCTCTCCATGCCAGAACTGACACTAGGCAAGTCAGTATCTTTGAAGCAATACAAAACCCTAAGAGGGAGAACTGATACTAGTTAGTAATCAATTTCATGTAAAACAATTCAAAGCCTTAACTAGCTTGGATTTGAGTGTAGTGTGCTAACACTAAACACTTATCTAGATTCTCCCTAGGAGACTCTACAAAAAATCACTACCAGGACTTTGAGTGTGATCATATAACTGCTTCAGCTCATTAAGCAGTACATTGGTGCTCTCATTTTAAACAGAGCTGAATGTCTCCAATCTATGTGAACAATTAAACAACTGCAAAATAAACAGTATTCAGTGAATCAGCAAAACAGGTTTCTCTTTCATGAAAGTAGTCATTCATTTGCAATAGGAACTTTTCTCTAAATTTTTATAAGGCAGTTGCTCCTTTCACAGAATACTGGATATGATGGTTTTTATAGAGTTAAAGGAGAATACAGAAAATAATAAAATACAGCTTGAAACACACAGATTTCTAAGACTATTGATACCATTAATGATAACTCATTAAATGGTATCTGGTCTGAAAAAAACTAATGAACTAGGGATAACTCCTACTTGAGTACTTTATAGGAATTCCTCATATTTATTGAAAATTATAATGATTTTTGTATGTGAAGTAGCTCCTTGAAAACACCCTTGACTCCGGAAGAAAATGAAAATAGCAACCAAAAAATTAAAATGTCTGATTATCCATCCTAAGGTTATGAAAAAGAAAGAAAATAAATGAAACATTAACCAAATACACCATGCTGCTCTACTTCATTCTTCCGTTTTGTTTGAGGGACTCCAAAGTTGGTTGACTTTACACTAAATTTTGTTCCACAGTAAATACTGTTGTAGCAAGATTCTAGAGTCTTAGCTCTTCCACTAGATGTTTTTGTTACATATATTTACAAAGAAAATAATTGATTTTCTTTCTTTTCATCTGCCCTTCATAACCCTTTCACACTCATGATAATGATTAAAAAATGGTCAATGGGATTTGAAATAGGAGAAATAAGGAAGAGCAAAGGTCAGTAGAAATGTGCAGAATGAAAAATCAGGCATTAGGTAACAGACATAATATATGGCCCTAACAAAACATAGTCATTAAATGACTTAATTTGCTGATAAGTAATAGTGGAATAACATACAATTCTTTTTTTTTTTGATTAGGGAAATTTTGTTAGTCAGAAATCGATGTCCTCATGCATTGTACTTCAACAACCCATTCTGTGTACAAAGCTCTACCGAGAAATAAAGTCCCAGACATTTAAAATCTATCATTTTTGGCTAAGGTTCTGAGCAATACAATTCCGTAGGCTACACTTCTGGACCTGTTTTCTTCAAGACATTTTTTGATGTGAATTTATGGAAACTGTCATTTTGAAATATAAGTCCTCTTGCAAGTTTCCTACCTGGTAAAATAACTTTTGACAATGGTATCCCTTTATATCTTTCACTATCTATTATGGCATCAGTGAAACTGCTGGAGAAATAAATTTTTAGCAGAGATTGAGTCCTTCAAAAAAAGTCAAAATCGTGTTCCCACATGCAATCCTTATCAGGCTAAAGAGATGCTTCCTGGCTAGCATTACAAGAACATAATGGTTTATATCTTTTCAGCCACTCCAGGGAGTGTGTGATGTAAAGAAGCTACTTAAATTAAGCAATTTGCATAGGCATGTGGCTAATCTCTGCCCTGGACATGTTCTAAATGATGTACGCCTTTGAGTAGGAACTCTTGTATGTATCATTGTTGTAAATATCTCAAATTCAGGAGCCGGTGAGATGGCTCAGCGGCGTAAGTGCCTGCCTGGCAAGCGCGAGGGCCCGAGTTCGACTCCTGGAACCCACATACGAAAAAAGGGCCGGTGATATTGCTCAGCGGCATGGGCACCTGCTGGTGCGCATGGTCCTGAGGTCAACACCCGGTACCAACAACAACAACAAAAAAATCTCAAATTCAGTCTTGGCTTCTACAAAGTTGGTCTTAGCTATAAGAGCCAAATCCTTAATCTATTGCATCCGGACTCCCATTTCCTCAAGCCCTAATCAAAGTATTTATTACCTGAATAGACTTCATTTCCAGTAAGTCTCCTCTCATGCGTTCATACTTCTATGCTAGTAGGAAAACATACAGAAAAGAATGGAATGGTAAATTATATCAAAAGGCCTTCCCTTGATAAAGATGTAGTTAGTATTTACTGAATGAAGACTATAATTGTTAACCTTAATTGCATTAATTTGATTAGCTTCAGAAACACCCAGGAGACTAGTGAAGCAGATTGCTGGGTTGATTCTTGTCAGTGCTCAAAACACCGGTATGCTAAGAGTAATGTGGGCAATAAAAGCCAGACTTTGGAGGTTTTAGTTGAGAACAATGATTTCATTGGCATTTAGACTGGTGAACATGTGTGTTATGTGCTAGCAGAAAATTTGTCTACATTTTCCCGATGTCCAGAGACTGCTGGAAACTGAGATTAAGGGAGGTAAACTAACTGATCTAGTGGATGAAATTTCAAAGCAGTTAGTATTCAGGCTTTGTGGCTACTGCTGGCTGCTTTTAGCTAAGTTTATAGTGAGAATGGTGGGGGGGGTGGATCACATAAGAAAAATCTGAAAAACTTAAATTTTCACCTAGAAGAAACCATGTGTAATTTTGGAGCCTAAGGATGTGAGGATGCTAAAGAGATTGGTACCATTAAAAATAAAACAAGTACTTTGTACAAGGATAAAAAGAAAGATGCCTCGAGGACATCCCCGAAATTAGTAAGACTCCACCCATTACAGTATCAAGGTGCAAAAATATAAACCTTTCTTTTGAGAAGAAAGTCCCTGGGACTTGCTTGAAAAGGGAGTCCTAGGTAATTGGGTCCCCTGGATTTATTTTACTGCACTCAGCAATCAGGCACTCCGAGGCTATTGCAGCCATGGTCCATAAGGGTCCAGCAACTGCTCAAGCTGGCAGCAGACCTTGGTGTGGTCCAGGTGATACTGGTTTTATAGGTTGAAGAATGTAAGAATTGTGGTTTCAGGAAGAATTCCACCCAAGGAAGGCTTAGGAGGCCTGGCAAGGAATCCCAGAGAGCACAGTGCATCAACCTATGGAAATGAAACCAAACATACAGTGGAGACCCCTGAAGTTGCAGACACCAGGAATATGGAATGTCTACAAAGGACAGCTATAGGCCTAAAGTGAAGCCAGCCCAAAGGAGAGGCCATGTGAGTTATAACCAGCTATTCTGTAGGTCTGGGCCTTCCCAAGGCCTCCAGAACTCATATCTCAAAGGCATTTTCCTTGGATGCTGGACATGAAGCTACAAGACTTAATATTTGCCCTACTGGGTTTTGGTCTTGCTTTGATCCTATGCTTTTCTATTCCCTATTCTTCCCTTTTGGAATGGGAATGTTCACTCTTTGCCATTGTATCTTGGGACTATATAACTTTTTCTTTCTTTTTTTTTTTTTTTTTTGTAATTTTTAAAGAGGTTCACAGCTAAGAGTTTACCTCGATCTCAGAGAGCTGAACCTAAAATTTTAAGCAGTTCTAGGATTGTTGACACTTTGGGAAGGGATTACTGCATTTCTAGCTGTATGCAGGATAGTTGTATCATGTTAAGCAGAATTATGAGTTTGCTGTTGTCTTAATTTAGGGGTTAAGTACTGATTTAAGGAGACATGTTTGGGTGTCAAGTCGATAATGGTTGGGATGTGATGGTTAACCTTAACTGTGTCAACTTGATTGACTTAAAAAAGCCTAAAGGATTAGTAAAACTCATTTCTGGGTGTGCCTAGGTCAGCACTAGATGAATATATTACCTGGAATACTATATATCCCCCCTAGGTACTGCCTTTCTGGCACTGTTACCTTGCTCTGCTTTTTGGAAACACTTGTGCCATACTGTGCCTTCTTTGGAGCCAGCCAATCATGAACTGAATCCCCTGAAACCGTGAGCTAAATTAAAGATCCCCTCCTTTAATTTGTGGGTGTGTGGTATTGTGTCCCAAAAATGGAAAAGTTGACTAATATAACACCCGTATACTAAGCAGTTGCCTAAGCTCTTCAGCCTTATTAATTAATTCAGTCTTCTGAGCAATTTTATGAGGAACACTTATTATTTCCATTTTACAGGTAGACAAATAGATATTGAGAAGTGAAATCTCTTATTTAATGCCACAGTTATTAGTTTTTGAAGTCAGGATTTGAACTCAGAAATGGGCTCAGTGCCCACAAAATCACCACTGTACTTAACTATTTTCTAGGAAACTAAATAGAGGGAAGGATTTCTCCCTCCTGTAATACTTATCACTCTAATTCACATTGCTTTTGGTTGATGTTTCCACTATATATCCAGTGTATTGTATCTGAAATCCTCCTATTTGGCTGTTTCTATTTTTACTCTGTCTTTCTCCTCTTCCTCCTTACATGGTTCTTGATATTACTATAAAAAGAATTCAGAGTTGGTTTTGCAACATGACATGATCATAAATAATTTAAATAACAGCTCAGGCATCATATTTTTTAAATTCTCAAATGAATGAGGTTTGTAAATTTAGATAATATTTGAAATATTAAAATATATTTAAAGCTGTAAAAATTGACAGAAAGGAAGAACATTTAAAAGGTTAATGATATGGTTTGTGTCTAGATGTCTCCCCAAAGCTCATGGGGTCATAGAGATTTTTGGAGGTGATTGAAGCTAGAGTGTGTGATTAACTCACAGTGCAATTGCTGGGATTAAGGGTGGGTGATTGTTAGATCAGTCCATTGACCGGATTTGCACTGCCCTAATCCTGATAGACTAGACACAATATAAGGGACAGAAAGAGGATTGTCGGGCTCTCTCTTCCCTTGCTTGCTTTTGCTGTCTTCTACCACCATGAATTTTTGCCCCTCTGCCATGTGCCACTCTGCCTTGGAGATGGCACATTATGGACTGAAACCTCTACAAACTATGAGCTAAATAAACTTTTCCCTCTTTAATTTTGGGTGTCAGGCATTTTGTTTCAGCAATAAGAAAAGCAAGTAAGACAGTCAAGGTTCAATTTTGAGTAAAAAATGAAATATATAAAATTTGTTTTAGCCACTTAGTATCACGCTGAATTAAGACATGAAAATTTTATGTGTATTTTTGATTTTTTATTACTAAACATCATAAAGTAAGCCCTTTTTCAGAACACATTAGAGTTAAAGAGGATCGGAATATACCACCTCAAAATATGCCACTTTGACATGAGTATTAATTTGAGCTGAAGATAAGGAAGAAATATCAGATGGCTGAGGAACTCTCTGCCTGCTCCCTTTCTGCCCTACAGCAAAGTGTAAATTTCAAATTGTGAAGATGTCACTGTTCTTTACTCCCCTACTCTTTTCTTCTGTACAACGAAGAGGAGACTAACCCTTCCTCATCACAGACCACTCATTACTAGAGAGAACACCTACTTGGATCTGAAGAAAACAGTTTACCAAAGTAATCCTTATCTTCCAAGGGTTTTTCATATATAGATAGATAGATATGGGTATAAATATACACATAAAATATGAAATCTTCCCATATATATATGGAAATCTTTCCATATATATGTATATATATATATGGAAAGATTTAATACAGTATCTATATTAAATATATAGGAGAATAATATATACATTTAGACTCAAAAATATATATATTTACATATTTTATTCTAAATAACAAATCTTACTTAAATAACCCTTATTTTTCAAAGGTTTTTCCATAAACACATGTACACAAACTTACGTATATATAAATTATACATATAAAATCTTCCAAATGTTTCCCATCCATAGAAGCCCCAATATCTTTTTTTTGTCTTGTTATTTATTCATAATTTGTCACTCTTTCTTAAAATGACATAAAGACCTCAAGTCTACCTACTTCTTTGGATTTTTGCTTTCATTCTATGAAACTGCTGCATTTTTGTGAAATAAATCCTATTCCTTAGTCTGATCTTCGTCACTTTTATGAACAGGCCTTAATCTCTCAAGCTAACAGCATAGAGTGAAAATGATCCCTCCTCTCCCTAGTACAAGGTATCATAATAAATAAAAACAAATATTTCTCATTCCATAGAAGAGAAATAAAGTAGCTGGAATTATGCTGTAAATCTATCATTGAAAATTTGAGAAAGATTTGCCTACGCAAAATAACCTACAGGAGGAGAATTATGGTTGGATGAAAGTATATGAAGGATTGAAATAGAAGAATTAGGCTAGTAGTTTCCTCCAGAATTTTGCAATAAAGCCTTTTTTGATTAACATGAGAAAAGTCTTGCTAACAATACGATATACATAAAAAGAGCATAGTTTAACTCACGAGGAAAAAAAAATCGTATTTCCAGATAAATTCAAACAGAAGTGTCAAACTCTTTGGGAGAGTCTGGAGGCAATTCCTATATTAGATTTTGAGATTAATAAAATAACGGCTGTGATTCCTTCCAACAGTAGGAATCAGAGGCCTCATTTTTTTCATGCATCCCTTGGTTTTTCCATGGTTTGTCCTTTGCTTTGCTAGTTTTTCTTTTCCTGTAGATAATGCATAGAACATTTAATAATTATTTGTAAAGCAAACTTTTATTTTCCAAGAAGAGCCAAAACATGTTTTTGGTGAATCTTAGTCATATAACTTCTTGTGAAGATGACCAGTAATAATGATAATACATTTTATGTCTTTCTTTTTCAATAGAGAAATATTATTTTTCACTTAAACTTTCTTTTTTTTTTACTTTGGTGAATTATAGGAATTCCATAAATTTTCTTATATCCACTTTAATTTGAATTATAATGCACTGAGAAGTTCAGGATAGAAAATAAATGTTTATGGTGTGACACAGTAATATAAATATCATAAAATGACTATTCTCATAATACAGGAATCTAGAGAATTAAAGCTTAAAAACACATTCTTTGCATGGATTCTGAGTGCTGGAGATACCGTAATACACTACATGAAACAATAAAATGTAGTGATTGTCAGTAGGTTCCAGTGTCCAACCAAGTAGTTGTTGTTAATTCTGGCCTATATTTAAAGTTTTGCAGTATAATTTAGTCATTTTATACTTTAAAGTTAATGACCCATGCAAATTAGTTAAAGGAGGAAAATTACAGATTTTTACAATTGTTATTATAGTTGTGGTTTTGGTAACTGAATTTTCTATAAAGTTATCATTGAAATTAGTAGTATGATACTCTACATGAACAAATCTGTGCTTTATAATTAACAACCATATGAAATGTATTCTTGATGCAGTTCCTGCAAAGATCTGAAAGAAATAAGCTTTGTACAGAGTGACATGCATAAAGTTTTAATTTAAACAGAAAAATTCAGACACACTTGCAATATATTCTTAGGCTTATAGTTTAATAAAAATAGCAACAGACCTGGAGTCAGATGCTTCGGCTTGGCTCTGGCGTTCTCCAACTGTATAACTCTGAGGAAATTACTTAAGGAACCTATGTCTCATTCCACCATCTGTCAAATGCTGGCGGGGAACTGTTGCAGACAGCGGCACCCGCCTAATCTCACAGTCTAACCTCACAGTCAAGCCTGGGTGTGAGGATAAAACGTAACAACAGATGGATGAGACTTTTAAATATCTGAACACCCCCAAACAACTGTAAGGTTTAATTATTCTAGTTAAGTAGTAGAGCTGCCTAGCAGAGAGCTTCACTTTAAGATATTCTACAAATTTGTAGAATAAAATATAAATTTCAGGACTTTTCTTTCAAATAATCTATAGAAGTCAATAATTTATACAGCAGTGGAATGCGGAGACAACAGAATATTTCTAGAATTCTTTCCAAGAGGAATGTAAGGAATTTAATTGTATTTAATATTTCAATAATCTAGGTGCCTTGAACTAAATGTTGGGCTCCCTCAAGATTTATGTATTTGGTTTTGCATTATTATTTGTATCTTAAACTCTAATTTTTTAAACAAAATATTCCAATATGATCGAGACCTAAAAAAATTACTCAGTTTAAAGGAAAAACATTATACCTAATAGAGATAGATACATAGGTAAGTAATAGCTAGCTTAAGTAATACTCTTAGGAAACAATTTAGCTTATGAAAAAAGTCAGTACTATTACTTAAAGAAATAGAATAGACAGGACATAGCAGTTTCAAAATCATAAAGCTTACAATTATGCTGAACTTAATATAAAAATCAATTTTTAAATCTTTGGGACTATTTTGTACCTCATTGGTGTGGTGCTAAAATGGACTGACCTTACTAACGATTTGCTTAAAATCAGATCATTAACTGCATATAGAAAAATTGCAATTGCAATAGTGGCTTTTATCTCAAAGATAACACAGCTAGTTCACTTCATAATGAATATAGATAGATAGATAGATAGATAGATAGATAGATAGATAGATAGATAGATATAGATATAGATATTCCATGGGTCCAGGGTTATGGAACACTGGACCCAAGATATAAAAGGTTTCCCCAACTACTTCAGATATTCTACTTACTTCCAATAGTTGAAAACATAAGAAATCTGAGATTCAACTACTCATTGCCAAGTTTGAATTTAAATAATAGTTAAAATAATAATAATATAACTACTGTCAAATGCTGAGCTGATTATGGAATATAGTGATGATGCACAGTAAAATTCTGGCTTTATTCATAATGACATGCTTTTCCTCTGTGTATGATTTGTAGTGTGCCTGAAAACACTCTTTCTCCCTGGTATGTTCCCATACTTATGCAGAATTGGAGAATTGGGCAAGCAAAAAGCTATAAAGGCTAGATGAGAAAGAATTTTCTTAAGGCACACTTTACTATGATGGAAGTTTTGAAAAGAGAAATAATAAAATAACACTCAATATATTTAGGCATTTGGGCAGATATTAACACTAAGTAATTTAGTCCATGTTTAAACATGATAAATTAGAATTTTAATTTTCTTTATAAGGCCATTATCTCCAAAAGCCACCTTGGAAATAATTTAATTTATTGGATTTCTGCCAACTCCAAATAGTATCTAATAAATTAATAATGGTTGTGGTAACCAGTATGTCTAAAGGAAGGCTATTGTGTGATAAATATTTTCTGCTTGCCTGCAAATTCATATTTGTTATAGATGGATTCCCTAGGAGCTTATATTAATTAAGCCTGCTTTGGAAAATGAATTGGCTTATTCATGGTGCTGTAGTACTTAAAGAATGTAAGTACCTCAAGGGCAGGAGTGATGTCTTAATCATTTCTGATCACTAGTGGTTAACATAGGGATAGAAAATGTTAAGTGATTTTTAAATATTGATAAATTAAGAAAGTCATTGGTATTTGATTGATAGCTCTGGCTGGCAGCTAGATCCCACTAAAAGCAGGAGATAAAACAAATTAGTGACATCATTAGAAAACCCCACACACTTATGTTTGGAAAAAACTCCTAAGTTACCATTTAAAAACGGGAATTCCAACCAAGAACACACCTATAAAATGTTTAAATTAGTAACTAAGCTAGTTGTTTGCAAACTGTTTACAGAAACACTCTGTTACTTAGATGGAAGATGATTGTGAAGAAATGGGGGCTCAGGGAGGAATAATCTGCTCATGTTGTAACCACCAAGTGGATCAAGAATGCGCTGGAACACAAGCCATTGAGTTCCTACGTGGAGATGGAACTCACTCTGCACTATGGTATCCACTAGCCAGGTATGGCTAAATTAAAATTAAGTTAATTAGTTAACACTAATATTCACTGAATGAAATAAAATTAAAATTTAATTCCTCTGTCGCACTACCTGCATTTTGAATATCCATTAGCCAAATGCATCTCAATGGCTAATACATTGGACAGTGCAGAATCAGGACATCTCAAGTATCACAAAAGTTATTGAACAATGCTACATTAGATTAAAGGTTTAAATTACTTTTATTACTATAAAAATTCTGAATAACAGGATTTTTATTGCCATGCAGAAGAAGAATAAAAGCCTTTCTTTCTCTCCCCTTCCCCCCAATAATACCAATAAACTCATTATTGTCATACTAAGGCAGTGTAACAATGCCTATTTGAGTCTTATCACAACTCCAGTGGTTATTCAGTATTCTTTTGGTCTCATTTAGGCACTAGTTTCTCTCTCTAATATGTATATTAGAGAGGAAAGGAAAGTACTTCTAAATCCAGAAAAGTCCTTTTTTAAAAAATATCTGATGTCATCCGAAGGCTCTTGTTTCTTAAAATATACAACACATTTCAAAACCCATTCAGCTCAAATATACTTCGGGCATATGTTGCTGTAATAGTATATATACTTGTTCATTATAGTGCATAAGAAAAACATACATATTAAGCAAAGATGATTTCATACCTGTGAAATATTCACAGTGAAGTTGTTAATTGAAATATAATTAAAAAATATTGCAGTAGTCCTACCTGTACAACAGAAGCCATTAACACTATGCAATACTTAACTCTTATTACAATTCTGCCCTCATCATCAAAAACTTATCCCTTAGCATTTTAATTATAAAGAAACTTTCTGAATGGAACAATGTGCTGAGCAGATGACACAAATAATACTGTATGCATTCCCTTTTTGTAAATTAGCAGCACATTCTGTCTTATAACCCAATCTCAAGATTGCTTAGTGGGTTAATTCACAAGGGATTCTTGTGGATTTTCTGCATGCTGTAATGCTCTCAAAGTGGAAGATTCTTTTTTCTTTTTATTTTAAAAGAAAAAACAATAAAAACAATGATACAGAATTTCAAAACAAGATAATAGATTAACAATGGTTAATATATTGTGCATTGTTATCTTCAAAGTAATTGCTCAGATTACAAGATACAGGCATGAAAAATTGATTAAACAACGTAAGCACAAGCCGTTCTTTTCAATGAACTAATAGAGATTAGTAGTATAATGTTCTTATCTATCTTTTGTACATATATATATATAGATAGATATAGGTATCTATATCTATATATATTCTTTTCCCTTCTTTCTTTTCTCCTTTCCCCCATCCCAGTTGTTCTTTCCTTTTGAGCAGTTTCTTCCACTTTCACTTTCACAATATCTGTTGTACATTTTGGATCTTATTTACTCTTTCATTTTTTTACCCTAGGGAGACGATGTGTACACATGTGAGTCTGATTTATTTCACTTGTGAGTATGGTCTCAATCCTGTCAGACTGACTACATAAAAATATACAGATCCCACTTATTGAGCATTCTGTATATATCAATCAGTATCCACTGTTAGAAGGGAACACTGGGGCCGGTGAGATGGCTCAGCGGCGTAAGCGCCTGCCTTGCAAGCGCGAGGGCCCGAGTTCGACTCCCGGATCCCACATACGAAAAAGGGGCCGGTGATATCGCTCAGCGGCACGGGTGCCTGTTGGCGCCTGAGGTCCTGAGGTCGACCCCCCGGTACCCACAAAAAAAAAAAAAAAAAGAAGGGAACACTGATTTCCAAACTTTTAACACATTGTGTTGCCTGGTAGACTGAATCATAACCTAGCTCCTTGGGAAGGCTGGCACTTCGGATTATACTGAAAATAGAAATTTCTAATCATTTGTCATTAGTCTAAGAGATGAAAACTCCCTTAATTTGCAGAAAAGCTTCAATATATTAATATTCTTTCCATTTGGAAAGATAGACATAAGAAATTTACTGATGGATTTCTTTGTGATTTAATGCAACCTATTAAAAGCTGTACTTGTGACTCTTGAATAAAGAAGTGAATGTTGTTTCATGAAGATGGTCATTCATCCTTAATTATAAGAAGTCTATTTGCAATGTGAAGCTCCAATTTAATTAGTGTCATATACTCGAAGGCTGCCTTGTGTCAACTGTTGTAATGATATGCGCTATGTTCCTTCTACAGAGTAGGTTGAGAACAAATATTTCAAGTGGAACAAAATAAGAAAAAGAACAATGGAAGTACTAATTACCTATGCAATTAAAGTGCCTTAAATGTGCACTAGTGTAGTAACACTCTACTGCATTTACATCTATAATGCCCATTAAATTTCAGATAAAAATGCCCATTGGCATTATTTATTGCTCCACAGTTTTATCATGGCAAAGGTAATTGCAGGTCATATGGGATGTGTCTGCATGTCTTTAATCGAGCCAGCCAAATTTTGTGAGGAAGTATATGCATTCAAACTCTTTCCATCAGTGTGTAATACTATAGATACTTTGTATATTGTATACTAATCTTTTGGCTACACACATCTGAGAAAATAATTTCTTCTCAAAATTCTTCAAAATTTTTATTTTTTTATCATATGATATTGAAAAAGAAAGGGAAAACATTATAAGTTTTAAAATTTAAAATGCATAAAAAATTAAAGTATGCAGCTTTACTTGCCTTTGGGATGTATGATAGCTAAATTAAGATTACAAATTGCTGGGGCTGGTGAGATAGCTCAGCAGCATAAGCGCCTGCCTGGCAAGTGTGAGGTCCGGAGTTTGACTCCTGGTACCCACATACAAAAAAAGGGCCAGTGATATTGCTCAGCGGCACAGGTGCCTGCTGGCGCGCGAGGTCCTGAGTTTGACCCCCGGTACCCACAAAAAAAAAAAAAAAAAAAAGATTAAAAGTTGCTTGAAATCCAGTGCTTTTTCCTTTGAAAATTTTAATGATATGGGCTGTGTATAGGAGGTGCTCAATGAAAGCTAGCTTAGTAAAGTTATTTTTACAGAAGTTGCTTGATTCATCTGAAATGGTTGAATGTTCACCACATAGATAATAGCTAATAAAATTATGTTACTACTTTGGAAGAATAACCCCTTGTTCGTACAGAAATTTTATAGCTGCTGCCTGAAAAGTTTAACAGTGGATTGGAAAAATAAGAGAACTTTAGATGATAGTTAAACTTTAAAATATATATATATATATATTTATTATATATATATATATATTTATATATATAATGTAAAGAAATATAGGTTACTTGGTACAGGTATACAAAAATCACTATACCAGATTTGTGTTATTGTTTAACACAGGGTAAGGATTTCATTATTAAAGCCAGAGATCAATTTATGTTTAACAATTACAACAAATTTCCTGTAATGACTTGCAGCCAAGGGTTTAAAACAATGATAGATATTTCCAACTACAAAATTATCCAAACACAAAATTATTCATATCTGTGTAAGGAAAGGATGTGTAATATAAATTCCTTTTTGCAAAAATAATGTAAGAGATTTATTTTTGCCTATGCATTCATGTAGTAAACTTTCAGTGAATTACCTTCAGGAGGGTACAAATTAAGCATCCCAAAATTATAGTCCTAGTTCCTCATGGCATACATTAAATTGCATTCATAATATAGGACTTGCATGAATACATTTGGATTATATTATTTTGAAATGCCAGCTGTAGATTCTAAAGAGAATATCTATTTTTTGAATACCTGCTATGGGACATTTAATTTGCTTGCAACTTTTTCAGAACTTAATTCATTCATCACAAGTTTGCTTCTGTCCTTTCCAACAAACAAATAGAAAATTGATGCTCAGAAAAAATCACTTCCAGGTCACAGAATTAGTGAGTGACACACTCAAGCTTTTATATTCCAAGTTCATGCTGGGCTCTTCATACTCTGCAATAGGTGCTTGTTAATCTAGTAATACAGAAAGACAAGTGTCTTGTTTACATCCTTTTTAGTGTAAAGAATAGTTAAATACTTTTTGAAAAGCATCAGAAGAGCATGTATTTTCTTTCAAAGATTGGTATTCATTGTTTTTAAAGCCAAAGTAGGCTTTGTATATTATGAAGGGGAAACTCCATCTTAGTAACCATTACAATGATTGGTCATTTCCCCCCTTAAACTGTATTTATCATAGTGAATGGAGTTTAGGGGAAGATAATTTGTCATGATATAAAGTTCCTTCTCTAGCAATTAGAAAAAGATAAAACTGAATTGCCTTCTGCCAGGGGTTATAATTCACAAAAAAGTCAGTGACACACAGAGTATATTTAATGACAAATCACGGAACTGGTGCTTGCTAAGGCCGTGAAGTACTCTTACACGGAAGAAAGAGGGACTGTCCCGGGCTGTCTTTTTTATTTGGATGATCCATACTTTAAACTTAGGGATTTTTTTAGATAAAAATCATAAAAGAGGAAGAGCGAAAACTGATAAAAATATGTCTCAAGCAAGAAATACAGCATATTTGCATCTCATGGAAACTTGAAACAAACAAATTTTGAATTAAATAATTAAAAACATAATAATAAACTTTTACTTAAAGCCAAACAATTAATTGATATTCATCAAGACTTATTCTTTTAAAATTAAAGATGGGGGCCGGTGAGATGGCTCTGTGGCATAAGCGCCTGCCTAGCAAGCGCGAGGGCCCAAGTTTGACTCCCAGAACCCACATACAAAAAAAGGGCCAGTGATATCGCTCAGCGGCACGGGCGCCTGCTGGTGCGCAAGGTCCTGAGGTCGACCCCCGGTACCCACAAAAAAAAAAAAGTGACAAAACATCAGTAAAGTATTGAAACAACTGACCAATTAATTCCACAGCAATTACACTGAAAAATATAGGTCATAGGGCTGAGAAATAATATAGCAGAATGATGGAATACATACTGTAATAAGTTGTAGAATTAAGTACTTCAAAACATACGTCCGATTTTTAGATTTATTCCTATATAAAAATTAGCCACAAACAATGCTAATGTTGATGTGTACAAGGTGGTAAGGAACAAGTCTCTGTGCTTTACTATATTAGACTGATTTTTAGGATGATTAAAACACCTTAATAAGTATAACTTATAACCTAAAACATGTTTCACAAATCAGTTTGGTCTAGTTTCTTCTATAGTTCAAAATACTTAGTAAACAAATTAAATACAAGATTTGGGAACAAGACTCAGGAAAAAAAGTGTCATACACATTAACTTCTAAGTCTGAAATCTCAACCATAAACCAAAAGGTAATAAATTTGTGAGGGAATGTTACTTGATTAAAACAAAGTCCTGGGTTATTGGTCCAACAATGCACACACATATATACATGCATTAATATTTGAGGGTGCATACATGTATTTTTATATATTTTATATGTATTTGCATATAAGTAGTTCAATAGCTACATGAATCCCCATTCCTAAAATCTTTTTTTATCCAAAAAATGGTCTGAGTTTTCATTTGAATATTTGTAACTTTCACTTGAAATATCAGCAAAACAGAAAGAAAAAAATTTCAGATCTTTAGCTTTTTAGGCTTAGGCAATATTTGCTGTTTAAACATTACCACATACTGTCTGTTTTTACCACCAGATTTAAAATAACATTTCCATCATACCGCATTCTCTGTTACTGCCTTTCTATCACTTGGTACTTTCATCATTGTCATATTACTGTGCACGTTTACTTGTGTTTCTATTAATACCTCCCCCATCTTCTTGCAACAGATCTCACACACACACACACACACACACGTTCCATGAGAAGTTCCTTACATTTTTTGTTAGATACAGAAAATAGAGAGTAGAGCCTGGTACACATTAGATTCTCAGTTAATGAGTTAAATAACATTTCTTAACGTGAAAGGTCAGAGTAGGTAGAACTTTACTCCATATTTCCTGAATCCAAGCCCACATTTCCTCCAGTACACAGCACAGAACTATCTTTCCCTCAAGGGATTAGACCAGGAAGAGAATTAAAATACCTGTTGCAGTTATAAAAGCATATAACATCTTCTCTCGCTGACTTAATTATAATTTATATGTCTCTAGTATGCACTTTGTGGCTGACTAATTAGGAATACAATCTTTTGTCTTCAATCAAAAGAGAAATTTCACAATTTTATGAGCACAAACACCTGGCTTATCTATTGTAATCCATTTTCTTCATAGACAACATCCTCACTCGAGAAGGCTTTCAAGTTAATCACAATGCAAAGTATATTTTCTCAGGTTTATATTTGAAATTAGTACCAGCTGCCCAAATCAATATTTTAAAGAGTATTTCATTTAAATGTTGATTTTTTTAATTAAAAAAAAAGTTCAAATATCAATCAGGACAGTTTCAGAATGCAGAAGACATATTTCTGCATTTTTTAAAATAAAATATTTTTTGTTTATGAAAGATTTTAAATGTAAATGGTGAATTTTCATTTCCAGAATAAGTTATAGCTTTTATTTGGTTAACTCACTATTCCAAAACTCCATGCTCCTGTTCAGTGCATAGACTTACTGCCAGATGCTCCATTGTGGCCAAATGATTATTTGTGGTGAGTCCTATATGAATAATCTAGCAAGTAAAAGAAAGCCTTTTATCCAAAAGAATAACTTGAGCTCTATTTATGCTCTAATTTGTGGTTCTGTAATAGAGAGAAAAGTGATTTTATACTTTCCAGATGACTTTGAGCTAATGGATTATTTCTGTGTGAACACTACAAATAAATTTTCTTATGAGGCTTTTTTCCTTGTAATCACAATTTAATGAATAAGACACTTAAAAGAATTTCCATTCAATTGGGCACACTTAAAACATTTGATTAACTGAACACGTGGGTAAAGCAACAATCCCAAGCAGAGAAAAAGCCAATAATGTATAATTACTAGGTGTTCTCCCCTCTACTCTGGAAGAGCACATTTATTTATTCCATACAAGTTTAACCAGAGTTTAATAACTCTTAACATGGTTTCTAGTTTTCTGCTTTTCAAAATTCACAATTATAGTTGATCCGGATGTTTACTTGTATGCCTGCCCTGGTGACCATTTTAAACACAGGAGAGTGAAATATAAACTACTTGACCAATCCCCACAGCCCCTCACGTCCGTCATGGACTGCAGCGATAGGCCACAGTGACCACCTCTCAGTCACAGCTGTATTTCACGGAACATATCCCTTCTTGTTTTAAACTTACCATGTAGAAATTCCCAGTGGAAACTTTCCTACTATCTTAAACCACAGATAAAGGCTTAGGCCCACATCTCTTGCTTTCTCCCTCTTACTCCCCACCAACTTGTTCTGGCTGAGCAGGTGCAACCCTGAAGTCTGCCCCGTTCCCCTCGGCCTGTGATTTGTGCTGCCTCTTCTTTCTGACATCTGTAAATAACACAGATGCTGTGGTTGTTCCATGTGTTTTGTTGTCTTGCCTCCTCTGTATCTCACCGGATTGACTAACCCAGACCTAACTTCTACCCTCGTTTAGGCTGTCCTAGGAAGCGGATGTCTTGGTAGGAATAAACTGGATGCAGGTCAGACAAGAATCACAAAGGAATCTGCCACTGAAGCAAACTTCCAAAAAGAGGGACATATAGTTACAGATCAGACACTTCAGTATTGGACCATCTCTTAGGACAAGAAGTATCCTGCGAACGGCTCTCTGTAAACCCCCAAAGCCAAATCCCCAGGAGCTCCATCATGGCAGGACCAGAGTTTATACCCACTCTCCAGACAGAAGCTTCAAGAGCAATGAGGAAGAAAATATCAAGGTACGTTTTTAGTTGCTAAAACCATTGGTAACAGATTTTTATCCAGTAAGAAATATATACAAGCTTTGCTATCTGATCATTTACTGTAGGAAACATTTTGACTTTGAAAATTCTGACTGTGAATTTTTACTGTGCTCTAAATGCTACACAGTAAGACTATCCTTGAAGATACGCATTAATAATTCTTGAGTTTCTAAAGGCAAGCGTACAGGGGGAAATGGAGTGGTACATAATTAGCATCACATTTACAAGAAGAATTTAAAAAGTTGGTCATGAGCAACTTAACAAGGTGTTAATGAATGAGAAGTCACATTAACGTGAACACATGAATGAACTGTGCTTAAGAATTTTCTCGTGTATGGAACTATGGTTTAATATCCATCAGAATGTGAAAATGAAGAAAGGAACATATTCAGTTGCAATAAGGCTTCTATTTTTTTTATTTTAAAGAGAGGAAAAAACAAAACAAATCAAAAAAAGAACAAATTTTCAAAGCACCATAATATGAGGGTAACAATGGTTAATGCATTACGTATTATTATCTTTAAGTTAGTTATTCAGGATACCAGACATTAGCATTCAATTGTCCAAACATTATTGGCACAAACCTTACTCTTCAATGAACTAAGTAAAATTGGTAGTGTATCTAAACCATATTATATATATACAGTTTTTTTTTCCCTTTCCCTTCTTTCTTTTCCCTATTCCCCCATCCCAGTCTCTCTTTCCTCTTGACCAGTTTCTTTTTGATTTACCATGTCTATTGTACATTTTGGATCTTATTTACTCTTTCAGTTTCTCATACTAGAGAGACAATACGATGCTTACACATGTGCGTCCGATTTATTTCACTTATGAGTATTTTCTCGAGTTGCATCCATTTACCTATAAAAGTCTCCAGTCTATCCTTCTTTATGGCTGAATAGTACTCCATTTTATAAAAATACCACATCTTTCTTATCCATTCCTCAGTTGATAGGCATTGCTACTGTGATAAAAACAGTGTGGTACTGGCAAAAAAACAGACCTGAAGATCAATGGAACAGAGTAGAAGATGCTGAAACAACCCCAGACATACTGAGCCACCTTATCTTTGACAAAGGTGCCAAACACATTCACTGGAAGAAAGATAGCCTCTTTAATAAATGGTGCTGGAAAAACTGGCTCTACACATGCCGAAGATTAAAACTAGACCCATGTCTTTCACCATGCACTAAACTAAATTCAAAATGGATCAGAGATCTAAATATTAAAACAGAAACATTAAATCTGCTGGAAGGTAGGATAGGTAAAACCCTTGAAGACATTGGTGTAGGCAAAGACTTTATGAATAAAAACTCAACCGCGTGGGAACTATCCCAAAGAATCAATAACTGGGATCTCATCTTATTAAAAAGCTTTTGCACAGCAAGAGAAACCACAAACAGAGTGAAAAGACAACCCACAACATGAGAAAAATGTTTGCCAGCTGTTCCTCAGACAAAGGATTACTATCGAGAACATATAAAGAATTCAAAAAAAATCAGACCTCCCAAATTTAAAGACCCACTCCAAAAATGGGCATCTGAGATGAATACACATTTCTCAGATGAAGAAATACTAATGGCAAATAAATATACAAAAAAATGGGCAACATCACTAGTCATCTGAGAGCTGCAAATTAAAACAACACTGAGATACCATCTCACCCCAGAAAGAATGGCTACTATAAAGAAATCAACTAATAACAAACGCTGGAGGGGCTGTGGGGAAAAAGGAACCCTTCTCCACTGTTGGTGGGAGTGTCGACTGGTACAGCCACTGTGGAAGTCAGTGTGGAGATTCCTCAAAAAGCTAGGGTTGGAGGTCCCATTTGACCCAGCTATTCCCCTTCTGGGCATCTTCCCAGAAGAATTAAAAACATCGTACCACAGTGATATATGTGCACCCATGTTTATAGCAGCACAATTTGTAATAGCCAGATCTTGGAAGACTTCTATTTTTAATAAAATCTCCATAATTGTGGTTATTAAATTAAGGAGTTGTTAATACAAAAAAGAAAATATCAGGAAACTGGGCCTCTGGGTTAATATGTTGTTTGAAGTTATGTGATATTCTAGTTATGATTAGAGAAATTTTGTCTAAATTACACCAATCCACATCAATCTCCCAAAAATCTGCTTCTGGCCAGGTTTTTACGATTTGTTTTCATGAATTCTCAAAACTAACATGGCCTTTAGGGACATTTGCTTTTTACATTTCTCTTTCTGTAACTTTCGAAAGCATTTCAAAGGTGTTTATTTATATCTTTAAATCTCTACAATAAAGTGAGAATGCTTATATGTCCTGTTTATATTACAATTGATGTCTTACTATTAAATTGAACAATTATTGATACTTTGAACAAAAATCACAGTGTTAGATGATCTTAAGTTCTTTGGCTAACATCTAAATTGCATGAATCTGAGCTGCTATTTTCCATGAGAATGTTTTGTTGAACAAATGTATTTATTTCAATCAAAATGGAAAAATTATGGCCTCAATCTAATGTGACTGATTTTCATTAAGTCTTATTAAAAACTGAAGCATAGCAATTAATTAGTTTGTTCTAATTATTTTTTTCTTAAGTATGGGTCAAACTTCCTACTTCTCCCAACTCTGTTATGCCTATATCATGAAAATATCTATCTGTCCATGTTCTGTTTATATAATAACCATATTTACTGTATTTTTTAAGATAGAAACTTTTAAGATAGAAATACATCATGAAGTTAATAATTCAATGATTTTATTCTCTCTTTTTTTTATCTTTCTATTGACTATGTTTTAAAAGGAAGAGAATTTGACTCATACAATCACCAGAATGGTGCAGGAAAAGGTCTATAGATTTTGATTGTAGACCTCACCTTTCAGTCCTCATTTTTCCCTGAAGGCAAACTCCTAGTTGAACCACTCAGACTCACTGCACCTGATCTTGTGAATTCTCACAGAACAAGGACTCCATCTGTTGCAATCACTGTGCATGAAGTACATCAAAATATTCTACATAAGATACAGCATCTGATGATAGCATGACTAACTGGAAGTCTATCTTCTGAGTGCCTCACCTGGATCTAATTTTGCCTGAATTTTTCTTTAACATGAGTGAAAATGCAAGAAAATGACATCAAACAATGGGATTTGTTTAAAATAAAATTTTAGACCACTTTCTTTCATGTTAACCCCTCAAAAATGAGTCAATATAAGGAGTGATTTTAAAGAACTATTGGGAATTACTTAAAGATGTGTCACTTGCATCCAGAAGCATTTACTTCCCAAGATGTTAAATGGAATACTGAAATAAAGGAAATTTATTTAAAAGAATGTGGAAATGCTCATATAAATTTAGAAAGTTATCATAAACTCTCTTCTTTTGGAACAAACTGTGATATTTGTAAAATTTCCTTCTGATGTCATGTATTCATTCAACAAATATTCACTAAGCCAAATATATGTGGTATTGCTTGAAAAGAGGATGTAAGCAAAAAATGTCTATGGCCTATTCCTTGACATAAGGAACTTAAAAAGTTGTGGGGTAATTAGACATTAAGAAAATAATCAGATAAGTGGAATTACTGTGCTATATTGAGCAGGGTGAGCTTAAAAAAATATGTTTTTTAAGCTGTAGGCATCAAAGCTAAAACGTGTGTAAGGCTGACTTAGGCCAAAGAAAGTACAGAGAGCTCTGCAAAGAAAGAAAATTGTCCTTAGAAAAGCCCAAAGGCAGAGTAGTGGGAGCTTGTGGTGATGTTTAGTAGCTGGGGGATTACCATGAAATCCCTGAGTTAACTTCAGAGACTTGATGTATCAAAATTGGTAATAAGTTATGTGCATAATAATTTTTAACAAATCTTCAGTGTTTTAATTTTCTCTGAAAAATAGTATTTCTTGCATTAATCTTAAAAGAAAATTTCACCAAACCAAAAATCTTACTTTGGATATTTTTCCAAACAATATGATGCTATATTCCTGTATCTGTTTTAATGTTCGAGTCTTTTTTTTTTTAAACAAGATTTTAATGTCCTCCTACTATCAAATCCAGCATAGGTAGTAATATAATAAAAGGTGAAAGAGATACAGAGAGAGAAGGAGACAGAGAGAGAGAGAGACAAAGACAGAGACAGAGACAGAGAGAGAGACAGAGACAGAGACAGAGAGAGAGATTGTTTAAATATTGAGCCAAGGCTCCAGTATTTCTTTCCTTGAGTCTACTGAGAGTGAGAAGGACATTTCCATTGCCAACCAGACTATGAGAAAATAAAGGAGCTGAGCTCCTTTTACTCTTCCTGTCATGCTGGGATGGGTTTTTCATAAGTTTACTATTTTAAGAAGTCTTTGTCTGCTATGAGAGAAAGCTACAGAGAAAACAGTGCCATCAAGACTAGTTCTTTTACATGTGTTAAAAGGATTCTTTCAAAATATTCAGTCAGGCAAATAAACATAGCTAATAGTTCCTGAATTTAAATGGATACATCTGGATGTGCTCAGATCCACAGCTCCTCAATGTCAAATGTAACAACCACGACAGGAAAAAAGAAAGAAAATATTCAACTACTTGAGGGGCTCAAGTTGAGAGTTTTACACAATATTTATTAAATTTAGCACCTAAGTGATGCTTAACTACTTCTAAGCAAAAACACTGTCAAAAAACAAATAACATTCATTGATTGCTGAATTCTCAGTGAAGTACACTCAGTGTCAGGTTAGTATTATAGTAACGGCAGGCAATGCTTCCAGATGGAGGAATTCAGTCACTTTCATTTCTCTTTACTTGAGATGAGAAAATCATTGATTGCTGAATTCTCAGTGAAGTACACTCAGTGTCAGGTTAGTATTATAGTAACGGCAGGCAATGCTTCCAGATGGAGGAATTCAGTCACTTTCATTTCTCTTTACTTGAGATGAGAAAATCAAAGGAAAACTACTAAACCCTAAATTTATACACATTTGCACATTCTGGAAAATCTCATGAGCTAATGGCAAAATTAAGTCAAGTCTGTGACAAATGGATCCTGGCAAATGGTCAGTTAAGGCAAACGGATTCTGATCAAGGCCAGTTCCATGTATATCTTTGCACACATGCAGACCTGCACTCAGTGTGTTTAGTGCAGGGATTATGGAAACTCTGAGCAGAAGAAAAATAATTCTTAGAGTGATAGTGTTCTTCCTTGTCTCATGTAGGGAATAGTAAGCAAAGAAACCGGATCAGCAACAGCACATTAAATTCCTTGAATGCTTGGCATTTCCACATGGGTGATCTTGCTTACTAAAAGTCCTTTCTAGGAAGAGGCACTACCTTTTGGCATAAAAGTCAGACCAAAAAAAAAAAAAAAAAAGAAAGAAAGAAAGAAAAAGAAGTAATAAATTATATGTGTATAATATTTATCTCATCCTGAAACACAAGGTTATTTTCTATTTTCTTTGCAGAAAGTTTGTCACAGTTTTTCTTGTTCACTTGCACCATACAGCTGCCATTTTGGGTATTGACAATGAAGCCAGTGTAAAAATAGAAAAAAAGAAACTGGTGTACTTGGGTTTGGACAATAAGTTCATTCATGGTTGTTTCAGTTTGGAGAATTGAGACTTTAGTAACACAGTAATTGCTAAATAAGAATAAGGCAAATGGGATCCAATAAAGGCTTTTAAAGTGATTTTTTTTTTTTTTTGGGTACCGGGGGGTCGACCTCAGGACCTCCCGCGCCAGCAGGCGCCCGTGCCGCTGAGCGATATCACCGGCCCCTTCTTCCTATGTGGGTTCCGGGAGTTGAACTCGGGCCCTCGCGCTTGCCAGGCAGGTGCTTAAGCCGCTGAGCCATCTCACCGGCCCCAAAGTGATTTTAAAGAGAGGGGAATCCTGCATGTCACTTCACAGTCAAAGGCTATTTCATGAAGAGTAGGAAGGTTATGAAGCAGCAAGCATCCTTCCCCAAAACAAGCAGAATTACTATTACTTAAAAAACTGAAGGTCCTAAACTACAGCCATTTAAAATAGATGGTTTTCAATAGAGTAAAAAGGTATGTTTTTAAAAAATTATTACTATTTCTCAGACTTTCTGTTCATTCTCCATTGTGGTTTTCAGCCAAGTCTTACAGTATTAAAAAAAAAAAAAAAAAAAACTCAGATCCTGGATTTGTTTCCAGAACTGATCTTAGGACAATTTATTTTCTGATCTCTGACCAACTGCCTCAATTATAACCGCGATAGTAAACTGGAAAGGAGAGGGCCTGAAAGGGTAAATTTACTTCAATTTTATATTTTCAAAAGCTTTTGTTCCCATTGATGGTAGAGATAATCCAAAAAGCTACTTCCAGTAGCTCCAACTCTTTACAGTAACACCACTTTTAAGAGTGCTGTTTTGAGTCTCCCTTTCTTTTTCTTTCTTTCTTTTTTTTCATTTTCTTTATGCTGCTGTCATCTGGATGCTTTCAGAGGAAAAAAAGCAGGCCAGTGGCAGTTAGCAGGCTTTCCTCCCCTTCCCTTCATGTGATTCCCTTGGTGATGGCGACTTTTCCACTATTTTTTTTCCCTCGGTGACAGGAAGGAGCTTAACCACTTGATGTGCTCACACTTCTGTGCAAATTTATGTTCATCTCTTAAACTGACAAATCTTGTGCTAGGCACATAATCAACCCTATAGAGAAATAAATGAGTGAAAACACACAATAATTAAATATCACCTCTACACTCAGAGTGAAGCAGGGGTGGAAATATTATCAAAAGCTTGAGGATGGCAGCTTCACACTCTTGAGCCTGACATTTTATAAACCCTTTTGCCCTTAAACCCTGTGCACTGTTACCCTGATGCACTTGGAACCTTAGCAACAACCCTCAGAAATCTCACACTAACCACATCAGTAACGAAGGGTCCTTACAATGATGGATCCTTTACTTGTTCTTCATATTTTCTAGTATTTAACCTATAATTTCCAAATCTGACTTTTATGAAGATAGGTCCAAAAACAGTGCCCTAGCCTCTCTCTCTCTCTCTTTTTTTTTTTTTTTAAAGATTTTCACTTTTGGGGTAGAATGAGTAGCTATTTTTTCCTGCCCAGCTGCACCACATTAAGTCTTTCTTCTGACAGTAGCCCTGTTTTTCCCTTGAACCTTATGGGCATGTTAGAAAAGGCCTGGGTAGCCATTTCACCCATCAACCTCATGATTAGGTTTAAGGGTGAACATACAACCTATGTCCCTATGATAAAAATTAATGTCAGTATTTAGGATACAAATATGAGAAAGAGATGCTGTCTTCCATATAGATAGGCAACAATAAAAAAGAAAATGATTACAGTATAAACCAGGAGCTGGTGGCCAGTGTTTTATTCTCAATAGAATCAGCCTCTGAAGGAAGCTCAGTCAGAAAAACCGGAGATGGAAAGAAAATGACAACATATTTTCAACACATTCTCAACATATTCAGCCACACCCAACCCTTCATTTTTGCCTTCTTTTTTAAAAAAATGCATAATAAAAACATGAAAGGGAAGTTTGGTTACTTGCATACATTAACTATAACGTATATCACATATCATAAATCATACATCACATATCATACATCGCATATATCATATATAGTATATCATATATCACATATCATACATCATATATATGTGCACCAAGACAACTCCTTTTCACTCAATCAAAAAAGGAGGAGCGAAAGAAAAAAGTGGTGGTCTCTGTGAACTTGTTTTTATATATAAATATTCAGGCCCCAAAGCATATTTACTGAAGCAAAAATGTTAGCAGTGTGGTACAGCAACTTATGTTCTTCCACAATTATGTTCTTCTGAAGTCTGAGAGTCACTGTTTCAGATCATGTATAGCTACAGCGATGAATGTCAGAGTGGCCAGACTTTCCTTTTGCATAGTTACTTCAGTTGCATTAAGTAAATATCTTCAGTTTGAATGTCTGGAGAAGATCCAGAATAGGAATCAGATTTGAGTAGCTGATGAAAGGAAAACCAGAACACAGCAGGAATGAGGGGATGTTGCCAACACATTAGGCTCCTCTGAAACTTTAAAATGATAATATGGAATAATTCATTCAAGAAAGTATATTTTGAAGATTAAACCTTATCTCTAGCTTGGTCTGCAAGTATTTTACTCGTCTCAATTTAGAGAAATTGCTGACATTCAAAAAAGCAATGGTGAACTCAGAAAGAGTCAAACCTAAGGAAACCTTTGAAAGGTGAATAAGATCAATAGAAGAAGCCAAAGGTTCAATATTGGAAATGTAAAATATGTCAGTGTGAGGCCAGGTGTGGGAGGCTGGGAGGAAGTAAAGCCAAGAACCAGGACTGAACCAATGAATAGTTACTTTTAAAACATCCATGCTTGGCCAGTTCTTTTGCCCTCTGCAAGCTGCTTTTTGTAGTTTGAACTGCTTTCACCTTATCTGTGAGTAACACCACTTGAGCAAGTGACATCTTGCTCAATCTTGTTTCTATCCAGCCAGAGAACCTCTTGTCACCAATGAACTAATGACATAGACAGTGATCCAAATGTCTGTCACATCTGCCAGGAATCAGTAATTTTTCAGGCTTCAGCAATCTCCTGTGTCCTAGGAAACAATTCCTGTACGTCATGAGAGCTCTGACAATCACTGTTTATTTTCTCCTCTTAATACAGAGTCAATGTCTTTGCCAATAAGGTCATGGTAGAAATCAAAGCTGAAATACTTATTAAAAAATATAATCATGTAAGTGCTGTAAATCATCTTAGAATTGAAAAGTGCTCAGGGCACAAAAGAGAAATGATTATGACATTAAATACAGTTTCAAATTAGATTAGTACATTTTAAAATGACCCAGGGACCTAGAACATATAAATATTTTCAATTGAATACTGCGTTTTCTAAATGGCAATGCAAGGTAATTAAGAACTTCGGTTTTCTGTTTGAGTTAGGCAGCTTGATATCAAGTCTGAAATCATGGCTTTCTACTGATGTAAATTAACTTCTCTAATTTTAACCTTCAATTTCTTTATCTGCAGAATACTATTAAAGCAAATAATTTCCAGGAGTTAAAATGCATTAATGAAACAACACGAAGAGTACTTTGTGTAGGGCTTATCACTCCATAAGAAATCAATAAAAGATTAGCAACAATAATAAAAATGTCCATGGCTATATGTGCTGTTTTACTCTTTAGACAAAATGTACAAAAATAAAAAATGAGTGACATGTTACAAGTAATAAAATTTTTCTTTCTTTTTTTAACATATATTGCATAGTTAAAGATAGAGGATAACTGATCAAGATGATTCTAAATAATCATCCTGAGCAGCTTTATTATGCATTTTAGTGCCTACTCAGGAAAGCAAAATGACACTTCTGTAGTGATAAGGCAAAAATGAATTACATGTTCTCCCTGCTATGGTAATCGCCAAGCAAGGTCCATTACCTTCTTGTAATTTATGTATGCTTTTATAAATTTAGCACATATTAATTGAACACCCACTGTGTGCTGTCAGTGCACAGACTCTGAAACTCAACCAATGACTGCCACTTATAATTATCTCCAGTGAAACCTGAAATAAGATCATTTGTCTGGTAAAGGAGATTATCCATTATTTTTCAGTGTAAATTTTTCATTGTGGTGTCAAGTATTTTAAATGTGATGTCTGACTCCCTAAAGCACACTTTAAGCACTTGAATTGTCTTGCATTAGAGCTTTTTGTGATCTTAACTTTCTTCCACTGTATTATATAATTATCAAGGGTAAAGTCTGCATTTTGTACATTCTCAGGTTCTAGCTCAAAGCTTCTGCAAAGCAGGTACTCAATAAATAGTTGTTTTACATACATGTTATTTTTTAAAACTGTACTCATATGTTTGCATGGTTTCACTCCTCTTGAGGAGTGAGTGTATGTGACATGTCTTAATTGTTTTGTATTCCATAGACATCTGCCCATGAAAGCCATAAGGAAAGACAGGTTGTAGAGTTATATACAATCCTCAGTGACTATGGATATGTTTTGTTGTCTTTTTTTACTTTAGCAACTGAGTGGCCTACTTACCAACTATCCTTTCCTCTGCTGCTGCAATGCAATGTGTTGATAGAAAGACCACGAGGCAGTGGATTGGGGTTCATTAGAACCCAGCTTAAGTCTTGCCTCTATCTGAGGAATCTCCATTAAAACATTTCTTGATGTGTATAAACTTGAAATAATACCACTGTATTCTCTGGGACAGAGGACAAAAACGCAGGCATTAAGGATATGTAGGTAAAATAAAATGTTATTTGAAGGAATTCTTACAAGAAAAAATAGTACTATGCTTGATGAAGGATATTATTCTTTTATTTTTTAAAGGAAGTATGCAGTAATGAACTAGATTTTTACATCATACCTTGCATTGTATTACATAAAATTATATAAGCAGGTCAGTTAGCCTAAAGTGACGACTTGCTTTTCACTAACATTAAATTCTTATTTTGGCCCTGGGATGCTTTGTGATGTCAAGATCATGCTAGAGGAACCTTTTAACATCTGATATATTAGAGAGTTTAGGGTGATTCTCTACAGAGACAAAGACATTACTGTATAGCTCAGTTGTAAAGGGAAAAGCAGAAAAGAAAGAGATATCAGAAATAAAGGAGAAGGAAATTTTAGTTATTTTAGTTATCTTATTATCATCTTGTCTAATAGAAAGGGGACATTGGACTAGAAAGTACCTAGGAATAATGCCTGGATAGACAACTGAAAAGGCTATCTCTTAAGGTCTTTCTTTTTTCTTAGGGTCTTTTACTGCTAAACTTTATCTCTCCATAAAATTATTTTTGCAAGAAACTCAGGGAATATGACATAGTTCATTAAGTGTTTATTCATTCAACTGTTCACTCATAGCCCTAGTCAGAAAAAATGTACTTTAGAGTGACAATGTTGGAATTGACTTGGATGAAGCAAGTAAAGGAAAAAGAACTGTTTCACCATCCGATGTTATTTCACTAATCATATGAGCAGATACTTAGATGTACTGACAAGGAAAAGCAACTGTTTTTGCAAGACTTTACATATTAAGTAAGGTTGCCAGTTAAAATATAGAAAGGCCAGTTAAATTTGAATTTATGACAAGCAACAAATAGTTCTTTTAATATAGACTCATGTTAAGTATAGATATTATGTATATAAGAATTTGTTTATTTGAAATTCAAATTTAAGTGGGTTTTCTTTGTTCTTATTGTATTTTATTTTTTGAGAAATTTGCATTACTAGCCATTTATCATCATGAAACTTGATTATGTGAACAATATCACATTCTACAGTTTTATAGATTAAATGAGACACTACTCTAATGACACAATATTGTATATAGCATAGCTAGGTGGTTTGATTTGACGGTCCTGTTTTGTAACAGCTATGTAATCTTTTTTTTTTTTTTTTTTTTTTTTTTTTTTTTGATACAGGGTCTTGCTGTGTAGTTTAGGTTGGACTTGAACTCACTATGTAAACCAGAATGGACATAAACTGGTAGAGATCCTCCTGCCTCAGCTTCCTGAGTGCTGGGGTTACAGGCATGTGCCACCATGCCCAGCTGCATACTGTCTTTCGAGTTTAAAGAAATGTTTTATAAATGAGAATAGTCAGATGTTTACACAAATATAAACAAGAATGACTTAAAAAAACATTCAGCAGGACATGAAATCTTTTCTCTTTAGCAGTGTAGCATGTTATGTTTGGACTCAATTTAAAAGGAAAGACAAAACATAAAACAATGACATTCCTAATTTTTCAAGTGTTGAAGAGTAAAGGCAAAAATCCACAAGTCTGATGAGTGTATATTGAATGTTTGGAGTTTTCAAATTCTTGACCCATCAAATGCTGTTTATCAATTAAGCAAACCACAGTATTAATTTCTCTATCATGATAGTAACACTAAAGAAGCGGCTAATCTCAGTTCGGATTCTCCACACTTTCTTTGTGTTTTTACTTTTTAATGTGACAGTGTCCTATAGCATCTATTACAATCTACAAAGCCTTTGTCACTGACACATTCTGAACTGCTCATTCTCGTTTTGATTTTGTCTTACCTCAACACCCCAGATTTTATTTTTACGGTCTGGTGAGGCTTACGTGTCTTTCTAAACTGTTGTTCTTTACTCTTTTGCTTTTATAATTTCTTATCTTGTTTTCTTGAGTTTTCTGAAATTTTTCACCTTAATGCTGCCTGCTACCAGTTCATTTCTCTTCTTAATTATGGTAATATCCTTTCTAATATGCATATATTTATTTGTTTTCTTTAACTCCCACATTTGTTTTCTATTTTGCTCCCAGATCACACCTTGGAAAGAGAACAATTCAACTATTCTCCTACACTGCTTTCCACCACATTTTCCCTCCAGAGTGGAGAGAATTCAAAGCTTGCAGTGCGGAAGTAAGGAAATCAAGGAATTATATTCTTACTCAGAGTGTCTTCTGCTTGCTTTCCCATTAGATTTTCATTGTGATGTTTATCTTCCCAGCATGAACCCACTAGGGCTTATTTTTTTAAAACTACCTGGAACAGGTTATTATAAGAATAAATCATCACTACATTTAATTCTTTGCCAAAGTACTCAGAGCAGTATTGCTTTCCACAGACATCAGTCTATATTTTCTTTCATTGAATATATAAAAATAAATGAGTATAAAGAGTATATGAACAGTCTCAGTAAATTAAACTTATGCTGGCATGTGGATTTGTACAATTTCTGGAAGATTTTAGGAACCAGAATCAAGGAAAATGTTGAAGCTCCAGCTTTTTGATGTCATGTCTATATTTAGTTAGTAGACTCTAATGAATACATTTTAAATGAAATTTCAAAAATTATTTGTACCTGGTTATGGAGTGATACCAACAATGGCAAGGCTTTTTATTGTTGTTGCTTATTTTTTTGTTTTTTATTTATTCACTTACTTTAGGAGAACTGCATGTTTCTTTGTAGGCCAACACTAATAAATGATCCCTCTACAATACACGAAGACACACAATTTGTTGTTAAAATGCCAAGATATTTCTCTTGTAGCTGTTTTGCAAGGGCTATACTAAGAATAATTTGTATTTAGTTTAGTTCTAGTTTCTAATTTGCCCCATGTAAAGAAACCATGTTATAAAAAAAAAGATTAGGGCCGGTGAGATGTCTCAGCGGCTTAAGCGCCTGCCGGGCAAGCACCAGGGCCGGAGTTCGACTACCGGATCCCACATACGAAAAAGGGGCCGGTGATATGGCTCAGCAGCACGGGCGCCTGCTGGCGTGCGAGGTCCTGAGGTCGACCCCCCGGTACCCACAAAAAAAAAAAAAAGATTGTTTCTGACCTTTATATCAGCAACCAAATATAAACATTCTGGGGGAAAAAAAAAAAAGCACTTCTAGGTCCAATTAGGGAAAAAAGTATCTCTTATTTATTTTTCATCATTATACACTAATTGCATTATGCCATGAAAATTTGCTAACATATAACTGTCTTGCATCTACAAAAATGAAATTCATGAGATTCCAACTGCTAAATAAATTTACACATATTATTGAAAACATATATATCTGACACCTTATTAACTACTGCTCATGAAAAAACTGCATTTTTACTTCTAAAAAAGTATGAAAAAAACGCTAGGCCATATGGTAAATTGTAATTGAAAAATGTGAATTTTCCAGGTAATTAGAAAACTGAAATAGTTTCCTTTAAGGATAAATTTTTAAATATGTGCAACTAATTTTGCTATAATTTTCTCTGAACTATATTGCAATCTTCTTTAGCAGATATTAAATAACAGAACACAATCTTGATTCAGGGCTAAGATCTAACTCTCCTTACATTTGTGTGCAATTTAAGAATCTTCTAAACATATTCCTCTGTGATCACTCTGATCAACTCAGGTATTCAGATGACGTCAATACAAACAGCTGTTGTCCCTGCATTAAAACAAACACATAGTTTGGGAAGCTGTGGTGTTGGCCCCGGTGTTAAACTCTCCTCTCTCAGTCACAGCATTGAGTGTGCTCTCCCCATTCTCAGTCTGGGGGCTTCTTTTGGTCTGCTTTGACTTAAAGGGGAAACATCCAGGTATGTCAGCTGTGGATGCAAACTGAGACTAAAAGGAGCTTTAGTGGCATCCTAGAATGTTCTGTCATAGGGGCTACGTAGATCATATACTGTCTGTTGTGGCTGCCTAGAGGGATTTGGGATTAATCAGAGTAACTGATTAAGAGACTTTTGGATAAATTGTTATTGAAAAGCACATCATTGTTCATTGAACATCAATGAACTTTCAGTATATTATAGAAGTTAGAGGGTATATTTTTAAATGTATAAGAAAAATAGGCATAAGCAAGTCAAAGTTTATCTAGAATGTTCCTTTCCACCAGTGGAACAGTCATTGATCCTCAAAAGTTGTTATGGTTTATATCTAGATGTCACCACGAAGCCTAAAGTGCACATAGGTAGGTCTTTTGGAAGGTGACTGGACCTTGAGAGTGCGAAAATCATCAGAGGACAACTTGTTGGAAGGCATGGTCTGGTCGGAAGTGGTGAGTCACTGGGGTTGTGGGCTGGAAGGTTTACCCCTCCCCCCCCGCTCTCTGCTTCCCATGTGCCATGTCCTGAGTAGCTTTCCTCTGCCATGTCCCTCTGCCGTGGTGTCCTGCCTTAGAGCCATGGACTGACACCTGTGCAAACTGGGAGCCCAAGTAAACCTTTCCTCCTTTAACGTGCAGGTGTCAGGTACTGTATCTCAGCAATGAGAAAATTAAACATGACAAAGCATGTTACTATATTAAAACATGCTTTTCTTATAATATATTTAGAAATGCATATGCACATGAAATATACTGAAATACATGATAATGTGATTTAGCTTAGATATATATAACTTAGAAATTCTATTATATTTATTTGTTGTCTGGATTAAATTAGAACTGCAGTAAATTCTAATGTGATTCTACCCTTGAAAATGTTAAATTATCCGAGATCCAGCTGCTGTACATCTAGGATTGGTTGAGCTACTGGAAGCTAGACTACAGTCAAGATTTTGACTGCAGTTATTATGAGAAAAATGCAACTATCTCTAAAGCAAGTTTTATAATAGATTTCTGAATTCAAGTACTATTTACCTTTTATTCATGACCACATATTAATAATCAAATGCATATGAATACATTTTACAATTGAGTATGCACAATCCTTAGTCTAGTTTATAATCAAAACCAAAAGTGTCTCAGAGATTGACATAGTAGAATCTTATAAATTCTCCGAAAGACTTTGTTGAATAATTGTTTTAGACATTTAAAAATATTATACAAAATATACTGATAACATTGACTTTCAAGCTAGATTATACATATGTAAGTGAGAACTACAAGGGAAACCATCCAGGTACAAAGACTTAAACTTTCTAATTCTGATTTAGTGATTAATTTTAAAAAGAATATTTGTGCTTTCTACTTTTCTCGAAATAGTTTTAAGAAACTTCTATTTTTAGTTAGCATATTGACATATTTTCAGAATCTAAGTATTTGATATGAAATACATAGTCTTTGACCTTGAGACATTAGTTTTCTCTTGAAATAGAAAAAAAGAGGAGGAGGAGCCAGAGAAGGAGGAGGAAAAAAAGAGGAGGAAGAGGAAGAAGAAGGAGGGGGAGAAGGAGGTGGAGGTGGAGGAGGAGGAGCAGCAGAAGGAGGAGGAGCAGTGGGGGGGGAGGAGAGGAAGGAGGAGGAGAAGGAACTAACAGGAGAATGTAGGGGAGAATATTACAAAACAGGAGCTGAATACAAGTTTTGGAATATTACAAGTTATTTTAGATTCTTATATCTAACACACATGCATGTAAATCTTTAGGGTTCACTTGAACAACCTTAGAAGTATAATAATTCTTAATCTATCTTTCAGATATTCCTAGATAATGAACCTGATTTTGATTTAGGTACAAAATCTGACTTTTCCTCCACTTGATTTTTTTCTCTAATTTTTCTACTTACTTTCTATTTTACATGGCAAATTAACCTTAAAAAATATCACTATTTAATCATATCAACCATTATCATTATTCACTAACACATACTGTTTAAAAAACTTGTGTCCATAAAGGATCTTGGTAGCGAGAAATAAAGTACTACTGTTACTTTTTAACAGCTGATGTTAGTGTGTAGCACTGAGAACTTACTGAATATAAACAAGAAAAATGATCTACTGTACGAACCACATGCTGTTTATATGGTTGTATATAGTGATGACGACAAGCAGTAATTTGAAAGCTACCGCGTAAGGTCTCATGCAATTTACTGTGAAAAATAATGATATATTGTGAGAACATCATTTAAACCATGACTGAATAAAAGGAAGTTATTGTGAACTTTTAAGGTGGAATCTCATAAAGCATTGCTAGTGTAATAATAGCAATCTGATTACTTTGTACTCTAATTACATAAGAGGGTACCAAAGTCATTGTAATAACAGTACACTATTATTGATTTTCTAGCAGAAAATACTCTATATAAGTGATACAGTGGTGACTGTTAGAATAGGTAATATCTATGTTTTCTAAATAAGGCTGATTCATTAATAAAGTTATAGGTTGAATTATTTCTTCTTTCTGGAGAATGAGAACATATGAAATAAAGAATGAAGTCTCCATGAAAATGTCAGTCCCATCAAAGTGCATTTATTATAGAGAGATGACAGTGCAGGAAAGAACTCTTTCCAACTGACATTTGATTCTATCTCTGGTACCTGACTAATGGTATTTTCAAATATTTTCCAGAATATGCCTTAATTCTTCATTATTTTATCAACAAATATTTATCCAATATCTCTCATGTGCTCTTTTCTAGATGGTAAGGATACAATAATGAACAAGTCAGTGTCCCTATTCTCATCAAACAATAAACAATCAGAACAACCAATATATTCAGACAAGGTTAACTGTTATGAATAAAATAAAAGAATAATAATGTAGAGATATTTAAGACATAGAGAAAGAAGTATTAAATATATTGATCAGAAAATGATCATTGGAGTTGATACCAAAATGATGGACAGGAGTCAGTTGTAGATAACAGCAAGTAGGAGAATTCTAGGCCTAGAGACCAGCATATACAAAGTCAAAGAGGTAGAAATTAACATAACGTGTTTGAGGAAAAGAATAAGCCAAATAGCCACAGAATAGAAAGGGAAAAAGACAAAAGTGATCACTCCAGAAGGAGTGGCAAGGACCTCTCAAGGGTCATGTAGAGTCTTGTAGATAACAAGATGTTTGGTTTCCTTCTAAGTAGATTGGAGAGTCATTAGTAGATTTTATGGAAAGAAATATCATCTGTATAGTGTCAGAATAATTTAGTTAAAAATTTCTACCAAGACACGTCAGAAAAAAATGAATAACAGAGAAGAGAAGGTAGTGATATAGCTTTTACTGGATACATATAGATATGGAATCAAGTAGGGTACCTGGGAGAGGCACCCCAAGAGTAATTAGCATGCGCCAGAGAGAGTAGCAAGCATACTGTACCTCTAAAACTGCATTATCTCCTCATGCAAAGAAAGATTCAATATTTGTTTCATTATCACCTTAGAATTTCCCCACATTGTTCTAACTTTTTAATTTAAACTCTAAACCTGAAAACTATATGTCTGTTTTCTGAGAGCTCCTGACATACTGAGCTTTCTCAGATAACATATTAACATAACTTGGCCAGTAACTCCTTTTCAAATTATATTACTGCAGACTAAATAGCACTGATATGAATGTCTACAGCTTCATAAAATCAACTATGTCATGTACAATGGAAGCTATGGTTGCCTGCATATTGTAATATTATTGCATTACAGGAATGTAATTGATTTGCTTAAAATGTTGCAACAATAAACCATTTCTCAGAAAAGATTTCTGCTTAACCAAGAGCACACCAAAGTCAATGTAGAAAGACAATTCAAAGAAATTAAATTTTGACCTGTTTTGCAAAATAAGTTGGTCATATTACAGGTGGATAGATGAGACAATGTAAGTGATTCAGCATAGCCAAAACATTATAAATCATTTCTATTCTGTTCCATTTCTATTTCTATAATTAAAATTAAGCAAAGGAGAATAAAAATGTTGATTATAGAGATACACAAATTTTTTGTAGGGACATAGCACAAATGTGTGAAGAAGAGGCATTATAAGTCTTACTTTGATATTACACTGTATTTAATTATATTCCTTCTGTTGAAAACTAGAATTACAATTTCTCTCCCTTTATTGGAATGTAACATACTAGAAAAATTTGTCTTTATGCCGCTGATTTTATCCTTAGCCACCAGCAATACAGTATATTGGCTAAAAGAAAAACTAGTTTAGGAAAAATAAATTCAGCATCTTAAGTATCTCTATCATTTTTCATATCATCATATAAATAATTTAAGGAATTGCTAGTATTGCTAAAATCTGAATGTCCACCGGTTTAAACAAGTGATCATATCAATATCATTGGTTTCATATTTTTTTTTTTTTTGTGGGTACCGGGGGTCGACCTCAGGACCTCGTGTGCCAGCAGGCGCCCATGCCGCTGAGCGACATCACCGGCCCTTTTTTCGTATGTGGGTTCCGGGAGTAGAACTCAGGACCTCGCACTTGCCGGGCAGGTGCTTATGCCACTGAGCCATCTCACTGGCCCCTGGTTTCACATTTAAATATGAGCTTTAGTTCAAAAATCTAATAGAATCTGAAGAGTTCAAGATGTATCCATGATGGTGATTCATTTTCCCAGGTGCTTTTTGGGCTCCTTCCTGGCTAGTCTAGATGAAATTGCCTGAATTTCATGAATAATCTACATTACTCTGAAACACAGTTAATCAAGTCATATTGATCAATGATATATAACTGATAAAGCACTTATTTATAAGGTCAAGGAAATAAAAACTTATCTACGTGATTTAAAAGATACATTTTCATTGCCACGTTGAAGGTAGAAATAAGTGGTTATAACAATTCACTCTAATTCATTTTCCTTATTTCCTAGCATGAATGGAATTAATCTTTTAGCTAATATCAAAACAAAGTAAAGCAACATTATCTTCTGAGACAAAATATGAGTTGTTCATATGCAAGGATGAATACGTCTCTTTACTGTCAATAGGGCACTGAATCGTTCTTTCATATTAATGGATTCCATCTAGAACAACATGCTACCTTGTTTTGGATCTCTCATAGCTAATGGCATACAATTTTACATTTAGAAATGACTGAAAGACAAACTTACAGTGTGTAATGAAAATGCATTATAAAGGGATATTATACATAGAGATCAGATATGTAAAGTTCACCTTTCTACCTGAGGGCCTGATTTAATTGAGCTTCCTCCTACAAATAAATGCACATCAAAACTTGACAGTCATTTATAAGGCTGCAAGCCCAGGTCAACAAGACAAAAGATAAGAACTAAAGGATGATTATAACTGCCTAACACTTTCCTTAAAAACAAAGCCTGGATTAAAAAGTTCAATAGTAGAGTTATTTAGACAGTATTGATAATTCATCAGTGTATGAAAATAGTTCAATAATTAATTAGTGTATTTACAGAACATGTTTTTCTAGAGCAAAAAGCAAGCAAAAGCCTTTTCCATGTTCGTTTTTCTTATAATTATATGTAGTAATATTCCAACTGTTTACGTCTTTTCATAAGAACTAAATGCTGAAAGGAAGCAATCTCTATGTTGGCACACAGGTGCATCTATGTAAGTATACATTTATATATTTACTTGGTAAGCCAATTATGGATAAGTGCTATTTACAATCTTCCTAAACTGAATAAACTCAGCACCATAAATAAGTTTTTCTCTCACCTGAAATTCCAAATTTTAAACAACCAAATACCAGAATCTCCTACTAAAATGAGGCAACCATTAACTGATATTCTCACAAATGGCTACTGCTGCATGGTTGTCCTAACCACTTATTATGAGGTCCATGTGATCTTTCTTCCTACTTCTCTTTGTTGCCATGCTGCTTTAATTACCTATAAATCCCCATGGTCATTTTATTTGTGATTGTGAATCATATTCTGATTTTCATTTGAAATTTGCCCAAGAACAGACATGATTTTTGTTTTCCACCCTGATTTATGCTTTAAAATCTTCAAATGTATGAAAATATTTTACTTTATAGTTAAATTTTCTCATTTGATACATATCTGAAGAAAACAGAAACCAGAACTGGTTAATCATTTAATAAATCAGTGTTTATTTCCTTTCTTTGTCTCTTGTGCACACAAACATCTACATGACAGACAGTGGAAAGGAGAGAGGAAATGAGGGAGTGAGGGAGAAAGGGAGAGAGAGAAAGGGATGGGACTTGAAAGGAGGGAGAAAGAGGAGGAGAGAGAGAGACAGAAAGAGATCACAACTTCCCTAGATTCTAAAAGGAATTTGCAGGAGTAGGTTTTTAATAACTACACTGAATGCATGAGGCACATTATTTTAGCCATATTGTCATGGATCTGTCCAGTGAGAGTTCAGATGAGGAATAAATAACAACTCATGACTATGAAATAAAGAATATAATTGTGCTCATTTATGAGGGTCATTATCTACATTCACAATTACGTTAAAGAATATGTTAATTTTACATAGGCTTCTTTTTCTTGGGAAAATTCATGTCACTGCCTTGTGTATTCAAATATAAAAATATTTCACAAGCCTTTGACAGTTCATTTTTTACTTCTTCAAAGAGCTGTTCCAAAATTAATCCAGTGGAATGAGAAATTGGAAGCTATACCTAACCCTCTCGTGTTATGTGCATTTTAATTCCAAACACTTTCTTATACTACCCAGATGATCACTTGTGAGGTCTAAATAAGCTACTGTCTTTCCAACTTAACACACACAGAACAAGGAAACAGATTCCTCTGAGTATAAATAAGTTCCCGTCAAGGTCTCATTTGTACTTGCTGTGTATTTTGTACTAGAATTATATACTGAGATAAGGCGCTTTTTACTGGTAGTTGGCAGTTGCCCAGAGGCTGCAAACTAAAAACAGAGGAAGGAATGCTGTACTGCATTTTAATTCCCTTTAGATTTCAAATGGGGTATTTTCCTTTTGGTCCTAAACCCAGTACACTTCAGGGCAGGGAACTGAAAGTGAAAATCTATGATCCCCTTACAGAGAAATTCTCATACGTGGGCTTTTTCCCCAGTCCCTTTTCTCTCCTGGTGGTTTGGTATATGTTTTGTGAACACTGACACTTCGGCTTTAGTTTCTAAAATTGGTTTCTAGCATTATGACTTCCCTTTTTTAAGGCCTCAGTTGTTTTTAACTTTTATAAGGCCATCGATTCCTGGGCAAGCTCTCTAACATGGCTGTGTGTTTTCTCATCATTTTTCCTAGTCCATCTTCTAATAATTTTCTGAGTGCTCTATTTTCTCATGCAGCACTCTTCTTAGTGTCTGCCAGTATCATTAAAAACACACAGGCTTGACTTAAGAGACCTCTCTGTGACCTGCAGTCCTTCCTCAACTGGGTCTGTGTTTTTCTAATATGTTGCTTCTGGAAGCAACCTATTTCCACAGTAGTTGTTGAATAGTTCCTTTTCAACTCTTTATGAACATTAAATCTAGCAGCACTTACTATCTATAAACTTTGCAGTATGGTATTATTTCATGGTTAAAATAAAAACCTCCACAGAGGAAAACAATGAGGCGATACGGACACTGTTACTGTTCCATAAACATGTTAGAGCTTGGGGAGATAGGACTCTAGATTCCTCCTGTGAATCTTGCCTAGTCAAGGGAGCTGGCATTTCTAGAATTTCTGAATTGAAATGGTAGTAAAGAAGACTTAAGTCAATTGGACTGTATGGTAAGATTAAGGATTTTTCAATGCTTTAGTGAAAAAGTAGGGCAAATTAACTGAAATCAAAATGAAAGGATCTCTCCTGTCAAATAGACTATTACCCAGTAAAAAAAGTTTGGTACTTTCCGCAAAAAAAATCTTTATATGACACACAGAAGCAATTTTATAAATTACCTTCTTGAAACTCTTAATGATGCCCCTCTGGTCTAAAAAGGTTAATGAAACTCCAATAGTATCCACTTCATCATTTCTTCAAAACCCTCTTGGATAATTCTTAAGAAACTTCTTTACATGTAAAACAACTTGGGCAGTTCTGAAACCTGCTCTTCCATCTGTAATCATTAGTTACTTTACTGACAGTGACAACTGTGTAGCTTAAATTGCTATTACTTATAGAAACCTATGCACAAGTTCAAGTCAGAATCTCAAACTTAAACAACATATAAAAAATAGAAGCGTAGAAATAAATGCAAGGTTGTTTAGAATTCAGTGTAAATGTAATAATGTGTCTTTACAAAAAGTAAATGTTAAATACAAAATATATGGTATTGTGCTACTTTCGATCTCAAGGGACAACATCTTACAACTTTAATTTAAACATCATTCCTTAAAATAGGGGAAAAAGTTTCATGAACAACTAATATAATTGCATTAAGTTGTTTTAAGGATTTGATTATTCATTGAACAACATGAAAGTTGATCTACATTTTCCCACATTTTTTTCTTTTTTTGTGGGTACCGGGGGTCGAACTCAGGACCTCACACGCCAGCAGGTGCCCATGCCACTGAGCGATATCACCAGCCCCTTTTTTTGTATGTGGGTTCTGGGAATCAAACTCAGGACCTCGCGCTTGCCAGGCAGGCACTTACGCCTCTGAGCCATCTCACCGGCCCCATATTTTTATCTACTGGTGAGAGTTCTAAAATGCGTGAAATAGCACTAAATTGAATGAATATTCTAGAAGCCTCAATTACAATACCAATGAATAAATGTGAGGTCATATTAACTAAAAATTTGTGTCCTTCAGCTTTATTTGGTACTACCATGCTTTTTTTTTTTTTGAATGAATCCAGTTGCTTTTCCATTGATTGTACTTTCAATTTGTAGCTATTAGATGGAACCACTTGTCTTTCCTGAAAACAATACAAACTTGTATAATAGAATTCCCAAAACAAGTTGTGTGAATGCTATATCTAAACTAATATGGAATCAATAATTGGGGAAGAAGTAATGGTGAACTAATGTTAAACAGCCATATGGCAGAAATAGAGACAATGGGGCCGGTGAGATGGCTCAGTGGCATAAGCGCCTGCCTTGCAAGTGCAAGGGCCCGAGTTCGACTCCCGGATCCCACATATGAAAAAGGGGCCGGTGATATTACTCGGTGGCACGGGCGCCTGCTGGCGCGCAAGGTCCTGAGGTCGACCCCCCGGTACCCACAAAAAAAAAAAAAAGAAATAGAGACAATGAAGATTATTAATAAAATAAGACACTGTTTGCAGAAATGCATGGAGATTCATATTTCCCACTCAATTATGTCCTAGCATGATTTTTCAAAGCAAATTTTTACAAAAGCTACTTAGAAATTAAGGAGCTAATTTTGAGCTTCTTATAGTATGAACATTCAGGGATTTATTTGACTAAAACTATAACAAAATTGTAGTTTTAAGAGATAAAATGAAGGAAACATGACACTAAAATATTTTTCTTATGCCATGAAGAAAGAAGACTGTAAGTAAATTATAAAACCTGACATTTAATTAGAACCAATGAAAATGCACAATTAAAGTATCTGTGCCAGCCAGAGTCCAGGAAATTAAACTGTCAAGGGAATATACATCTCTGAAATAAAAACCCTTGTCACCAATTCTCTTCATTTTCATCCTCATTTTATAATCTATAATTGAGAAGATGGAAAATGGAAAAAGAATAAGAAAAAGAAGAAAAGCCCTAGTTTCAAAGGAAACTAGTAAATGATTTTTCTAAAGATGAGAATTATAAGGTGAAATAAGTTAGGTTGCATTCCTTTTTGTTTATAAAATTGCTTTATCAGAGAAACACGGAAGATGAACTTCTGTAGGTACAGTATATTCATTGGATGTAACGTGACTTACAAAAATAGTGGAAGTACATTCGGGTGAAATTTAACAGTGAAAATGCATGAATTCAGAAAAATTATCAGAATTCTGGATAGTTTTCTCAAAGATTTATAGGGATTTTAGATGAATAAAACAGCAGAATATAGCACCATTGTTTATGTGGGCTTACGCAAATAACTGATACTGTAATGCTCAATAACATATAGAAAGAAAATGGAATAAATAATTAGATTTCATTAGCCTTTGTTAATCTTCTTGAGAACAGATATGAATCAAGATTTTAAAAAAAGTAACTATGACTATTAAACATTGTTTTATAATTTAAAGAAATTAATCAAACAAAATGGATTTGAATCTAAATTTTACATAAAACTCTAAATTTAGGTAAATCCTTTAATGTTTGAATATCTGTTTCTTTGACTGTAAAGTATAAAATATATATTGCCTTTCTATATACTAACATTTCTCTTTTAATAACCAAGTTACATTCCCATGACTAGGTCATTAAATGAATTGGTTGCTAAATGAGGAATTGTACATAATATCTACATTATAATATTCAGAACAGCAAAACAATTAAAGGAAGCCCCAACTTGATAACTCTCTTTTATTTGCACATGTCTTACATGCAGTGCCATAATGTATAACAGAATTTATAACAGTATTTATGTTACTTATGTTATAACAGAACATATGTATGACAGAACTTAGTACTGTACTGTACATTGTAATCAGCAAAAATGACAGTGGTGTATAAACAAGGTGCACTGAACAAAAATAATTAAAGCTCTTTAAACGATATATACAGAACAGTACAAAAAAAAGATGGGTATTAAGTTTGAGCAGTGGGTCATAAGTCTGAACAGTTGTTAAACAGGTAGGTCGTTAAATGAGGAAAATGTGTATCTCACAGAATTTGGCTGAATTTTAAATCATATTGTATAGTCAAATTGTTCGCCAGAAATACATGACAATTCACATTTTCCACTCAGTTATGTCCTAGCATAGTTGCAAGTATTTTAGAATTATCACATTATTTTGAATGTGTGATGTTATTATTGTCATTATAAAGAAGAATCAAGTTTAGAGAGAATGAGATGTTTTTTGATATATGAAAGAATTCCAATATTTCATTTATCTAGATCTGGGGAAATGCTTGTGTAAACTGAAAGGTCAAGATTCATAGTATAAATATAGATCTTTTCAGGCTCTGTACCAATCCCTTTCTAAATCCACCCCTAAAACCATCTCTTCAATAGTAGACATTTACTCCTCTCCACAAAAGCCTCTATGTCAGAATATTTCTATGAACTTTGTGTTTTTTGTCCTGAAAATTACTTGCAGTGTCTTTACTTTTGGTTTTTCATTAATTTTTAATGCTGAAGTTGATGTGTAAATTTGTTTGCCTAGTGTACACACATACATACTCAAATCCATAGGACTTTTTGATGTGTTTGTGCAAGGAGCCCATTCAACCACCAGTTACTTGATATTCTCAATAAGATTTCTGTGAGCTGTAGTATCTTACAACATCCAAAAGTTGTGTGGTGTCTAACCACACAAAAAGTAAAAAATATATGATATAATCATTTGCTATATCTATTTGTGTTCAGTTATTATTATTATGAAATTTAGGTTTAAAAAACAAAAAAAAAAAAGAGGGCCGGTGATACAGCTCAGTGGCATGGGTGCCTGCCTGGCAAGTGCGACATCCTGAGTTTGACTCCCGGTACCCGCATATTAAAATTAAAAAAAAAAAAAACTTCTCCCTCACTAGTTTAGTAAGTGACAAGAGCACAATTGGCAAAATGTAAAACTTTTACAGCTCTTTCCTGGAGTCAACACTTAAAAGCCTTTGTTGCATTTTTTTTTCAGTTTTTAGAATTTTTTATTCTACCAAATCATCACTCAATCCTCTAGAAACCTATTAAACTGAGTTATGACCATCAGACCATTCAAATTTTGAAAATATGTTTCATCTTAAACATAGAATATAGATGGCCCAATGATCGACCCATATCTACTCATGATCTTTTATTCATTACTCTTATAGATTAGAGAAAGAAGGCATCTTGGAATGAACTTTTCCTGAGGCAAATTTTCTGGAAATAAAATTTTGGTATGCACATACATGTATGTTAAATGAGCTAAATGTTCTTCACACTCAAGTTAAATTGTAAAATAATACACTGAGGTAGTGATCAGCTTCCAGGAATGAGGATCAAAGTCATTGACAGATTATTAACGGTTTATGTGGTCCCGGTATTCCTGAGGTAAAACCCAAACTATGTGTAAGTGTCAGGAATTTGGCGCGCAGAAACAGTGGTACTCAAGGAAGTTGTTATCAAAGTTTTAGGACCCACTGTTATACTGCAGTAGATTTGGGCATTGGGCCGTAGTTTGCCAAGGCCAAATACAACACTATAAAAATAAAATAAAGATCTTCACCAGGCAACGTATGGTACTATGTCAAAAACATCCTAGGAAAAGATAAAAAGATGTTCCCAACAACCCATACCTTCAGCAAGAATGCTATAATAATAATAACAATAATAATAATAATAATGACCATGTTTAATCTTGGTCTATGCTTAGTAGACCATCAGTGATTTACCACATGTATTATTACATTTAATCATCTTTTATATGTGGAAAAATAGAGATTAAAATCATTAAGGAATATGCCTCAAGTCATACAATTAATAACTACTGTAAACCTAAGTCAGTGGTGGCGAACTGATGGCACGCATGCTGCAGCAGGCTGTTTGTATCATTGAAAGCTCTAAAAGGTTTACTATCACTGACGTAGGGGAAGAAAGAAATAAAAATCCTGTAGAAATTTAACACATTGGGAAGCATATAGATTATTTTTGTATAAGAAACACAAAAATATCACACTCTCATGTTGACCAACATAAAATTAGTAAATTTCAAATATTGTCATGATAATAGACATATTTATAAAGTATATTAGAGTGTTCTTTCTAAATTAGATTTTAAAGGGAAATTTAAAATACCAAATATTTAGCAAAGTTTTGAATTTTCAAAATTGCAACTTCATGGATCGTTGAGTTAGTGAAATGTTTTGTTATTGACACTATTCATTGGAGATATAAAAAACCAAAGATAGGGCCAGTGAGATGGCTCAGCGGCCTACGCGTCTGCCTGGCAAGCGCGAGGGCCCGAGTTCGACTCCCGGATCCCACATACAAAAAAAGGGCCAGTGATATCGCTCAGCGGCACGGGCGCCTACTGGCGCACGAGGTCCTGAGGTCGACCCCCGGTACCCACAGAAAAAGAAAAAAAAACAAAGATAACATCATTTTTAAGGCGCTCTTATCTTTTTCAAAAGGCAACTCAGTTTTAAAATAGTGTTTGACACCTAATTTCATTCAACAGCAATTTGGAAATTCTAATGCATATAACAAAATTTCAGACAAAACATCATTATACTAAAAACCAGATTATTAATGCTATAGGATCACTGAAACAATATTTTTACCTGAATCCCTTCTAATCTCCCACTTTCCTATAAAATAATTTGTATTTCAAAATAAAAGAAAGATGATCAGAAACAGAGAGCTAGATTTTGTGGAGATGGGAAGGGGATATAGGGATGGGGAGAAATGGGAGGGAAGGGAGGAGTAGGGAAATAAATGTTATCAAGATTCGATATGTATATGTAGCAGTACCCATGCCAAATATATTTATATATTGCAAACATTTACTAATACATTTTCTTTCAAAAAAATCTGTTCTCACAGATTAAGTTGCCAGTATTACACTTTGAAAAGCAATATTAAAAACAACATGTCAGAAGTGGTGAATCATTTTCTATATTTATATTGTCACAAAGAAATATCAAAGAAAACTATATTAGTTGGCATAAAATGAAAATCTATGCAGGATATGCTATGTTAGCTGCTTGAAAACATTTTTAAAAATCCAATATAGCACTTACTTACTCTTAAAGAAAATCATTCAAGTCAAACTCTGCCCCCCAAAGGAGCTTTTTGATTGCAAACATAAGAAACAAGTCTACTTCGTCTGCAAATACTAAGAAAGAAGTAAATAAATTATGGAAGATTTCTTATAATACAAACAATGTCCATTTTTTCAACAGATAGTTACTAAGTTCCAGGAATTTTGCGTGCTTGGATAGAAGTATACTTATGAAAGTAGAGCTTGTCTTTCACTCATTTTTTGTTGAGACAGACATGCAGAGATTTATGTTTCAATTTTAAATGTGTATTGGAAGGGGAAGCCCAATGAATAAATCTGTTTGTGCCTGTGAGAAAAAATGACATTTGAGCTAAGTTTTAGAAACAGTAATTTGGAGAGACCCGTTACAACTAAATTCTTCACATTCATACTATCTACCACCACAATTATGTCCATCAGGTTCATAAAATTTTTATTATTGGTGAAAATAGCTGTGTCAAATTTCACCGTTTTTGTTTCCTTTGGAGATGCACGTTCACACATCCAGCTTGGGCACAATCCTGATAGTTCCATTTTAATTCTCAGTCTTGCCCATTCAATAATACACGTCGTGAGTGTTAGAATTCAAACAAAATCATTCTTCCTCGCAATCTCTAATGTGAAGTAATGTCGGAGTACTTCTGTGGCCAAAATAAATAAATATGTGATACTATTTTCCCAGATGCAGTCTAACATAATACACACGTGATACTTAGACGTGGTCAAAGATAAGTTCCCTCATGCTCCATACTTATTTTTTAATATATGATTTAAACAATTTCACAGATGTTCTCATCTGAGGAAAGTTTTAAATCTATAAACTGCTATTACATTATATCTGCCATAGGGAAAAAGTCTCCCTGGAAGTTTTCAGGAATTTACAGCGGCAACGAGGCAGGTTTCCTATAGCCTTACATATTTGGCATTGACTCGACCCTAAATATTTAATCAGGGGGCCAGGATATAGCTCAACAGCACAAGAGCCTGCCTGGAAAGAGCAAGGTCCTGAGTTTGATTCCCGGTATCAAATAATAATAATAATAATAATAATAATAATAACAATAATTAATTATACATTATTCTACTTAAAGCCATATAATTCGACATTCTTTATATTGGAAGAAACAAGAAATGGTGGTAAGGGCAGACAAGAAAATAATTTATGGGGCCAGTGAGATGGCTCAGCAGCATAAGCACCTGCCCGGCAAGCGCGAGGGCCCGAGTTCAACTCCCGGAACCCACATACGAAAAAAGGGCCAGTGATATCGCTCAGCGGCACGGGTGCCTGCTGGCGCGCAAGGTCCTGAGGTTGACCCCGGTACCCACAAAAAAAAAAAAGAAAAGAATTTATGATCAGGGGAATATGTTATTACACCTCTGCAGGCTTGAACGAGTCACTTAATGTTTCTCAATCTGTGTCTTTACGTGTAAAATACATATAACAATATATGTATAACAATATACATGTATAACATATAACAATATACAACAATATCTTTTAACATTGTTTTCAAAATTAAATGCAATAATACAACTCAAAGAATTAAGGTAGATTCTGGCACATTTTGGCATTCAATTTTTTTTGCGTCACCTATCTTTTCCTATTATAATTTTGTATTTAGAAGGAATATTACAAATATCTATTGAAAGCATTTATCAATTTTTAACCAAATATTTTTTGCTAAAATTACTTGACTTGGCAAATGAATATCTGAATTATTATATTTATCTTTATAGTAATAGATTTCTACCATACTTCCAATATAGGAGCTTGTATGTTTTGATTTTTCACCTGATCTTTTTTCTAAATAAAAAGACACTGCACAAGCTTAGATCCTGCAAACGTTGCAATGTAATTTAGAATATAATACTATTAATCATGCAAAATTTTAGTACTAAACTTTACAGTACTAAACTAGAATTAGGATTGAATTCAGAGGAGGCAGAACATATTTAGGTTCTGTTCTCTTACTCTGTTTTTAGGACAAAAGAGTATGGAATGCCTTTTTTTATTTGCTACCTATACATTTGAGTTAGAATATCTCTGTTAAATTAGCTTCACTCCTCCTATTGCCTCTTTTCAGGCCTTCTAAAAACAAGTACTTACCTAGGACAGGTTAATAGTTCCAGTTTATTATTCAGGCATTGCAAAAGATAAAGGTAGCTTTCTTATGTGATGTAGGATTTCCAAGATACTTTATGAAGTGAAAAAGGCAGGGTATAGAACAATGCATCAGTTTGCAATCCTTTGAGTAAAACCTATATTCATTACCTATATAGGTACTGACTACCTTTGTAAGGAATTATAAGAAATTGTTAAAATTGCCCCCCTGGAGCAAACTGTAGAGAACCTTAATTTTTATTCCATACTTATCTGACCTTATTTTACACCATGTGAATGTCTTTCTTTAAAAATCGCAACCAAAATCTTCTTGAATGGACAAAACAAGGATAGGGTTTATGAAAGGTAAGAAGAAGCAAGGCCTTCTAGGAACACGGAGACAAGGGCAGTCCACTGGGCAAGCTCTCACAGGACGTGGGTCTGTAAATGAAAACATACGCTTCTCCTGAGGAATTTTCCCTCTCTCTATCCCGCAAGTCACTTTTCCAATAGAGCAAAAGGGGATGAATTGAAGGATGTTAGGAGTTACTAAATGCTTGGAGCATGTGGAACTTCTGTAAAAAAGCCTCTACTGGAATCATGTTCGAATGAAAGCACTGCTAATCTTTATAATGTTGCCTCAGGTTTTCATTAATTCTTGTGAAATAGTGCCAGAACGATGGTTAAAAATCAGATTATTCCAAGACCATGGCAGATCTAGCGGTTCCTATTTGACATGTGAAATTGGTCTGGTCATCCCATTATGATTTCAGTTTAAAGGCTATAATTAAAAATTTCAATTTCAAAATGCTTCTTGTTTTGAAGTTTACTACTCTTTTTTTTTTTTTTTTTGTGGGTACCAGGGGGACGACCTCAGGACCTCGCGTGCCAACAGGCACCCGTGCCACTGAGCGATATCACCGGCCCCTTTTTCGTATGTGGGTTCCGGGAGTCGAACTCGGGCCCTCGCGCTTGCAAGGCAGGCGCTTACGCCGCTGAGCCATCTCACCGGCCCTACTACTCTTGTAGGAAAAAAAAACAAAACAAAAACAGCACAGCTTATTTCCGTCTTCCTGAACAGCTCAACACAAAAATCATATTTTTCTACTACATTATTTTCTATATTCAACAATTTTTTTCATTGTAGTGATGAACAGTCAATCCAAGGATTGACATATGCCAGGCAACTGCTTTACCAACATGTTACACTAAAAGTCCTATAAAAATTTAAGTTACCGATGAATAATAACTGATATTTACTGTTTAGTACTGTGTTAAGTATTCCCTCTTCTAACATTTTCACAATTATATGAAGTAGTTACTAACATGCTATTTTTATAAGTAAAGAGTAAAAATGATCAGAGATCAAATAACTTTGCAAAATTCACCCAATAAGAAGCTGATTTGTAATAAAAACAAAGTTACGGGCTGGTGACTGTGGGCTGTACAAGACCCTGGGATTAATCCCCAGTGCTACTCCCTCAGAAAAAAATGTTATGACCTTAAACATCAGAGGGAGCTGCCTTTGTCAACCACAGTAATTAGGAGGTCTTGCAAAGGCAATCCTTTTATATTTCATTCTCTCATATTTATTCATGGTCAGACAAATCTGCTCTGTCTTCATATGAAGGCCTCTTGTTTCTAAACACTTCTTTTCTTTTCTTTTCTTTTTTCTTTTCTGTTCTTTTTTTCTTCTGCTGAGACATGGTCTTGCTATGTAGTCCAGGCTGCCCTTGAATTCACTATGTAGCCCAGGCTGGCCCCTAACAATTGGTGATCCTCATGCCTCAGCCTCCTAAGTGCTGGGATTACAGGCATGCACTACTATGCCCAGCTCTTTTCTATAATGTTTTATCAGTTATATCTCTTTCCTTATATACCTTGGCCCCATGATCAGTGTGGCAGGCAAAATAAAAGCTTCCTATAGATGCCCATGCCTTAGTGCCAGGAATCTGTGAATATGTTACCTGATGTGGCAGCAGGTTCATTACAGATGTAAGTAGGAATAAGGACCATGAAATGAGGAGATTATTCTGGATTACCCAAAGGGCTCCATCTAACCTCATGAGTCCTTGAAGGTCAACAACCTTTCACAGAAGTGGTCATCATGAGACACAAAAACAGAATAAGAGTTAGAGAAATATAATATCGATGGCTTTGAAGATGAAGGAAAGGGATCATGAGTAAAGGAATTACAGCAGCCTCAAAAAATTGAAAAAGGCAAGGAAACAAATTCTCTCCTGTATCTTTTAAACAGGAACACACTTCTGCTGGCACCTTGATTTCAGCCTAGTAAGATAGATGTTGAACTTCTGACTTAGCACAACTCTAGAATAGCATATAAGTAATGTTTAAGCTACTAAATTGATGGTAACTTGTTATGAAAGCAAAGGAAAATGAGTACAGTTCGTCTACAAGTATTTTCATCTTAGTGACCCCTGCCCCTGCCCGACCTCCTCCTGAGTCCGTAGCTCCCAGTGCTAGGTAAATTTGCTATATGCTATGCTGACTTTAACGCAACTGAGCCAGAATCTGCCAAACTTCATGTTTGTTATCACTACAGCCATGGTAATGTCCTCAAATGTTTGGTCACTTGTGCCTGAACCCACTCCATTGAAATCACATACTCGGTTAACCTAACCTCAAAAACCCTGTAGAGGTCATAATAATGTCATTACACAGAGTAGCAATTCATGATCAAATAGTTGGAATAACTATTTGCTCATGGTTACAAAGCTAACATGCAGGGGCTCAAATTTAAGCCCTGGTCATCTTATATCAGATCCTAAGCACAGTGCTTCACCTCGGAAAAAAAAAATTTGTTTTTAACCCCCACCCTCTCTAGCTGTATAGTGGATTCTGTTTCATTCTCTTATTTGCTCTACTACTTTATCATTCCATCATTCTCTCTCTTTTGCCTGATACTTTTATTCGTTGCTATGATATCAAATCTATTCAGCCAACTTAAACATATACTGAACACCTACTACATGCAAGGGATAATACATCATTTGCTAACAACAGGGCAAAGAGAGCACATGCCTTTTCCTCAGCTGAACACTCCTCTCTTAAAAATTGGGTCAGGTCTAGAGCAATGAATTTAGAGACTGCTCCTAAATCTTTATCCTCCTTACACCCTGCGTAGTATCTGACACTATTGACATCTACACTAGTTGGAAGATACCTGCTCCATCACCTGAATCAACACTGTTCTCTTCTGATTCTTTTCTCCAAGTATTCTCAGCTTCTTTCACTGACTTTTCTCTCCTATTTATATTAAAGCGAGGCACTTCTTAAGATTGTGTTGCAAGCACCTTTCTTCTTTACACAAAATATTTTATTGATGTCCAAAGTTCTAATATTTCTTATTTCCTTAGTACTACCAAATAGAAATCTTCAGATCTGGCTTTCTTTGTTGTCTAAGCTTGAATTGCCAACACTCTCTTTAGTACTTTCATGGCTGTTCAATAGGTATCAAAATCTAACTAAACACATGCAAAACTGTAGTCTTTATCTCTCAACCTGAGTCTTTATCCAGGGTTTATGAATAGCATCTTCTGACATGGGCCAGGTTTTTTCACAGATATTTTAAATGCATTCTTCTCCCTAAATGTACCAGTGGTTTCACCTCTCTAGTGTCTCAGAGATCAGTATAATCTTTACATCATTACTTTTGATGCCTTAGTTTTGTGTCTCAATTTCTATCTTTAGAAACTTCTGCAGCAGCCAGGTAACTGGCCTTTGAATTTGCTTCAGTTCATTCTTTCCACATCTCAGGCAAAGGTAGTCTTTTAAGCATTTTTCTGTACATCTTTTTCCAGCACAAAACTCTTTGAAGATCCTTATTACCAAAAAATAATGTCCTAATTCTTTAGCCTAGCATCCACTTCCTTTTATAATAGAATCTGTTATGAAATATCCCCCAAAAGTCTCAATTATTTGTAAGGTGACTGGATCGGGGGAACTATATGCCGTAGTGGACTCAGCCATTGAGTTCAGTAGTTGAATGTGCTGGTAGAAGTGGGGGCTGGTTGGAAGTGAGTCACTGGGGGCAAAACTGGAAGGATGTATTCTTGTCTCAGGTTCCTACTTTCTCTCTCTGTTTCCATACTGCATGATATGAGCAACATTATTCTTTTTTTATGTGTGTACGTGTGGGTACCGGGGGTTGACCTCAGGACCTCGCGCGCCAGCAGGCGCCCGTGCCGCTGAGCAATGTCACCAGCCCTTTTTTCTTATGTGGGTTGTGGGAGTCCAACTCGGGCCCTCATGCTTGCCAGGCAGGTGCTTATGCCACTGAGCCATCTCACCGGCCCTAGCAACATTATTCTACCTGGCCCTTTCACTATGCAGTTTTTGTATTGGAGCTGGCTGACCGTAGGTTGAACCGACTAAAACTATGAGCCAAAATAAAGTTCTTTATTTATTTATTTATTTTTTGTGGGTACCGGGGGGTCAACCTCAGGACCTCGTACGCCAACAGGCACCCGTGCCACTGAGCGATATCACCGGCCCCTTTTTCGTATGTGGGTACCGGGAGTCGAACTCGGGCCCTCGCGCTTGCAAGGCAGGCGCTTACGCCGCTGAGCCATCTCACCGGCCCAAAATAAAGTTCTTTAAACTGTGGATGTTAGGATTTTGTACCAGTGATGAGACAGCTGACTAAGAGTTTGGAGAGGGGTTGTTGCTGTGATTATACTTCATCATGTGGTACAGAAACCTTGGGAACTGGTTTGCTTGAGGACTTTGGAACAATTTGGAAAATCAGACTAAAAATGTTCTAGAATGTTGTAAGTAGTACTTGATGTGCAACACCAGAGCTCAGAGGACCAGAATGCTGATAGGAATGTAAACAATAAGGGCCATCTCAGGAAGTTCCAGTGAGAACAAGGACTTGATTGGCAGTTGCACATGTGTGTTACGCTTGGGCTAACAATTTATCTACATGTTGCCCATGTCCTGAGTCTTTATCGGTGACTGAGATTAAGGCCAGCAGGCTAATTAATATGGTAGAGAAAATTTTAAGGCCACCCTATACTTAGGCTATGGCATGGGTCCTGCTAGAATGAATGGCAGAGTGGATGACTTGAAATGTATGAAGTTTAACCAGAAAGGAAGCACATGCAAAGTTGAAACAAAGGGGATCATGATTGCTGAAAGTATTGCTGGTAAAAATAAGCCAAATACTTTGTACAGGGATGAGAAAAAAGATGCTTTTAGGGCATCTCAGAAATCACCAGGACTCTACCCTTCACAGGCTCAAGTGTACAAAACTCTAAACTGTCATTTGAGAAGAGATACTTGCTCTCTCATTCCTGAGTATTCATGGTCACACAGGAAAATATATCCATCCGTGCAGCCATTCAGACACTCAGAGGCCAATCCAACCATAGTTCAAGGGGGCCTGGCTGCTGGAGTTCACTGCTGACCTTGCCATCATCCACATAGTTCTGATTTTTCAGGGATGCAAAATTCAAAACTTATGGGGTCCTAAAGGCTTTCACCTAGACTTCAAAGAAAGCCTGGGAGCCAAGCAAAATTGTGTGACCGTGCTGCAGCCCCTGCCAAGTGTCCCTGGGAGAGTGATGCATGAAGAGATGAGACTGAAAGCAAAGTTTTACTTAAGACATCAGGAAGTTGGACATGACAGGAATATAGATCATCTACTGAGGAAAGCTGCAAGTAGTAGCCAAAGCCAGCCTGAAAGAGAGGCCATGTAAGCTGCAATTGGCAATGACATAGGGGTAGGGGTCACCAAGCCCTTTGGAGCTCATATCTTATCAAACCTATCCTGGATAATAGGCAGCTATAGGATTAAATTTTTCTTCTGCTGGGTTTTAGTGTTGCTTTGGTCCAATTCCTGTCTATCCCCCTTTTCCACCCTTGTAGAATCAGAATGTTTACTCTGAGCCATTGTATGTTGGCAGTATTTAACTTTGCCTTTTATTTTTACAGGGGTTCACAACTAAAAGTTTGTCTTGCATCTCAGAACAGACTCAGGACTTGGACTTTTCAGTAATGCTGGAACTGTTAAGACTTTAGCAATTCTTAGAGATGGTCTAACTCCTTTGTGTATGAGATAGATATGAGACTTCTGGGAGTCCACGGAGAAATACTATGATTTAGCTCTAAAATGTTCCCTCAAAGTCTTATGTCTTTGGAAGGTGATTAAATTATAGGGGCCCTGTACTCATCAGTAGATCTATCCATCGATGAGCTCTGTAGCTGTATGTGCTGATAGGAAGTGTGAGCTTGTTGGAGGTGGGTCACTGGGGTCATGTTCTGTAAGGGTATATTTTTGTCTCTAGTGCTTTCCTTCTCTTGCTGCTTCCTGCCCACCACAATGTGTGCAACCTTCCTCCACCTGGCCTTTCCATCTTGGGCTTCTTCCATTGGAGCTGGCTGAACACTGACTGAATCCACCAAAATTGTGAGCCAAAATAAATTTCTTATTTAAGTTGTGGATGTTGGGTATTTTATTACAGTGATGGAAAAGCCAACTACTACAGTGTCCCGGGTACACTTGTAGCCATAGCTCTTAGTTGTCCCACTTTCGTGAGCACACTTTTCATTCCATTGAAAACTAATTAAAAATTTTTGAGTACAACAGTTTCTCATGACTCTGCTTTCATTAATGTAGTCCATTCAGTTGTATTTGTTTTCATCTCTTACTGCACTAGATCTCTCTATACCTTTACTTTTATGCTCATCCCAATGCTTCTTTTTTTAAAATTCTTCTTTGATCCCCTTCATACATTATTTACTTAATTTATATGTAATTATAAAAATAAAACTTATTTCATCCCTTATAAAAGCTCATTGTCTAGCAGAAATGTAGGAAAGATATGTAATAGCATATTCTAATACAAAATACACTTTCTAAATTCAGGCTGTACTAAGAACTGTGAGCAGAAAGTAAGAAAAAAAGCACCTCCAGGTCTGTTACTCACAAGAGTGGCAGAAACTTGAAGAGAAGAAGAAAGAAGATTTATAGAAAAGTTGATATTTCCTTTATGTTGTGAATGAGCACAAAAGAGCAGAAAAGTTTCAGAGTTACCACAAGAAGACCTATATGTGAAACCCAGCAGTGGCACTTCATAGTTATGCAGCTTTAGCCAAGTTATTTTCCTTCTCCTAAACTCAATTTCCTCATCTATAAATTAAAGAAAATAGTGTGCATGTATACGTGAGATGAGATGGTAATGTGAACTGAGTGATTACGGCAAGAGTATGTTCAGCCACAAGTGACCAAAAAGTTGATGACAGTGGTTTGAAATTAATGATAACTGCAAAGTTTGGTGGATTCTGGCTCAACAGTGCCAGAGTGAGTACAGAAATGAACTTGCCTGTAAGGGAGGTTCTAGGAAGAGATGAGGGGAGCATCAGTGAAATGAATATAGGTGAAGTATATTAATTTTCTATTGCTGACTCAATATGCACTTTAAATTTCAATAAGTTCCCTTGAAAGCATATGGATTAGTATTCAAATAAGTTAGTTATCACACTGCTGAAGTCTGTCATTCTTTTAATTTTGTAACCATAAACATTGATAATTTAAAATTAAACAGGTGGATAAAATAGAGGAAACTATGTTCCAAGCAGCATATACAAAGGCACTTAGGCATAATGGTGAATTAGATGTGGATTAGGTAGGGTCATGCCTTTGAGCCATTTATCTTGCCTCAGAAATGCTTACTTGGTTGCTAGCTACCCAAAAGACATGCTGACCTTTGAGGTTTTTTCTCTTGTTCATTGTTAACTGTTCTGCTGAGATAACAAATTCAGTGAAAACTTTCAGCACAATATTTCCAATAAGAATCTTTGACCTTGAGTAGGATTTCTTTGGTACATGATTCCAGACTTGTTCTGCCTGATTGTTAATCCATATTACTGTGCTGACATAGCACCTTGCTTTGTTTAGTACCAGCACTGTGCCTTTCTCAGATGGGTATATATTTAAATACTGGTTGATGATAGAGTACATGGTGTGGCTCAATAATAAAGGAGTCTATGCGGATGTGGTTGCTCATGGCACCAAAGAACTAATATTTTCTGATTGGAAGCATTAACATTTTTGAAATTACAACCAGACCTTAAAATAACAGAAAATATTATGAAAAATGAGATATTTGTTGTCCTTTTAAGCAGTGCTGGGTTAAAAAAAACAAAGACAGCATGCAACTGAGAAGATACATAATCAAATTATACCAGTAGGTCATGATTTATTGTAACGATGCATTTTCAAATTGTGTGCTCAAGAAAGATGTAATAGCACATATTTAACTGAGCTATGTGTTTTTTTTTTTAAGTCACTTGCTCCCTTTAAAAGAGGAAATATGGTAAAGTGGTTAAGAATATAGATTGTGAAGTTAGACAACAAAGATTCAGATCTTGATTCTAATATTCGGTGAGTGTAAAATGTTAAGTACCAAATCTTGGTATCTACATCCCCAAAGTGGAAACAGTAATAATGTCAACCTTATGAGGTTGTTGTTAAGATAAAATGAGATGTCTTACATAAAGTATTTTACAATAAGACTGTCACAAATTAAGTTCTCAATACAATAATGCAATAATAGAATGATAACACATTACCCTTTAATATCTAACAGAAGGTAGTGATTATAATTGATAAAGTTACTTTGGAGAAATTCCCTAAACAGTAAGTTTTGTTCAGCCCCAGAAGACTCATATCCTCATAAGCCAATTCCAAGTTGTCTGAGCAGATATTTATGTTGTTTAGATTAAGCATTTCTAGTGCCTTTATATGAAGCATTGTTTTCAACAAATCCCTGCCTCTGTTTTGATATGGATATTGAAGTTAAGAATCTACCATGTGGCAGATAACCAGCTACAAAGCATTCTCTAAATTCCAATTCTTTCCCTCTTACTGTCTTTATTGTTTTCTACTTTAAAATCTAATTGATCAGTGAGGAAAATACAGAAAAATACATTTTGGGCATCATTCAAGCTATTATTAAGATTAAGATTGTTTGTAGGAGGGGGAATTAACATTCACATTGGTTTTCATCTTAGCTGTTCTCAACTCCAAATATAGGTATTTATGAAAAAATTGTGTATAAGTGTGTGGCTTGAATGTTAAATTAATTCAAGAATTTACTTTTCCACATTTAATTTACAGACATTTTCCCAATACATTTAGAAATGTATCATTTTCTTTCTTCTTTCAGTTACATTTTCAATATTGGAAGAGCATCTTTCACAGGGTTTTCTTTTTTCTTATGCAACTTAACTGTCTTGGTTTCCTTTAATCTTGTAGGTAGCCTTAGTAAATAGCATCGGAACATTTCAAAGGAGAGAGAAGTCATCATTTCTTTAAGTAAAAACAAATTTCTTTTGTATCATGTGTAAATTTCTTCCACATGTAAAAATTTGGTTAGAAACTACAGAAAACAATCCTTATGCATATGTTTTTTCGCTGACAAACTTTACATTGTGTTTTACACTGGCTTGCATTAAAACTTCTTCATCCTTGACTCTCAAGTTCTTAATCACGTTCATCTCTAAGTGAAAACATCAGTAATAGGTCAATTTATAAGTTTTATCTTATCTGTTTCTTACAACTTTTTCAGTAACTATGTGTTACTTTTTGTAAATAATAATGAGAAAAAGGAAAGCGATTTTTTTTAAATGTGCACTTTTTACTTTTTCTGAAGTATTATTTAGAAGGAACACTTTCTTATTTTGCCTCTAGACTTTGATCTTCATACAGACTTTTTAATCCTTCCCATTTTACAACATGTTGAACTATCATTCGTAAACAGATTTTAACTTCCTCACTAGGAAAAAAGTCAGATGCAAATTTATTCTGGAATTTCTCATGAAATGTTATAGGCAATTTTTCTCAAATATTGCTATAAAGTAACCCTAACCCTAATCTACAATTAGAATTAATGACTTTGCATTATCCAGAGGTTTCCAATTATCATTCAATATTTTTGAATATTCCTCCAGTTCTATAGATAGCTAAATTAGAAATTAGTAGACAGTCAGCAAGGGATTGATCCCTCCACAGAGTCAGTGCAGAAGATGAAGAAACATCAAAATTGTGGCTGCAGGTGAATCTGAAGAGGGCCGTGTCCCAAGGTGGAGACCAATAGTCAGGCTGTGAGCCTCCCTATAGATAAAAATGGAATTTGCATTTATACTGTCATTAGCACCCTTGAACCCAGACAGGCATCAGACACATAGGTGGGACGCCAGACACCTGTACCCTCCTCCCATCTCTTTCTGGAATGCCTTTGTTCTTTCTACAGTTAGAAGTTACTGATAAGCTCCAGTCAATGATGCCCAACACAGATCTTTGCTATGTGCCTTGCTTCTCTGTTGGATCAATATGAGATAAGCAGCTATACTTGTAACCCTATAGGTTAACTGTAGTTTGACCCATGTCATAGCCACACTGTGACTTTTGCTATATAAAATATCCTTGGAGAGAGAAGCTTCAAGGCAACCCTCTTTCAGGACCCCTCCTGTCTCAGAGGAAATTTCTCTCAATAAACCTTTTTTGCTTTTAACAACTGTGGACCTCCAAATCCATTCTTCAGAACTCAGGGAACACAAACTTGGAATATCTGATATCTAACAGGTGGCAGTTATTTTCTCCCATCACACAACCTATCCATCTCCCTAGTTTTCTACCTTTTAAACAAGATCCCCATCAGTCTGGTTTTTCTATATTGCTTTCTAATGATTTTTCCCCAAGCTTATGCTCTTTTTTTCTTTTTCTTTTTTTTTTTTAATTAATACATGTTTGCAGTACAAAATGTTTAGTTTCCTTGTGTGGAGTTGGTACATGTACATGACACATCTTAATTCCTTTTTTCATCCCCCTTCCTCTCCCTTCCTTCCCCCTTCCCTTCATCTCTTGATCCTCTTCTCATTTGAGAAAGATTTATCTCCCTACTTCCCATCATCTAACTTCTACTTTGCTTGCTATTTACAATTTGGGTTGCTCATACTATATAAGAGAAATCATGCAATATTTAAACTTGCATGTCTCATTTATTTCATTTAACATTATGGTCTCTAGGTACATCCATTTTTCTACAAATGACTCAAGTTTCCACATAAAATTCAAATAATCATTCCTAGCACTAAAATAACAGTGTACATACTTCTTCCTCTAATTTACCTACCACCTATGTCTCATTTACTCCTTCAAATTCAAGAATAAGTCCTAACACACTTTTCCTACTCAAAGTGCTTTGTAATGATGATATGTTGGATGTCATACTTTATTAATTTATTTTTTTTATTGTACGGAGAGAAAGCATCTTTCCTGGGAGAAACCGTTTCACTTAGAGAAAACATTTTTACAGGGTCTTTTTAGTGGGAGAAAATATTATTCATGAATATGTTATCTGAGTAGATACAACAGAAATATACTTCCTACTGATATGAAATTGGATGGCTAATTATTACCAAGAAGCATATTGCAAGATTTTTATATTGTTTTATAACTTCTGTGGTAGAGATAGAAAATACATTATTATGGTTTGCAATCTTAATAATTATGTGCAAAGTTGATATAAATATTAAATAGATCTGTACTGTTTGTTGAGAACAGGGCACTTAGACATCCAAGCTAATAATTAGTTGTGAGAAATAAAATAAAAATAAATGTATAGACAATATTAATATTGACAATTTTTTGGTTTGTCTTTCTTTTAAAATGTAACTGCCAATAGACATTGGTTATTCCCTTGATCAATAGACATATGAAAGGAACGTCTTCAAATCCTCTGTTTCCACAAACTCTCAAGAAATAATACTGTTACGTACTAGATTGAGCTTTTGATTATCCATTGCAGAAACCTACAAATGTCATATAAAACTATACAAAATATTGCATTTAACTAAATAAATGGGTTTCATTGACTTCTTCATTAAGACTTTTTAATCTAAATCCCCTGAGTAAACAACAAACATTTACTGGCTAGATAATTTTGCAAAAAGAAGAAAAACAAAGTCTGTAATTCCTGCCCTGGAATACGTTCGAAGCTAAACTGAACCATACTTATACTTGGCTTCACCACGTGCAAATTTAGTTTACAGTAACTCCTGTACACCCCTGTTCACTCTCCACAGTTCTCTCTAAAAATGCCTAAATGGAAATGACAATCCATGGAAGTCACCAGTTATTTCATCTGTGGATTAATGGATGCTAATACTGTCATTTAATGAAAATGGCAAATATACAATTACCTGCCAAATATTCTTTGGTTTTGGATTATGGAATTTAATTTGTGCACTTGTAAATAATTAACAAACACAATTATTTGAAGGGTAGATTCTTCTACCCTTCATTATTTGACTGCAAGCACTAACCTGGCTGCCAATGTATTTTATAACAATTGAGAGTCTAATCACAGTGTGATATGATATTTAATAAAAAATCTTAATTCTTTTTTAATATGAATATTAGTAATTCATTAGAAACCTATTATTTCAGGATTATTATGTTCCTGCCACTTGTTTCTTTCTGAGAAATGCAATATCATTGCTATCAAGAAAACTAATTAGACAAGATCATTTTTATTCCTCAAACTGCACTTAAATTCTATATTGGTATAGTGAACTATATTGGGAAAAATGACAATTACTTTATTTCCAAGCATTAAATTTTGCAGCTTAAGTTTTAGCAAACGAGCATCTCTGAGTGTATCTCTGAGAATAATTTACTCTCATTTTGTAAATATTAGAAATGGAATAGTTTTCTGTCAACCTACTAATCTTTGTAACATGTTTAAAACATTTCATAGACTCCAAATTTAATTGTGTGTAATAGTAAAATCATTGTAGAAATGACCATAGGGACATTTGAATGTTATCTACTTGGACTGAGTTCCAGCTATACAACTGTCTTCTGAGAGTTATCCAGTGCCAGGTTACATCGCTCTGCTTTAGCACAACGAGTGTGAGGAGACCCACAATTTCATAATATAGCAAATGCAATAGTTTTGACATGTTATTATTATTTGTAGAAGTTTATACATTCCCTTTATGAAACGAGTGTTCTTCTTGAGAAAATCCAGGCAATGGAAATAAACTACATGTCAGATTATAGGAAAATATTGTCTAGGATTCCTAATGTGTACTTAAACAATAGAAGAATGTTTTGGGGGAATATCAGGGAGGGATGGTATTTAGAAACAATGAGAAAGCCTCTGTTTCCATGGTACAAGAAAAAGAACGCTGACATATTAGAACGCATGAAAGTACTTGGACAGTATCTCAGTCATGTTCATTTGGAGTAGGTTGTTATGTTTAAAGACCTATCTTTAAAAACAATTTCTTTTCAGAATCTGGATAAAGTTTCAGAAGCCAGCTTTATGAAAGGAGAACAATCCTGTTCTTGATTAGTAAATCTCCAGTTGTGAAACAGGGCTACAGGAGTGTGAATGGACCTAACGGTCGGTGATCAGCCATATTGATAAAAATTAAAATAAGAACAGGTAGTGAGCTAAGACTTGGAACCAAGAATGAACTTTCTCAGGCAATATGCAGTACATCCCCTTCCTTCAAAAGAGAATTGCAGCCCTTTCCTGAGTTTTGAGGAATTTAAAACACAAAATTACTGGTTTTTCTTTAAAGTCCCAGTTTTTTCTTTAAGCCCTGCATGCTGAGTACCTGCATGAGACAGGCTGATTTCCAACTGGTGTAACAGGTGGTCACCAAGTAACTGAGTGATTCCCGCGCTCACTTATCCATAAGAAGCTCTGCACGAAGGGCCTACATGGTGACCCATCTGGGACCTCCCCTGGAAATCCAGGAGTCATTTTTCTTCTCCTTACTCCAAGAAACTCTCTCCTAACTTCCAAAAATACATAAAAAAATAAATAAATAAGTAGAATTTAGAATCATAGAACTCTTTACATTGCAATATCTCTTTTTCTTTGTACATTATTTTGTGCTTATAATTCATTTACTATCTTTTTTATTCATTTCTAACTTTTTAATCCAGTTAAATTCTACTCATCCGTTAAAACTCAGTTCAAATGTCATACTCTCTTCAAGTCTTTGTCCAAATCCCAAAGGGAATTTAAGGGTGCCCGCCCTGGGTTTTCAAGAGCAGTAGGGGCCTTAAAGTACAATCTTTTTTTTTTTTTCACGTGGGTACCGGGAGTCGACCTCAGGACCTCATGCTTGCCAGCAAGCGCTCATGCCACCGAGCAATATCACCGGCCCTTTTTTTTTCCTTTATGTGGGTTCCGGGAGTCGAACTCAGGACCTCGCGCTTGCTGGGCAGGCACTCATGCCGCTGAGCCGTCTCACCAGTTCCAGTGCAATCATTTTAACTTCTCATCTGAGAAATTTTTCTTGAACTCTGTAGTAGAAATGTCCATTCTAAAATATCTTACATCTAGTTATACATTTGTCACACTGCGTTGTAACTATTTACATTTCTTTGTCTGCCAGTTTATGAAGATACTTAAAGATAGAGTTCATAGCTTGTTCATATTGCTCTCCCTGTGCCTAATACACTACCTGCCATGGAGTAGGCATGTGTATGTTTATGAACACTGAGGTTAAGGAAAGAAGAACCCGGCTCTTTCTCCAGAATTCAAACTACATTTAACTGTTCTTACCCAAGTATTCAGAGTTATGTCTTATTTGTCAGGGTGTCTAATATTTGTTATATAAGAAGACTCATAAACAAAAATGCTTAAATGTAATTTATTCACCAAAGTTTGAAAACAGATATGGAAAAACATACAAGATATAATAACTGTGTAACAAAATTGCAGATTCCCTTCACATAAAAAAGGCATCAATAATATATATGCATTTGCCTAGAATACTTCTGGAAAGATAAGAAACTGTTAACAGCTATTTTCTTAAAGAGGGAAATGGAGGATTGTGAAGTGAGATTTTACTATTTATATCATTCAGATATGAAAATAAAGGTATACCAAGATTAAGACAAACAATGTAGAAAACAGAAAATGCTGTGAGTTATATATTTAAAATTTCTCTAAAAAGACATTTTTCTATTACCTATAATCTTTCTAAGTAGCACATATGTGTAAATATCTTATAAATGCCTAGGTTTATTTTAGTTTTAAAAATTACTATCAAGTAAATATCCATTTGTTTCTCAAATATTAGTGGTCTATAGCAGTGCTAACAAACTGGGGTGCACAGATCACCAGCACCTGCATCACTCGTGTGCTGGTTAGAAATGCAAATTCTTGAGTCCCCTCAAAATTACTGAATCAGATTTTGAGTATGTGACCCAGAAATCTATGTTGTATTATCAAGCTCTGCTGCTGATTTAAATGGATACTTAAGTCTGAGTAGCACTGTTCCTGAAAGCTTTATTCCCGAGAACTTTGTAACCTAACAGCACCATCTATTGGTAACGAATGCCCCAGAATGGAAACACAGTCCCAAAGGAGAACAGGGTCAGACATTCAACCTCCTATGAAGGACCAGAAATAGAATGCCTGATATAAAAACACACACATATACGTATGCTTATCATTCTGTCATAAAAAGCTTACAACTTATCAAAGAATATATATAGATAAACAAATAAAAATAGCACTGCAATTATGTTGAAAAGTACCGACAAGGAGCTGGTGCAGCACAGAATCTGTAGGTACTAGATCGATCAAAGGAAGTCAGTAAATTTGCAGAAGTAGTGGTAAAAGTTAAATCAAGTATTTTCTTTTTTTTTTTTTTTTTTGTGGGTACCGGGGGGTCTACCTCAGGACCTCGCGCGCCAGCAGGCGCCCGTGCCGCTGAGCGATATCACCGGCCCTTTTTCGTATGTGGGTTCCGGGAGTCGAACTCGGGCCCTCGCACTTGCCAGGCAGGCGCTTAAGCCGCTGAGCCATCTCACCGGCCCCAAATCAAGTATTTTCATATAACTTAGCCACCACTATACATGTAAGTAAAATATAAGATAATTTATAATATCTAGCCAATACTTCTGAGCACTTATGTTCCAAGTGCTATTTCTGAGGCTCTATCTCTGGATCTGAAAATACAAGACAATCAGTTCAGGTCAAAGGACAGTGTAGTATGCATGTAGTAGTCATTCAGTAAAACTCTGTTTCAATGCATCAATGCATGAATAAACATAAATATGGCATATATTTGGTTAAATTATTCATAAAGAGAAGGATTTTGAAAAATTTCATTCTGTCTAGGATTTCTAGAGTCAAAAGAATCAAACTTGTCATTATCCATATTATTTGTGTATTTTGAAAAATTGCATGCATATTGGGTAAAATTTTGAATAACTGCTAAAGTCTCTTATTGAAACTTCTTATACAGATTTACAGTAAGCAACATTTATGAGGCTCCTGCTGGGATGCAGAACACTTTATTTTATAGGTTATTCATATATTTATACAGACTGTCACAGTCTTTAAAAAGGCATTCAGCAATCCAAATCATATGCATTTTCAGAAGCACTTGCTGTACTAGAACACCAACATGTATTGAAGGGTAAGCAAACCAGTTTTAACTTTCTTATTTCTGCAGTTCATTTAGTGTAGCCATTCTATTTTCTGTTGGTTTGCGGTCACTGCACACATTTTGGATTTTTATGACCTAATCTACATCTTTATCTAAACTAATGTTTATCATAATAATCATTATTGGTAATAACCAACAGATCTGCATAATCTCAATGTTTTCATGTTATCCATTAATATTAATTCTTGTGGTTCACTAGGGACTACCATGAATAGCCTTATGTGCTTACTGCCGAATTACACTAGGTAAAAATGAAGACGGTTAGCTGTGCTTCCTTGTGAGAATGTGCAGGCAGTAAAGTACTGACATTGAAATACTCGCCAGAAGCTACCCAAGATGAAGCACAGAATGATCTCATAGTAACGCCAGCCTGGCAAGGATCTTCTGGGAAATCACTCACTTTCCAGGCAGAATTTAGAAACAGATCATCCACTGTTAGTGAAATTTAATCACTGTCAATGCTCTGATTGTTGGAATTTAAAAAAATAAGGAATCCCTTCAAAGGTGGTGATTTCTCCATCTGCAAGATACTAGTGAATAAATCTTCATAGAGAGCTGGCTATTTCTTCACAAATTTCAGACATTATTGAAAGGATTTGATTAGGGTATTTAACAACTGTGTGCAATTCTACTACAAACTCCCTTATTAGATGGAAATAGACCCATATGTATTTACTAAGTGAATATCAGATTCACAGAAAACTTTCAGAGGATACTGGTTAAGAACGTGAGATATAGAAAGAAGAAGGTGGGTTCTATGTCTTCAGTTCTGCACTTACTTGGCTGGGTATGGGGAGTCTCATCTCTGTGCAAGAGTGTTGTAAGTATTAAAAATGGGTACAAGTAAGTACTCAGTAACTTCTATGTTTTATTGATAAGAAACCTAAGGCTGAGAAAAGTTTGATAATTTGCCCCGGGTCCCACAGCAAGTAATTCAGAAGTTCTAGGCTATATATCTATTCAATTGACTCTAAAAGGCATGGTGAGTCTCTTCTATCCCTACTACACTGTGCTGAAAATCAAAGTGAAAAAGAGGTACATAAACTTTAAAAAATTAAAATAAGGGACAAACATTCAACAAGGAACAACAACAACAACAACAAAAACCCCAATGCTGACACTACAGTTTACAGGGGAAAGATGGTGGGGGAAACTATTTGGAATGTGTATTTTTCCCCATTTTTTACAAACCAGGCTAGTTATGTTTCATTCATTGTTATTATTTAGTTATTAATGTTCCAAAAAATGACAAAGCACGTGCTCATTAAAATATCTGAACAATCTTGAAGTTTATAAAATAAAATAATAACTCCACTCTCACTTTTCTGACTTATCATTCTTTGAGTGAATATCTTTAAAAATTTTCTATTCAGAGATGGATAAAAATATTACATTTGAAGAAAATACTGTTCTATGTCCACGGTTTTCTTTCTAAAATATCATTTTCTTTCTCTTTTCTAACATTCCTTTTCCCAGAAGATTGACTATAAACAATGTGCTTATTTCTCAGCTACTTTTTTCTCCAGTGAGGTTGCTCAACAAAATAGCTAAGTTAAATAGAGTTAAAATAGAAGGATGCCCATGGTAAAAGAGGGATATTTGAAGAAAGATTCGAACTCATTGATTTTATTAATTTCTGTGCAGTAGAGAGGCCTTACTGTTCTCAAAATGTCTGAACTGCCTTAAAAATGACAGAAAAAGAAGAAAAAGTGTACACAGATAAAAAAGTAATTAAGTAATTAATTGCTTGGCTAACAGTCCACATCTGCAGCGATAATGCAAGGAAGAGAATACAACATTTTACTTTCACATGCATTACTATAGAAACAAACCAGGAAAACCTTAAGTTGTTAAATGCAAAAACTTCTGTAAAGTGTAGGTGAATGATTGCAGAAAGGTATGACATTTCCTAGTCCTCTTGGCAGTTCAATGTGGCAACACTTCTAAATTCTCAGAATACTAGTAAAGGTGATATGCACCACCTATACATCAGCTCATAAAAAGATATGTGTCCTACACTTCCTCGCTCATTCATCCAAGGGCTAAAATGTAGATGGGCCCAACCAACTCAAATGCCCTCAGAAATAGTGAGCCACAAGAGGGAAGGGACCTGGGGTATATTGTGGAATAAACCTACTATCTCCTGCAGACAGCCTGCCTATCTTGGACTGTTTGTGAGAAATAAACTTTTGTTTTGTTCTAGCCACTGAATGTTGGGACCATTTCATAAATACAACTTTGCCAGTACCATAATTGATATGTAAATACGTCTCCACAAATGAGTTCCACAACCAAATCCTAAGGTGGGCTCCAGTGAATGAGAAACTAGATGGTGCTTACTCAACATCACCACCTACGTGGCAACACAGTTGCTTTGAACTAGAATGCACCTCTAAAAGATGCTCTTGGTTCATGGCCTGCAACCTAAGTAAACCAGTAATCTAGAAATTTTGCCAGTTGGCAAAAGTAACTCTAGTTTCAAGAGCAATTTATGATTTGTTGCTTATCCTGAGTTTACTGCTTTTTGGAATTGAAATGATTATTTTTATAATCAGCCTTCTGGCTAAGTCTTTAGTCTTTAGAGCAATAGATGTGAAATTGTAGGTCACCAAGGAGAAACCTAACCTGAAGGTAGTAATTTATTTCTCCAGAAACCTATGTTTGATGAATCTACTTTAGGAAAGGACATTTGAGGGTGTCTTCTCAACATTGTACATCAGGCCTTATCAGAAAAAAAAAAAGAAGTAGATAATTAATTTTCCCTCAGCAAACTAAAAAAGCACAGCTACACCAGGCTTAAAATAGTAAATTTAACTAAAGTATTATGATGTTAGAAAATTAACTCAGAGTATCTTCTTCTCTCATACAAAGGGAGATTCTGTCCACCCCCTCAATGATGAGCTTTGTAGAGAAACTGTGATGTAAAGCTAGGAAAGTCCTACACTAGGGCATGTATTTGCAGTATAAGTCAACCTTGAACTATTAAATTCAAGAAAATATGTCCTGTTATTTCATGGCTACAATGGCCAAAATTAAACCAAGGATACAATTATAATATAAATAAGAAATAACTAACCTCAAACTTCACATTAGACTAACTGTATATATTAAACGGATTCTGGCAATCTCTATTCAATATCTTTTTTTTTTTTTTTGTGGGTACCGGGGGGTCGACCTCAGGACCTCGCGCGCCAGCAGGCGCCCGTGCCGCTGAGCGATATCACCGGCCCCTTTTTCGTATGTGGGTTCCGGGAGTCGAACTCGGGCCCTCGCGCTTGCCAGGCAGGCGCTTAAGCCGCTGAGCCATCTCACCGGCCCTCTATTCAATATCTTAAAGACCTAAATAAGTCAACAATAGATAATCATCAGCATAAGATCACAATATCAAAAATCGAAACCCTCCTCAGTTCTTCTATTTCTTAACACAGTTTTATAAATCTATTAATGGCCATAAGGAATAAAATATCAAGAACTCATAAATAGAGGTAACTTATTTGTCCCAAACCTACAGATCTGAATACTTTCTGTCAATATTTTTGCCAGTAATTTTAGCTCTAAATTTCTAATGTTCTCTAATACTGATCTTAAGAAAATTGAGGTAAAGCAAATATTAATATTGTTCACTTAAAATTTTGAATCATTTGATGTTTGTTTTGATAAATATTAATTTGTTATTAACATTTGACGTTTGATTATTTTAAATGACAAAAAGTCTTTATCATTATCACGTTCTTTTCATTTCTCAAATTCAAAAGTTTTCACTTGATTCATAAATGTTGAATTTTTTTCTAGAAAATTGTTACATACTATACAATAGTATTATACTGTAATAGATAATAAGTGTTCTATCAGCACACACTCTGATGAATTTCTATCAGCAGAGCATCTGTCAGTATTCTGTTATTTAGCTTGGCAGTGAGTAAGAATACTGACCACATGCTCATTATCAGAGTCGAGAAAACATTTCCAAGCCAAAGGCAAATGATGCTGATGAATTGAGGTGTTAATTTATGTCAGGTTACACTGTGTTCCTTCTTGTTATCAGACCCCACAAGAAGAGACATCATTTTGGCCAATTAGTTGTCTCAATGTTTTTCAAAAATTATTTTCTTTATGATCAGAAGTCAGTAGTGATTTGGGTAGTAGATATGTATTGTTGTTTCAAGAGGTGCATTACCTCGGTGTCATAAAATACATATTTTCATGTAAGAGAAGATATCACTGACAACACAATACATTGAATATGGTATATTCATAGTAAATGGTAACTTTGAAAAATCATGGGAAATACAGTGTAACTGGAAATTGGGGCCTAATTATTCTAAACTAGCTCCTAAGAACTTTTAACAAACCAATTAATTTGAAACTTTTTCCTATGTAATATTATATATAAATAATTATTTCACTGCCATTGTATTTAAGACATTATAAATACCCAGGAAGCTCAAGGCAGAAACAAAATAGGTTAGCCCAAGTCTTTATTTTACATTTAAGAATATGGAAACACAGACAACTTAAATGAATTCCCCATGGTCAAAATCCTGAACTGTAAATATAACTTTGTATTCAGGCTGTTTTCCCTGCTATATTACCTGGCTTCTTAACTGTTTTGGGCTATGGAATTACTCTTTTAACATCTGAGATACACAAAAAAGACAAAAGGAAGATTAAGAAAAATACCAGAAGCTGCACTATCTAAAATTATTCATGACAAACCAAATTAGCTACCTGACTATTCCATTCACTTTAACATTTTTAATGTATCCAACATTATAGTGCACTTATGTCAGAAGACAATTAACGTCCTTCTTATTTCCCCAAGGCAAAGTGAATAGGAAATAAACAAAAGTGCACTGGGAAGAGGGTGTGATACTTTTAAAAAGCAATCTTATCTCTGCATTAGTACTTAAATAGCTAAGCCACTTGATTGCTTTTCCAATTTACTAGGCTTGTAGGTTTTCTACAACACTCATGCAGAGTATAAATCCTGTGGACATTGCATTTTATTCAAATTCTCCAAAGGGAATTTATGTAATAATTCAATGGATCTTTTCTGTGGCTCACATAGATGGCTTGGATCAGTGGATTACAGGGAATTCAGGCCTAACTCTAGATGAACATCTGTTTATGATTTAGCACATTGATGACAGGTAATAAATGAAAACTTTTGCAACTGAAACAATTGACATAGTTTTGATAAATTGTGAACATTAAAGAAATAATACATTCTTTAAAAAAATAAAGTATTGGGCTGGTGAGATAGCTCAGCAGTATAAGCGCCTGCCTGGCAAGCACGAGGTCCTGAGTTCGACTCCCAGTACCCACATAAAGGAATAAAAGGGCCGGTGATATCACTCAGAGGCACAAGCGCCTGCTGGCAAGTGCGAGGTCCTGAATTTGACTGTCGGTACCCACATTAAAAAAATAAATAAATAAAAAAAGAAGTATCTTTTGTTTAGGAGTTTTTATAGAAAAGTCATGAAGTAGTTGAAAGTCAGAAGATTAAGTAATAATAAAGCATAATCAAGTGCATTTACTATATTTAAATTAAGAATCTGGGAATAGCATCAACAAATACAACCTATACTTTCCCCATTACATATACTTACCCTATTATAATTAACTCTTGAATGACAGGGAATTCATTACAGTGATTTTTAAATACAGAGTTTTATTTTATTTTAAAGAGAAAAAACAATAAAAAATGATACAAAATTTCAAAACAAGATAGGAGAGTGACAATGGTTAATACAATGAGTATTGTTATCTTCAAAGTAGTTGCTTGTATTAAAAGATACAGGCATGAAAAATCGATCAAACAATACAGGCACAGACCTTTCTTTTCAATGAACTAATAGAAATTAGTAGTATAACTATCTCAACTATCATGTGTGTGTGTGTATATATTTTTTTCCTTTTCTTTTCCTTCTTTTCTCCTTTCCCCATCCCAGTTTCTCTTTTCTTTTGAACAGTTTCTTCCCAATTCATAATATCTATTGTAGATTTTGAATGTTATTTACTCTTTCAGATTTTTACACTATGGAGACAATACTATGTTCACACATGCAAGTCTGATTTATTGCACTTACGAGTATGGTCTTAAGTTGCATACATTTACCTGAAAAGTCTCACTTTTATCCTTCTTTATAGAGTTGTAGTACTCCATTGTATAAAAATACCACATCTTTTTTATCCATTCCTCAGTTGATGGGCATTTGGGTTGTTTCCAAGATTTAGCTATTACAAATTGTACTGCTACAAACATAGGTGCACATACATCGCTGTGGTATGATGTTTTTAATTCTTCTGGGAAAATACCCAGAAGGGGAATAGCTCAGTCGAATGGGACCTCTAATCCTAGTTTTTTTTAAGGAATCTCCACACTGATTTTCATAGTGGTTGCACCAGTCTACACTCCCACCAACAGTGGAGAAGGGTTCCTTTTTCCCCACAGCCCCACAGCATTTCATATTGGTTGATTTCTTGATGACAGCCATTCTTTCTGGGGTGAGATGGAATCTCAATGTTGTTTTAATTTGCATTTCTCAAATTATCAATGATGTTGAACATTTTTTCATATATTTATTTGCCATTTGTATTTCTTCATCTGAGATGTGCGTATTCATCTCAGATGCCCACTTTTGGGTTGGGTCTTTGAATTTGGGGGGGCTGACGTATTTTAATTCCTTATAGGTTCTAGATAAAAATCCTTTGTGGTGAGAGACATGGGCCTAGTTTTAGTGTTCAGCACATGGAAAGTGAGTTTTTCCAGCACTATTTATTAAAGAGGCTATCTTTCTTCCAGTGAACATGTTTGGTCCCTTTGTCAAAGATAAGGTGACTGAGTGTGTTTGAAGTTGTGTCCGCATATTTTAATCTGTTCCACTGATCCTCAGGTCTGTTTTTTTTGCCAGTACCATGCTGATTTTATCACAGTAGCTTTGCAGTATAATTTCAAGTCAGGGATTGTGATGCCTCCTGCCTTGCCTTTGTTGCCTTTGTTGCCAGAATTGCTTTTGCTATTCTAGGTCTCTTCTGGTTCCAAATGAATTATAGGGATGTATTCTCTAGATCTGTGAGGTATACTAATGGTATTTTGATTGGGATTGCATTAAATCTGTATAGCAATTTTGTTGGTATGGCCATTTTCACAGTGTTTGTTCTTCCTATCCATGAGCAAGGGATATCTTTCCATTTTCTGATATCCTCCTCAATCTCCTTTTTCAGAGTACTGTAATTTTCAATGCATAGATCTTTTACTTCCTTTGTTAGATTGATTCCTAAGTATTTCATTTTTTTGGATGCCATTGTGAAGGATGTGGTTTCCCTAATTTCTCTCTCAGTGAGTTTGTGGTTTGTGTACAGAAATTCTATTGATTTTTGATTGTTGACTTTGTATCCAGCTATGCTACTGTCTTGGTTACTTTTCTCTGGGTGCTGAGGCAAAATACCCAATGCCCAAAATTAGGGAAGGAAAAGTTTATTTAGCTTACAGTTTGTGGAGGTTTCAGTCCATACTCACCTGGCTCCAAGGCAAAGTGGCACATAGCAGAGGGCAACAGTTCATGCAGTGAAAAGAGCAAAAGCAACAAGAGCAAAAAGGGAGGAGAGAGAGAGCAAGCCTCTTTTCCCCCCTTATATTGTATCAGTAGACCCACCCCAGGGCGGGTGTAGCACTCACACCCATAATCCCAGCATTGGACCATGAATCAATCAAAAACTCATGAAGCCTGACCCCATGTCTGCATGAGGCTTTGGTGGGACACCTAGACACAAACCGTAACAGCTACTGAATTTGGTTATTAACTGTAGGAGTCTTTTGGTGGAGTTTTGGGGTCTTCTATGTAGAGTATCATGTCATCTGAAAATAATGATAATTAAATGTAGACATTTCTATTCCTTGTCTTCCCACTTGCTGATAATTTTGCTACATCTAAGTATATTAGATAAAGCCAAGCATTTGTAATTCAAGGTGAATAATCGAAATATGAATAAACTGATTTAGGTTACGAGTTATAAGCAGGGTAGACATTGGTTAAGGACTATGAAGTTTTTCAAATGCAAACAATTATTTTTGAAAATTCTGTATGCCCTGTGAGACAATAAATGCTAAACATAGTTCATATTGAATGATATTATAGAATTTATTGCAATATAGACTTATATTGCTACATGCCATCATGTTTCCGAAACAAAATTCCATACAATATAAAATCTACTAGCATTGAAATTACATACACCAGAACCTGAGCCAACTTCCATAAATCCAAAACATTTTCCCAAATAGATTAGCATTTATAGAGAAAAGCCTGAGTCTATTTTATCTCCATGTGTTGGTTTATCTGTGTTCAAATTTAATTTAAAAGTTTATATAGCAAACTAGGACAGCTTATGCCTCAGGAAAGGAAGGCAGCAAAGATGTGGATCTTTACAGCCTAAACATCTTGCTTCTGCAAGCATCCCTCCTTATCACCCTTCTGCATTACCAATTTCACCTTTTCATAATGACCTGGCCATTTTTACTCCACAGAAAATACACACTACATTCTTTCAGAAAAATAAAAGTCTTTATTATTATATAGCCAGTCTATGATTGAAATCACAGATTGCCAATTTTCTTCACTTTTCACAAATCTTCCTCTGTCCTTCTAATCTGTAAAGTAATAATAATTATGTTTTAAGTTTATAATAATGCCTTTCTTATATACTTTACAAGCATTTACCTTACCTAGAGTTTCAGGAAAAACATAGGAGAATACTTGACAATCTACCGTTATATATATTTAATTGAACTAGCTTTTTATTATTTATTTACTATTTCCAGAACATGAATAGAAAATAATTATCTCAATGTTTTACTTCTAAATGCACTTAACAAACATTTACTAGTGCCTGGCTACTTCGTAACTAAGGTGATATGGAACAGAGATGGAGCTATAAGTGTAAGTAAAATAAGCTTTCAATCTGCAGGACTTTAACATTTAATCAAGAATTTATGTTATACACAGAAGTACTTTTAAAATTTGGTCAAAAGTGGTGAGATATATAAAAGAGAAAAAAACAATGTAAAATGGAGGCTGATTCCATCTAAACTGACTGGGATGATTAAGGATTTGTGAACACTGTATTACATGAACCATGTCAGAGGCCAAGTGGTACCTCTCTCTTAAGAAACCTAGTACAATATTTGAGTCATTTAGAGAAAGGCTTTTGGAACTGACCCAAATATGGATTTCTTTTCCATCTCTAACAGTTGTCTTTTTCTTTACTTTTCGAGTAACAAACTCAGCTAAGACACTAGATTAAGTTTTTCATATTCCCTCAGTATGGCTTTAATTAACTCATGCTAATCTCCACTACTAACCCTCTGCTACAAATTCGTGAATGTGTTTTGCAGATTACTCACTGAGCCTGATGCCTGTTTTTGCAGACCTGATACCATCTCTAGTAATTTGTATATAATTCCATTTTTGGACAAGACAATTCAGATTTTAAAATATAGATTAGATCTTTATGAAAACCTGCAAGAACATTATAGGCAAAAGAAATTGTACACCACTGGCACCAAGTCAATAAAATAAGTGTTTAAAAGAAATTTTGCTATATTTAAGTCTAGATATATGACAGCGCCAAGAACTTATGCCATAAAGAATGTTGATTTCCAATATTCTATTTTCTTAAATTTAGAGACAGGAAATTGAACTTTATTATGTAGATAACTGAGAACCATTGGTGCTTTTGAGTCAGGAAACACCATCACTAGGAAGATGAAGTAAGAGATTTTTATCTGGAAGCATACCACAATATTAGAGAAATCATATAAACAATTAGACAAAATAGGGAAGCTGTGATAATATGAGATAATATAGGTAATGGTAATATAAATGGAAATTAGGAAGGGATGAATAGAATTAAGGAAAGGATGTGAAAGACAGAAATCTTGAGTGAACAGAACTGAGTATTCTATGTGGATTTAATTCAATCCACATTGAGTCAGCCTGGATGTTAGATGACTGTTAGAATCTTATAAAGAGAGCCAATGGCATTGATAGAACAGAAATGGCAGATAT